>CALSCE010009442.1:15647401-15710543 GCA_943593645.1 Bovichtus variegatus
TCACTCACTCACTCACTCACTCACTCACTCACTCACTCACTCACTCAAATCACTCCCCTTACCTATTGTTTGAACTCTGAGTGCAAAATGTATGCATTTTATATTGTCCTCACATGGAGCAAAAAATTGTTTTTTCATAGCTTGTACACTACTTTTTAGCCACACTAATGATGTGGCTCTAAGGTTGGAAATGTTGGCCTTTTAGTTGGCTGGCCTGCCACTTTGGTCCGGACTGAAATATCTCAACAACTATTGAATGGATTGCAATGAAATTTGGTACAGACATGTGCGCCTAAGTCTAAGTAAACTGTAATATCTCTGCAGATCCGGGGCCTCGACTTTTCATCTTTTTAATTGCAAAACTAATGACAATTCTATCAGCCTCAACTGTACTCAGCTGAGGCTGTTACAAATCCAACAAATCCATTGTTTATAAAATCTCATGCTATGAAACGTAAAGATTTGGTTTATCTTAAAATAATGTAAATAATGTTCAGAACTAAAACAAAGTCACTGCCAGTTTGTGTACAATGGTATTTATTCAATACATAAGTGCTTATAGGATTTTAGAGATGTTTGTAAATTGGCCGCACAAACATTTAAAAAAGGGATTCAGAGAAGATTTATCTATTGTTGGGGTTAAATTATGGAATAATGCTAACATAAATTTAAGAATGTGTAACTCGCTTTTGGTTTATACGGCTATTTTTGAGGGTTACAAATATTTTATTATCATTTCTATTTCTGCAGGGTAGCTTAAATTGATAAGAATGTAGTTATGCATTAACATTATGCTTCTGCTTTTCTATGAGTTTTGGCCTTTCGTCCGAATGCCGTTTTTTTTCACTGAAAACGGAGCTTTTGTAAACGTTTGGCCAGGATGAAGATTTTTACAAACTCTTTCTTAGTCTTGAAGCTAAATATACTGCAATGCAATGTTTCCCGTAGATTTGTTATTGCTATTATGCAAAACTACAACTGTCAGTGATGATGATGATTCATAAGTGTTCAAAATCTCAATTTACTGCTCGCTATAGCGCAAAGTCAATGAGTCGACCAGGGTGTGATTTTGGACATGGCATCATTCACTCACTTACTGATGCCAACTGCCATTGTGTAGACAGCTTCCTCTTTAGCTCAAATCTATTCCACACACGTTAGACCATCTGACTGAATAAACAGTCCCCATCTCTCTCCCTCTCCTGCAGGTCTTTCACAAAAAGGGAAGAATGAAAACCTGTGTATATTAGGATGATGTGCCTCCCATGGGAGCCAAAAGGTAAGTTTGGTAAAGGAAGAGTGAGGGGGAGTATGACTAGAAGAATTGCATTTTTATCATTGTTATTATGAGAAGGCCATCACAAGCCTCCCTTTCCTATTCCCTATTCAGCAAGGAATTAACTTGCTTATGCAGAGACTGTTATACTTGCTTGTACACGCAGACAAGCAAATGCAAAACTGTATCAATGCCTTCGGATCTACCCGGTCCCAAAGCACTCGCCGAGCAGGTGGATGGTGTATTTATTTGTGATCTTTATGTATTCAGTGCCAGCTACTCTCCCCTCCAACTACAGGGACCACATGTTTGTCAGTCCCTTCCTGAGGCATCGCTGTGTTCTGCTGCAGTGAACAAACGCCATATGCCCCTCAGTAAGGCTCAATGGCTCAATCCTTTCTCCGTGTAGTCCAATCCACAGACTACGCATGATTCTGTGAATTCTGACAAGCGATGGGACTTTCCAAACTATTGTTCTCAAACAATTACTATATATGTCCGCTCCTGGGCTCATAAACCCCCGCAGCTATCATCATCCTCGGCACTAGCAGGTTGCCGTGAGGGAGCGGGGTGGTAAAATAATGGCTCCCCACTGGATCATGTGAATCATTGCGATGACTGGCTGATAAATGGTCCACCACCCAGGTTCTGGCTCCAATAGTAATTTCTCTCTCCAACTGGACTGGCTGCCAAATGACAACAACCTCCCTCACCAAGCCCCCACCTATCCACAGTATCTCTCACAGCCCCTCCCTTCACCTCCTATAATTACTGTACTTTATAAGTCGGGTTTAAGACCAGTCACTCTAAATCAGCCTTGAATTGTCGCATGTTACACTGGCCATTGTACCCTTGTCTGAGCTCTGGCAGAGTTAGAGCAGAAAAGGGAACGGCTGTCCTGGCATTTCCTTTAATGGACTTTGTCGTTAAAAGGCAGGGAAATAATAAGCAGATCTAAGTGTAGGAAAAGAGCTCATTGTGTTTGGTTGGAAGTTAAGATCACGGACAGTTAGGGGTTATAATTGACAGACAACAGCACTACTCTTTTCACAGTCCTTGACACATAATGCGACCAAATGTTCCCTCTACATCTCTCCCTTGTGGCAATGATTTGCTCATTACATTGATGTGGGTGGGTGGGTGGGGGTGGGGGGGGGAAGTGTAGGGAAGTGAAAGAGGAAGAATGACCAGTCAAGAGACAAATAGTGTATAATTTTGTGCTGAGAATTCACTCTCATTTCATCTGAAAACTGTACGGATGTAGCCCACTTATTAAGGTGTTTAACAACTTGCCAAGAAATCCTCCCTTTGAGGATGCTGAACATTGGAAATCTTGAGGAGTTGTTTGCAAGCTACTATCCCTCAGCTGACAGACCTTCTGTGTAAACCAGCACCAGACAGTTTGGGGAAAGAGGACTAATACATGGTTAAACACAAGACAAATCCAGTGAGTGGATGTTTATGTGACTGGAGGTCCCCTGGCATCAAAGGGACTGCTCCTCGATCAGGGACATCTACATTTAATTAACACAGAATTAAAGAGCATTGTTATTTTGATTAAAGATACTGGTCTTGATTCCCCACTCTACTCTAGTGCTCCTGAATCCGGCTTAGGGTTTAATTTCATTTGGTTTACTGCGAGTGGATCAACATCCATCTGGATTGCTCAGATGCAGATCTCGCCTCTCGGAGGGCCATACTGTAAACTCCAGCACTATCACACTATGTATTCACTGCAATATGCGCACATTATTGACCTCTATGTGGCCTATCTTGCTATGGTAACAGTTTTTTGTTTTTAAAGGTTGACACTCACAGTTGCTGTCCCTTAAGTTGTTCTCCATATTGTCTAAGAAGATCAATGGAACCGGTCCAAAACCAAAATAACTCTGCAGCGCCTTAGAGAGAGATATAATGCAAGACTTGGAACTAATTAATGCGGTCCCGGGACTAAACTATCCAATAAAATGTATATCTGGATAGCTGGACATGGAAGATATTGCGGTGTCATGCTGCCAGTAGCTTGCGGGGGATGTTTTTTTGTAGCGGCTCTGATGTTGTGGTGTGTCTCTGCTCTCTGTTAAAGCTCCATCAGTCAGGATGAGCCGACAACAAACGCAGCCGAGTCATACGGGGTCACGCGAGGCCCCGAGACAGCATCACTCAACTCAACTGTCCCCTGGTTGTCAGTGTGTGATTATAAGCAGGCTAATCTGTGTTACAGAGGGAGGGAGAGCCAGTAATTAATCACCTCATTGGAATAATCACATAATTGATTATTAACAAAACCTGAGGTGAGGGTGAAAGGAGAGGGGCGAGACAGGGGAAACAAGACTTTGAGAGGGAGAGACATGGGAGATGAATGAGGGGGGATTTGAGTAGTGGGGCAAGGGGTTCGTTCTGGCAGGTAGCTTTGACAAATAGCTCTGCATTGAAGTCTACCTCTTTGAGTATTAATCTGCCGAATCATGTCTCTGGATGAGGGATGGACGAGGTGGACAGTGGGAGGCGACTCACTGAGAATTGGCTGGGCGAAAGAAGTTGTTGAACGTGCTATGAAAATGCAATTACACATTTGCATAGCGAATGCTAAATATATTGCATAACACCGGGTGGAAATCCGAGAGCGAAATGCCCTCTTTACCCGGAATACAATCACAAAGATGCCTACGGTCTTCATGACATTTAGAAATATTATGCTGCAAATTCGGCCGGTCTATTTAAATGTGGACGATGCTGACATTTTGTTCCCTTTGAGGAAGATGCCGACACTGCTGTGAAATTCATTCATTGTCCATTTCTGCTATTGACACTTTTTCCTTAAGCTACCATGTGACTTGAGCTGTCAGGGGGTCTTTTTTGGACCTTTGGCTTACATAGTTCTGCCTGGAAGGCTTGATCTCTTTGCCCCTTTCCTTGTCACAGCCTGCAATCAGCCTTAAGCCCTTTTGTGTTCTCCACTCTGAGCTAAGCCTGTTATCCTGTGCAACTCCTTTACACAAGATCACTACTATATCCCCCTTCTCTGTCTTTCACCTCTTCCACCTTCCCTCTCGGTGCCTTTCTCTGCCTGTCGGTCTCTTTGTTTCACTCACACAGACCCAAAAGTAATGATTCTGAAGTTTCTCAAGGATGGATTAGTAGGACTACTTTGTATTTGTTTAGTCTTGGTCCTTGGCGTCACCTACACACCAGCACAGTCTCACAAACACAAACACACATCCCCTCCCAACCCCTTTTTTCACTCCACCCTCCCCTTCCCCCAAACACATGTTCTGCCCCTGCCATATTCCTACTCATCCCTCCCACTGCACACACCTGCAACACGCTCATACACACAGACACACATTGGATGTTGTTTGGACTCATCACATTAGAAAAAACACACCCTCCTATAGTGCAAAATGTCAGTTCACTGGTGCATTGCAAACTCCTGTATGTCCTCCTAAACTGCAGCCTCTATTCCCCCAGGGTTTGCTCCTCACATTCATAACACTCCGCTCCATGCCAGGTGGCTGTCTCCACAAGTCCTCTTTCCCATAAATCAGACTGTCTATGAGTTGATCAATAACAAGTCAATTAGTAGGCGCAGAGAGATGAAGGTCTCAGGGGGTCACAGCTTGTTTGTCAGGCAGACATCTGCAGCTCTGTCCCTGTCTGCCATGGAGCTAGGTGTGTCGTTTACCTTGGAAACATGTGGCTACTTGGCTATCATAAATCTAAATATCAACTATAAATAGACTTGGAACATCGTGCTACAATCCATCATTTGCTTGTTCTTGGATATGTAATGTATCAAGCATTGTGCACCTCAAATCTCCCAGCTGTATCTGATGGATTTGGATAGTCCTAGAAAACAGCACTTTCCCCCCCTCTAACTTTTCTGTGTATTTGCGCTTCAGCATTTCTTGTGACTAAGTATGCTTGTCACAAAGAAACACAAAAATCTACCTTTGCTGTCTAAGGTCACACTTGACCATATGCACCAAATATAAGCTGCAGAGCCTGCCAGTATTCATCCTGCTCCCTGTTAAGCTGACAAGAGTGGGAGAGACCCAACTGTTGTTTGGTGCCCACTGACTGTGTATCTAATGACTTGGCTGGCAAATCCAACGCAACAGGCAACAGGCTCCTGTGGCGAATACACCAAATTAATCCCCTGGATAATTACAAACAAGAATGATCTTGGGCAAATACTCCCTATACTTACTGAGACATTACATAAGCCGATGCTGTCTAATTAAAACTAATTCTTAATGGTGACGGAGAGACAACATTTGGAGAAATGAATGAAATGTGCTGACATTATAATGAAAGAAGATCTGCAGATAGAAAACACAGTGGGTGGACAAAATGATAAACAACACAACACACACACAATGCAGTTGCCTTGGAATAAAAAAGAACATATATTTTATGGCTCGTTTGACCCATACATCATCAGAGCGATCCAGATGTGGACTCTCTGCACCTCTGTAAATTGCCCTATGTTGCTTTGAAAACTCGGTTATCAACATGCTAATTTGCAGATGAACACTTCAGTTTCTAACAGCTAACACTGCTAATTGGTATTCAACCTAATATGACTCATTTGTATCGCTGCGTTTGTCATTTTGATTCACAGCAGTCACCCCCTGAATTACTGGTGCATCAGTCGCAAACACTGAAAGATGATGTGAAGTGGCAAGGGGGAAAAGTCTCAATAATGCAGTAATTAGAATGACAATCATAACAATAATACACATTATCATAGCCACAATTGATATTATTTTCTATTTTTGTTCATTGATCCCGGCTCTTTTCAAAATCATTATTCAGTTTTTGTGATTCTTTCTCACATATCATATATTGCCGTGTTCAAACCCTTACACATACTTACGCTGTTCTCCTTATCCCTGCTCTTACACTTACAAACACAAACTGTCAACCATAAGTTCTCTCTTTGATGTGACAAGTATCACTGCAATTGTTTTGTCTTGATGCCTTCATCATCTGTACACATTATGTCTGTTTAAGACATCAACATAACCAAGGTCCTTTATGTTATCACAGATCACACTAATGCATGAAAAAAATGACTAAAAGAGCATTTCACAACTTCCGACAGTCACACACACGCACGCACGCACACACACACACACACACAGCCCCCCCACACACACACCACACACTCACACCACACACTCACACATACACACTCACACATACACACTCACATACTCTGTTACAAGTAAAAGTCTTACATTGAAAAAGTGTTCCTTAAGTAAAATGATGGAAGTATAATCAAGAAAATGACTCCTGTGACTGTATTATACTGTATATAAGATTATTATTCATGAATTAATGCGTTACCAGGATTTTACTGTTGTAGTTGGTTGAGGCAGAGCTCATGTTGAACTATTTTGTATAAAACTGTAAGAATGATCATTTTCATTAGGGATTAATCTGTTGATAATTTTTACTATTAATCGATTGATTGTTTGGTTTGTAAAAATGTATTCAAAATGATTGAGAAATAATTTGAATGACTTTTTAAATAATAATAATGATTCCTCACATTTATGACAAAATGTTTTTTGCCTGGAAAATGACAAACATTTATCAGAACAATCCCCAGCACCAGCAGCCACAGCGGGCTGGTGGACCTGTGTAACTGCAGCAACAGGGAGTTTGTAGTTCCCCGGCGCTGTGGCTGAACTTGAGCTAACTGCTAACTGAAGCTGCATTGACAGCTATACACTCAGTGAAACAGCCTCCTGGCAGCTGTGAGGACGAGGTGAGGTGGTGTGTTTGGTTTTCTCGTTTCTGCCATTTTGGACGTAATACAATAAACAAACTATAAAACGGACACGAACATGGCTGTAACATTTAAGTCAGGCAGCTGTACTTCTTCTCCCTCTGTACTGAGGGCAGACTGGAGCTGCAGTGACTCACTATCACCTCTAGAGGAACACGTGGTATTACAAGACCGGACGGAGCGCAGCTAACTTCAGTAGATGTCTCTGCAAAACAACACATAGACGTCTTTGACATAACGTCAACAGTGTTACCTCTTCACATTCTGTTGATAATGTTAGTAAATTGTTTTAATGTTTTTTAATTCTGGCATATCTTTCACATTAAACCTTTAAGCTTTACTTGAGTAAATCTATTCATTCACCACTGATACCCACGTTTTTTTCATGTCTGTGTTTAAAAATCTTACATTTTAAACAGTAACTCTCATTCTGTGAGAGAGAGGCCACCTGGATGAGGTGAGCCTGCAGATGGATATGACAAAGGGGAGATAAAGGTGACATAGAAGTGTTTCCAGCTGAGGATCTGTTTTTTTGTGGTAAAAAGTTGCTTGTTTGGGGTATGCCGTTGGATTCTGTACATACACATGTTTGCAACTGTGTTTTGGGGTTGACCTTGTTTCCTTTTTTTTTTTCTCAAATCAGCTGCCTGCATCAGGTGTCAGGAGTTGACTGTTGGGATCCCGTCAAAGGAATGGTATAAATACAAGACACAAATAGTCAGACAGGAGCTATTCCACTGTATGGAGCCACATCTCCTGGTAACAGATGCTCCAAGCTGTGACAGACTCTAACATAGACAGTATATGTACTGTAGTGTGTAGGGCCTGGCTCCAGGGCTTCCCTTGTGCACCCATGCGAAGAGGACCCCCAGGGGAGTTGACGCCAGCTGAGACTGAAAAACAAGGTAAGAGCCCAGCTGACACACATGCATACAGCCTCAGCTGTTTGTCTCAAAGGAGAGTTCAGCATGTCAAGTACACAGAGAGCCAGGAAATGAAGGAGTACTGCCATATTTATTCCTCCAAGGGAGAAAACACAGTGAGAATACGTAAAGATGGATAGACGGAAGACGGTAGATTATACACACAATTGTGCACTGGTAAGAATGTTTGACTTCTTTATTGTCTGAACTTGTAATGAAACCTAGATAGTATTGGATGGATGAAATAAGGGCTGTCGGTGCAGCAGTATCATTGATCTTACCTGTGCCATATCATAATGGCACTTGGCTGTTGAAATATGACTCCTGTATTGAACAATGTTGTGTTTGGAATAATTTTTTATGAACCTCATGCAATATGATGGTTTCTTGTTTTCTTTTATTTTCTCCTGTTTGGTCAATAAATATGTATTATGAAATAAGTTTCCTTTACATTTTTTTCCCAGCATTTAAAATGCCAGTCAGAGGCTCCCGGGGCTCCAATTCTCTCTCTAGCCAGGAAAATGACTAATATAAATGATTGACAGCCTTGCAGGGATAAGGTTGCCCATTTAGCAAACTCGCTGTGTCAAAGGAAAAAATTCACAATGGCTCCCTGAGCGATGGGATTGGAGATGAGAGAAATGAAGATTTTTGTGCTGTATCGATCCCCCAATGCTTGTCTCATGCATTTTACACAAGATCTAAATGCCACTTATGGTATCATACAGCACTCTAGGTCGGGGCTCACTATTCTCTGTTCAGTGGGATTTCAGGGTACTTGGTTTATGAATTCAACAGGAATCAAGTAAAGCTATCAAATGGTGTCATGGGCTCAACACTGAGAAGGCTCTGGGGATATCTGAGCATTTGAACCTTCAAATCTTTTCTCTTGCATCTGCAACCATGTATCTCATGGACAGCTGAAATAATTGTCATACTTTTGTGATATATCAAACTAAGCTCTTCTCTTTTCTCCTCTCCTGTCTAGGGTCTGAGGTCTAAGTCGCATCATGATGGAGGAGAGCCTGGAGACAGATGGCCCCAGATCATCCATGCCGGCTGAGCTCCACTATCCCCACTCTATGTATTCTCAGTGGAAGTTTAAACTGTTTAGGCTGAAGTCAATGGAGAAGGCCCCTCTTCCCATAGAGACACAGTCTGAGAAAGGAGCCCTGTTAGGGACCTCACCACCTGCTGCTCCAAATGTAGAGTTAGATAATGATATTGGTCCAGGGAGTGTTATGAAATTGTGCCTAGGGGGAAAAAGCAAGGAAAATGTAGAGGGTCCTGGCCGGAGGGTAGATATAAAGCTACAGGAAATGGAAACCCACATGAACCACCTCAGGTGATAAAATGTCACTATACTAAATAAACTTCTTTATATTACATGCATTTCTTTCCATCAATTTGACATCATTGTTTTTTCTCTATGAAGGTGTTTCTGCCGTCTTTGCGGAATGACCCTGAGAAAAGTGAAAGGGCCGGTGCACAATGTTCATGGGGATCTGGATGAGGTCAGCAAAGGTGCCCTGCGTAAAATGGGCTGCAAGTTTACAAAATGGTCAGAGGTTGTTCTCAAAGTCTTCAAAGTGGACGTGACAGAGGACACAGAATCTGTCCACCCTCTGTCCTTCTGCCATTGCTGCTGGGTGGTTACCATACGAGGAGGGGGCTTCTGCAGCTTCTCCAGAACAAGAGTCCCCGAGTGGAAACCCCACTCTTCCTCCTGTCACCTTTGCTCCCCCAGGAAACTTTCATTCCAGCGGACTAGGAGAAAGAGGAGAAAAGCCATTCCCAAAGCCCAGAGCCTGGCAAAAAGAGCCAGGTGGGACTACGGGGACAACACTGCTATTACTGAGAGGAGATCTCTGAGACCATACGGAGACCATCATCATGGTCCTGCGCTCAGGGCATGGAGGAAACCCAGCATCCAGAGAGAGCAATGGGTGAGGAACATCACCCACTGCCAGAAAGATCACCTGAATACCAAGATGATCTCTGAGAAGCTCCCTGCAGACTTTCTCTTTTCTTTCACCTGCCTGGTGTGTGACCACCTGCTCTCTGATCCTGTCCAGTCCCCCTGTGGGCACCTCTTCTGCCACAGTTGTATTATAAAATACAACCACGTTCTGGGACCTCACTGCCCGGCCTGTAACTTCTCCTGCACCCTTGATGATCTCACCCCGCCTGCCAAAGCCTTCTTATCAGCCTTACATTCCCTGCCTCTGCTCTGCCCCTGTGGCAAACAGGTAAGGCTAGACTCATTTGAAGCTCATTGTCTAGGCCATGAGCTGGATGAACAGGATGCAAAACAGCGGACATCAGAACTTGACAGCTACCTGCTAAACAATAAAGGCGGAAGACCCCGTCAGCACCTGCTGTCGCTAACACGTCGTGCCCAGAAGCATCGGTTGAGGGATATGAAGAACCAGGTGAAGGCGTTTGCAGACAAAGAGGAAGGTGGCGACCTGAAGTCTGTGTGCCAGACTCTGTTTCTGCTTGCACTGAGGTCTGGGAATGAACACCGGCAGGCAGATGAGCTAGAGGCCATGATGCAAGGTAAGAGGCTATTATAAGGCTTTCGCTTAATCAACACATAACCCCCCGTAGCCAAGAGAAAGGGACATAAACAATTGAAAATTATGATAGAGTTTCCTCATTAATTTTCCACCTATCTCTGAGGAATACAGTCATCTCGTAAATAACAATGAGTTAAAAAGTTTACTATTGAAGAGAGAGAAGAAGTTTTCTGTGATTTTGATTGAAAAGCATTTCATTTTTATTATTGTCCATCTCTGTTTATTGAACCACCGTGCTGTTCCACGCTCAACCCCTCCCTGCTGCTCCCACCCTCACTCTCTGCCTGCTTGTCCATCAGTCGCTCAGTCTCACACTCCCTTTAATGCACAATAACAACTCTTGTGAAGGGGCTGTTAGAATCAAAACAACATCAGCAGCTCTTGTATCTGCAAATTACATAGACAGCACCATTCTCCTCTCTGGGGAATAGAAGCCAGCTGGTGTCTGTTTTCATCTGCAGCCAATACATCACTTTTGCCAGCTTCACTGATTCACCCTCTGTCCCCTTATAACATTTGGAAATTAGGAAATATTGGATTTTGTAATCATGGACTTGCGGGCTTTTGACAATGATACATTAACAATATGGGTGTTAAATTTGCGATTTTCTCAGTCTTGTAGTTTAAATGACTCCAAATTTGGGATATCAAATGAGGAAATGTTAGATACTGCAGTTCTTTTCAAAGCACTAAAAATGGGCTTCCTCAGTTTGGTGTTAAATAATTCTCTTCATGTCTAAATCCTTTCCTCTTGCCTTCCTTTAAAAAAAACTTTGCCTCTTTCTGTCTCTTAAATTTTCAAATTTTTTCTTTTCTCTCTCTGCAGGCAGAGGCTTTGGATTGCATCCCTCTGTGTGCTTGGCCATTCGGGTCAACACTTTTCTGAGCTGCAGCCAGTATCACAAGATGTACCGGACTGTCAAAGCCACCAGTGGCCGCCAGATCTTTCAGCCCCTGCACACCCTGCGAGCTGCAGAGAAGGAGCTTCTCCCTGGCTTCCTCCAGTTTGAATGGCAGCCAGCTCTCAAGAATGTGTCTACATCTTGCAGTGTTGGCATTATTAATGGTCTCTCTGGATGGACTTCCTCAGTGGATGACATCCCAGCTGACACCATCACTCGGCGGTTTCGCTATGATGTGGCTCTCGTGTCAGCATTAAAGGATCTGGAGGAGGACATCATGGAGGGGCTCAGAGAGACTGGGATGGAGGACAATGCTTGCACCTCAGGCTTCAGTGTCATGATCAAGGAATCCTGTGATGGCATGGGTGATGTCAGCGAGAAGCATGGTGGAGGACCAGCTGTCCCTGAGAAGGCTGTACGTTTTTCTTTCACTGTTATGTCTATCTCTGTCCAGGCAGACGACGAGGAGGAAGAGGTTACCATCTTCACTGAGCCCAAGCCAAACTCAGAACTGTCATGTAAGCCCCTTTGCCTGATGTTTGTGGATGAGTCAGACCATGAGACACTCACAGCTGTCCTGGGGCCTGTAGTTACAGAGCGTAATGCAATGAAAGAGAGCAGGCTCATCCTATCCCTGGGTGGACTACCTCGCTCCTTCCATTTCCACTTCAGAGGCACGGGGTACGATGAGAAAATGGTACGCGAGATGGAGGGCCTCGAGGCCTCAGGTTCCACCTATGTCTGCACTCTTTGTGACTCCACTCGGGCAGAGGCCTCTCAAAACATGGTGCTACACTCCGTCACCCGCAGTCATGAAGAGAACCTAGATCGTTACGAAACATGGAGAACCAACCCCTTTTCTGAGTCTGTAGATCAGCTGCGAGACAGAGTCAAAGGGGTCTCTGCCAAGCCATTCATGGAGACCCAGCCCACGATGGATGCTTTACACTGTGACATTGGCAATGCCACAGAGTTTTACAAAATCTTTCAGGACGAGATCGGGGAGGTGTACAAAAAGGTCAACCCCAGCCGGGAGGAACGCCGCAGCTGGAGGGCAGCCCTAGATAAACAGCTGAGGCAGAAGATGAAGCTTAAACCGGTCATGAGGATGAATGGGAACTATGCCCGCAGGCTAATGACCCAGGAGGCTGTGGATGTGGTGTGTGAGCTGGTGCCCTCAGAGGAGAGGAGGGAGGCCCTCAGGGAGCTTATAAGGATCTACATCCAGATGAAACCTGTGTGGCGTGCCACCTGCCCTGCCAAGGAGTGCCCAGACCAGCTGTGCCGCTACAGCTTTAATTCCCAGCAATTTGCCGACCTTCTCTCCTCTACCTTTAAATATAGGTACAATGGAAAGATAACCAATTACCTGCACAAGACCTTGGCCCATGTGCCTGAAATCATAGAGAGAGATGGATCCATAGGAGCCTGGGCCAGCGAGGGAAACGAGTCGGCAAACAAGCTGTTCAGGCGTTTCCGGAAGATGAATGCACGTCAGTCAAAGGCCTTTGAGCTGGAGGACGTGTTGAAACATCACTGGC
Source organism: Bovichtus variegatus (assembly GCA_943593645.1). Lineage (NCBI taxonomy): Eukaryota > Metazoa > Chordata > Actinopteri > Perciformes > Bovichtidae > Bovichtus > Bovichtus variegatus. The sequence continues at coordinate 15,660,420 of CALSCE010009442.1, forward strand.
TCTACACTTCCAAGTACCTGCAGAAGTTCATGGAAGCTCACAAGAACTCTGCCAAAGCTCTGGAAGCTGCCATTGACCCAGTAGAGAGCCAGGGTTATGAGGACATGTCTCTGGAAGTTCATGACTTTTGATTTTGACATTTTAGTATAAACATTTCATTGATTTCAAGATAGTTGTATAATAGTTGAATTGCCTCTGTAGGTAAAATGGATTTGTTTTCAAATGTACTTTCTATATCTATTCATTGATACTTATAATAATGTCGGAACGGAGCTTATGGACTTAAAGCCAATATCTTCTTAAATATTTCATATATTGTTGTGATTAAAGTGTTTTTTGAAAATTTAAACCAACATCCTTTATTGTTGGATTTTACACTGCACTCTGAGTAATTTCCAAAACTTTACGGAAAGTATTGTGTGTTTTGTTTTGAATGTTTACTTGTATTTGTACTGTCTTGTTGTATATACATTTGCCTTGCTGTGTAAACTGTTAGTTACCACAATGCAATGATGGGACAGCAGAGGTAGATATAGTAACACACAAGTTTTTTCTTGCTCTTAGTAGGAACGTTTTTTTTTTTTTAGCTTCACCGTCTGTGAAATATGGCACAGTTTATTGTATTGCAAGGATATGACACATTTATGAATTTATATAGAGAGGATATTTATGGAAACAGATGAAAGTGCTGTAAGTCATAGAGGGAAATTGTGTTAAAAAGACCACATTTGTGGCCACTGTATTAATATATCATTTGAGCTGGAACAAAATGCAATCACAGAGACCCAAATGTTCTTTGTTTCATGAGTGCCCTCTGAAAAAGATTACTTTAGTGCTTTATCTTGGGATCCCTGAGGGGCAGAATAGATGCCAGGTCACTTTGAACCAATTTTTATCTCTCTTAGTTTTTGCACAGTAGAGGATAGATGATACTTATTCGAATTCTTCACATAAAATAAAGCATATACTGACCTTTTTGTTGATATCATAAAAATGCAGTATGGTCCATTGAAAAGCCTAATACCCCATGGACTCTCTAGCAGGCGGGGATTTTTCTTAAGTTCTGTATATAACCTGGCTCTTTTACTCTGCTGATATTTCTTCATTGCCACGGTTGACAGAGGAGAGGGATGAGCGGGAGCTAGAAAGACCCGATGTAAACTGATTTGTTGGCAACTTTATTTGTTTGATTGATTGATTATATTTTCTTTTTTTCTGCCCTTACGATTTTGAATCGTGACAGGCAATTTTATTTTCTTATTTGATTGAATGTTTGATTTTGTTTTACTGTCACAAGGTTTACCATGTGACAGCTGTGAAATATTCATATTTCATTCCATCGTTGTCACTTTCCTACAATACTATCACGTTTTAGAGTGCAACTTGTTCCATATTTGTTTTTTGCCATAATGAATTGTATTTCCAAAGTAATGGATGATGGATGATTCACGAAATTCCACTTGTTTACTTTTTACTATGTATTTCCTCATTTTTTTGTTTCTATATTACACTAAATATCAGGTTAACTGTTTACATGAGTTTCTGAAGACTTTCAGCGGTGATTTATTTTCATACTAGAACTGTATTACACCTAGGTTCCACTACCTTTTATTGTTTTTACTGATAGTTCTGCTGTATTTTCACTAAAAGACAATTTACCATCCTTTTGATCAGTTACCTTTATGGAGGTGGGAGTTTGTACTTTTTTGTCCTCATTTCCAAAAAATACATAAAGATAACATCGGACTTGATCTTCTGGTTTGTTTTTATTGAACAATTTATATTAATTTTGTGTTGTACCTGAATTCAGAATTCAGGTACATTTAATCCAGGAAGATGGCACTCATAACTTTCTATTTTCTACACTCCATACATTATACAAAAGAATACAAAAATAACAATGTTCTGTCGTACAGTAAATGAAATTGCTTACTAGAAGCACTGCAGAGAGAAATGCTAAAACATTAAGATTTTATGTCAAATATAAAATTTGTAAAAGCCTTTTAATAATATAACTAAGAACTATAGATACATTCAGTTTGTTCCTTCAGGTTGCCTTTTCTATTATTTGATTTAATTACAGATGTAACTAACAGTATATTTGGTATTATTTATCAATTATAATTTATTTAATTATAAATACAAGTTAGGAAGTGTTATTTCAACCCCTTATGTCTACTATGATCCTTGATAGTATACAAAATAAGTGCAAACTCATATACAGCTGATACAAATGCAAACTACAAAAAAAGTGGTATATCAAGATTTTGTGTCACATAAAAAGTTTGAGAAAACACATAAAAAATAAATAGGTATGAAGACAGAATTGAAGGCTGTTTATTGTTTATTTAATTGACTACAGATCAGCATATTGGTTATTTTCCAGTAATCATCATTTTAATTGTAGAAATAATTGTGAAAATAATTCCACTCCATCTGGCCATGGAAGAAAGTGTAAGGAAGTAAAATCTGTGGTACTACAATACAAAAATACAAAAAACTGTTATACAGCTGGTAAACCACAAACTGGAAACATTGTAGACAGATTTGCTAAAATATTCCGTATTTTTTGTCAAACAATGTAAAATTCTAATGAAAACACACAGCTGTTAGGCAAGAAATATCAGGTTGCAATTTTATTGTTTATTTTCTTCACAAAATGTTTCACATTGAGTACAGATGAGCATATTCCTGAATATCAACAAGAAACTTGCTGAATACATTCTTAACAGTGACCATACACACATTACAAACTGGATTCAGTCGAAAAGCCTTCTGAAAAAGCCTTTTTTGGCAGAGGACATCTTGATTGTCGGAGGAGTTTTCCTGTCTTTAACTTTCATGGGGGTACGCTTCAGAGGCATGACCTGTCGAGGTGGGGTCATCTCCTGGTAGGGCAGGCCTCCGTGGTCCAGGCAGAAGTACCTTTTGCTGCCCTGAGAGAGCTTGAGCAGCAGCGTCTCAGACAGCTCCATGCACTGGGCATGGACCCAGTGTCCCTCCTCCCCTCTGGAGCAGAAGATCATGGCTGGCCGGTAAAGCTCCGTGGAGTAGTATGGGTCCCACGTGTTGGGGTCCACCTGACAGCCCTGGCAGCATTTCATCCAGTAGCCTGTTTGTGATTCGTCGTCCTCATCCTCCTCGTTGTAATTATCCCCTTCTCCATCACTACTGTCCTCCAGCTCATGTGGCTCACGACCAAAGTACAGCTCCTCAGAGTCTTCGAGAGGAGTGGAGTTATCGTAATCTGTTGACTCCTGGCTACAGCCCTGGGCTCCATCTTCATCTTTGACTTCCCCCTCTGTCTGGAAACTCACCTGATAGAAGTAATGCATATCTGCTTGGGATGGCCTTCCCTCAGTAGGTACAGCAAGTAGGATGCTTCCCTCCCCAGCACTGCCGCCAAACCAAGTGCGACTATGGATGATATCTGGGGTCCAATTAGGTGACTCTAAGGGCTCAAAGTGGATCCCTTTCTCATTCAGAATCACAGTGCTGCACTCCATCCTCTTCTGAGAGTCTGACTGATACCCACCTAAAATGATATATCTGTGAGTGGGACCTGTACGGGTGACCAGGGCACTAGAGATGGAAATGCAAGTTTCAAGAGTCTCACAGGAAAGCAAAGGGCTGCCCTGCAGAAGCTCAACACGCAGGCGGTAGAGCCGAGGGGGGCGGGAGTCAGAGGTGATCGAGTGACCCCCGAGGAAGTAGACACAGTCCTCTCTGGCAAAGGCCATATGGAAAGACTGTCCTTCGCTGAGCTCAGGTAAAGTGTGAGCAGAGGAGCAACCAAACTCCAAGTCAAACAGGAACACCTGAGGAGGACAGTCGACGACGCTGTTCCAGCTCTCTGTGCTCCTCTCTCCTGCAGGCTTGTAGGATCTCCCCCCAAACAATACACAAGCTGTTTTCCCATGGCTCTGAATCATACTCATTGTGTGGCCGTATCTGGCCGCTGGCACTTCTCCCACCAGGTCTTTCTCTTTGCAGCACAGGGTCAGTTTACGATTGCAGCCACGGCTATCCATGGTCAGCAGGTACAAGCTCGACGAGATCTCGTTATTTGGGGTGCGGCCACCGTGGATGAGATAACTCTCTGGAAACCCATCATAGGGGTCCAGGCGGCAAACAGCTGGGCAACGTAACGGAGGAAGATAACATGAGTCATTGGAGAAAGAGATGCCCCTCAACCTAATCTCACCAAGTTTGTACCGAACGGCAAACACTCCCGTAGGACATGAACGCTTGGGCCAACCTTTCTGGCCAAACAGAAGAACTTCACCATCCAGGTGCAGCAGAGAGAAGCCGGGCTGTAGAAGGCTTGCACAGTTCACTGGAGTTAATGGTTGCAGGGTCATTTTCCGGCAGCTGCCTGCATCAAAACAGCACACAAAAAGAGAAACACAATAACATGTCAGTCAGCTGTTGATTGTTTTCATTAAGGGGTTTTAAATTGTACTTCCTGTTTATTACAGTAACACCTGGAGAATCATAATCCACGTAATCCAGACCCCAAAAACGTATAAACGGGAATAAAGTCATTCAGTCTCTCTGCAAGACACTGCCTTTTTAAATGTATGAAAGCTGGCATACATAAAGGCTACCAACATTTACACAGTAATAAGATAGGAGTGACATTGAATGCCAGTGACCAACCTTAATGAAGATACTACTAATTCTAATAGTTACTAAAAACCAAAACAACAATAATAGCAACAACTACTTGTATTAATATTTTCATATTCAAAAAAAGAGTTTTAATGAAAATTATAGACCGTAAACTGGACTGTATGTATGCTGTTGCAACACAAATTGGGATGCTTTTTTTATAACTAAAGTCAAACATCAGCAACAATATATAATTACACACTCAAATAAGTAAGGAACAATTATCTCCTCATTGGGTCAATTTTTCTTTTCGTTTTTACCTACAAACAAAACCTCATATTTAAGTTTTCTATGTTTGAATCAGAACCTTACAGGTTGTACTTTAATTCAGCATGAGACTCAAACAAACACTTCCAGGAGCTGCACTCAATCACTACTTTTCTGGGAATTCTTACATGATGACAGTACTCTGTAATTTTCCTTAAAAATGGGTTACATTTCCTGGTGTCAGTACAATAAATTATATACATAATATCTGTTTTATAATTATTAGTTCATTCTGAGTCAATCTTGTGTCAACTTTTCTGTCTGCCATCATTACTTCAACTGACTTGTACAACAGTATAAGGTAATTACAGTAGCTTTAACATCAATATAAAGACTGCTGTGGACATGATCAGTCACTTAAAACAGACAGTGTTTGACTATATGTTATACATTCAGCAGGATGGTTACTTTGACTCTACTTGAGTAACAGTAGCACACTTTTGATTTAATAAGCCTGGGAACTATAACTTTTTCCTTTAATTTAGAATCATAATTTTTTAGTTTGCTTACCTTACGGCCGGGGCCAGGATGCCGTGCTTAATCTCACGTTACTGTGAATCTTAAAATCACAAAGGTTAACCTAACAGGCTCTTTATGTAGCCAGACTTGACAAAGGCAGACGGCGAGAGAGTTTGTGAAGCTTCGTTGCTTCACAAACACTTCCAGATCTTGAGGTTAACAGTCTGTGACTGCTGCACACTGGCAGGTGTGCTGCCTGAATGCATTTAGTGTATCACTTTAAAGATCACTGGATATCAGTTATACCAAAGAAGGTACAACAGGGTCATGCCTGTTGAACAATCTTAACCTTTATATTACATTAAGAAATATGCAGTGTATGGTTTCTTTCTACAGGAGATCCAAAAGAAAAAGGGACATGATACTTTGCTCTGCTTTACCACATTTCAAAAATTGCATTTTTACATTAAATGATTGTATTGTATACATCCAAAATTGGCTTCAATTAATTGATACAGTAGCTAAATATATGATTGAAACTGATGTTCACAACAGTCCAGATAACAACCATGCTAGGAAACATGACCTACATTGTGGATGAAAATGTATGATGACAAAAAGTTTTGAATTAGTCCAACATCATAGTAGTAGTATATTGCCATAACAAGACACACCTCTGATGTTAATCTTTTGTTGAGAGGTTGGAAGCAGATAATACAAACACTGACAGTGTACTCACTATGAAATTAAGTCTATCAGTCAAAATGACTTGTTATAGTTGGTTTGTTCTGTTATAGTTATTTATAAAAATTTAAAAAACTACTCGAATGCAACACATTTACCAACTTTGGTCACCAACTTATTTTAATTATTATATGAACTGATGCAGAGACGGACAACTTTTTAATTGTGTTCATTTTATTGATATGCTTCCAACATTAATTAGGAAAATGAACATCTGAAATTCCTTGAAATCACATAATTTATGACCTGTGGTTTCTAAAATAATTTCTTACTGACGCCAAACAGTTTGCTCAGATAATTAACTTTATGTAGATGATTAAAATTATTTTTCTTTTTATTCACCAAGGATCCTAATTCACACAACCTTTCTAAAGCTGATAACAGGACACAATCAAACCTTTTCTTTTCTTTTTGTATATACTAATCCTCCTTTGTATGCAGAAAAATAAGTCGCGGGCAACCATTTAAAATGTGAAAACAGAATAATTTATTCAAGCACTGCTTCATAAGATAAAAATGTATATTTTCAAACGTAGTGCTTGTTTTGTAGAAATACAGAATTTAATGTTCAACCCTGTAGATATATATTTTTAGTTATGCTACATGCATTAGTTAAAATCTTTGTTTTTGTATGTTCAGATTAAGCCTTTCCCTCCTCCTTTTGCCTTATGATTTTACTTATTTTTGACATGATAATGATCTGATCCTTTAAAAACTGTCAGACTGCTCTTATAGATTTCTGAAAAAAGCCTTGTAGACATAAAAAAAAATATGGCTATTATTTGCAGCCTGCCTTATATATATATACACTCTCCTTCAGCGCTGAATGACATGCTGTACGGGGAGTGGGAGTCATTAATTCACACAGTACACTGAGCCTAATGCATTATCATACTATGATGCTGTTTCCTGAGGGGAAGGTAAAAGACACATCATTCTTCAACAATGATAAATACATTCTAGCAGCTGGTTGAGTCTGAAATCCCTTTGTGTATGCCTTTGTTTTAAAGATTTGACCTACTATAGGTAAAAGTAGATCCTCTATATGAGTGACACACTTGCCTAAACACCTTGAGAATAACTGAGCTGGAAGCAGCTTATTAGCATAATGTTTTTGTGCACTGAGCGGCTGAGAGAAAACTTGAGGAGTGTGCAAAACAAAGGCAGAAACCACAAGTGCCTGGAAGACCGTTACAGCTTGAAAACACGAAACAGCAGAGCACCTGTGTGTCTAAACTGATGCTTACAGGGCTGAGTGGAAGAGAAAAGAATTTACTAGAGAGGATATAACGCATGAATTCAGATGTCAGTGGGATATGCAGAATGGGTTTTCTTTTTTCTCTTTCTTTTTTTTTTTTTCCAGAACTGTTTCATCAGTATGAATTCAGCCTTGGAAAAATAAACCTCTGTAGTCACCTCAAGGCATTCACACAAAGCACTGTTGAAAAGTACTGCCTGGTATGTAGCCACAGCTGGGATGGTGCAGAGAGTGAGTAGGAGGCACAGCAGTGTGTGAAAGACCCCAGGCCATGCAAGGATTTGTACATAATTGATAGAACAAAGTAATTAGAATCTATGGTAGCACCTGTTTCTGTCCCTCGTAATGTATCACTACCTGACTGTTGCTACCCTGAAGCGTGGTTTTGACGGATGACGCAGTGACAGCTCTGATGTTCTGACGATCATTGTGCAGTGGTGTTTATCACTTTTTAATGTTAAGGTAATTGCTGCCCTTGTGGTGATTGGTACTGAGTGCTGGTGGTGTGACACTTCCACCTCACTCTGGTTAGTATCGTTGTGGTACGGTGGTTATTATGTGGTTTTTGGCATTTATTAGACAGATGACAGTGTAAAGGCAGACTGGGAAGGGGGGGGGGGTATAACATGCTACATAGATCCCAAGGTTGGAATCGAACCCGGGACCCTTGTCCGAACAGTTGTCAGTTGACTTAAGTAACACCACTTCCCTAGTTATTCTAACCCAAACCTGTCCTAAACCTAACCAAGTAGTTTTGTTGCCTGAACAGGGTCTGCAATGCAGGGGTTTTCTCGAGCACACTGATCGCTTGTGTTGCTGGACAATCGTAGGAAAATGAACAACAAATAACAAAATCACTTATTGTATCATAGGAATCTTTGTGTGAGGATACTTTGAGTAGCCTAAAGCTGATGTACGGGACACGGTATACAAATCCTGATCTTGTCCGTGTGCCATGTACTTGTATATGCATTGTGGGCCCACAGACAGCCCTCATCCTATTACTCCTGTCTGACTTCCTGGATTGGTAATTATCACAATCCATGTAGAATATGTTTCCTCAAAAACATATTTGGCAAAACAAATCACTAGGATATAAGGGAATTTTGTAAAAAAAAATAGGGTTGTTGAATACACAGTGCCTCGTTCCATGCTCAATGTTCCCTTGCTCCAAATCCCTCTTCTTTCATCTTGTTCCTATTTTTCTAGGAGTCCCTGCTCCACTAAATGTGTTTCTCCTCTGTTGTCCTCTCTCTGTGCAGGTGCGCAGCAAGGTTTGGCTGCCTTGCTGTGGCAGGATGCCAGGTGTGCAGGCTGCCTCAGATACCCTGGCACCAGACCAGAAGCTGGTGGAAACCCTGGAGTCTTGCTGCGGCTCCTCTGAGCTCTTCTATGGTATGCTTCATTTACTGTAGCTGTCCTCAGGACAGTGTCACAGTTCATGGGTTGTGACTGTTATATGTTGAACAGGCAACCTAACGCCATGTTTTAAGCTGATAAGCTTAGATCTGCCCTCACCCTGTCTCTCCTTTCTCCAAACAGGGAATGCGGTGAGTAGAAACACACCGGTGGCCATGTAACTTAACTCGCTCCCCCGGGGAGATGGAGGGATCAAGAGACAGTGGAGGAACAGAGCGGTCAGAGCGCAGAGGGAGCGAGATGTGACAACAGCAGGACAGCTCGACTGCTGGATCTCGCCTGTGGATCAGGCCGAGGTCAGTAGCTTGTTGATCTCCCACTGCCTGGAAGCTTGATAGATTGAAGCTTTGAGTATAAAAACGAGTCCCCCTCGTTGAAGAGCCCCTCCTCTCCTTCACCTGTCTCAGTGCTTTCCTCCTTTATATCCGTCTGTCTCCTCTAGTTTATATTCGCAGTCCTCCCTATTGCAGCGAGCCTCGATTTTCTTTAAGCAAATGGCCAGACTGTTTCAGCGCAGGGGAGTTTACTTCAGATATGTACACTGAAGCATGAACAGGACCTCAGGCAATGCCAGCTATTGATTTTACCATGATTCTGATTAGAGGGCTCCCTGTTGCAATCAATACCATACATCAGTGAACTGCACAGTGAAACTGATGGTCCCAGATAGGATCCCATATTTGGTTTCCAATTAATCACACCGTTGATTATTTTTTAAGATTAAAAGGCAGTTGAGTGAGCACAAGATCCCTCAGCATAAAAAAACTGTTCAACACGAGAGGCCCTCGACTGTCCAAACACATCGGACTCTGGATGTTACAACTACAGTCAATAACACCACTTGATCATCATGATTAAATTTTATGGGCTGCTAGACATTGGACAATAAGAGTATGATGAAAGATATTCCTCTCATAAAGCTCTGTTTCTCTGAGTGTCTTATTATCTTATTGTAATGAATGATGGGGCTGCTGGTTTGACAGGTAGCAGCTGTGGGAATGAACGCTACAGCGCTGGAGGTGAGGCTGGAGGTCCTGATTTTGCAGCAGGTATTATTTAAAATATAGCTGCTAGTAATTGAGCAAATCATTTCAACATAATTCATTAGATGCATTTGAAAGATGGGATAACACACTTTTTTTTTATTATGTCAGGAACAGGAATATAGGTTTCCTTTATTTTTTGATGAAATATTTATTTGGTTTGGGGGCATTAAATGTATGGAGCTTTTGAATTTGATGGAATGAAAACGGTTTTCTCTGTTTGAAAACTGACCTATTCTATAGTTGTAGTGTATTATCTTGAAGCAGCAAACAGCCTTATTTTTATATTAACAATTAATTAAATGGTGTTACATGGAAGGTGCCCCTCATGGTGACAGACCCACTGGGAATTATCCCCTGACTTTACAGTTTCCCTGAGCTCTACAGAGCATTAAGCGTCTTTCAGCTTAATGTTTTAGTTTTACGGCACACAACTTTAATGTTTTGGTTCAGTCTCTCATCAACTTTACTTATAATAATAATATTGGACCTACATTCAACCAGAGACACAACTAAAAACGGATGGACTGCCAGAAATTTTGTCACAAACATTATTATTCCAACAGGATTAACTAACATTTCATCTAAGCGCCACCATCTAAGCGTGCAATCAAGCTCAGCTGTACTTTGTGGTGATACTGTTAGCATGCTAACATGCTAAACAGCATTGTCATTGTTAGCATGTTTTTAGCATGCTGACATTAGCATTTAGGTCAAAGCACACCTATGCCTGCGAACAGCCTAACAGAGCTGCTTGTGAGACTGTGGACTCCATTGAGACTGTGGATTTTGACTTCAGGCAACAAACAGTTATCGAGGTGGGTTTTTAACCTGTATAATAACTTATCGTTGAGGAGCTTTTTCTTTCTTTTCTGTCTTGTTAGAATTCAGATTGGCATATAAAGGGAGGTGTTCTTTGAGAAGAGCATAATGACACTCTTGTTATTTGAAAATAAGGCTGTTTAATTGTGCGTATGGATCTACATTAATATCAATTTATCCTCATTTTTTTCTGATTACGCTGGAATTAGAGAAGTAGAATTTTGCCATGCTGTATTGATATGAGGCTTTAAGATGGCCAAAATGCTATTTCACGGAGAATGGTTCTATTAATTGAGGCTCTGACAGTAAATTACATTCACTAGGTTTCAACAGTTTATACAATAAAAGAATGGAAAACTCAATAAAAGTCAAATATTTCTTAGTCCATGAAAGTATACGCAACACTTCATCAGTGCGCTTTTCAAAAGTCATTTATGTGTCAACTTCTATTTTTAGTGGGATATAGATAATATTAAATGCGTATTATGTGTGTGATTAAGGAAGTCATTTCCTTTTAAATAGTCTGTATTACCATTTTCATGCATAATCAACATGCAGATTGCATAGCTGTCCTGCTGTTGAAGGTACGGCTCTCTCCGTTTATTATTTAGTACATCTTCCATAACAAAGCTCTAACCTTGATCAATGCCTTAAAAGCCTGGCAATATTAATTAACTGTGAGTGTGTTTAGCCCATACATGTTCTGTGTAATGTGGACCTGCTCAATCAATGGCATGTGTTTGATTTAATGTTGACTCTTTCACAGTGTGTGGCAGGTAAGGATTGTGGAGTGTTGGGGGTCGTCTCAATAATCTCTGCCAAATGGTAGAGAAGAGATTTGGCTGTTGACTCTGTTGCCACTCAGAGATGCTGACATAATGGAATGTCTTACTGTGAACTCCCACCTTGATTAGCATGTGTAATTATAAATATGCTGCCGTAAGCGTAAAATCAGAGTGAAAGTAGGCGTTTCTGGAAAGTGGCTGTGTCTCTTTGACACTGAGCATCCTGTAATTGCCTCTACCACACAATCAATGACTGCTCAGCATTTGGCATCTGGATAAAATCAGCCTGTCAGGATTATTTGGGGAGATTTAGGCCAAGTTTTAGGAGTTATGTCCTATTTCAATCATTTATAATGAGCACTTACAGTATACCTGAACAATTCCTCAAGGGTGTCACACAGTCATTAGACATTTTTAAAGCCAAAAACTTTAGTGACATTGACAACAACAAATAAATGGGCAAAATTAACAGTCAAATTCTGATTGTGTGTGTAGAAACCTTATATCTGGCTCGTGCTGACAGACATGGATGTGTGGGTAAATGGGTCCTGTGTAGAGAATGAAAATGAGCTTCCAGAACAAAGATATTTCATTTAGTGTGACGTGGTGGACGACAACCGGCGCTGAGATAAATGCGACGCGCCATGATACTTCGACACTAGACTAACGTGTCAGAGTTAGACACTTTCCCTCCTCCCTGACACTGTTAATTCCTTACAATACCTCCCCCTGTCAATTTTCCACCTCCCCATCCGGGTTGTGGATGTCAAACATGTAGTGTAGTTAACTTTAGACTATAACATGTCAAGAGCTGACTGTCTAGTCTGCCTCATGAAAATCTTAAATGATTAAAATTACAGTTCAGTCCTGAGGGGGCTTACGTAGCGTGCATGCAAAACATGGTCTTGTCGGGGATGCTCAGAACATTTTGGGGTGTTTTGCTGTGGGTGTGATGAGCACTGAGCTTGGGGTTGTAGTCATTACGTGCAGATGAGTCATAAAAAAACATGTTAAGATTTTAAGGAACAGCAAAACTAAGTAAACATCAGCGGTAGTTATAGTATTATCTGTGTCTGAGCTTGTCTCTTCTTCTGTCTGTGGTGGCTCTGCAGTGGCAGAAGCATGAAAGCCATTTTTAAGGTAGACAGTTCATCAAGAGGAGTGACAAGGGAGACTAACAATACACTTCATACTTCAAGGTTAAAATGTGCATATACTCTGAGCTTATCATGACACAATCCACCCATGCATCTATCCATCCATCAATCCAAGCACAGCAGCCCAAATGTCCTTTTCCCCACTAATGTCCTTCAGCGCTTTCTGGGGATCTCCAGGAGCTCCAGCAGGGACATGTACTGTTGTGTTTCCTGAGTCTCCCACCTCAGTAGGCAGTTCCTATCACCCCGCCCCACCAGTGAGCTCCCCAGCCTGTCACAAATCACTAAGACAGGACACCTTATTTATATTTCAGCTGCTTGTATCTCACTCACAGATGAGCAGTGCTGATGAGAGAACGCTGCTTTGTGGTTCAACTCTCTCTCCAAACCCGTACTGCAGCTGCCAAAACCAAAAGCAAAAGCAAGTAACACTACAGACAGGAAAATATTTAAGATGATGAAAGTTGAAAATGTCCAAAATATGTTGCAGTCCTGCCCACATGTCGGATAACAATTGCTGTCGAAGGTGGTGTTGTTACACCTGCCGTCAAATATATATGATGTCGGAATTCTATGCTGTGCTGTGTTTTCTACAGTGTATTTGCTAATTAGCTTATTTAATGACTTCATTAGTCGAACTTGTCATGTTTATTTCATGCTGATTATGGCAAGATGTTATGCAGCTCAAGTGCCTCTTAAAATGGGGGACCACCACCCCTTACTGCTCATAAAAAGGAAATGTTTTCACATATTGAGACAAAAAGGGCCCTTTATTGTCTTGTAGGTTCCCTGTTCAGATTGAAACGACAAGAATTTTTAAACAGGTTATCACTTACAGGGTTTTAATTAAGCTTTTCAATGGGTGTTTTTCTACCACTAATGTGTAGTGCTAGCTTGTGAGCTACTGGGCACACCTTTAAGCGGCAGCCCTTAATAATGGCACAAACTAGTCAAAAAAGAAAGAGGGGCTGGCTGTTTAATTATGATCAACATCATGTCTGTGATTGCCAAAGCAAGGAGGAGGAAGGGTTCGCAGTCAAGCAGGAGTCGGAGAGTGTCAATATTTAATAGTGTTGGCTCCTTCAAATTGATTGAAATTCTTTATTATGAACACAGGGGAGTACATAATCATATAACTTAGCCCGTCTTGACAGTTGCCTTCTGCTCTCTTTTCAGCCTGTTCTGCCTCGGCCTTCACGTTTGCTGTGATGTTTTTATCTGCCTGCCATTATCAGGAGGTATTCTGTTTTGTTTTTTTTTCTTTTGCGCTGCTTTTGACCCTCCTTGCTCTCTTGTGTCTGTTATCTGCATTTGGATTCCATTAGCACAGTGACAGAGAGGTGATTACAGCCAGCCCAGGTCTTTTAATACAGATTAGACGTCATCCGTGACGCCTTTCATATGCCTGCCATCACACCATCCCTCAAGTTTTTTGTCTGGGGCCCTTTTCCTTGAGCTGTTGATAGGGCCTGCTGTATGCTCCTGTAATGCTATCTGTATTCTGTGCACTTTGCCATGGTGAATATCAGTATTTGACACAACTAATGAGGCCTTTCATTTTGATGGAATTCTCTCTCAGAGCAGCTGTACTGGCTGAAGCCTGTTTTCTCTCAGTGAGACAGAGCTGTTTGCTTGGGCTGTGGGTGGAGCTGAGAGACAGACTGCGTCAAACAGAAGTGCTGTGTTTGGCAGGCTCTGCAAGCACTCTCTGCCACTTTCCATTCCTAAAGGTTATTAAATGTACTGCTTGCAATGTCCACTGGTTGAGGATTTGAGAAGGTAAAATAATTACTTTGCAAAAATTATCATTTCCATGCATGATTTCCTGGTGATACAATTCAATTACATTGACAAGCAACCCTTTCAGAAGCAACTGGAGCCTGATTTAAATTGAACACCGAGTCAGCTCTCATTTCCACTAATTTGATTGTCACAGTCCTGAATTGCGTTTGATGATCTCACGAAACAAAGCCAATGAGATAATCATTTGCAGTGTAATGCTGTACTTATTTTTCATCTTAAGGAATACAACAGATTTGCCATGCAGGTAAGAGAAGCTGTCATTCCAAATCAGGCCGAGCTAGTGAAGCATTCAACATGAGGATGGGATGCGCTGGAAAAGGACTTAATGATTTTGTCTTTCCACATCTCACCATGTGCCTGTCTGAATGCAATTAAGTGTCCTCTGGCGACCAAATTCATTACTATGTCGTTGTGAGTGATTTTAAGTGAAAGCAATTACATTTCTTTGCACACACTGTGCACCCATAATGCATTCATGTGTCCTGACAGGTAAGAGAAAAGGAAAACAGGATAACTTGTCCTTGTTTGTCATTCTACTATGTTCTAGTTGGTGGTGTCCTACCAGGAAGGTGAGGATGATGATGCACCGACTCACCTGCTTCTGCCACCTGACGCAGCTGTAAGTGACCCCTCGCTGCCAGAGGCCCGAGGACGGAGACAAAATGTCACAGCACAACTGATAGCAATAATGAAACCTGGCAGCCACAAAAGCTCTGGATGATATGATCAGATTGTGACGATAACGATGATGAAGTAGCTGTAAAACACAACATTTATCTGTTTTTATTGCTCCAGCTAAGTTTCACGTCTACATGATGTTGTTGAAAAAGAGTCCAGCCAAAAATCTGATATACTGTTAAGACTGACTTTGTACGTCCATACGCCATATGTGTCCATCAAAATCAAGTCAAGCCGAATTGCAAAAAAATTGTCAACTTTTGAGATTGGAGTTTTGAAAAGATGTAAGGCCTGTCACACAATAATATATAACGACACTGTACCAAAATCAATTAATTCCAGGGGAATTGCTGCAATCAGTGAATGTGTTAGCAGGAGCAAAGTAAATCTGCACTGTTTTTTTGGTTGGAATTTAACCATAGTAAACTTTGACCCCTGAATTTGTGTGGTGCGTTGAGCTTTAGCAAACTAGTGCTGAACTTTGGGGGTATGGAGAGCCAAGTGGCGGAAGCGTAGCTTATCAGCACTTTTATTTAATCTTCCCCTGTTGGACTATAAGCTGCTCCACACAACAGGATTTGCTTGCAGACACTTAGGACACAGGAGTCAGTTTGAACTTATTGTCCCTGTTATTGACGAGCTAACAAGCTTGCCGACTGACAACTAGCATTTCCCCGTCTGCCATGTAAACCTACAGTATATTAAATGAAATGATGGACAATTATTATCATTTTATTATTATTATATATTATTACCAACCGTTATTGTCCATGCTGTGGAAACACTGGATCAATGTTGTTGTGCCACTTTCTGGTGTGACCATGCTCTTTACTCTGGAAACAAGTAAGACACGAAAAAAATAGCAAGTGAGTATAATAAAGATAAAGGATAAAGGATGATAAAATAAAACATTTAGGAAAGAAGAAGTTAAGATCAGCTTCAGATTGTCCTTCAACAGTTCCCCTCGGGTGCAGTACAGACACAGATACTGTAGGTGCATGACTGCTAAATGAAACAGTCCTTCCTTGCACAAGAGCCATTTTTGGAACAGCCACTTCTTGCTAAATGTTATGGATATATGGTAAATTAATTGATTTTAGGTCAGTGAATCTGGCTAGGGATTAAATTAAAACTAAATTAAACTAAAGTGGTGTGTGTGAGGGGAAGGGAGTGTGGGTGTGTGTTTGTTGTGTGTGTGGTAGCAGGGTACCATCGTCAGCTCTCAGTGATTGTAGCTCTGTGGGGGAACGTGCAGCAATGTAATCAATTACATGTCGCTGCAGTCTGTGTCTCTGTGCTTTTCTGTAGAAACAAATGGCTTACGAAGGCTGTGAACCTGGGAAGTGATATCAAATTGTATGTGTTAGCTAATTTAATGTACATAAGATTTCTTGATGATATGACTTTGCAGTGACTTTTCTCGCACTGTTATTTAGTTTAGCCGTTAGCTGGCTATACAGTAGGTTACAAATGCTTTCTGTTGTGTGTCATCAGTTTTATGTGTCACCTTCTGATGCTGTTGTCTTTCTGTATTTGCCTGTACTGCATGTATTTGTGTTGCTGAGTGGAGAAGAATGGAAAATAAATGGAATGTTTGTGCTAGAAAGAGAAACTAAGCATGCGTGACAGGATTTGGAAAAAGATCATAATGCAGAAAATGGGAACACATTTTCCAGCACGCATGTTGGTTTACTTTACTTTAAAACATTAAGGAGAATGTGTTCACATTTGCCTACTCACTCTGAAACGATGCATATTTAATGTCTGCTCCTGTCACCTCACATTTAATTGGTGGATGGCACGATGGAGCAGGACCAAAAGGACAAGACCTTTTCAGGGTTATGTTAAGCCTTCAGAGCAGTAGAAAATCTAACTGCATTGAAACACGTTTCTTTGGCAACATTTTGTATGATGACTGAGTACAATAAGTATGACTCACATCTGAATTGGACAAAGACACTTTCTGAAGGTCAATTACATATTTGACATTATGAATAGATACTGCCATTGATTTGATGAAAAGCAGCACATTTTATTGAGGAATATGCCACTTATTTTCTATTTCATTTACAATATATTCTGTAAATATTTAGGCTAAGTGTTGGGCTGACATACATTAGCGTGCTCCTGTTTTTGTTTGTATGAGTAAGAAAGTGACTCTACGGATAAATAGGCTTTAGTGCTGCAGGGGTCCTGCAGCACTAAAGCACAGGCTCATTCTCCCCCCAGGTGGTGCCGCTGCCTGTGGTGGCAGAGAAGTGAGGGCCATGACCGCAGCCTTTCAGTTGGTGCTACCCCAACAGGATAGATGAGGATTGAGATAAAAGGGGCACCCCCAGCCCCAGTCTGCCCCCACTGCTGTTTGCAGGTGCACTGTTAGTGGGGCACCAACAGTAACACCCAGGTGATAAGGCTGAGAGAGAGCAAATCAAACAGAAGAGAGACATAGGGCCTCAATATTGCACAGCTGTTCATAGCTAAGCACTCTTTCGTCCTTTAATGTACAGAATGGCATTCACTCAATATTTTAATTGTGTATACCTACAGTATACCTCTGGATCACTGTCAGATAAAATTGACCCGTGCTCACACCAAATTTGTTTTACCCGTACTCAAACCAAAATGAAACGGATAAAATGCAACATCCATAATATAATCAAATTCTAAATGATGAAATAAAGATGCAGTAGAAAAGCACGACTGTGTAAGGCAATATCAAAATAGATTAACTATACACATGAAAAGTAATCTAAATTCAAAGTTGTTTGTTTTCTGGCAATATAGCAAGGTTTGTTTTGTAATTACCACTGTTTCCACGATGGGCTGAAACTGCTAGAATGTTTTTTTTGTAAAAAGCACAGCAGCTAGATTCTCTGTCGCTGAGAAACGCTGGGCCTTGGCTTCTCGCAATACTATATTTACCACCCTGATCTAACAAGCAACATGGCCATTTAGCCAGTTAAGCTAGATGTACTGCCAGGCAGACAGCAGCTGGAGAGTACGCAGCTGAAATTGTACAGGCAACATTTGGCATTCACAGGACATTGACAACAACATATCTTTTAGCTTAGCCAAATGGGTTATTAATGAGGATCTTGGCAATATGTAAGAAAGTAATGTTTTTGATGCAGAAACTAAATGTGAACACTGAGGCAGAAAAGGTGACTGCAAGTCACCTGGCTGGTGTTATTTCAGGCCTCGACGCAGGGTAGTTTGTCCAGATGGAAACCAAGAGTGACAGATGATTCACTTTACTTCATCTTCTCTTTGCTGTCATGTGCCTAATCCCATCCCAGATCCTTTGTTGATGTCTATAATAACACAAACAAACAAGTATAAATGTTGTACGGTGCCATGGTGAAGAGGATTCCGCTCATTTACTTTAGAAGAAATAGCAATAACACACGGGAAAATAGGTAAAAGACTTACACTTAGAATTGTACCTATAGGCAAAAAACACACATACTATCAGTTAAATGTACTTAGAAATGTTAAAAGTACTTTTAGGCAGCACACTTCAGACTTAGTGTTAAATTATTATATTTTTTACTGATGCATTATTGTGCAAGAGGCATTTTAACATTGCAGCTGTTTGAGGTGGAGCTAATTTCAAATAGTTTACTACTGTTAAGAAATGCACCATATGTTATATGGTTATAATAGTTTAAAACATTTTTTTTATGCAAAGTAAGTAGTGCCTATATCTGTCATATAAATAGATAAAGAGTAAAAAGTACAATATTTCCCACTGAAATGTAATGAAGTATAAAGTAGCAGAAAATACTACTATAGTACAAGTACCTCAGAATTGTACCTTAAGTACACTGTTTGAGTATATGTAGGTAGTTATCTGCCAGCTCAGCAGATAGACCTAATTAATCAGAAGTTTACATGTGTATTATTTCTGGCTCCAGAATTGATCTGCTACCTTCTATAGAGAATAAAGTAACATCAGTAGAAAAACAACGAAACACAAAAAACATCATGAGGAAATCGCATCATATTTCATATGTGTTTTGAATAAAGGAAGTTTGATGTTTCATTGAAATCACCAAAAGGCTATTATCTACTGAGTGTAGAGAACATAGAAAACACATTTTTAGAGGATGTCTTCTTCTTTGGGCCAATCACAGAGTCTCCTGCTTTTCAGGGTCTGACTTACCATGCTTACTGTACAGCCTTGAGCTTCAGCTTACGATAGTAAACACACTTCCAAAATACTGCAGTCCCACTTGTCCCTCCCGTAAGCCAAAAAAACATTTTATAGCCGATGATCATCATTTTAATAGTTCCCAAGATAATGTGTCAGATGTAAAACGACGACAGAGATCACAAGAATCATCCTGTGGGAATTGTCTCTTCAAGAGATACCCTGATGCCAAATGAAAGAACAGATTTGCTTTGTGCTGCAGAGAGAGACAGACTACTGGAAGGTATAAACAGTACTCTGGTGCGCACAGTCAAAGCATGTCATTTGTAATACTCTTGCTGAGAAAGTTTTCTCCTGGCCTATTTAAGATAGGGATAAAAAATTGGTGCCATTAATATTTTATTATTGTACCCTTGCCCAATATGTCTCCATGAACTACTTGCACCCAGGGTATAATCAGCAAAGGTAGTGGGAATTTGTTTCCTCGTGGCAGGAAGGTGTATTTCTCCTCCTGTGGGTGTCACTGTTACCACATGTGAGTCACTGAGCCTCATCCAATGGTCCCACTGCACTAATGAGTTATGGTGCACACAGACCACCCCATTTCTGCAACACTAAGCACACGCACACATTTCGGACACATGGCGTGAACACACATGTGTGAGCACTCCAGGCAGTGAAGACCGAGGCAGAGAGCAGGGAGCTCTACACTCAATGTATGAGTGTGTTTAGGCGGAACTTCGGCTTTGGTTTCACTTCTTAGACAAACAGAGGGAGACAACCAAGCAATTGGTCCAAAATAGCTGCAATAGTAAGTACATTTCGTAGCTTTGAAGATAGAGGAGAAGCCCTGCTGGTGTAAGTGAGCTTTGCATTATTGTCATAATGGACATTTCTGGCCTGTCATGTTACTCAAAGATTTAGATAAATGGACTGTGGTGGCTGTGATTCATGGACACGTTCTTTTACTCTTGTTGATATGTATGCGAACATAGAGGGTTTGTGTAATTTGATTTTCCTGTCCCTCAAAACACGTTTGCATCTTTTGGAGCAGGCAGCTCTGATTTATGTTGGAACTTAGTGACACGGTTATAAAAAACGTATGATGATAAGGCATCATGTCGCTGTATGAATACGCAGAGAGAGAAAGAAATGTGTGGATCTCTTGGAGCAATATTTTTAGGAGTAACCCTCACTGTCCCTGTGTGGCAGACGGTCACCTTGCCAATACTCAGGACGGCACCACCTGTCAGGGCTTGCCTTGGGCCCCAGACAGAGCCCTCTGTAGTCGAGGCTGGATTTTGTGGAGGATCAGTGGGATTTATGGGGACAAACAGACTGCCGCTGTATACTTCCATGAATGCTGCCGAAAACTCAATTTGGTTGTACTGCTCCTCATCTCTACTTTACCTGCATGAATCCTGACGAGGATAGGGACAGTCGGGAAAAGCAACAGAGGGAGGGTATTTCAAGTTCAAGCCTGTAGTCATTTTATTCAGCACTTTCAAGGTGGTAAAAAAATGACATTTTTTTTTTCTTTATCTTGCCAGATGATTTAGATATGGTAGGAATTAAATTACATATATTATTGCAGCCTGTATTATGTAATGAACTTGACCTTTGCATAGGAAGCATAAGGTCTGGTCATTAAAGTGGAATCAAAACAGATTAGACGGCAATGACGTTGCAATGACACATGACACAACCTTTTCTTGCACGACTGCATTATTCAGAATCACTACACTTGATATCAGGGATGTGAGGCAAAGATGCAATCACTAGTCGCATCTGTCTTTTCTCTTTCTTCCGTTCAACAGCAACCAATGGATTCTCAACTATAATGTGGTTAAAACAAGAATAAGCATTTGCCAATTTGCACTTAACATTAAGGACAGCTGAGGCTGTTGGGAATGTCAGTTGTTTTGCAGGTATTTGCTTACAAACCTCATGGTGGGGGGATGGACGCGATTTCATGGCAGTCCATCCAATAGTTGTTGAGAAATATCTGTCCGAACCAAAGTGGTGGACCAACCGACAGACCAGTATTGCCATCATCACAGGCACGTTGCTAGCGTGGCTAGAATTGACAGAAATCAAACAAAAACGCCTTTTTAGATTAGTTCACCCTTGGATTAAAAAGTCTTAAAAAGACTATATATATATATATATATATGGTATATAAGTGCAACTGATGACTCATTGGAAAGCAGCATTTCAGAACAGCATTCAAATAAGAGATGAAACCTTTCAAGAGATATAGGTTTTTCAAGCATCATATACAACACACAAACTGATCGTTTTGTTATTACAGTAATCAACACTGTTGATCAGGCACTGTCTTATTAATACACACAAACACACACACACACTACTAACTGGGAAATAGACTCAAAAGACTGCAATGTCTTAATTCTACAGTCTTTTGCTCGCGATCAACTAAACACATTGTCACAGGTCCACACAGTAATACAAACAAACAGACAAACAAACTTATTTATTTATTAATAAATATTGTTGCTTTAATTTGGATTCTATTTGTATCAGTTTCGAGCACATAATCTGTTCATATTGTTACATCCCCACAGCATCCAGTAACTATCCCTGTTGCTATTGTGCCACTGTGGGATAACACCCGCATAGAAACCCAGATTGAATGTTCGAGGAAAAGGGGTGAGATCAGGTAATACGCTGAGGTAATGAGATAGACAGCTCCTATCAGAGAATTGAATTAGTCACAACACTACTTCTAACTCGCTGTAACTGCCCCCCTCAAACCACAACACAGAAAACAGAACCATAGTCACATATGATAACCTGTACAAAGAGAGCGCTAATTTACATTAACCAAAAATCTCAAACTGATCCAAACACCAATAGGCTAATGACTCACATTCAGTGTATTTTAGGTTTATGTGCTCCTCTGCAGTTTCTTAGACATATGTTTAAATCCCCCCAATTTTTTGCTATTGCCATGACTCAAAGGGAGAAATTAAATGACTAACTGCAAGTGTGACATGTGCTCCTGCCAAATAACACGAGACATCCAGTAACCTGCTGCAATACAAAACAGCATAGCTGCCTCAACATTCAGAAAGTCACCATTGACCGACTCCCCACACCAGGGAGTCGGTCTAATGTGACATTTGTATGATTGTAACATGTTTTCTCTCACAAATGGAAGCTTGCCTGTCAGCCTCAATCTCTGGCCTTTCTCCCCGGTGGCTCTCTGCAGGCTCAGGACAATCAACACTTATTTCTGTCTTAGCAAAATGAGGAGCGAGGGAACTTTAACATGATGCTGAGGCTCCTCTAGGTTCACTCATCCCTCTTTTCTCTGGGAGGCTCCATGCAGGCACAGTGCAAGGCACAACAGAAGGAAATGTGTGGTGTGTTTGGAGGTCAACCATTCCTTTCTTTTTTTAATAACCATCTGCCGTCTGGGTATCTCGAACTTACAATATTTATGAAGCCTGTATCTGTTGCAGACAGGATATAAAATGCAATAAACGCTACTATATTTCCTCTGCACTAATTAGGCCTGGAGTCACGACTATCAGTGTGACCCTGGTGAATGAGACTTCTAGGGCTGGCTAGCGCGCTAAGGACAAAAGGAAATTGTGAAATGCATGGCTCCTTGCATAATGGGCCCCCTCACAAGCCCTCCTCAGCACAGGCCTTCAGTGTGGCCTGCACAGAAAGTGAAAAAAAGCAATTTTGTGTTTGGTTTACAGTTGGAGTCTAAGGGCTGAGCGATATGTATCACCAGAGGAACATTTTGTGCTTTGAAACCTCATAGCGGCTGTAGCAGACAGGAAATGAGACAGGGTTTTTCATTTCCCTGTTGCTATCTTCACTCACAAACTAAATAAGGACCCCTTTGCCACCGGGCCCCCGATTACATCTACCTACTATTCACATTGCAAAAGGAATACGGCAGTTGTGTAATCAGGAATGTAATCTACATCATGAATATCATATTCATGGTAAATGGTAAAATGCGACAGGGTCAAGAGCTCGGGGGAAGGAAAAGAGCTGGTAAGATAATTGATTTCACTTTCAGTCTTGGAACTGGTGGGATGCAAGAAGGATGGAGTGATTGACACGTCAGTAAGCTGTGAAGATGCAAGCTGAATGATGGATAGATGTCATCGCTAAAGTAACAAGCAAAGCTGTCTGATTTTATCACCTTATTATGTTGTTGCGGCTGGTGGAGGGGTGAATCGCACATCGCTCTCAAGTAATTTCCCTCTTTCTCTCCTTGTGCCGTTTCCTTTTTTTCAATAAATGCATGCATGCGTTGTCTTTATCCATAACTCTTCGGGTTTTTTTTTTTCTTAGCATACAAGCAGTGCAAGCAGGTTTTTATGTGGCCGGTTGTCCTTTACATTAAAACCTGCGCCTGTCATGTGCTGTGCAGTTATTTCATATTTACTCCTCCTTTATTCCTTATGTTTCGCTGGCGTTTACTTCCACTGGCTCTTTATAACTGCAGAATTTCTCTCCCAAGACACCTCCCACATGCCCTCTCCCATTTGTCTGTCTGATTAATATAAAACCTGCTAGCAGTTGCCCCACTATTTCACTGGAAAACCAAAACAATTGGTGGCTATTTGATTGGCCTTGGCCTTCACGAATGCTGGGGGAATTGAGGAGAAAAAGCGAAAGCATTTGATCTATTCATTCATCCGCATGGAAATCAATAGGCTCCGTCTCTCAGACACACCTCCATCGTCCACGCTCTTTTTTCCTGCCACAGGAACCGTCTGAGTCAGCTGCACAAGTGTGGAGTGGACACAGCCAGGGGCATTGAGTCCCACTCCTGCAATAAACACTGTCATTTTCATAAATTCAAATGATATGATAAGCCATTGAAAGATTTAAGAACATTCCTTGGAAACTCCCCAGTCCCAGAAATACTGCTGTGAAACAAGATTAGAACAATGTGTGTATGAAGATTAGGAACTGAGTGATAGACTGGCATCTGTGAAGTTTTACAGAGCTTATTTAGGTACTAGTTTAACAGGTGTGTCGCTATAACACACCACATGCTTTTGTTCCTCTCCAAAATGAGCCTAGTGGCTTTACCCCAGGCTTTATTGGCTGCTTGTTAACCTTTTAGGTGGTAATGAAAAGGTTACTCTGCTCGTTGTTTTTGTCCCCTCTGATTAATAAGTATAGTCTCCTGTATGTTTATTTGCAGAGGCGAAGCAGGTGCACTTACTATACATGCAATCTGTTTGTGCTGTAAACTATCAAAAGGGGGCGACTGTCTCGTCATAGCATAACATGCTGTAATATTACTCAGCAGTATATTTGGTGGATGATATTATGAAAGATATATTTTGCAACAGCATAATAAAGTAATATTACGGGCAGTGGTCCAGTGGTTATATTCTACCAGGTAGATGGGTGGATCACACAGGAGAAAGTGGGTGCATGTATACTCCTATTTATCTCAATGTATTTTTAGATAGGTGATCATATTGTAAATTGACAGAAAAAAGAGGTGGATGTACTCAGTATACAGTACCTGCATACACCCTCCACCACACCACTGATTATGGGGGTAGTTTTGACTCGATGTTCATTGTTTATGTTTTGCGACTTTTATGATTTAATTCACTTTCACTGATCTCATTAGCATCATATCCAGATGCAGCAGGCAGCTGTTTTCAGCAAACAAGCTCTGATAAACCCACTGTAGCCAATGCTACCAGCGCCTCCCGGCTAACAGACAAAGTTAGCAACAAGATAGAGAACAAAGTAAAGGATCAAGCTGCTAAAGAGTCAGGAGTTGGTTCAGACCAAAACAGAGTTAAAAGCATACACAAAGAATAGTCCAAACATAAGAGTATGGACCAGTGGAAAAAAGGTACCTAGGTATCTAGATTCACCTAGAAAGGCTACGACTACAAATTAGCAGTGTTGGGGCTAATGCGTTATCACACACACACACACACACACACACACAGTAACTAAAATGTTACTTATCAAAGTATTGCATTACTTTTTGACGGAAGTAAATTAATTTAGTTCCTTTTAATCAGGTATGACTAGTTACTATGTTCCAGTAAAGCACAACACTGCATATTAGCGATACATTATCTGGCAGTTCCTGATTTATCCCTTGCTTGTTTGGTAACTACCATATTTTAAAGGTGTTAGTGGTATATTATACATGTATTGTGTCTTGTGTTCAGACTTTGAACTAAACCACTCCAGAGCCCTTTCACTTATCTCTGAAAATAGTTATCAATAAATTCTCTAGAAACCCTCCTGCTAGTGAGCTGCTGCAGGGGAGTTTGTATGTCCCATTACAGGATTTCCCAGATTGCACATCCCCCATGTAAAAACACATTAAATGTGCCCCGATTAGCTGTGCAGAGGTGACATTAACAAGACCATATTTTTCATTTCAAACCTAATTTATGTTGCTGCTTCAGGACAACTGACGTATTTGGCCCTGGCGTGAAGCATAAAGGG
Organism: Bovichtus variegatus; assembly: GCA_943593645.1. Taxonomy (NCBI): domain Eukaryota; kingdom Metazoa; phylum Chordata; class Actinopteri; order Perciformes; family Bovichtidae; genus Bovichtus; species Bovichtus variegatus. The sequence continues at coordinate 15,686,159 of CALSCE010009442.1, forward strand.
CGTAAAAAAAGCAGAACGTTGGCATCGGGGTACATTCTGCAGGAAGAGAAGGACGCAAAGTGAAATGCTGATTGAAAAGAGGAGAAAATCAATCAAGCAAGCCTGTCTGATTGACAGCTTGCCAAGGTGTTTTCTGTGGAGGTGTCAAGAACAGCACAATTGCTCTCCCCCGTCCTCCCTCTCTCTTTCTGTTTCCCTCTCTCTCTCTCTCCCTCTCCCTGTCTCATCCATCACTTGCCTCTTCACCCATCATCACACTGTCGTCTCCTCCTAAATGTCTCACCAAACTCCCCCAATATCTCTCTCACTCTTCACTCCATTGTTCCTCCTCTTCAGCTATCCCTCGCACACCCTCCCATTTTCTCTCCTGGTCGCTCCCTCATTTTCTTCACAGAGATGCATTCATTGCCAAACATTTAAGGCTGCAGACTGACGCTCCTTTAATCTTGTTCTTGTGTAACCTTCAAAGGAAAAGAAAGAGCTGCTCCACTTGTGTTACCTTTAAAATACTACACCAATCCATCCTTTACATGCACACTTTCTCATTACTCAACTCCAATGAAGTTGCTGGTTTGTGTTATTTGTTTTCATTATACTCTCAGATACATTGCAGTGACAGGATAGACAAAAACAGAGTTGATGTAAAAGGCCACCGCTGGAGCTGCATGTGGAGTCCCAGCACAGCACCAAGAGGACATGGAGTCCATGCAGGAGAGCTGAAATACGCAGGGCGTGGCCAAATTAATGGCAACGCATCTACAAAATAAATCTATCACTAATGTTGGCATTGACAAAAAGTGTGAGCTGCTTTTTCTCGTACAATTTTGGCTCATTCGTCTTCAAAGGGCACAGTGTTCAGTTTCAATCATTTCTAACATTTCACTTCTAACTTTTTGAGTGATTATCTGAACTCTCCATCTTTGTAAAGGTGGCGGGCAAACAGGGCTGGCGTAGTGTTTGAGAATTTCATGGTGGAGCCATATTTGCTTTTTGATCACACCTTGGCTACTGTAACATGATAGACAAGTTTTTTAAATCTGAGAAACTTCTGCTTGTTGATGATAAAGGATGGATTTTGCTTCAGGTGTAATGAGACAAATATGTTATTTTATTTTTTTGTATGTATTTTATTTGTATATGTTTTTTGTATTTTAGTAGTGATAACAGTTTACCTTACTGATTCCATACAAGGAACATAATAACACACACAATTGTACAAACTTCTCACTATTGCTGGACCACATACTAAGATGTCTTTATTTTGAAATGATTGTGCGAGGGAATACAAGCGACAGACAAAATATAGACCACTCCATACAATGAGATATTCTACAATACGTTCTGTTCTCCATACACTGTCTGGACACTAGTTACAATTTTACACCATGCTTACAACCTAGTTTCCTAAAACAAATTTGCAATAGCAACTATGTTTTGTGTGAAAGATAAGGCTGCCTAAATTACCTCATATTTGTCATTATAGGAGGAAATAAGAAAACTTTTATAGTGAATGTATCTACATTCACTTGTAGGTCTGTGAGGCTGTACTTTGGTATAGCAATACTTTGAGCTACATGCTAACCTCAATGACAATGCTAAGATGCTGATGTTTAGCGGGTACTATATGTTTACCGTCATCTTAGTTTAGTGTACTAACATGCGAACATGTGCTAATTAAGACAAGAGGAATAGTCAGTGTCCAAAGTCAGAGCCCTCTGCTTTGTAAATATTAAAAATGCCTGTTTTACTGTTTAATTGTGTTGTCCTTTTTGATATTTAACCTCCCTAACTTTAATCAAGTGTTTTAGAAGCATAAACCAGTAAACACGCTGGATGAGGCAACTAATACTGGTTTCCTCTGGATCTGAAAAGTGAAGCCAATGTGGAATCCCTTATGCCTGTATTCTTTCTAATAGCCAACGGGGGCAACTTCACTGGTTGCAAAAATAAGTGCGGTTGTATAAATGTCTATGGTTGCTATCAAATGGTGTTGGCTGGGTTTAGTGCTCTCCGTGTGTTCGTCTTAGGACTTTAAAGGTTCAATGTGTAAGATATGCAAGAATTTAAACTTAAAACATTATAACAATCAACCAACATTATTAACAGAATGTGAAGAGGTAACAGTGTTGACGTTATGTCAAAGACGTCTACGTGTTGTGTTGCAGAGATATCTACCACCTTGCTGTGTTCTCACAGCTGCCGGCAGGCTGTTTCGCCGAGTGTATAGCTGTCTGCAGCCCTGGGAAATGGCGCAGTTTCATTTAGCAGTTAGCTCGAGTTTAGCCACAGCACCGGGGAACTGCAGACTCCCTGTTGCTGCTGTTACACAGGTCCACCAGCCCGCTGTGGCTGCTGGTGCTGGGGCTTGTTCTGGCCGAGCTCAAGTCTCTGCCGACTGCCAAGTGCCGGCTCTGCCGACCTCCCTCCTCCCCCGGCGGGCTGCTCTCCTGGCTGTGCTGCCACCAGGAAGATGAGACAAGTGGTTGGGAATTACACATTAAACCTTTAACCCTTTCACAGTGTGTTTTCAGTTCATGAAAGTAAAATTTTGGTTGCCCTGAAATGTCTATTTCAACTGTTGTATGTACTTTGCTCCACCCTCTTCTGTCACTTTTGGTTCCAAAAAACCAAGATGGCGATGGCCAAATACCAAGATTGAAACAAAAATACCAAACTCGAGGCTACAAAACTTCAACTTCAACTCGCGTATCAAGTTGCTAATTGGACTGTAACAAAGGCTGGTGCACGGAGGTGAAAGTCTTGGCCCAGATATCCGCTGGCTACACCGGAACCCCAGTAAATATCCGACATCTACATCCATATATAGCTATTTAAAACCATTTTAGCTTTCAGTAACTACTGTCAAATTCAGAGTTTTATTACTAATGCGTACTACTGTGAATAAGAAGGGTGCATGTTTTTTTGCCTTCAGTTTTGTAAGTTTCTGTCAGTCCTTGAAAATGTGTTGAAGGTAAGTTGAAGCAGCTGCTTTGTGTCAGTTACCTCCATAAGAGACTGCACTTTGAGAAGGGATGGGAATCTGGGAACCAAGCCCTGTTGAAATGACTTGTCAGTCAGTCGGCACTTCTGTATTAAAAAGTGCAGAGAAGACATATTGACTCAACCATCCCTGAGTGCCCTTGCTGGCTGGCTTCGAGACAGAGGAAGCCTTGATGCTAATTATAATGGGAAGACAAAGTCTCCCCAGCGGGCAAGTAAAGAGAAATATAGTAGGATCACTAAAATGATGAATCATGTCTTTTAGTTCCACAGCTATAAGGAGTTTATTATTTTATTACTCACTGCTCTCAGCATGCAGTAATTTGGTACTGAAATGATGAACTGTGTCTGTTTAACAATACCAACTCGAGCACTTGGTATTGTTTTCTTTAGGGCATTGGACAAAGTGTGTTTTGTTGGATGATGAAACTAGACCTTGTGGAGCACTGGAGCAGACACATTTGGAAACATTTGTAATTCAAACACATGTTGAATCATGATAAAGACAACACATTTGAATTGCCAGCATGTTTTTTAGACCTATACATTAAATAATTAGTATTTTTGTCAAAGAACTACACTTACATTTTCAGTGATGAAATGTTTATAAAGTAAAAGAGAAAGCAGTAAACTATAAGTGTACTCCAGGAATGTTCGTTTATTCATTTGTAATGTTTGTTCTTTCAATTAGATGATTTTAAATGATCAAATTACTGGTGGTTTACTTCACATGACGTTGATGTTATTAGTCAAGAAACAGGTGTCATTTTTACATTCTCTTTGTTCGCAGATTAAACCAACAAGATCTCAAATGTCAATAATTGAGATTTAGAGGTGCTGGTTGGCATATTTTTTTTTTTTTGAGTAGACAGTGCCAGGCTTGCTGTTTCCCCCAGCTTGTAGTCTTTATGCTAAGCTAAGCTAACCTAACCACCTCCTGACTCGAGCACTGTACTTAACGTACAGACATGAGAGTCGTATTAATCTTCTTATCTAACTCTCTGCAAAAACCAGCCAAACAAAATGTTAAACTTTTTCTTCAATAAGAATATATTTCTTCATTTTCTTTATTATAGTACTACTCTGTCTCGATTATTGATAACATGTACTGTGAAGTTTATCCCAGATTTTTGTTTTGATGATTGAAATCATGGTTATAGAAGCAAATGTCACAGGTATCCAGAGGGAATTCTGGGGACGGTGCCTCTCGTCACACCTTGGGATGCTTCAGTAAATAGAATCTGCAGATATCACCAGTCAGATATGGCTGGTGATCATTCTGATTTGGTGGAGCAGAAAATGTGAACAAGATGCCTGATTTGTAAGCTGTCAAACAGTGCATTACCGTGCTATACATTGGCTATTAGGAAAAAATGTTACACACAATATCAGTGCAAAATCTTTCACCGCTTACATTTGAAATCTTCAACACAAGTGTCTTGAAATTCCACATTTTGTACTTTTAAATCTGTGATATAAGGTACATTTAATGATTCATCTGAAGATGAATAGTCTTTTCAAGACTTTTCTATCCACGAATAATATGCTAATTGTCAAAACATTATGATTCAGAATCAGTCAATACATTAACATGTTCTATTAATCAATTCACAGACAGCCCATGTTATTAGATGTTAGATTACAAAACACATATAAGATCATTAGTTGCAGCACAGATGAGGAATGAAGAGCAGAGAGAAATTGGAAAAACTGTAAGACGGTTGTCTGATCAGATGAAAAACTGGAATGAAAGCAAAAAGAAAAAAAGAATAATTGATGGAAAAACAAGGGAATATAAGAGGAAGAGACTTGTGATGTGAAAGTAGGGAGAAATCAATAAGACTGCTCTTTTGATCAGAGACTCCCAACTTGAATGTGATAGTATGGTTCTCTTGTGGATTGTAGTGTTTTAGTGATAGTCTGTGACAGATCAGTTGAATCATCAGATCCTCTCCAGTCTGATCATCTTCAGACTCCAATGTGCTTCCATTTAAAGCGACGTTTCCTCGCCAAATCCTGGCTGGGCCGAGTAAAGTAAGCGAGGTGGTGAGAGTGGCAGTGAGTGTGTGGGGGGTGTGGGGGAGGTATGATCGTTGAAACAGAAGATTAGAAGAAAAGGCTTGAGGATGAGGGAGCCAGGAGCAGACATGAGAGCGCAGGCAAAGCAGCAGAAGGGTGCAGTAAGAAGAAAGGACGAAAGGAAGAAAGATGTAATAGAAATGAAAGGGCACTCCTGCTGTTGATAATTGGAGTTGTGATGTGCCAACACAGTCTGAAAGGTTTTCCACCTGAGGGTACTATACCACAGGGGCACAGACACTGAAACCACATTACAGCCCTCCTGTGTGCACTAGCCAGTTTCCTCCTTTGGCTGGAGCTTGACAAGGAGGAGAGAGCAGGACAGTATACTTGAAAGAAAAATGGACTTTTCTGCTCTTTTCTGTCCATTTTCTGCAAGACATCCACCCATAGTGCAGTATGGAGGATTGCTGAAGGTTTTTCTGGCCAAAGCCTATTAAGTTTGAGATATCATCAGTGTGGCTAATTCCAGAAAGCGCTTGACAAATGGAAAATTTTAGATCCTGTATGTTTGCCATGCCCCATTTGTCTCTTTTAAGCTTAATGATCATTATTGTTCTTCCTCCTTCTCGAAATGAATCATGTAGTTTTACAAAACAGATGTCTTTTTTTTTATGTCTGAGCTTAATTCAGTTAATGTTGGATTGAATCTGAATCTCTCCTGTGCCTTCAGAAGGTCAAAACCAGTTGAAGTAATTGCTGCCTTTTTCCATTTATGAATCACTATTAACAAGGGATGTTCTACACAAAGACACTGCCAGCCTGAATAACGTTGCCTCAAAAAAATGTACTCTTAAATCTCCAAGACTGCCCTCCTTTGTTGTTTCAGGAAATTCTCCAAAACATAATTTTTACATTCAAGTGATAAAGCCAGAAAATAGAAATGCTTGGTAAACCTCTGTATTGTAAAGGCTCATACATACTTTTGACAGCTACAGTCACGCATAAGGTCCATTCATATTGCAATTAAGGGTCTGCACGGGTCCACGTCGGTTTGGCTTCCCTCGCATGCGCATTTCCCGATGTCGTTACGTGGTTTTCCAAGAGTTCAAAGCCATTTTGCTCTCTTTGTATTCCTATGAAGATGAAATATATTCATGTGGGTAACGGGCGTAACGGTGAAACTCCTCACGCAACCTTTCTTCAGAACAATCATTCATTTAGCTATTTTCTTCCACTTCTTCTCTTTCTTCTTGGCAAACTAGCCAGTGGTGCATACGCCACCAACTTGACTAGAGTGTGGAACAAAACAGGAGCATTATGGGCTGCATGTGAACAGTCCGCACGGACACTCGTAGACATGGCAGATGGCAACATTTACATCATGATGACCCTTGTGGACCCTCGTGGACATGCAGACGTGGAAAGTTTGAATTGTCCTTTACTCTACTTAAAATAGTTGTTTCTTTAAAGCTGGCACTTTATGATAAACAATTGTTGTATTTGCGTCTTTGCTACAAAGACCACTTTAATTTTCACGGACGTTCAATTGATGTTAAGTTTTAGGAAAATATTTATTGTAAAAAATAATATAGGTTAAATGAACTTTTAGGCCCTGAGTAGTGTCTGCAGGTATTCCTTTCAGGCTGCATACAGCCCCCACATCCTTCAGAAATAAAGTAGGCAGCCTGTACTGTATTTGGCCTGAGATACAAGTCCCAGGGCAAAACTAAACACCTATCACAGCTGCTCGTTAAGCTTATTGCTTTGAGTTCATGGTAGTATCTGAAGTAGCTCAGGCTAAGTGGTTAAGTGTGTAACAGTGTATCAACCATTTTTATCAACTGTATTTTTTATCAACGTCGGTGTCTTTAACCATGACCACGGAGGTTGTTCCCTAACCCTGACCAACCATGGCTACACATACTCCCTAACCTTAACAAAGTCACCACACCCAAACCATCCCTTTTCCAAAGTTGTTCAAACCTTAACCACAGCCTTGTAAGATCATACAACAATTGTATTTTTCCAATAGTGATTTTTAACAGCTTTAAAAAGTGCTTTGAGTGATCGCTAAAATTGGAAAAGCGCTATATAAATGCAACCCATTTACATACATACATACATACAAAACAATTGTACAATTGTACATGTACATTCAATGCAAGTATATGAAAAGGCAGTAAACTGATGAATCTGTTTAACACTCAGCAGGTTCTGGTCAGACCTCCCTGTTATGTTGCAATTGCGTCCCAGTCTCCTTATCACCATTATGACTCACTATCAATTTTGGTCCATAATTTTCCAAACCTATTGTGAGCAATTATGTTATATGTGGTGACAGCAAATATTCAAAACATAAAATGTGAGTGGGTAAGTAGTGACATCTGTATAATTAACTTATTGTTGTACATTTGTGGGAGGCACAAATAGTGTCAGCCTTACATCATTCCAAGGCATTCTATAGAAGTCACAAATGAATTGATGAAATGTACTATTCAGACACACTTTGACAGTTATATTTGCAGAAAAATGTGATGTTGCATAATCAAATTATCTGGCATGTGCAGATTCTCTCTGCTCTTAATCCTGATCTGAGTCATGCAGACGCAAGTCGCAGCCCTATAGTTATGTAAAACTGTTGACCCCATTGTCAGCGAAGTCGACATGTTTCAATATCTGCGCAATTACTTTGGGAAATACATTGTTATCATGCCAAATAATAAACCCAGGTTGTAATCAACCAAAGCTTTTTCTTTAATTACAACATACACTGCATCACAGCTTTCCTTTGAAGGTTTCCTTTATTGTTTTTGCATAATATCCCTTGAAAGCTGAGTTTCAGTGGACAAAGTTAACTTGGACTTGGACAGCATCTCTTCTTCTATCTGTTTCAACAATATGCTAAACACTTTACGCATCACTTTACAGGTCTGGTCCACCTGAAAATGTCGCAGCAAATTATATAATTTAACAGGAACATGTTCTGCTTTTAACAAAGTTCAATGTGGTGTTATTGATAGCTGGTGTGCAAATTGATCAGTAACAATAAACAAAAAATCAGAAATGGATTGGGGTTCAAACAGCAGATACCGATCCATTCAAAAAAATTATATGTTTGGTCTTGCAGTATAGCTCGGATCAGCTGTTGTACTACACCAAGACACAGAGCTGAAAGTAAAGCTGTAACTCCACAGTGTAGCTGTAAAATACACATTCACAGCTATCCGTACATCTCTTTCAGTGTGAGAGTATTTTACCATCATTCTATGAAACCATCACCCAAAGGTCACATCAGTATTGATGTTGTGTCTGTGCATGTTAGTCTCATGCTCACTTGTGCTTTAGTGCTGCGGTTGAAAGTGTTTCATTGAGAACTTGTGACATCGTGACTTCTGCTGCTATTCCTGGTGTGTATTTACTTCAAAGAGTTGTTTACTACAGTCGGTCCTCCGGGTGAATTACAACGTTTTTGCCTCTCATTCAGTGTTCAAGAATTGTGGAAGGACCCAAGGCTACATGTCCCATTTTCTCTTGGAATTACCTTTTTCCCAAACAACTGTTTTCATTGGTTTGGTCCCAATTGATACATCTTTGCTCTGAAAACCTGTGCCTGAAAGCTTTGGGACCAATCATAATCCCTGGAGGGTCTCAGTGAAACTCTTACAGCTAATAGTTTCACATTTCTACAATATTTGACTTGTTTTTAAGGGTAGATGGGTTTTTTGAACTTGTTCAGTAGAACAAAATCATTCCCCATACGGGCAGGTGTGCAAGGTTTAGGCTGGTTCAAACTTTTTCGATCTGGGTTTTATATTTCTCATGCTTCTCATGTGGACCTTGGTGTCTGAAACAAATCATTAACTCTAGTCTGGTGTCACATATTACAATCTTAGGTCTCGACTAAGTGTTGAGTCCATTTCCTTTTTTTGGTGGCCTAGTTTTTCCTGCTCATCCCTGTATCTTTTCCCTTGAAGGTAACAGAATGTAAATCAAACAAAACAGTAGAGGATGCCAAAGACATCGTAGTTCTCAAGGGAGAACACACAACTTTCAAATATTTCTGTTTTTTGTGAGAAACAAACAGTAATGTAACTGCTTTCTGGGCAGACCTGCAATAGCAGAAGGGACAAAAAGGACCAGTCTTTGTGAAGTAATTACTGAAGGCTTTTGGTGGAAAGTAACATAGTGCTGGAACTAACTAATAAAAGAATATGGCTGCATGGCTATGTATTACTTCTCTTTTTGGCATGACTTTGCTGTTGGGATGCCTCTATTAACACACACTCTACAGTTCTGAGGTTTTACTTGAGCATTTCAATGTTATGCTCCATTGTACTTTTTACACTGTTTTCTGACAGCTAGTTACTAGATACTTTTAAGATATAAAAAGATTTAGATTTTAAAGACCTATAATGAGCATTTAAAACATAATGCTAAGAATATAAAACAACAGTATATAGTATGCAGTATATAAATCTCCCCGCAGAATACTACGACATATTAAAAGTATTATAACATATATTCTGCATCATGAGTATTTTTTACTCTTGATATTTTGTTATGCTGATACATCTGTATTTTACACAATTGCAATAAATACCCAGAGATAGCAATTGAAATAAAAAATATTTATTGCATCGTGTAAAAGCAGACATTTTGACACCTCTGGTTATCACCAGAGCACTGATGAGATTCTTGATTTTTTTAGATGTCACATATGCCAGATTCCTCATTGTGCTGTGTGTTTTAATGCAGTAGCCTCAACACTGTTTCATTTTTTAAATGTTTTTTATGTTCTAGCCCAATCTGTGAAATATAACATAAAGTGCAAACAATAGGTAAGTCTTTTATTATGAGTTGCTGTAATTTCTCAGGGTGTAAACAACCTGGAAACAGGCATGTGCACCGTGCTCGCCTTGATTTAGAGGATGATCAGATTTTGTGTTGAAATTTCAATTTATAGTCTGCCCATCACTTCACATGATTATACCACTCATTACTTACCTATCAAACATTTAGCTACAAAAGGGTTACTTCACAGTTCACATCAGGCCAAAGGAAAAAAACAAACTGAGAAACAGACAGAGACTTTACTTAATCTTGGTACCATTTGGAATCCACCGTTCTTGGTTTTGAACTTACCCAGTTTTATTTGACACACTTTCCATCCAAAAAGAGTCATGTCTGACTTAATGGCATGTTGAAGTAATACATCAACATAATAACGTTTAATATGTCATGTTTTGTCAAAAAAAAAAAAAAAAAGGTCAGAATCGCTCGGAAGTTCAATGAATGTTTTTGGTAGAGAACAGAAAAGTAAAAAAAAAGAAAAAGGTCCAAGGTACTTTTTAGAATTATAACATGAAATAGCCATCTGATTAAAGGCTTTTTTGCCTTTTTGCCAGAAAGATGCATGTTTTCTATTGCTTGGCATCTCTACTGAATACAGCATATAGCCCCCTATACATCCTGTTCACTGGATATACTGTAGAGAGCATTTGTACTGTATGCAATCATAGATTACGCAAAAGTAACATGGCACCAGTTCATATTGGCAAACACAGACGTTAGAGGTAACAATGTTGTAACTTTTGTCGGGTACACGCACACGAATCACACAACACAATAACATTGTACCCAGATACTCAAACAAGCACACCTCACACAATCTTGAATAATGTTAACATGTCTGCATAAATGGACAACCCAAAATGACTCCTAAAACCCACAGTTTTGACTGTGGCAGGGATCTGTGTCTTGATAAATCTCAGGCCAAATGATAAATACTATAGGTGGCTGCTGTTACTCTGCTTGCTATAAATTAGTTGCTACTTTGCCCTTAAAGGATTTTCAAGATCACAGAATACGGCTGCTATAAAGTACAGTACAGTACATGGTGTTTTTTTTGGTGTGACTTTGCTGTTGGGAGACCTCTATTAGACACACACACACTTGCTTCCCACACAAAACTAGACAACAACATATTGATTAGATATGAGAAGTACATCTGTAGAAGAGCAATCCACAATCTTTCTTCTCCTGATAGGTAACGAGAGATTGGTCGTATGGTTTCAACACGCCGCAGATTGAGGAAACTGCTGATGATTTCATCTTCTTCATTCTATTCCGGGAAAACTTTTCTCCACCCTTCTGTGCCACTCATTCAAACCTTGTGCTCTACCAAGTAATTCAATGACTGACATTTCTTTGCGTCCGTAATACCTCATCAGTAGTCCTATTTAGCATAAAGTGAAGTCATAATTGAAAAATAATTATGAGTGACTCTTCTTTGAAATGAGGATTTGAAGGATAAGTTGCCATGTCTCTTTACTCCGTGTTATTGCGGAAAGAGACAAAGAGTGGTGAAACAGCACACGCTAACAAGTCTGAGACTGTCCACAAGGCTGATCCATCCCAGAATCACTGACATTAAGATCACATTGGGGGACATAATGTAATTTACCTGCCTCATCAGCTAATGCAGCACAAATCCATTTTCGCCCAAACAGGAAGGGCCACATACATTACCTTGATGACCATGCAGAGTCAAGGGGGAACGACTAATGAGAGTAAATGTAATTACTGTCCACCTCCCATTTGAAAACAAAATAAACCCTCCTGCACTCCCATTTGTAGCTCTGAAAACTGAGACGAGAATAAACCTTCTTCACTTCACCACTCAGCGCTACAATGGGCTTTCCTGTCACGATTTACATCGGTGTATAGGCTCTTCATTATAAATCCTATTAGCTGATGGCTCAGCCGCCACAGTCTTCCTGACATAAATGAAGTGATTAAAAAAACAGCAACAGAGAATTAAAGCAAGTGTAGAGTTATTGACATTTTAACAGAATCCCACAGAAACTTTCCGCTTCAGTTTGTTGAACTGCTTAGTCAGAAGAGATCTGAACCAAATAAGATAAATGCCCCTCCAACCTCCTTCAACCTGTCAGCCTGTTTCACTGCAAACAATGTATTTCACTTTCTGAAATTTCTGATGTGCACTGAAAACAGAAAAACACCTGTGTTGTCTCTATCTCTTTCTTTCACACACTCCCGCCGCCTGTCTCCCCTTTACATTCTCCTCATACAAGGTGACTTCCACACTTCTCTCGGATTATAATGTGCCATGGAGGTTAAAGTAGTGAGGTGTCAGACGAGTGTGCTCTACTTTTTCTCTCCCCTTGTCGCCCCCTATCTCTCTCTCTCTCTCATTATTGGCTCTAAACCTTAGGAAATTAGGTATTGTAAAGTAAACCTGTTGACAGCCGAGTGCTTTTGAGCCACACAGCATTATGCCTAATGCAATGTGTGCAAAGGGAGATGAAACTTTAAGATATTAAAGTAATATTATAGTAAACTGTTAAGTAAGGAGTTTAAGTTCCTGAAGGAATTGACATGCGAAACCTTCTCTCAGTAGTCTGAGATGCACAAGACTAGAGTCTAATTTCAAGGATACAAGTTCACCCTCCAGCTTTTCGCTGAGAATGTTTATCCCGAGTTTGATTTATTTATTTATTAATTATTATTTTTATTTATTTATGTTATCCCCTATTTAACGTATTGAGGAGGAGAAAGTGGAGTCGATGATCGTGTGGGGGTATGAATAATTAACAGGAAATAAACAAATGAAAAAAAAAAGGTAAATAATCTTATCGCATCCAACAGCTGCGTTGATACCAGACACCCCCACACCCTCGCCTGGTAAAGAAAAACCCCTGTCCATGCAGTTAAGCTGCTTAGGAATATTTGTAATTAAAATCAGAGGGGGAAAGCAAGGAGAGTGGCATCTTTATCACTGGAGACACTGCTGCTGCAGGTGTCTTTGATGCCCAGAAAGGCGTTTTCATCTGACAGTGCAGGAGAGCAGAGACTGCGATCGGCTTGTCCCACTCAGCAGCTCCCTCACTGCTCTTGCCTCAGCTCCCTCTTCCCGTGCACACTTAAATGTTCAAGAGTTCAATACCCCTTTGTTTTCCATTTTCATCTATTTCTACCAGACCTTTGAAATCTTGCCAGCCCAAATCTTTAAATTATTCATCAACACTTAAAGACTAACACAAAAAGCACTCCTCTATTTTAGGAAATGCAAAAACGTAAAAAAAAAAAATTAGAAGTCATGAATAAGTTTTAGCTGCAATTGCGAGCCCAATGAAATATGGACATAGTATCCATGACGTCACCCATAGGTTTCTGAAGAGCCATTGTGCAGCATAGCTGAGAGCTAGTGGCTAGTGACCTGAGACGGCACCTACCTGTCACTCAAAGCAGCCACGCCCCTAATAATGTTTCACTTTAAGCCTTAATTAAAAGTGTGAGTTATATAACAAGGTAGGATTTTATGTAGGAAATGAAGACAGTAAGGTTGGGTTTATATTTTGCAAATTTGCTAGTATGGATATGGAATTTTTACAGAAAACTGATGCAAATGTAAATGTTTACTTTTCTATCTAATACTATTTATATAATTATTATTTATTGACTGAATATCAAAATCTTTTTGCAGTTTAATTAAAAAGGCGAAACGACTCAGTAAGCAGAAATAAAATAGTTCTCCAAACATTAAAGTCAGTGGTATTAATTCATTATTTCAAGGCACTGCAATGACAACCAAAAGCCCGGCTGGGAAATCAGCGAAGTGATAGTGTTACAGGTTTGTTTGTGTTTTTCAACCAAAACAGGAAAAGAGGGAGTGAGAGAGTGGGAGGGAGAGAGACAGAGGAGGCATAAATATCACCGCCCCAGAGTCCCTGGCTCCACTTCAGCCTTTCACCTGCTAAAACCATATTTTCAAATCAGCGAGTCATGACTCGGCCAGACCAACCATTCCCATGTTTGGACAAAATAGCAGAGTTGAGCTTCTGTTTATGTCTTTCGCTCGACTGGATATTTTCTCCTTGATGCTGCAGAATAAGTACACAAGTATTCTGTAGTGAAGAGTGTGAGCTACAAACATATCACAAAATGTTTTTCCTCTTTTCAGATATCAAGCAAATACTACAAGAAATGTTGTGCATTTGAAACATCGGTGAAAAAAGCGCGCAATGGACGAGATGACTGGATACATGTATTATTGCCAGCGCAATACATTATGCCTGTAGGCCCACTCCACATTTGAAACACTGCTGTCAACAGGAAAGCCTTGCTGCTTGTCAGCCATGATTAATGTGAAGTCCCTCAAAACAGCGGAAATACATCAGAGAAACTTTCAAAAGAAAAGGTTATCAAAAACACAACTGCAGTGAATGAGGACATTGCTGAGTTTTATACCGTTTTTCCCATCTGTCCGCAATCATCCCAGATGCTTTGTCTCACAAGAATTATGAGACCTTTCTCTCATGAGGAAATTGCTTTTACAGCAACCTCATCCCACTCTTCAGACTCCTTAGCAGCCATCCCGAGTCTGTGTCTGTGAGCTATAGGAGTGCTGACACAACTGAATACAGTGCCACTCTTCCTGCCCCTAACACAAGGTGATAGCACGTCCTGTCACACATTCCTTCTTTTCTAATTTGTTTGTGTCGTCCCTGTGCACCTGTTCGTGTAATTTCATGTTGGAGATTGAAGTGTGAGAGGTGGCTGGTTTGTTTTACATCTTATCTGATAAAGCTGTTATTAACACTGGCGCCTCCTGCATTGTTTGGTGTGACACGTGATTGATATTGTGTCAACGCGAGGGGAAAGTTTCCCAGTGCCATATAAATGGGTGACTCCCAAAATAAAGGAAATGGAGGATGAAATCAGGGCCTATTATGATGGGGAACATTAACAGAACAGCACAGGGCTGCCATCTGTCTGTGAAGTGACCTTTCAGGAAAAATGTGGTTAGTGTCTATCATTAACCCCCGTCCCTGTTTATGTTCCCCACTTCTCCACATCATGCCATCTTATTTCTTTTTTTTATTTTCTGGATTCGATTTTTTTTTTCTTCTTTCTTTTACTGAAGCGTAGATTTGATGTTGCAGTGTTCTTTATGTGTACAAGGTAGGATTATGACCCTAGGGGGTACATAAAGACCAAATAAAGACATGGGGCAACCCCGAGGGGCGGCTGTGGCTCAGGAGGTGGAGTGATCGTCCACCAGTCAGAGGGTCGGTCGGTGGTTTGATCCCCGACCTCTACAGTCAGCATGTCAAAGTGTCCTTGGGCTAGACACTGAAATTGCTCCCGATGGCCAACGGTGTGTGAGTGTGTGTGAATGGTTATCACCGATGATCATGTGGCACCTTGTATGGTAGCCTCTGACTCTGTATGAATGTGTGTGAATGGGTGAATGCTGATGTGTTGTAAAGCGCTTTGAGTGATCACAAAGATTGGAAAAGCGCTATATAAATGCAGTCCATTTACCATTTACGAGCCCAGAGAGTCAGGTGAGAGACCTGTATGAACTGAGAAGCAGCAGTACAATGAGCAGAGGGTTACAACAGTAAGTATCTCTGCATGGCAGGAAAGGAAGGAGGCAGTCAGGTGCTAACTGCTGTGTTTCTTGTTTTGACAAAACAGCTTACTTCTGGTTCATAACTTCAGGGTTAAAGTTATAATACATTTAGTACTGCACTTATATAGTATATTGTCAGACTCACATTTTGCAAAAAATGATCAAAATACTTGCGGCAGATCTTTTGATGCATTCTTCTTCCTTGTCAAAACCTACCACCTACATACCACAATGCAACTTGACCACCAACGTTTGCTCAGAGATTCAAGCATGGTATGCTAGTAGCGGCTAATGTAGCACCGAGCTGTTAGCCTCAAGCAGAGATGAGGAGAGGGCTTCAGAGGTCTGGTGAGCTACTTTCTAATTCAACACTCTCAGATTTATTTCATTTTCTTATTTGTAGTCTGACGTGACATCACTTGAGGCAATTTATCTGATTTCAGAATGATAAGTTTAAAGATTCTTTACTCAATACTTTAATATTAATGGCTTGATGAATCCCCACCAGGCCCACATGGTAGAGTAATTAGCTGCTAAAGAAACACATATCTACCTCTGGAGTTGTGTGGAGACCAAACCAAAGATGAAAGGAGAGTAAATACTTGACTTACATTAATGGGGTGGCCAGGAATATGACTCAAAAATATTGCTAATGTGCTCCATTTGTAAATATGCAACTGTTTGCTAAAATGTTTGCCTTTATAACTTTATATGGTGATGATATGTCAGTGTAAGTTGTATTTAAAGATTGCGCTGCTGCCCACATCTGGCAAAACATTCTTAGTCTGTTCTTGGTATGCAAAATAGACAATGGTTATACTATATCTTGGACTATATCTCCCTCCTTTGTGTTGTCATTGTTTGTGTAAATGTGTGTGTGTACACATGGCCACTTGTGAGGGAACTCCTGGTTCTGCTGCAGTGAGAGAGAGAGAGAGAGAGCATGAGCCAGAACACACAGCGGGCCACAGGCAGAGCTATTGATCGGTCTCGTCAGGGTTCAGGGATATAGATGAGTTACAAAACCAACATTAATTACAAATCACTTCTGCCATGAAAGTCGATTAGAACGAAAAAGCAGCAAGAAAGTCTGTATCAAACAAAGAAAAGTGATAGGGCGTGCACATTTCTCATCCAAAAACGTCTTTGGCTTGGCAGGCCTGCTTGCTTTGCCCTTCATCTCCTGAGATTTTACGTCTTGTTTCGTTAAAGTTGTTGGTTCCTTTGCGATTATTTGTGGCTGCGCTCATCAGTAATGAGATGTGTGGTCACGTGAATGCAGATGCATGTTTTACCCATATTCAATAAGCATGTCTCACAGTCTTATCACTGAGCGCATAATCAATACCCCTGGACACATGATAAATTATGGTCCATAATCGCGCATATATTCAGGATGTGTTGAGCCGTATGCAATGGGCATATAAAGCGGCGGGGTGCCGTGATACAGTCATGAGCAGGTGCAGGGTTTACGATGATCCACAGGCAGGTTCACAGACGGTCCCTGTCAGCGCCACTTGAGAGAGTCCCTGCTGTCTCAGACAGGTTGCAGTAGAGCCGTGCTTTGCATTAAAATTGCAGGCAACACTCTCTTGAACTGCGCACAATCTCTCCACCGCGCTCTTACTTTCTACAAGGCAAAATAAAGTGTTCACAAACTACATATAGCCTGCCACCTTATTTCTCCAGGCCTCACCCTCTCTTTTGTGTTCCCACTCTGTCTTGCCCTCTGCCTCTCAATAAGGCTCTGCACCTGTCTCTGATCCTCCACTGTTTTTTCATTTATTTTTCCATAGTATTTTTGGAAAGAAACTGCTGTCTCTGATTAATGTTTGGTGCGTAGCTGTGTATGTAAGCAATCACAGTTCATCCGTGAAGTCTACTCTTCCTGGGTCTGACAGGCATGCCTCTGCACACAGGGCTCTGCAGTGTCTTCTACTCTACAAAGCTGATTTCAAATACAGCCATTTCAGAGGAGACGCACCGCAGTGGCATGAAGCAAGCAGGCTAAACAGAACAACAGCTCTCTCTCTCTCTCTTTCTCTTTCTCTGAGCCTCCGCTTGCATTCCCTCTGTTTTATTGTGACAAGACACAGCAAGTCATGGCTTGAATACCAACGCGATAATTCCTTGACAGTCTCCCTTTATTTGTCTGCTATCGCCCTGATAAGATGATTTTCACTCTGCGGGTTTGTTTTGTCTTGGCAGAGATGGCCTGGATGAGTGAGCTCATCCTCCCTCTCTCATTTTGTCTTTCCATCAGTTGTGGTTCTCCTATATTCCAGACCACTCTGCACACACATTGCCACGTGTGTGTGAGAGAGAGTCGGAGAGCATAAGATGATTATGGGAAGATGCCACGCAGAGGAGAAATGTGTCCAGCCAAGCTCGCACAGAAGAGAGTATTAGGAAATAATGGTGTGTGAATGCTTGGATACATTTGTGGAGATGTGGTACTTCATCATATAATAAAAGAGAGTAAAATTCTCTGTGTCCGTTATTCTGCCATTTTCCTTTGTTTTCTTTCCTATTAGCACACCCCAGAGGGACATCTGGAGCCTGTTATGCTGTCTTGTGTCATCACTTGTGTGTAATATGAAATAATAATTAAAGTACCAGAATCTGCATGCAAAATGAACATGCTAGATAGCGTTTAATCAAAAATGACCCACAGGGAGATTAAACTGGGTCAGGAAATGATTCTGTAAAAGCTTATATTAAACTTATGGCCATGTTATGTTGCCAAATTCCTCTCTGGTCTCTGCAATGTGTTGAGCTGAATAAAACACTGTAACAGGTCAGGAGCATCCTGAAAAGCCTGCACGATAGTCCATTAAATTATTGTGGGTCACAAACCAAAACGGGCTGCCGGAGAAGTTTGAAAGCCACTCTAGTGGGGAGGATACAAATCTGGATCCCACTTGATTACATGTGCCAGACACATTACACAAAGGGTTGCAGAATCGGACTGAGAATGGATATTTGGGCACACAAACCAGCACTCAGAACAAAGCTTATCTGTCTGCAGAGCTAGCTTCATGTCTCCTTCCAAGGCTGGATCAGGAGTTAATTGTTCTCATGATGGTTTTAGGTGGCAGAATTGATCAAAGTTAAAGGATCATTCCCTGTGACATTACCTCTTGAGAGTGAAAGACAAACACTGTGAGAAAAGGTACTCTGTTTACGTGACATCTGACAAGGTAAAAGGACACCCTTCGATTGCTTTTTCTCTGTTGGAATCACAAAATCAATAGTGCAACATTGCTCATATACACATCAACCTTCCTATTAAAGTATACAGACTAAGCAGATCAACCACCAGCACTTCACAACACACTTGACTCCCCTTGGCTTTATTTAATGAGATTTTATTCTGACAAGACTTCCAGTTTAAATGTTAATGTTTATCAGGTTGTTTAGCAACTTCGACATACAGCGTTTGAATCAGCAGAGCTGACAGTAACAGTCTCAAAGGTCGGGGTCATCGAAAAAGAATCAGCTGTGGCAAAGTAAGATAGAAATAGAAAAAAAACATAAGTGCACTGCTCTTGGATGATCCCACATGAACCACTGGTCCGATATAATCAAATATAATAAAAAAGATTCTTGTAGAAATACAATACAGCTTATTTGTTATGTCTGTGCCTTGGGGGCAATCATTATGTTGGTAAGAAATATTCTAAAAAGGCTTTCAGATTTCTAAATATGTGTATAAATATGATGATTTGTAATCTCATAGTACTTCTATTAATCAGATCATCACACACAATAATATTCTTATAATTCTTATATGGACTTAGAAAGTATCTGGCGGAGTACAGTGACTTCACAATGAACAAATTATTTTGTGTAATTGATAGAATGATAAAATATTCATATAGAACCGTCAAGTCAACTCAAGTCCTGTCACTCATTGTCACATTTATATCGAGAGAATTTCTGCCTCTAGTTTGTCGGTTTATTCTTTGTGTTGTGCAAAATAACTCCTTCTGCACCTGTCCATCAGCAATCGCTGTTGAGTCGAGCGAACATAGTAATACTGTAAATACACATTGTAGTTAAACGTGTGGTTATGAAATTCTGTCGATGATTGTAGAGGACAGTTTGGGGATGTTCACCTTCCCTCCCATCTGCAAACTATATTTTAGTTGAACGGAGCATGTGTGGCTGTGTACTGTGACACTGTGCTGCTGCTTCCTAAAATCTGAACAGTTAAGATGGCAACTAAAATGTTATCATAAAAATAGGAATGATGATCAGAAAATAAATAAAAAACACCAATGTTAATAATCTTGGTTGTATTGTCCTTTAAAAGTGCAGATACAGAACCTGCCCTGTGAAGCTGTAACGATGACAAAGAGATAAAAAACCTGTTTATGTCGAGCATTAAAATCAACGCATGAAACCCACATATAATGAGATCCTCCAATAGTTTGCAATCTGAGGTAAAGTTTACAGATGTCACCATCTGCTGTGTTTCACCCTGTTGTCTAGAGGGTGCGAGGTCTGGAGAGGAAAAGTGCTGCATTAAGTATTAAATTTAGACATGTTGCCAGAAGACAGACATCATACTGTGTTTGACCTGTTTTGATATGAACACTGTGCATTTCTAATAACAGGTGGCAAGAATAATTCAGCGATGTAAAGCAATTATGTATGTGATGTATTGGATGCACCGTGCTATACATGTCATCTGCAGGTGACGAAAACATAGCTCTTGCATTCAAGCGTGTTTGAAGTTCCGTTTGAAATCTCAGTGTGTATAATTTGAAGTCTTTGGGGAAAGATTTTGAAACCACCCATTTAAATGCAAGCCAGGTTTTAAATAAAGCAACTGCAATCACAATACGCATGCCTGCCTGTTCCTATCACTGCATTCATGGTCCATAAAAAAAGTAATGAAAGGAAACACTGAGATGCGAGATTTCAGACTAAAAACCTTCAGTCATGTGTGATAAAAAGGTTTGATTGCATCCCTCATTCTGTTTTTGCAGGATAAATCCAATTAGAGACTGCAGCAAAACATCTGCAAATCCCTCCATGTAAATACTGTCTTGACCAGTGTAATAACATCAAAGCCTCACTTAATGTCTAAAGGCGATATCGACTATGAAAAACCCTGGTCCTCTCCCAAAACACAATGGAATGAACAATACTGCAGAGCGAGACCTGGCATTGCAGAATGAACGCCTGGCATTCCTCGTTCATCATGTTGATTGGAGAGATCAATTCACATTTGTGCTTTCCTTGGCTCCCACTCAGGCATGTTTCAGGGCTGTGTTGTGTGGCAAACCTTCAAGTTCACCATTTTGCAAAATGCCTACATGGAGACAGTGATATCTATTAGGTGGCATGATCAGTGGTGCTAACACGTAGAGGCTTTCATTGTTTCTTAGTTTTTAGAATACACGAAAAGGGACATTATCAGAGCCTAAGTGTATTCAAACCTGTGCTGCAGTACCGCTCAGACCTTTCAGAGGGCAGTGTAGCTCTTTGAAAGAACCTGGCGCCACCAATAGGTGGGGGGGGGGGGATTAGTTTCTCTGAATTCTATCCCTCATTAGGTTCCATGCAGTGCCTGAATTACTTGCTGCATCTATCCATTAAAGTCCCTCTTTCTGTATACTGCTCACATTAAACACAGGTACGGTGCCTCGCTGGATGAATTCAGGGAGAAATCTGACCTCATTCCCAGTTCCATTTTGCCGTGGCTCATCGCTGAGGAAGCATTCACCGGTTGTTTTTTGTGATTGAAGTATTATATTCATAGTTGCAAAAACTCCATTTGTGTTCACACCACATTGTTGGGACCGTTGGCACATTCAGCACAACGCTGGTGAATCGGGGCGATGCATCCGGAATCCAAATCTCCAGATATTCACTTGCTAATGTTGTGACAGCTTGTTAACTTATTCATTCTGCAGGAGGCTATGGAAGTTGACAGAGCGAGCTGAAGTTCATGTCTCCAGGCTCTACCCTTGTCCACTTGGCTCCCTGCTTTGTCAAGGAGACTTAATTCACCACGATGAGCAATCATCTGTGGGGTTAGGGTGCAACATGTACACTGACCTTTTTCTTGGCCTTTGTCACCGGGCTGTCTTTAACCTATAACCTTGAACTCAGCCCCTGTATGATGCTCCACTTTGTCAGATGTGCAATTCCTCTGTTGATGTGGAATGATCAGTTATTTTATATATGAAGTCATTTCTGTTTCGTACACAAAGACAATTCAAATCTTAAAGTCCTTGTCTTATGGATGAAAGCACATCTGACACAAAAAAAACAAGCGGAAAAAAGACAGAAGAAACACTAAACAAGACAGGAACCAAGAAAAATGAAGCAAGTAACACTATTCGGCTCCATAAGCATCTCTATGCATATGTACCTTCTCTGTCTCCTTCTCATCGAGTGCTTTGGATAACAGCTGGGCTCCACCATAGAGTAAACTACAGCTGATGTATTGAGATTTTAATTGTGGCGAGTTTTCTTTGCTGGCAGTCCTCCTTCAGGAGAGCGAACAAAGGGCCTGCCTGTCGTCCCTCTTTGCCTCCCTCGCAGTTGATAATCAATGGAGGGACAGGGCTGCCAGCTATTGACTGAGGAGAGATGAATGACACTGCTCCCAAAGGGTCCATTTGAATTTTGACAGGCAGGATTCAGAAGTCCTAGCCCTCCTTGATGATGCCAGGAAGAAGTCTTTTCACTGACACACTGAAGGTAATAGTGCTGATACAGAGCTATGAGAGGACCAAAACACTTTCGGCTGCAGACTGTTGGAGATCATGCGTTGGCAGTTTAAATCAATGCATACTACATCAGAATCAGAATCAGAATCAGAAATCCTTTATTAGTCCCACAGCGGGGAAATTTACATGGTTACAGCAGAAAGGTAAAACATTTACATTTACATTCATTGAATAATGCTTCTACAAGGGAGCTGAATCGATGGTCAATTGAAGTTGCGGCACACTGCAAAGCACATGGACCAAATGTCAACACAAGGAAAAAGGAATCTAACCTGGCCACTGGTGGGATGTCAAAAAACCTCCATACAAATGCCATTCTTTCTTCTTTACTGCGCACATCTGCTCCGACCCCTCATTTCTGTTGTGACAATGTGAGTCATCTTCAATTGTGTGCTGCCTTTAACGCACGGAGACAAGCACTTTTCCCTTTTTAATGCAGTTTGACCTTTGCAGAGTCAAGCTTTCAAAACATGTGTTTTTACACATGTCGTGCATCATTCATCTTAGCGATGACATGGCTAGAATTATGTGGATGTGCATATTGGCTTAAATCAGCAGCCCTCACTCCCTTGTGTCTGATGTTCAATGCTTGGCTCCCAAGTGAGGATCCTATTAATGCTGGAGCAAGCTGGTGACTGGCAGATACACCTGCTTGTCATGGATGATCACCCTACCCTGTGCAAACAAACTAAGCTGCCTGTAGACCCAGTATTCAAGCAATAGTACATATTAATAAGACTCTACAGCATGGAACCCCAGTTAGGATTAAAAAGATTTTTAATTTACAGCATATTCCCTTGCTAAGTACATAAAAAGCAGAATAGCTGTCAAGTTCCTAATCGCTAACTTGAAATATGTTGGTGTCGGGAAATCACGGGGACATGGCGGCTTTCCTTGTTTAACATATTGCATTTTCATACAGCATCTCATTGTGTTGGCAGTCACATACAATTATTACTAATAAAACAACAGAGAAAATAATAAACTATAACTGACTTTGCTTTTTTTTTTTTGTCTTTTTAGGTTTTGATAACGGTTTTAAATATTTGTTTGAAAAACTGTCAAAATGGCAATGCTACACTAGATGTCGAGAAAGATCGTGGTTACGGTTAGTAAAAAGGCGAATGTTCAGAATCAGAAATCCAGTGTTGTGAATACAGTGTTACAACAGCAAAGGGACAGTGCAGATGAAAGACACAATAAATAAGTAGCCTACCATATTGAGTAAAAAAGGCCGACACACGTGTAATAATATAAAATAAGTAAACTAGTCTTTCTAATTGAACTTCCTAACTTAATCGTAATTCTGTCTGCATTCTGCGCATGGAGCCAACGGAGAACACAATGAGACATTCTTCCATTGGAGATCCTGCTGATCCTAATGGGTTGTCTACACCCAAGAGATGATCCACAGTTAAAATAAAATACACTAGAGTTTAATTACTGAGGGAGTCAATGAACAAATTTAATTAAGCATGAACAACAAGCAGCCACACTGTTGTGGTCCCTCTGATATGGACTTTTCGTTTGCGGGGATACCTTAAATCACTTACTATTTGCCAGATGGCTGCAACCATCTAAGAGGAGTAATTAGTTTAAATAGTCATCTTAGTTACAAATGGGTTCCCCGTGGTTTCACTATGGCTCCCTACCTGTTTTTAGGCTTCAATGAGAGGAGTAACGTTAACATCCTGTGTTTACAGCAAGTGCACTACCAAGGAAATACAATTCTGCATTGGATCCACATCTTTCAGTAACAGCTAACAGTTTCACTTGAGTGCTTCACGCTGGGTTTGTGTGTGTGCGTGTGTGTGTGTGTGTGTTTATTGTTGTGTGAGTAGTGGAGAAAGAAACCAAACTTATGCCAACACATACAATACATTCTCAAAACCTTTGTGGCTATATAATCATCCTACACATTTATGAAACCTTTAAATAAAACCTTTCCTACAATAGAAGACGTACTAAATGTGACTGAGTTCAGACTGGTGTTTGATGCAGGTGCAGAGAGAATATTCTTTCATAATCAGACACACCTATGTGGCTTGTTGAAAATGAATTACAGATCATTTGTATTCAGCTTTTTAACCCCGCCATGGGAATCATGTTAGAAGTCCTCAAATATGATTCTGCACACACACACACACACACACACACACACACACACACACACACACAC
>CALSCE010009442.1:15715906-15851247 GCA_943593645.1 Bovichtus variegatus
TGTGTGTGTGTGTGTGTGTGTGTGTGTGTGTGTGTGTGTGTGTGTGTGTGAGAGAGAGAGAGAGTTGATGGTGTCACTGTATCTTAAGTGTCAATTTCCATGTTTTCTCTCAGTTGGTTCGCTTTTAGCAGAGATATAATGTCTCTGTCAGGATGAAATGGACTGTCACAGGCTGCTCAGTGATACAACACAGGTTAATCTGGGTCCAGGACAATGTCTCGGGCCATCATACATAAGGATGCACACACTCATCAGGACGCACAAATAGGGGGTTGCTTATGTTTCTCTGTGGTTCTCTTACACCATCACACTACCGTTCAGTGCTCATTTCCACATGTAGAGGTGGGTGAACAAAAAACAAATTTGTCAATGCCTACGAACATATTCTACAGTACACACGTACACATTCAAATGTACAGGTGTATCTCAGAAAGCACAGTGTTCATTTGTGTTTTGATTTATTTTCAGAACGTGCGCCTTATCTATTCATTCTCCACCACTGTCAATGAACAGGAACATTTGCTTTAGCTTGCACTATAACAGCCTCAGGGATGTTGTGATTAATGTATCCCACTTAGCTCAGGCGCATCTACATTCTCTAGACATGCTTTTTGAGAGGCACAATCATATCATTCAAATTCATGTCTTCGTTTACTAATACATCATATGAGCGTGCTCCATAATAGGTGTTTTGGGACTGCAGCCATCCATTTGAGCCAGGGTTAAGAGATTTGATAATAAATACAGACCTGTGAAAGTTGGCAGTCTAACAAAATGGGTGTGGTGGTGGTGGTGGTGCAGACAATGGGGGTGGAATGAAGCACTTTTCTTGTGAGTTTGATGGCATGCATCATTGAAGATGACAAAATGTAAAAATTGTTTAGAGGACCTTATTAAATATGTATGAAACTGGGTGTTCAAGGAGGGCATAGACAGCGAAATCCATCATCGCATTGTAAAATGCAGAAATACTATTAAAGTATGAATATTTAGTATCGTTTTTCATGCTGCTGTGCAGAGGGCTAAAGACAAGAGAACACTGAAAACATGATTTTAATATTACATGTGACTACCAAGGCAAAGTTATTTTTCTCCCTTTTTTTTGTGGGGTGGAGGTGGTGGTTTGAATACATTCATTATCAGCACTATTCCCTGATATGAAGCATTTTTCTAGAAGCTGTGTCTCATGGTGCCAAATAGCTTCTAGATAAATTGATTGTCATAATACCTTCACTCGTGGTGCAAGTACTCTAAGATAATGTGGGAGAACTCGTCAGTAAACATGAGGAAATTGACATTGGAACAGAGTGGTAACAATATTGTTTACAGCTACTCAATTAGAAAGATTAGACAACCTCTCCAAGGTCACCATAACAAAGGCACGTTCATGTAGTATAATCCCTCTAAGTCAACTATTAATTACTTCATGAATGTCTGAGGACTATAGGGCATTGTCATGGGCCATGGCTCATGGAAATGTCATTAGGGTTGTAGCAAAAATGTAACAAACCTTTCTTTCATATCCTTACCACATCAGGAGTCTGAAACCACATCCTGCAAGCTTATCCCACTGCACCAAAAATGGTGGAAGTGAAGTAGGAAGCAAATTAAAGGAGCTAGCAGGACTCCTGTTAGCCCCTTTAATTCGCTTCCTAATTTACACCATTTTTAGTAATTGCAATAAAGGTTTCCGTGTTGACAAAACTGTCGAAATGTTCTTTACCTATCGAGACTATACTCAAATCAGGTCTTGCAGTCAGCTTTATAGCAGCAAATATACATCACCTGGCACAATGATACGAAGCACAGCTATAGTGCCTCTCTGTTGTGAGCCTGCCAGCACGCTGTGTTGTTGTGAGTGGGGAGCTCACAACGCTGCGCAGCCTGGCTGTCTTTGGGTTATGAGAGTAGGTGTGGGGGCGTATTTGCAGAGAAGAGAGAGAAAATGAGAGATAGGAGCCACAGCCAGAGAGCTGTCCCTGAGTGATGCTGCTCTGCTCCCAGCAGCACCCTGTCAACTCCAAATGAGAAATTTGAACATCCAGTGAAGTAGCTCTTAAAAAGTGGAAATGTTTTCGCACCACTGCTGTGTCCTTTTTTGGACAATAACTTTAAAAGTTAGTTGGCTGACCTTCAAAGTGGAAAGATAATGGATTCAATTCATCTCAAGGATTGTGTTAAGTTGATTGGTAGATGAAACAGTGTGAAAATGCATGCTGTTTCAAGATGAAATAGTCTATGTTGGCAACCTGTCGTTTGACTCATGTGCTTTTGCTTTGAACTGTGGCCTGTATGTCTTTTAAGGATTAATACTCAACATTTGTTAATGTGCGAAGACACATGTGGATACATCATGGATCATGGTTCGGGAATGTCTGAATTAATGATGTGATCACAGCGAACACTAAAGCCTCTTTGTTGATAATGGCTTCTTCTCTAGACCTCAAAGCCTATCTACGTTTGTGTGAATATTGAACTGTATATTTGTGAATATCTATTAATCATAATTCATTATCAAAGGGCCCCTACATATTATAGAATAAGAAATGACACTGATAAAAGGGACCTTCACTGTGACCAAAAAGTCATGAAAGACAGTAGTACAAGGAAAATGTCTGAAGTCGTAGGATTCTCCAAAAAAAGAATTGTCTCTACAATTAAATTAATTGAATATTCGTCACCATTAGTGTCCTCATATAGTCACAAAAGATCAAGGTCATTGCCACTGTCTTGGTCAGTGAGACAGTGTGTATCCTGAGGCAGGCAGAGAAGAGTTTAGCAGCCACAACCCGTAGAACCTGTGAAGACTCACTCGCTCTCGCACCATCATGAATGAAGTCACATCCAAGGGTCTTCATATTAGTTTGAGCTCCAGCTCCTCTGAAGTGAAAAAAAAGAGCCCACTTTTGTATGTATGTCATTTCTCTAAGTTAGTATAATTGGTTAGTCATACACCACCAGCAGCTCCTAGCGTACTTCTTAAGTCTTGTGATGTGCACAGGGCTGCACTGAACTGCTGAGCAGATCGTTCTTGTCAAAGGGGTCAACTGTCCCAATAATCTGTGACCATTATAACAAAGCAGTTTGTGAACTGCTGAGGTGGCTGTTTAAAGTCAGATGGTCCCTTATGCCACTGGTTTACTGTTGAGGCAGGTGTTGGGTAAACTCTACCATTCATTGTGTAAGGCTCTCAGCTATGTGCAATACATAATCACAAGAGTGATATCCTGGGTGAGAACTTTTACTCAAATGGTCTTGCTGAATATTCCTTACAAATAAGCGCATCTACAGGAAACATATCTTTCTGTAGAGAGTTAATACCCTATTTAGGTTACAATAATATACACGGTATTTCCCTGAGACATAATCCTCACTTTCTCAACTACTACTGTCAAGCAAAAAGTAGCTTAAGCTCAGTTAACTCTCACAAAACTGTGGAATATGGAACATATTATACAACACTGTCAAATACAGTATATGACCATGTGTGTACACATGTGAATTCAAAGTTGACACAAAGTGGTGGCTGCACATCTCAACATGTTAGCTAAGTGTTACAGTCTAATTAACACTGTTTAATATCGACAACACACCTGAAAGATGGGGAGAAATAATAGCTTCATTACCATTTTATTCAAACAAGGAAAATACCACAATTTCCCTTAGGTATGTTTTGTGGAGACAGAAGCAATCGATCTCAGGCTGAGATTAAGACCCATTTAAGACCAGATAACTGATAAACTATATTACATTTTTAAGTGAACATGTGATCATGTTGTGATTACAGTCAATCCTTCTGAATTGTTACTCATTAATGCCTGATCTTCATTCAATATTTTAATATCATTATAGACTTTCAAAGCAGAACATGAGCATATTATGACTTATCACAGACGCACATGTCTCAAGCAAAAAATTAGATTTCCCTTAATTGTCCTTCAGTTTGTTTTCTAATTGTTTGGCAAAGAAATCACATTGTAATCACTGCTAAAACTGTATGTGCTGTGCTCGTTATGCAGACACTGAAAATGAACATCCTGTCCTCCAATTAGAGTGAGAAATTTGATAAAAGGACTTCTTCTGGCAATGAGTTAATTAGTTGATCTTACTCAGGAGACCCTGTACCCCAGGGTGAAATTACCATGTGCCATTAATTTACATCATGATTGAGATTAAATACATATTTTATAAAATCACAATACAGTGGATGCGCTTCCGAAAACTAATATTCTAACATACATACGTGAGTCATTTCTTAGGAGGAATGAGCAAACACAAAGCCTAAGCTTTCTGTGTGTTTGCTGTCGCTTTGTGCAACGCCTGCATTCATCTACCTGTTATAGTATGTGCAAAAAAAATGAAAAGGGTGGGAATGATTTCATATGCTATTGAAAAGGTACCTGAGAGGCATGCTTTTGTAGGACTTTAGTAACTCTAGCTAGGCAATTCTCCACCTCTCTGTGCTCTAAAATTGGATCAATAGCATTTAAACTCTGACTGCTGGGATTGGAAGACTCTCGGAGTGAAATGTCATGCATCTATAGTCTTTTTTATTAAATTCTGTATTAAAGGAGTTATTCGACCAGTATTTTTCACATGGGTAATTTATAAAAGATCTGAAATCACCACACACATACCTACCTTTACGTTACAAATCAAACTGCACATTTTGCACACCACAAGAAAAAAAGAAAACATACCTAGACAAAAATAATATAATACCAATCACCATGAAAACATCTTATTGCTATGAAAAAGGATTTCAAAAGAATAATCCATGCTTGGGGAATTCTACTTTACAGTGACGGGAAGAGTCGACATTGAAGGATCGAAAAGAGATTTTGCTGTGACTGCTTGGCCGCCACAAGCCAAATGTCCCTTTGATATTTCTTCTGACACCTCCTGCTAGTCCTCTATTTGTTCAATTACTGTCTAACCGTTAACTAATGCTTCTATTTAGACATAGTTGTGAAGCCATTTGCAGCAAGGTTTCCTAATGCCTGATATTTCTGCTCATTGTGCACAACACTTCAACAGTTCTCTGTCGAGAGAGGCAGACAGTGACCAATACATTTTTGACAAGGTAGGGCACCTCTAAAACATATTTAAAACTATCACATGGTTACACGATACAAAGTACATCCTTTCATAAAAATCATAAGCCTACAGATCTATGTGTGATTTTCAGCCCAGACTATGAATGCTGTGTTTATTCATGTTGATCCATTATCACAATTCCTGTCCAATGCTCAGAGCAAATGCAGAAAGTATTGTAGCTTATGTGGCGAGGCAAGGAGTGGAGGATGCAGTTATGGACGAGTGTGTAGGGCGTCCAACTTTGATGCAGGAGATGGGAGCTGATATTAATGTTTGCCTTTGTTAACCATAATCATATTTCCGTGAGTGTTTTAATCCTAACAATATATCAACCCAACAAGTAAAAATGACATTACAAATCACTGTTGAAAAATAAATCAGCTTTATGTTGTGAGAATGCTCTGGCTAAGGTTTGGTTATTTTTGCGTACAAAAAGGTCTTGTTTAGGTTCAGGGAAAGATTATGGTTTGTGTTAAAATAGTTGTGTTCAGGGGAGCTTCATCAGCAGCTTGTTCACATGAACATCAACATGTGTCGATGCACTCTGGGGCATGTTGTCGTTCTTCTTGGGAGGACAGAGTTCCTTTACCATAGCTTATTAGCCAAAACCACATTATTTCCCTTATCATTCTGTATTTGGTATGTACAAACATTGTAGAAAGCAAGAATTTAAAAAAGTTGTCATTCAAATGAAGAAACCCCTTGACCCCATTAAATTGTTTCTGATTTGGTAGCTTTGGTATTCTTAACATGTGGAAGGAAGAGAACTGTGCACAGACTTCCTGTTTTTTAAGACTTCTTCTTTATTCAGACAGCTTTTTTTTTTTTTTTTACAGTGACTTTAAAGAAATGTTTTGCAGAGTCCAATGCTGATGTTCATGAATCAAAGGTTTAGAAAAATGTTATGTAATAACTGTAAGGCCACTGACATACATGCAAGTTGTTTGGTCCTGGAAACCGTTGGAAGGGAGATGAGCAATGCAAAAACACAGGAGTGCATTCAAAATTGAAGTAAAAAAAAAGAAAAAAAAAAAAAAAGGTTTCATTGATCATAACCAAAAATCCATCTTGGGAAATTAAAAAGAAAAATATGAAATTCTATGTAAAAATTAAACACAGCCAGAAAGCAATTATTCGAATGATGCATCATGTGATCACACCCTGCAGGACACACATACAACTAGACACTAACAAGATGTCTTATGTTATTTAATAAAGGTGACTGATAAATTGAATGATTAGTATGCATAACACTGTCCTAAAATGAATGATTTAACACTTAGAAAGTGTGATGATGCTGGGGTTCAGGGCCTCGTGAAAAAGCAAGAAAAAAGCCTTTTTTCCAGCAGTTTAGATGATCAACACTTTTTGTTGGTTTTGTTTTGCTAGGATTCAAAATCTGCGTGAATGAAGCCTTGACCTTTTCTTTAGCAAGGTTGGAGTCTTGGAGTCTTTCTCACTACTATTACATGACAAACTTGCACTTTTAGGTGGTCCAGCAGATATTTGGTGCATATACTCAGGGAAGCAAAACTAAACTAAACTAAAACTAAATGAGTAAATAGTTCAAATGACCTGCTCTGAACATAATTGCTGTTTTTGTCCCCCAAAGATGCGTCAATCACAAATATAACTAAATGTACAGTCAATGGTAGTGTCCCTCTAGCCGGTGGGCACACAGGAAACTGCTTTCATTTGAAATGCTGTCTGTCATTGCTGCTGCCAGCGACACTAAGCCCCGCCCAAGATCATGTCCCCAAAGCTGTGTTTGAAAAGTTGATTCCTTTTCTTTGTATCATTGACAAGGAGTCTTCCTCTTAAATAAGAAAAAGCTCCCTCCTCCTCATGAAAACTAATGACAGTGTTTCAGTATTGGCAGGTCTGGACAACACCGGAATGCAATTCACCTTTTTACGCTGTTTTCTGTGTTGTGGTTTGACTTTAATATGGAATGGGAAATTCATGTCACAATGAAAAGACAAATTCATCCAATTATTACAGAGAGAAAGCAAAATAATTGTAAATATTGTATTTGACATTATTTCTTTGTTTGGTTTGTTTTATTTAGGGATTTTTAATCTTCCATACAAAGACAGAGTTAAAACCAGATTGAACAGGCAATTCCGAGGTGGTGAGACGCTGCGAATTACTTGTAATCTGTGAGAAAACTTCAAACTTTAAAACACGCTCTTTCTACTCCCCCCCCCCCCAACCTCCCTTCTACCCTCTACCCTTTTGAACATGGCCAAAGTGCTGATTAACAGTAAAATCCTTCTCCACCCAAAATACTTGAATTCATCTTATATTTATAAAAAGGTGATACATTTTTATGTACTGCCTGTGTTCATACTACGAAGGTCTAGTAGCTGGACACAAACCAGCACTCTTCATTAACCTTAAGCTTCTCATGTGATACATTTCTCCCTGGAGCACACACAAATGTACACACCTCTTGTAAATTCCTGGGATAGTAAAAACTGGAATGAGAGCAAAGAGCAAGAGAGAGGGAGTAAAAGAAGACTGAGTGGGCTATTATAGAGGAAAATGTGTATCCCCTGGAGGAAGAGCGGGCTGAGATGGCGTAAATGAGGGAAGCGTGGCGGCCATTCCTGTAGCCTCATTACAGTAATGGAGACCCATCCGTTCTGTCAAGGCCTCCAGAAAATCTTCTGTGACACGACTTCTTCCTTCTTGTGCTTTCCACATCTATAGTCCAAGGGAAGACAGAAGAGTGGGAGAAAGATAAAGCAG
The DNA here is from genome assembly GCA_943593645.1 of Bovichtus variegatus. NCBI lineage: Eukaryota > Metazoa > Chordata > Actinopteri > Perciformes > Bovichtidae > Bovichtus > Bovichtus variegatus. The sequence continues at coordinate 15,723,755 of CALSCE010009442.1, forward strand.
AGGCGTTGCTTTCGGTTCCATGTTGCATGAGACGATTTATGCCATTGGAAGAGTATTAAGGTCTTGATTAGGGTCTCGTTTTTCCTGTCAGAGTCTGTAATCTTCTGTAGTGGGTGACTGGGTGGCCTTGGCTGGAGAATTGCATTACTGTATGCCTCTGGTAGAGATTGGTCTCACTGGTGTGGAGGCTGGGGCAGAAACTGCACTGACCATCTTGTTTATGGGAGCTGTAAAGAGGGAGATTTAAATCTGTTCACATTAGTGTCTTCAGGCGAGCATTGAGAGAATGTTATAGATAGTAACGTCTCACAAAACTACAAAAATAGGTGTTTTAGTACAGTACATTACGAGATATGCAGTACCTGTGCATACTGTAGGGGTGTAATGTAAAGCTTCTGCCTTTATCTGTATCGGTCTCTTCATTTCACAAAAATATCTATACTAATATTTCATTTAATTAAGTTTTTAGAAGTCTTCTAGACAATTTCATATTTTCTATGTTTTCTACCACCCTATATACTCTTCATACTTAAATGTATACTATATGTTTACCTGTTGACATAATATAACAAACAAACACAATAGTTGAATAATTGTGTCCATAAATTTATGAAATTATGAATCATGAAAAAGACAGTAAGTTATTTGTGTAAATAGAGATTTTGACAGTTATCATTGGGAAAATAAAGGTCAGAACTGCACATGTTTTTTCTTGAGTTTCTGGGTGTAATGTAAAAAGGTTGCGATTATGAGAAGTTGCTATAATTGTCTATGTACAAAAAAATGAAAAATAAAATAAAACAAAATTTCATTCTATCAATGAACGATTCAAAAGTTCTTAAATTGTTGTCACGCACAATTTAGAATCAAATCTGTGATTACGCACCATTCATGCACAAGGCCCATTGTGTACATGCACAAAATCTTGATTTATCACTCTCAGTGATAAAATAAAATGTAAAAATAAATAACACAGATGTAGATAAGCCCTTAACCAGTTGGCTGCTCCACCAGACTCAATGAAAAAAACATTGTCACTGAATTGCATTTGTGCTCCAACATTGCAGCGATCTTTACGCGCGGCCATTACACTGGTTATTTATAGGAACCATCTTGTCATTTGTTGCTTTCTATTAATTACACATGCACCTGCAAACGATCAACCGCAGTTATCCTGCATCTCAATCATCGTCATCACTTTGAAAAGGTAATCAGTGAGGATTTAGATTGAAGCACAGCAGAATATAGAAAGTGATTCACAATATAGGGTCAAATAAAAATGACTTACACACAGGAAAATGAGGAAACAAGGAAAAAATCCAAAGCTGCATAAATAAAAATAATAATAATGATACAATTGAGTACACAACAGACTGACATTATTTAAATTGCGACTGTAGACAGCAAAAAAAAAAAAACATCAGCACACCCGTTGAAATTGAGAAAACAATGTTGAATAATGTTGCATATTAGATTCAGTCTCTCACATTCCCTTTCAATCTTCTAATCACGCACAGCTTGCTCTAGAAAATGCTGTGTATACAGTGTCTGAGCACAGTGTCACAACACATGTGGGAAATTGCATACAGTATGCATGTTTTTGTACATAAACACAAATTAACTTTAATCAAAAAGAGGGGACTAATCCATGAACTCACCTGGTGTAGTGTTTGGCTGAACTCACACGCACTACATGGTGGTTTTGAACGCTTCACATGGATGACAGTAATGTGAGGCAGCATCCCCTGTATTTCTCAAGGCTTGTAAACAGATGATTACTGTGCTGCCTGTTTAGCTTTTCATAATACCTTACACCCAAGGGGACGTGTATATTCCTCGGGGGGGGGCGGTATCACCAGTTCTTATGCTTCTGCTTCCTGCTACAGTTGGAGAATGATCTTCAGAGGACAATGGTTACCACTTATTCAGTGTCTTTGATAATAAATGCAGCTCTTTCCACTCAACAGCTCTGTTTTCAAGCACACAGGAAGGTCAGAACTCTAAATATTACGAGGCAAAATGGTAAATGGACTGCATTTATATAGCACTTTTCTAGTCTTTGTGGCCACTCAAAGCGCTTTGCACGTATACTCACAGGAGCAATTTGGGGTTCAGTAGCTTACACAAGGACACTTTAACATGTAGACTGCAGGAGAAAGGGATTGAACCACCAACCTTCTGATTAGTGGACGACTGCTTTACCTCCTCATCCACAGCCCGTGAAAAGAAGGAGTAGAGAGCTAACTATTAAAAGCCTGCTAAAGACCAAAATTGCACTTCACAATATGTGTTCCATGGTAATATTTCTTGCTAAATTAGCCATGAATAACACTTCAAAATATAAATGTATCTCAATTGTTGGTGCATGATTGCATTAATATTGGTCTTTGTTATTGCCTTTACGTCTCCATATTTTCACACAGCTGTATAAGTGAAACATTATGTTTGCCTTTTAATTTTTTCTGCCATGCGATTAGGAAGTGTTTTATCGCACACTAAAGTCGGCCTCGGGGATGTACATTTACATGGCAAGGACAACAATTCTCTGTTTCCAAGTGAAGTTTTTTCCATTTTTTGTTTTAAGTTTGTTGAACAAGTTTGAAGCCTAGAATTTCAAATGTATGTTGCGGACCTATTTATTTATAACACATTATATCGCATTGGAAAAAAATGTACATTCAGGCTTGAGGCTGACTGCATCCCCTCCCAGCCTATCCGTACCACTTCACAGTACTCCACCCCACACCTCCCTCACTCCAGTCCTCCAGGCTTGCCGTACCGTTTCCATACTGTGTTCACATTCCTTACAGTGTGGCATTCTCATCAATAGTCATTTAGGAGAGGGCCGCTTTCCACACCATCGGATGCAATGAAGATTCATAGCCACCATTTCAAAGGGGTTGGGAGAGATGAACAGAATGAGGGAGAGGTGGAAATTGTGCACATACACCACTGGCTATTGGGTTACTACTGTTTGGCCTTGCATGTCCAGTGAGGTGGACGGGAAAGGCAATGGATGACAAATGTTCAGAACTGTAAATGAGTAGTATTCTTTGGAAGACAGGTAGGAGGGAGCGAATACAAGGCATTGCTGTGAATTACAATACGGCCCGTGAACAGGGATGTGAGCTTTACTGTGGACCAGATTTGATAATAGCAGAAAACAATCAAAGGTTTTGTGATTCAAACCTCTAAATGACCTGCAGCAAATGGAGGAAGCCGATCAGGGTCGTAAATGCGGCATGTGTTTAAATATGCTTATGTTTGTCTGTTTCCATGTACACATGCAGATACAGTGCGGTTCAGACTGATCATGTATTCATATAGCTTAATATTTAAATAGATGGAGAGATATTTCTCCTTGATATGAGATGAATTGACTCTTGACTTCACCCCACTGCCTTGTTTTCTGTAGCTACGCCAGTCAAGCTGTCCAATCTGCATGTGTACAGTTTACAATAAGTATAGTGGTAGATTGACCACCTGAAATTCATGGTATTTATTTTTACAATTAGTCCTTGACGTCTGACAGAAGTAGACACAAAAAGCAGGCTTACTCAAGAACAGTCGATTTAGTCGTCTGGAATGTAAACTGTAGCTGCTATTTTATTACCTGACGTATTTTATTAGATGACTGAAATAAACTCCATGACTTGGTCGATAACTCCATCCCTGCGTGACTGTTTCCGGCCGACTCCTATTAAAATGAAAAACTTGTAAACAGATGTTGAATATGGATTTTATTGTTGAAGCATATTTGGGCGAGAGCGTCCAGCGAAACCCGCTTAGTTACCATCTAACGCTAGTGCTGGCAAGCTGACTTGGTTAACAAGGTGCATCCCTAATTCACGTTATCTGTGATATTAATTAATACTGAGGTTAGAGTTAGAGTATGCTTTATTGTAAGTATTTCCTAATGTCTCATTTTTCACACGGTGAAAAACAATTTGAGGACGATAAACTTAAACTCCAGCATTCTATCACCCGCAATTTTACACTTGCCACATTACTTGATAACATTTCTATCCCCTGGTGGAAGCTGAATGTCAAAGGTGACAATCCCTTTTTATCTTACCCTCAGGTTTAACATTTTACAATATTTCTGACTGGACCATGGTCTTTGCAAATGTCATAAATTGTAAGTTCATGGGCAGATTTGTGTTAGGGTGTGTGGGAGAGAGAGCAGGAGACAGACGGACTGACACACACATCTATGCACAGACAAAAATGAGAGAGTGTGTGTGTGTTTTATTAACGTGTTCGGGGAATTAATTATACTCAGCTTTCAACAGATGTTTTACGGCATGTGCTGCGTAAGAGCACTGGACTATCAGAGCGCTTTATCGTTCACTGTTTTCGGTAAAAGCAAATATGCAGCCTGAAACTTTACCATTTTCACTCTATATCATATTTTGAGGTTACTTCAATAGGGCTATAGGGGATTGGAGGGAACATGAAGAGATGTAGAACTCTCAAAAACAAACAATTGAAAACAGTTCAAAGTTGGAATTCATTTTGACCAAGATTATTTTATAGTGCACAGCAGCATACTAGCTAGTACAATATATATACCGGTTTTAAGCAAAAGTTGCTACATGGTTTCCATACTGAAGCTGGACCTGGAGAAGGATGTATGTAAATTGCAGGCAGCAGATGCCTTTTGCCTCCAGAAAGTAGAAAAGAAGAAGAAAGAGAATAATCAAATGCTAAAGAGGTAATTTACTTGGGTAATGACCTTTCTCTGCTGCTGATGATTAAGGATGAGGCATGGTGATGGACCTTGATAAGGGAAATGTGAGCCTGATTCTATGACTATGCATAGAATCAGAAGGATGCCACCTCAACTTCATCACCAGGGTTTGAGAACAGAGGACTCGCCAGATATCTCTTTCACATTCTCGGCAGCACTCATTTATGGTCCTTTTTTTCGAGCCTGTCATAGCATACAGATGCAAAGATCACTCCCTCTGCACTTTTCCTGAGACCCTCTGTAACAGGCTGGCTCCAGCCCTCTAATAAATCTATTATTGAGCTGAACACTGTATAATGGCCTCAATGGGTGCTTTGGATCTACGAGGTGTTGCATATCAAAGTGTTAGCTGCTCAAATAGGCCGACAGCTGACATCCAACCGCAAAGAGGTGGATCTGTGCAAATTGAAGGCTTGTCATCTTCTCACTAAATGAAGATGAGGACAATCACGTCTTTCATCGGCCTGATAACAATGGTGAACTTTTATGGGCAGCTTTGTTAATAGACATTAAACATTATAATTACAGCCCTAATAGAATTGAAAGAGTAAAGGCAGTTTGAAGAGCCAGTCAAGTCTAAACTGATTCACAAAGTTGGCCTTTTAAAATGCATGGATGTTGTAACAGAGCATAGAATGCTACGGGTTTGGAAGAGAGGGATGTGCAACATTTTCATCTGTGCGGTGTTGATACCATTCATCGCTCCAGAGGGAGACTGGCAGGCTTCACCTTTGACCGGCCTGATTTGATTTTGTCAAATGTGTTCCTTCGCTCCGCCGAGACCCGGCCAGCTGCTCATCTGTCCCCTGCTCCTGTTCATCATGTTTGAGTCGGAGAAGAAGATGAGAGAAGAAGAATGTGGGAGACCAGCATGAGAATAAAAGGAAGTGGGATGGGCGAGTGGACCAAATCAAGTCTAACACAGTGGCCTGTCTGAGAGAGATGGCTTTATCATCCCTGGCATCTCAGCGTGTGACTGCAAATCTGGTGTAACTTTCTCAGCCTCTCCCCGCCCACTCACTCTCTATCACTTTGTTTTCTCTGTCTCTCTCCTGTGCTGGTGCCTGTTCTGCCAAATCCCTGGGTAGTTTTGCTGGAATATCAATGAATCAGTCTCTATTAAGATCTCATATACATGGAGCTGTAAGTGAAGCGAAACCTCAGCACTTGATGAGACTGATGTGGGTGAGCAGCAATGCCTCTGGTAAGGCACTAGTCTCTCTGGTGGAGATCAGCATGAGCTACTCTGGAGAGTTGGAGCTCAGACTTCATTTATTACGACGCAATAATTAAGAGAAGCAAATTCTCAGCATGGTTCAGAGTTTTATTCACAGGGAGGGATAGCCAAAGGAAAAGGGATGTTATTAAGAGGAAATGGGGGTTGTTTCCAGGCGGGGACAAAGCAATAAAATGAGAGAAGGAGAGAAAGAAAGACAGAGGGAAAAGGAGGTTGTTGGGAGGCGGGCAACAGTCAGTGAAGTCCGGTCGCGCTTTACAACACAGCCTGTGGGACTGGAACACCTCTGTGCAGCATCACATCCCATTTCACACTGAATTCTTCTCACCAAGTCATTTAAATCTCCTGAGGCCGCCATATATGAGGCATAATGCACAGTTTAATGTGAATACATTTAAGATTACTTGTATTCTGGCTGCGGGGTAAAAAAAAAAAATATCTACTATTTCAAGAATATAGTTTTAATATTGTAAGCAAAAGGTACAATCATTTTCTCTTTAATAAACCTATTAAAGAGAAAATGATTCTATTACCTTTAGCTCACAATATTAAAACTATATTCTTGAAATGGTAGATGTTTTTTTTTTTACCCCAGCAGCCAGAATACAAGTAATCTTGAGTGTACTATGAGTCACTTGAGACATAACTATACATACATGTTAGTAAAAGTTTGTAAAACAAATCTTAATATTTTAAACAACCTGTACTGAGGATTGTTGGTATATATACTATATATATATATATATATATATATATAAAATATATATACTATATATATATATAAGTAAATAGGTAAGAGCAGCCTGTCAGCTAATAGGGATATGCATATGGAAATTTGAAGTTATTCTTTGGTAAACTTTGCTTTTAACTTAGCACAATATTATCACAGGTTATGACATTGAAATAGTTGGGCTTGATCACCTCAAATATTTAGCATCCACCGCTGACAAATTAATATACATGATATCAGGTGATGATGAGTAGACATGAGGTAATTTGCCTAACTACCTGTCATAATAACCAATTACATGTCCTCCAGACAGCAGATATCAAGTTAATATGCCTTTTTGTCATAATATACAACATTTTGGTTGTTAGAGCATATTCCTGGATATGTAACAATCTTTTACTCAGAATAATATTAAAATTGAGTTCTCATTAGATTATTTCAAGTTTATAGACTTGAGTGCTATATCTATATAGATATATATATATATATCTATATATATATATATAGATATATATATATATTTGTGTGCCAGTGGGAGTCTCATGCACTTCCTAGGCACGCCAATCTGAAGTCTGAGCATGAAACACAGTTCAGCAAAATACTTAGACAGAGCAGCCTGCTTTGCTTTTTTAAAGTAAAAGTTCCAGTTTTCAAACAAATATAGGCTAACGTTATACTGTATGTTTGCTATAACTTTGTACATACAGGCTCCACAAATACAAAAGCTCTCACAGGCTGTCAGCCTGGAGAAATAAAACCTAAAGTATTATCACACAAAGTTAGAGAACATTTAAGAAACGTTTTTATGGATCTGCATAAGACATACTGTACTGTATGGGGATTCAAGGCTGCTCGTATGGCCTCTAAATCTCTTGGCCCGATGAAGGTGGGTGGTTGGAGGATCACAGATTTATCGATTGGCTGCTGTAGAGATGCACCTTCCCATATCCATATAAGCTGTAATATCATTGAGAGCCATTAATCATCCTGACAGAAACAAATTGCAGCCAGGCATCCTTTACTTACAACTGAGAAAGAAAAAAAATTGAGCAGGTGGGTGTCTGAGTGGACTATTTCATACACTAACATCCAAATAGTAATGCGGGGTGAGGGCAGTGCTGCACAAACGTGACTTTACTTTCCTGAATCTGAAGTGGATTTATCAGCTCTCTTTCATTTCAGGGTGCTTCAAACTTAGTCTGCACCCCCCCCCCCCCCACCCCCTCGCCCTCCTCCCACCGCTGTCAGCTGTTTTGTTGATGAGATCAAACAAATGTATAATAAATACATTTCCATCATCATTTATTTGCCTAGAATAATCATGTGTTTATACTGAGAAAACATCCTGAAAACATTACTTTGCAACTCCTTTAAGGAATGTATTTTGACAAAACTTTTGGGCATATTTATTCATGGGATCGTGCGGTAACATCTTTGAGGTGATGTCAGTGTTGCTAAGCTGAAAAACACTAAACTTTTTCCACCCTCTCCGTAGAACACATAACTGATGATTTGTGTTTTTTTTTTTGCCAGCAGCACATTGTGCTCTAGCTTTGTGTTGCTTGCACAGTCATTTAAAGCACATTGATTGTTACGTTGAACATTATATTGAATTTTTACGCTCGTTCAATTTAGTCTTTTGACGTTTAACATTTGTTTTGATCTCATGGCAGAGTCACTCTCTTGTTTGTACTGTTGCTTGGTGATTTCTCAGAGAGATATGGATCATGGAATCTGTCTTGTAGGCATATGAGAGCCTCCTCTGCATATGTTATTATTATTGGAGGCCCTATTTGTCATTCCTGTATTTCAGCTCCAGTCTGAGCTCTGGAGATACTGTCCAGTATGTGTTAATTTTATGCAGGGCAAACACAGAGATCGGGCTATATATTTGAGGAAAATGGTGTGAAATCAACATATCTGCGAACACGACTCCCCCTGGGGCCTTTCTGTGATCAATTATTTATGTACTGAAGAAAGCCAAGAAACTGTATTTAAAGATCAACTTCTTTGCATTTTCAGTTTTTCTTCTTTTTTTTTTTTCATCTTTAAAGGAAATATGTGTATTGAGTATTTATGTTGATGCTTGTGGGGAATGTCAAACGAGAGAAGCAACGTGGCTCGGGAAAGAGGAGGGAGAGATCAAAAGTAAAAAGGAGAAAAGCCTAATAGAGTTATTGGGATGGGAGGTTAATGTGGTGCCATGCTGACAGAGCACGTTGGGTGTGTGCGCTCCCAAACTCATCTTCTGCCTTCTGTCATTCAGACTGTGCTGTTGGACCACAATAATCTAAAGGGATCCTGCCGTGGCACTGGAAGCCAATCAAGGATCTTTGTAACTCGATTAGAGCAACCTTGCGACCAATAGTAATAAATTAAAGAAAGTGCAGATGCAGCGCTTCACCAGGTGTACACTGTATACGAAACGGATAACATCCTGCAGCAGAATACGAAGAGCCTCTTAGTTTAAATTTGGCCATTGGGTTTTTATTAAAGGTCAACTGCTTTCATGACACACATGTTTTGATGGATTTGCTCTTAACCACTCAACACAGTCAGTGGCCTAGATGTTTAGATACGCGGAATGATAATACAAAGCATTCGGTCATAGATTTTTCTGGAGAATACACAATAATTGAATAATACATAAAACCCTGCATTCACTGAACCACCTGTTCTGTGTTGTTAGCTTAATCCATGGGCTCTTCCTCTTATTTTATCCCATTTGTCTAATATTTTAAAGCTAATCATAAGCAAACATGACACCAGAGTTGGTGGCATGTTTTTAATTCATTTGTTTGGCTTGTGGTTGCTTTTTTCTTCCCATTTCTTCGCATACGGTCTTCTAAAACGTCTCCCCCTTTGCACTTGCATGGGCCTGCAGTGTGTGTTTTGTATGACAGCACGAAGGATAATACAGGCTGAAAAGACATTGTAGGCACGAATGAAGAGGTGGTGGCTGTGGTGTATGTGTGTTCAGCATTTGTATGTGTTCAGCATTTGGGTGCAAAACAGAGGATAAAAAATATGTTCAAATTCCAGAATAAAAATCTTGTAAAATCCCTGTAATTTATGGCCTCTTGTGGCTAATCGCTTTTATAAAACAGTTACTGCATATATCTGGCAAGAACACACAAATGTTTTAAAAAACTAATGGCTGAAACCTACAACGACTATAAATGACTTAAACCAAATATAAAACAATCTGGAGGAACTATTAAACTCGACTTGTAGAAGGGCTACAGCCAACTTCAAATAGGGGAAGCGCCTCAGGCAAGTGGCCTTAAGATTCACGGACACTGCAAAGAATAAAACAAAATAAAACAGCAAAGGCAGACTTATGGTTAATGCAAGCACAAATGAGAAAGGGAGCCACTTGGTAACACATGCACCCCTGCGCTAAAACAGCTATAGACACTGTTATAAGAACATTTATTTATTTATAAAAGCTAAAAGCAAACTAAAAACAAAACCCAACAATATTTTAATATAAAAAATGAAGGCCGTCCAATAAAAAACAGCCCAGAGTCAAACATAACAAGACATAAAAAAAATATATAGAGTCACCAGCTTAATTTGATACAACCCATGCGAAGCAGCAGTGGCAGGCTCTGGATAACACTCGGCACCTGGCGGACATTCATGACGGGGATAAGGGACACCATGCAGCAGCAGCGGAAAAGAAAGATCAGGGCTTACTATTAAAGGTATTTACTTCTGGGAGATTGATGTGGAAACTCGCTGCATTGGTTTATCGACAGGGTTCACTCTAGAGTGGGTGTGACACAGGCTGACTTAACCTGCACATAGTTTGTCCACCAGAGAGCAATGACAAGTTTAGTGTTGGCTCTAAGGACGTCAATGTCAGCCGGCCTGCCAGCTGCCAGATGATGTATCCTACACACTTTGGTGAACCACTGACTTTTTCTCTAGCGCCACCAGCAGGTTGATATTTGTGGTTTTGAGGGAAATGTCTCGACAACTAAGTACAAAATTGATACTGGATTGTATATTCATGTTTCACTCAGGATGAATTGTATTAATTTATCAAATAGTTTGTGACCGCTAATGTCATTCTTATTAGCCTCAGATCTATGTAGTGCAAATGATCAAATGTTAGCATGCTAACACAGTAAACTAAGACGGTGATCAACGATAAATCCGGTAAACATCAGCATGTTTTGTGAGCATGTTGACATGCTGACGTTAGCATTTGGTGCAGTGCAGGGTAGCGTTCAAGTACAGCCTCATTATGCCAACAGCTGTAGGCTCTAGACATCTTCAGCTGTCAAATGTTCCACTCAGGACATGTCTTGCTTACTATTCTCTTAGTAATCACATTTAAGAAACCCTTGTATATTATGCATTAATGTGAAAAATGAATATGAATCAATTGACAGCTTTCACATTTTTAAACTCTCTAAATTGACATGAATATTCATTATCAGTTGGGCGCTAATAAATCATCAGAATATTTATTAACTCTATTTTTATTTTGCAAAGCCAACTTATATACTTTCATTGTGTATATAAGAGTGGCAATTATTGGTATTCGGCAAAAGTAGTTTTCGTTAAATGCCACAGCACTTCCAGATGAATTAATAAAAACATGTCAGTGTCTTATATGTTGATAAATATGTGAAAATGTATGTTTTATATACATATCATAAATCTAATACCTTGACATATATTAGTATTATTAGATTTACATTTAATTGAAATGTGTTTTTACTGCATGACATGAGGGCATTTACAAACACAATTAGACACATTATCCTTGATTAGGGGCCAGCTGACTCCCCACAATTCTGCTGGCCAAACGCACATGTGTCCACAAGGACATTGAGATCCATTACAGAAAATTATGAGTCAGTAGGGAGTCTTGTTTTTGGAGGACACTAGCTCCTGGCTCCTTGTTTCCTCCACATAAGACCACACATTTGCATTTATATTCCATTTGAATAATTGCATTTCCTTACTCTCACAGGGAAGTTTGTTTTTATTTGATAGCTTTAGATTAGCCTCATTCGAAAGATATTTATTCCCTTTGGTTAGATACCTCATTTGGGCTCTCTGCTCTGATGAGATTTGTTCAAGGGCCTTTTTCTGTGACCCTAGTGTACAACTCTTTTGTCCTCCATTCTCCTGTCTTTCTCTGACTCTGGGCATTACCTGGAGTGTGGTATTTGACCAGAAAAAGCTGAAAAAGAGATGAGAGTGAGAATGACGAAGTAAGTAAGAAAAAAAAAAAAAGATAGGCAAGAGGTGGTGTCAGCAGAGAGACAGCACTGACACTCAAAGGAAAGAGTGAATAATTGAAACAGCCTCCAAAGAAAAGTGTCTACTTTTGATGGTTGGGCTGTCAGCATACAGTGAAGTAAAGACATGATGCCAAGCAACTTTACAAGCTGTTGAGGGGTCCCTCTTCAATGAGATGGTAATAACCAGTTCTCCTAAGCCCTGTTCACTGACGCTACGTGAGGAAGATAGTTTAGAGGAGAATGTCTTTGTTCCTGGGGCTTTATTAAACTACACAGGGCTCTGTCACCATGATGTGCCTGTGATTAAAGGATGTGCAACACCAGCACCTCAACTTCTGACAGTTTCTTACAGCTGAACGGGGAGAGGTCTAGCTGGTATCTGTTTGCGCAGTACAGTACGTGCAGTGTACAGTATATTCACAGTGGTGTTTGCAATAACATTCTTGAGAAGTTTTGAAAGTGCTATATCCAAAACTCCTACATGTATTTAATATAGAAGTGTGGTTTGATCACAATTAAAAGCATGTGTGGCAGCAGGAGAATTTGCAGTATGAGGTCTGGCATACATTTTGTGTTTTTACAGATTAAGCTGATGTGGTGTGAAGATCAAAGGGAGAAGGGAACTATTTGAGATGCAGCATATAGCAGATAGTGTTACCAACATAGAAATGGATATTCAACTACTTAGTTGCACTGGAAACATGACTATACAGTATAAGGTAACCAGTAAATAACCTAATATTGGTATTATATATATATATACATATATACTGTATATATATATATACAGTATATATATATACAGTATATATATATATATATATAGGTTTAACACTACGTGCAGCAATAATCGGAGTTCTTCCACAGAATGAACTGACACGGTTACTTTGTATTTTGGAAGGTAGTGAGTGTAGCTAAGAGGACAGGACCAAGGAGCACTATCATTAAAGTGGGCCTGACTCACCTAACATCATTTTGAAACTGGCTTGATAGATAAAGCTGTAAACTGTGTGTTTTCAGAGAAAAGCTTTGTTCCATCTCTTTTGGGAAGAAGGCTAGTGCTGCTAAATTCTGTGCCAAATTGGACCCTTTGTCCCAAACACTGTGATGTTTCTCCGTATTTATTGACTTGATCATGATCTAAATGCTCGGTGGATACAGAAATTCCCAATACACATCTGTGCTAGCTAACATAACTATCAGGGGCAATGTTTCGGCTAATAGATTTTGAACTCTGATAAATAACACTTTATTTTTGTATTTTTTTTTAATTCACACAATAGAATTGGTTTTGAATACACACAATATTTGCCTGTTTCGATGTTCACTGTGTCAGATTAGGGGATTATGGAGTCATAACAATTTCCCGTGAATTGGGCAGGAGACATGACAGACCAATCAAAGCTTGCCATCTTTCACAACATCATTGGGAAGGAGGTGTTAGGGACCGACTCCCAAGAACAAGAACGTTAACAAACAGCAGCGGCGTGTATGATGCTGGCTGTCTTGTGTTCGGAAAAGTCGTGACGGAACACGTCATGCAAGTCTTTTGGTCGGGACGTCGTGAGGCCTTCCATACAGCTTCAATCTACTATAATCTACACTCAACAAAACGATCACGTGACGTAACTGATGTCTGTTGTTGATCCCGATCTGAGCCAGCACTCAGCGACGGCTGAGTCGGGCTATAATCGGGCTCACAGCGTGTAGTCTAAACTAGGCATTACCGTATTATCATAGGATTACAGTCTTTAAAGATAAACTGTAAGTACGCAGTGGATACATTATTTACAACAACCAGTTGACAACCAAAACACAAATAGAAAGTAATGTTTATCACTTGAATTTATACATTTTTTCAGCATGTCTCATCAATGCTTAATACAGTCAAAACAAAGCTCAGTTGGTAGAAAAGTCCCTATTTTCCTGTTGTGCTCATTGCACTGTTACTCATTATTAGAGAAGGAAGAATATTGAGTCCAATGGGGAAAAAAAAAACTAAAATTAAAGTGAAACAATGTTGCACCTACCCATAATAAGATATACATACATTATGTTTACCCAAACCTTACATCCTTTATTCAAAATATTCTTAACAGCCCCCTGTTTAGAAGTGCTGCTTGCAGGGATATAATTTAGATAGAATTCATCTATTGTCGTCTTTCTCTTAAGTCACCACCAGGTAGCCATATTAGTGTATGGGTGTCCAGAAACTGAGGTCAACTGAAGCTCAGGAGCTCAAGAATTCAGGAGTTCAGAGTCAGCTGAAAGGGAGGAACAAGTTCTCTCAGCATGGCCCCACATTAACCTCACGTCCTTTAAACATTCACATCTACCTCTAATGTTCTCCCTTACTTTCTTCAAGACCCTTTAAGCAATTTAGCCTTTAATCATCGACATTGCTGTACAAAATGATGAATCCCCACAGGGCTGATCAAGCTGAGCAGCAAGAGAACATATTCCTCAGCAGTTTAAAAGCAAAGGATGGAAAGCGTTTAAATTAGTCTATTATTAGCACTTATTCAGTTCATTAATATAGATTGCTGTTGTCCAAAGGTTACACTTTTGTGTTCACATTAGTACATCATAACATCACACACTAGCTGACAAAAATTTACTGAAAGTTTACTCAAGACAGACCTTCATTTTGGCCCATTTTCTATTACTACTTACTATCGTAATTTATAATTTTTTGAAACATAATGTTTTACGTAAACTAACTATTGTTCTCCTTCCTTTAATCAAGACCGCTCAGTGAGATTAAAGAATTAGAAGTACTATGGGGATGGAGATGTACACAATAACAAGAACACTACAATACAATACGAACTGTATAATGCCACACAATACAAGAGCAATGGACTAAACACTACATTTGTGAAGCTTACACTCTAATTTAGCCAATTTAGAGTTTGAAGATGAGTGTGGTCTGAGCAAAGTAATCTCTATTAATTCTGCATATGATTGCAGAATCTGTTGGCAACGGGACACGATTTTGGTATCAGAATCGTTCTGTTTTCCGTTTGTAGTCTGAGTAGTATTGATCAATCACGTTTTAGTGGGCAGGTAAACAGACCTTGTGGAGAGCAAAAGGGGTGGAACACATTGGCGGAAATGCAATCTTGCAACCTAACAGTTATCATCTGATGATGATTTAGTTTTTTATTAGCTCGTAAACTGGCTACTTGTACTGGCTACGTGATAGATGTGGTCTTTCAACTCCAACTCCATTCTTGCGGCTCAAGTTGCTAATTGGGCTGTAAACAAGGAGCAGCGCTCAGAAAAGGAAGACTTGACCCCTGGAATATTGCCCCTTGTCCCCAGAGGTTTATCGTCATCAGGCCGGAAGTAGTGGGGTAGGAAGTAGGGAAGGGGCCATTGGCCCTCTTACGCCCATGGCTCTATTTGGTGTTGTGGCTGGAATGATCCCATAGCAAGATGCTCTCTAGTGTTTTTGGTGTTTCTAATATCTAGTCTACCTATATTGATATAAACATGGTGGCCAGATTATAAAAAAACCACTTCAGTACACTTCAGTATAATGCAATACAACTCAACAGCACCACCAACTACAGCCTCCAAAATTACCGTAAAATTGAATCAACCCCTTTCTAAAATAGTTTCAACAAGAACTGAACATTATAACTTCCCTGAAGGTAGCATTTATTACGGGCTGTATATAACTAGATGTACCTTTTATAAATTGGCAACAAAGTAAATACTGTTGATTACAGCTCAGCGATGCTTTGAGCTAAATGCTAAACTCATTATGACAACATGCTTACAATAATCACCAAAGTCTATAGCCCACTGACAATGTCTGAACAAAATTTTATAGCAATCTACTCAACAGCCTGGAACTGGTGGACCGACTGACTAACTATTACTATTATTACTATCTATTAAAATAATTCATACACTGTGTTATATATTCACAATAGTTTCTTACTATTTTTTATTAAATATTTAATGTTTATAATGTACATATTACAGGCATTGTAGTCCATTGTATCCGCTCCTTGTGTCTGCTGTGGCTCCACAGTATGGTTAGATGGTGCATTACATTGCCTGTCAAGCCCTCAAGTGCTCAAGTGGATTCTGCCCTTCCTTCTCTGTAAGTGGTAGATCACAGAGGGTGCGTCTACAACTCTGGTTTGCACAAGTGCTTGTGTGAGTCTGCTCAGGTAATTACAGCATCTGTTAAGAGCTTTGCTGATTGTTTTTCATCTCCACATGGTCACCACTCCAGAAAACCAATTACCCAGGGGAATACTAAATCACCAAGACCGATTTGTTATTCTATTGCAAAAAGCAGAAAAACCTGGATAAGAGTGCGACCGTGTTCCCATTTGTTCACATGCAGGTAACACACATTAACAGAAAAGTACAGAGAAAAGATTAATGTAATAAAACGATATAGTGAAGAAAGGAACATTTTAAAAACAAGAATATACAAAACAATCAAGACGAAGACGAAAAGTTTTGCAGGAAAAACTGAAAGAATAACAATAAGACAGGTGTATGTATGGTAGTGGGGCAACAGCAACCTTGCTAAAACGTACTCAGAGTTGTTTTTTCTTTTTTTAAAAGGAAATATATGTTTTTCAATATACATACAGTAACACCACCAGCTTTGAGATGTTTTCCTATTAAATAACTCCCATTTTGGGCAATCTGATGAACTGTTTTATTTATAATACTATTTAAATAAGGCACGCAACTGGAAAATAACCCTAAGTAGGCCATACTAGTAGACCTAGTTTCTGTTTTCACAATATATGCTACTGCTATTTCAGGACTTTCATGTGCGTGGTTGACTCAGATGAAGAAAAGTACAGTATGCGTCACTTAGAGCACTGCTGTTGCTCATGTTTTGCAGATGCCTCTATGTTGGCTGCTACAGGCTGTTGCCCTTCTCCAAAATATTTCAAATGTCAGAGTTACACAGATTCATTAGTTCAGTAATGTGACTTGGTGAAACCAGATTGTTTAGATGGATAAATGGTGTGATTCACATTAACTGTTGATTAATTGTTCTCATTTATTGTGCCGCCAGAATAGCTTTCCTCCTCCCCTGACCTCAATCTTCAACGTCCTTTGTAACCACTGTGATGACTTTGAGTTCTATTTTCTCCTCTCTGGCTCCTCTTTTGCTCCTACTGCAGTGCTTTTGCGAAAAACCTATAAGCCGATTTAAGTTTCCGTTTAAAAAAAAAAAAAAAAACACATTCACAATGAGAAAAGTGAAAAGCTTTATTCTCTTGGAACTGCTCTGGATTGCGTTTATAGAAGTGCCTGAACTCTTTTTTTTTTTTATTTCGGCAGTCCTTTAAACTACCGTGTCTAATTGCAATGGCATTTTTAATTAAAAGTCAAGGATGTGGTTGTTTGTGAAGGGAGACTAATCTGTTCTTGCCTCCACCTCTCCCAGTGCTAGCTATCTTCCATCTATCTGCCTAATGAGAAAATAGAGAAACGAGTGCAGGACTTGTTGATATTTGCCTTTCACTAAGTAGATTTCTGTGAATTTACGATTAGCAACCAAGCCTCAGACCATGCTATGCTTTAGCTGAGAGACCTTATGGATTATTAAAGATAACAATGAGAAATTTTCCTCCGGCCTCGTACGTATAAATTCACTGAACTCAATATTGTATGTGTTCATTTTGAGAAAAATAATGTTTATCTAGTGCAGGACTTGAATTTATTTATTCTGTATTGATTTTATCGATATTTCATACTTTGTGTTCCACAAACAGGAGTGCAAATGTGTCAGAACAACAAGTTATGAACAACTTTGTATTTAAACTTTTGTTTCTTTCTTCTTTTACTCATCAACTGCCTGGTGAGTACCGTTTTTTGGGGCAGGCGGGTGGTATTGTGAATAGCGAAACAATTATTCAAACGGAGGACAAAGGTTCAAGTCCTTCTGTTGGCAAGCATCCGTCTTGCTGAAGTGTCCGTGAGCAAAAATGTTGAATCCCTGTCTGTTGATACCTGACTCTCTGCTCTGACCTCCCTGTGACAGGACAAAAAAAATACATGCCCCATGATCAATGAAAGATCCAATTATTATTTGATTTCTGTTGTCGGCTGCCAAGCTTTGTCATCTTGAATTTATCGTGTGCAACTTATAAACTTCTTTTAATCCTTTGAATCCTTTTTTTCTAATGTCATCTGAACCAACTTTTCTTTATCGCTCACTGTAGGTTATAATGTAGAAATACGCTACAACTATTTAAAATGTCTGACTCAGACTAGGACCCGAAAAAAATATGAATGCCATTGAGAAAAACGAATGAGTGTCGGACTGAAGGAGATTTGAATGATGTGTAAGGCTGTATTTGTACCCATAACTGTGGTGATAGCAGAGGCCAATGCTGCCCCCCTCACATTAAAGGGCCCAGTGGGGATCCAGGGTCACAGCTGGGACTCAGCAGAGAGGAGAGATTAACGTAGTGCTCCACCATTCTGCTTCATGGAGAGGGCCCAGTGCCCAACCTTACAGCTGAGGAGGCATAGCCATGCCTGTGGGCAAGCTAACCCCAGAGGTGGCCCACAACCGCAGCAAAAATCCAATTGATTCCAGCTCGCACAACCATTAGCCAGATACAGACCCCGGTGGGCTTTGCAATAGCAACCTTCTTGACACCTAAGGGAAAATCTCACCTGAAGTCTTGTGGAGTACAGGGGAGAATGCAGGTTCAGAAAAAACTACTATCCAAGAAAAGTGATGTTTTTCTTGTCAGTTTATACGATTTGAAAGAAAATGTTTTATACCATTTGATGGACAATTCATAGCATTAGCATTAGTTTAGAACTAATGTGTTAAGCTCCAGATCAAATAAAAGAGAGAGCTCACCCCCTCTTCCAACACATGCTGCACACACACAGTCTCACTGATCGTATTGTCTGGAACAGAACACCACATCTCTGACATAAAAATGCCAGAGCCAAGGGAGAAATGTAAACTGGAATTGTATGTAGTGAAGAGGAGGTAGGTTGGCAGATAGTGACTACTGTGGCTATTCATCAGCTCCAGTAGCAGCAGCTTCGGGGATGTAGCTCCGTGGATGCCCATCAGCCAGCTGTTGAGCTATAAATGGCAGCAGGCATCATACACACACATTCTCTGTTCAACCAGCAGAGATACATTCCACCAAGATGTATTTGATTGAATGGACATAAGTATTGTGTAACACACAATATACAAGTAGTATACAATTAAATAGCATTTGCATATTTGCTTATCCTCCATGCCCATTTTTGCATATTGTGGCTAAGAACCCCTCAGCATATCTGTAGGAATGACTCATATGCTCTGCAACTGACCTGCCAATAGACTTTGTGTAGTCTAAATTTCTCTGCTAACCATTGCATATGCACAAGAAATATAGGTTAGAAGCTACTGTATTTTATACAACACACACAAACAATAAGAAATCTGAATAAAGACAAAAACTACAGAACAAATGAGGGATGACCTGATTCAGGGTTCACCAGTCCAGCGAACCTGTAAAATAAATTATAGTCGATTTTTTGTTTGTCCTTTTATATGTCTGCCTCATTCAAGCTATGAAACATGATGCAAAGAATGAATTTATTAATAATCTCTAAAATGGCAGACCAATGGTCTAAAGCAAATATCCGCAACGTCCCCGTTTCCAATGTGGCTGCAAAGCTTTATTGGCCCCCATATGACTGCCTCTTGTGTACAAAAAAAAAGAAAAGAAAAGCACAAGTTGTGCACCAGCATCACTGTAAGCCTGTGCCTGCACATTATTATAAACATCATAAAACAGTTCCACTGCAGATCTCCACAGGCATGATGTGTTGTGAAACAGGTAGTCAATTTACTTGCTTAGTTGATTGACAGAAAATTAATTGGCATCTACTCATTGAAGCTATTATTTTGTTGCACTATATAGAATGCAAGCATACTTGAAAAGATAACTTGCATATTAATTGGTTTAGAATGAATTGCAAAACGTGCATACCCTGTGTGTTCCTTTTGAAGGCTGTGTAATTTATTGGAGCAACTCACTGTAATTTTTGGAGATTCAAAAGATGTTGGGCAGTTGCAGATGGGGAATTACTGAAAGGTTGCTGGTGCAGTTGCCTGGAAAAAAATGTCTTGGCCAAAGATCTCCAGAGCTTTAGTGGTCATGTTCTCTTTGCTTTGCAGCTGAGAGCTTGAAAGGTCTAGGGCAATGTCTAAGTCTGCAACATCAAAAATAGAGGGGGAAGTAAGGCCTTGTGACAGGCTAACATCGTGTTTGATGGTTTTACAGAACATCAAGCTGCCTAATGTTACAAAGTGTAAGACTGGGTCTTGTCTTAAGAAACAGTGTGGCTAGAAAATAGCTCAGTTTTATAGTACACATGACAGAAAAATAAATCAAAACAGTAGAAATCAGTAGCTGAGTTAAATACACAGCCTAAGGTTAGGATCATGTGTTGTAGGGTATTACTTGGTTCATCAAGGCAGAAAATGGTTGAAAGTTCCAGACAGAATACCCTCAAGTGGCAAAAGATTGTCTATATTTCTCTCTTTGACCTTCATAGCGTTAACTTTGCATCATTATGTACCATTAAATACACCATACCGTCACAGCAGTGTGTTCTGTCTGCCACTTGTTCCAACATGCATGAATCAGCTGGACTGTGTACAATACAGTGTGCGTGTGTGTGTGTGTGTGTGTGTGTGCGCGCGTGTGTGTCCGTGTGTGTGTGTCTTTGCCTGTAGGAGTGTATGGCAGGATTCAGGGGGGCAACTTAGGGCAGCAGAGTCTGTCCTTGGACTTGGACTTGGACTTCCAGTAGCCTGTGTATGGTTGAGTGTGGAGCAGGAGGTGGGTGGTGTACATTCTCTCAGCTCTTCCAGGCATCTGAGCCCAATCGCTAGGCCTTTTTGGCAAGGAGAGAGGGACCAGGTGTCGACTCGCGTACAAAGGGCTCTGATGCCAGAGTGCAGTGAGATGTCGAATTTGGAACCCCTTCTGCATAACAGTGTGTGCGCATGTGTGTATGTGTGTGTGTGTGTGTGTGTGTGTGTTTGTGTGTCAGAGAGGGAAAGAGGTTGGAGACGACTAACTTCAAGTAGCTACTACCGTTCGAGTGCAACTTAAGTTGGAACAGCTTTATTTTTGGTGACATGTTGTCAAGCCTATCTTAAAGATATTCATCTAAATGATACTTAAAACGGGAGTGTTATCCGACACATCACATCATATCAAAGAGACCCCTTTAAAACACTTTATAAACATAATAACACAATAAACTTTCACTTTATTTTGCATTGCTTTTTTTTTACTTGTTTTTTTTTTATTATTGATTATCTGCAGATCATTTTCTTAACTAATTAATAAATACTTAATTTTATATAATATCAGAAAACTGTACAAAGCTGTCCCAATATCCTACAGCCAAAAGTGATGAGCGCAATTTGCTTATTTTGTCCGCCCAACAGTAACACCCCTTTACACCTTGTATTAAAATGAGTTTTGGTTGATCTGATTGCAATTGGATTGTGCTTGACTACAGGAAAGTACATGTGTATATGCATCCAAAACGCATCGTGAACACATTGAACACAAGTGTAAATTAAATTGCATTTTCAATCCACACATAACAACAATGTGAAAAAACGCTGAGTGTAAGCGTTGGACCTGACCACAGCTGAAATAAAAGCAGCTGCAGAAAACAGCATTCTCCTCTGCTTTTCCCTAAATGGGAGTGGGATGTGACGTTCGCTTGTTTGAGCTGGACAGAGCGATCGGATCTTAATGTGGACACTGGAGACACATATTAAAATCAGGTGTAAATGTAATCAGGTAGATACAATCTAGATACAAGACGCATTTTAATGAAAGGTGCAAAGGGGGTCTTTAAATCCCAAAACTTAGGTTAACTATGAAATAAGACAAAGAAAAGCAGCATATTCTCAAATAAAACAAAAACCTAGAATCAAAGTATGTTTAGCATTGTTGCTTAAAAAATATCAACTTATCATTTTTATCTCTGAAAAGAAACTACTGGAACAGTCCTCAAACAGAACAATCTCAGATTAAGCTAATCACAATTGCCAAACACGTTACTGTACTGACCTTCAGGTAAATAGTGGATGGATTGTATTTACTAGAATTCGTTTTTTCACTTTGCATTATGATCCAGTCTTTATGGCTTTTCTGAACAGTTTTCTGTGTCCTGAAGCAATTTATTCACTGTGTGGTAACTATAATAGGTGTACTACAGGTCAAAAGAGGTTGATGTTTATTATATTGCTATAAAATGAGTCCTGGATTTGCAGATCTAATGGGATGGAAATTGTTTTATAATGCCTGCCTAAGCAGCATAAATTCATACAGTTAACTGACAAGTGGAGGGCCAAGTGGTAATGACAGCATTTGGCAGGCTTTAGGCCATATTTATCTCCACTGCTGTCAATTTTGCCAAACCATCAATAATGGTCCATCCATCACTGTACATTTGAATGTCTTCAAGGTGATCTTTTACAGTTCACTTAATGCATTTGAAAAGCTTGTGGTCTCGGCTTCTTCTACAGCGTGAAACTTCATCCATTTTTCTTGTTTGCTCAGTGAAGGCAGCAACATTTATTTTTTTCTTAACATGCAAAATCTAAGGGCCATTAAGGATGCACGCAGTTAGTAGAACATCAAAGCTCAGATAGCTGTGTTTGACGGGCACTCCCTCATTGCCCTAACATGGTCGATAGACTCGCTCCCTAGAAGGTGAGATAACGCTTAGCATCTAAATGAGGCTAGTTCTGTCACAGGTTACCACTATGCTGCTGAGTTGATAATGAAGAGAATAGGTGCATCGCTTATTTTGAGATTTTGGTTTGTGCCACGTTGCCCTTGAAAAAGGCATTCTCATTATGGATAGTCAGGATGCTGGAGAATCACTTTGAAAATTAAATATGCTTATCAAAGGTGATGGATAAATTGATTATGTTTTAATTGGTCTGTTATTTTGAGTGGTTGATTGGATTGTCCTTTGCAGGCTATTGATCTTGGGGCTGAAGATGGTTATGAAGTGGACTGAGCAGAGGAGGCAAGAGTTTCAATGTGCACGGAAAATATATATTATATATTCAGGACAGGATGCCATTAAGTGGAATTGGCATTTATGGAAGATTATTTAGCTTCTTCTTGTTAAGTATAGATAAAGGGTACTTCAGTGTCAAAAGAAAAAGTAAAAAAAAAAATGGCCTCTTCAGATTTCTAGCTTTTTTTGTTTTAATATGCAGTATTTTTATGGTGTAAGCGGCCAGATGGGTAGTTTGAAATACAGCAATGCATCATATGAGCTTATCCTATATTTTGAATATAAAACCACAATCTGCCAAAATACCTGTTGACAACAGCCACCAGATAAATGTAGTAAATGAGTAAGATATTTTCATCTCAAATGTAGACAAGTGAATGTAATAAGCCTGCAAAATGGAAATGTACTTGTACAGTACAATACAATGCAGTACTTGAATAAATTAACTTTGTTACTTTCCATCTCTGCCCTTCAGTAGTTTCTAACTGAATAAAAATACAATAGAATAAAAAAATATATGTTTCACAAACCAATATGTTTCACAAACAAAATACAATGCAGTCTTTTATCCCTCTTATAAATGGAGAATAAACAGTATGTTGCACTGTGCAAGAGTTGGTCCATGAGGCTCTGAAGGCAAAGGTGACATCTCACTATGACTTGGGGGTAAAGGTTTTTTTATACACACTGCGAGCATGACTCACATTTCCTGCCTCCCTGAGCACAGTCTGTTCAGGTCACACACCGGGAGAAAACCCCTCATTGAAGCTAACCCAACAACAATGACCTGTGTGATCCTGAAACCCACTCAAATACCTGCAACAGAGGGCTTTTCCTCCGTTTCGTGTTCTGTGATTCTACATCATCATATTCCCTAACAAAATAGACCTTGTGTTTTGTGGAAGTTTTGACCCCTGCATACTGAAACACTGAGCTTGGTCTGTATTAAAAGTCTTTGTTATTATAAAATTCAACATTCCCAGCTAGGTAAACACACAAACAAACCCACCACCATAAACCAAATGAAAACTTTGTGTAAATAACCTACATTGTTGAGCTGCTGCTCAAAACGATACAACAGAACATCTGTAGGTTAGGGTATTATATAATAATAATAACAGTATAGACTGTTAAGTTGATCTGTGTATTGGGCATTTGAATTGTTTCTTTAATGGAGTAGTTTCACTCCCACCATTTTATAAAGCAAAAAAAAAAGCACTCCATGAGGACTATGCATTGTGCCGAACAATGCCTTTTAGCTATTCTCAAATCACCCTCAAACAGACACGATCACTGTGTTGCTGCCAAAAGGCAGGCTGCAGGATACATGTAGCTTAACCTAAAAAAAGAAATATCCATTTTAAATTCCCAGTTGCTAGTCTCTGCTAGTCCTGATCTTCAGTAGAGCTGCCATGCTAAATGGCATTTTACACTGTCTCAAGTGAGATGATGGCACAGAGTCAGTTTTGCTCAACGATGCAGTGGGTTATTAGAACTGGGTTTTAGGCGGAGATGTTCCAAGTCAATCCTAACTATTAGTATTAGGACCGATCCGAGGATATTTGAAAGTATTGGTAAAAATCATGTTTTGTCCACCTCAACCTGCTATTGCAGTGTTTTCTGTCCGTAACCACAGCTGGGCTATACACTGCAAGCATTTCACTGTATATCCAAGTAAAAATAATGTGAAAAATGATTTGGGGCACTTGCTAACAATTGTGTTATATCTTCTTTCTTTCTCGTTAGCAAAAAGCAGTGAACAAAACCTTTAGATAACAACTTAGCATTTGACTCTGACTTTCCCCAGTTAAAATAGCAAATATCGCCTGCGGCAGGGCATATCAGCAGTCGGTAATGAACTAATTCCAAGAGTTACTTGACGACGGGCCAACATTAAACTTGTTTGTTCTCTGGTTTTGTGTGCTCTCTGCAAGATGGTGTCTGTACTCAAAGATAATTTATAAGAGAAGAACCTCCACTCTGTAACTTAGAGTGGAGCGGTAGTGTAGTTCCCACAACTGCAATGTAGTGTGATGCGTCTCCTCTCCAGCAGAATGCGTTATTTCAGTTTCAGGAGAAATCTCCAAGTTACACTTTTCATTAATATCAGATCTATAGTTTAATCTTATAAACAATAGTATTAAACCTTCAGTATTGTAATATGGTGGGTTAGATCAAGTAGGCCATAATGTCATACAATCAACATTTTGGCAAATTTAAGTAATGGATCGACTCGATATCTGCAGATACCCAATAATAGAGGACATGTTTTATGAAGGTGATTGTTGTGATTGTTTCAGAGTATTCAAGACAGTCATGTATCTTCTTCGCATAAAAAAGTCCCTGTTGTCCAGTCCAATTTTTCAGTAGATCAAACATTATTTATTGACCCACTGATTAAATCAACATTCCGTTCAAGAAGAATAGGAACTGTTTATCTTCACGTTTGTTTTTGCTAAGGTCATAAAACTTTAATAAGAGCTGATGAAATCCGGATGAAATGTGTCGTAGGGATATTGTTCTGTAGTTATTGGCCCTGTTCAGACCATACATGCGTCTTTTCTGACCCAATCACAAGTGGACAGTCCGAAGTACTGGTGTGAATGCAGCCAAGACGCATTCAGGAGGCATTGAGATGCTATCGATCAGACCACATTCGGAGGTGATCTGGCCACATTTGTTTAGCAGTGCGTACGCAAACGCGCCCTGAGCCAATGAAGGCCGTCTACTCAACGGATGTGTGTGTGTGTGAGTGTGTGTCCGTTACTCACCAAGAGAGGTGATCATGGACAGCTTGTTAGATGATGAAACAGACGCATGTGGAGACCCTGGTCCCCCTGGTTCTATCTTTTTTATATACGATTGCATCATGTTTTCTGTCGCATAGATTGTCTATGTTGTATTTTTAACTATGTTGTTTGTTCTGTACACACGTGACCTATTGCACGTCTGTCCGTCCTGGGAGAGGGATCCTCCTCAGTCTCTCCCTGAGGTTTCTTCCATGTTTCCCCTTTAATTGTGGGGTTTCTTTTAGGGAGTTTTTTCTTGTGCAGTGTGAGGGTCTAAGGACAGAGGGTGACGTATCCTGTGCAGTCTGTAAAGCCCACTGAGACAAATGTATAATTTGTGATATTGGGCTGTATAATAAACTTGATTTGATTTGATTTGTGAACTGACATACTTAAAGCTGTCCCCAACAAAGTGGTTAACACCAGTTCTGAACAGGGCTTCTGATGACATAGGTATCCAGTCTTTTTCAAGCATATCTGTAAGATTGGCAATTAATACTTGTTTCACTGGCTTTTTCTTAAAACATAAAGAGCACAAGAAAAACAAAAGGGATTTGTGTGGAATCACTGCTCAGAAGCATTCCTAATGACTATGGGGATAAGGTCTACGACTTCCACTTTTTGCGTAACTCCATGTCCATGACCTCCCAAGTTTCAATTCCCTGAGTGACATCATCGCTCTAAAACTGGTCAAGGAAAACATATTAATGGGAGTAGACTGCCAAATCTCCTTTTTAAAGAAAACAAAAGACCAATAACAAAGTGAGCTACGGACAGCAAACACAGCACAGCAGTTCCTGGAATTGTTTGCTCTGTTTGCACAAGACTTAAAATTTTAACAGACACGTTTTCAAAGAAACAGGTTTACATCAATGTTCCTGCCAAGGTGAAGGACAAACACAAAAGAAACGCGAACACAGTGAGTTGACAAAATAGGGAGGTTGGAAAGATTGAAGGAAGCAATAAAACAAATCTTGCTCATTTCATTGTTGCTCCCCCCCCCACTATAAACACAGGATCACCATTTGGGGAACTGTTATCATTTTATTTGAAGAAGACGAGAAATGGAAGAGAAAAACAGGAAGTGTTAAAAGTGCCCTTATCATCTCTATTTTCTCTAATCCACATGGTAGAGGCAGAGAAGTTCACTTGAATTGCATGTGTCAGTCTGCTAATTAATCAATTTATTGGTCTGCATCCCACCTTATTTTGCAAGATAACTTTTCTATAAAATAAATAAGTAACTCCCAGACTCTCTTTTCTGCAACGAGTAGTTATAGTGAAATTAAGACAAAAATGAAGAATGCAAAACCACTGTTTTTGCTTATTAAACTATCTGTAGTTTTCTGCTCAGGTTTGTTATGAGTCATTAGGACCAATGCCAGGTTAATAACAAATAAGACGATGCAGTTTGACATTCATGTCTACTAAGACTGATTGTGCATTGTCCTTATTGCTGTATGCAAATTATAGAACATTTGATTATCGATGAAAAGGTACAACGGCATAATAAAAAAACTGCAAAATAGTTTTGTTTCTTAAATAGATTATACTTTATAACAATTATACTAGATTACTGTTCCGCTTTTATCTGTCAACCCGCTCCATACTCTCAATCTAATTTGTTTTTATTTGATTCTCTTCTTGTGCACCATCATTAGGACTTGGTGTCACTGTAATTAAAACGTTGGGTAAAACTGTTGTATTCCTTAGCTGTGGTGCAGGCACCGCATTGCAGAGTTGCAGAACTGATTGTCATTTGTCACATGAAACCACAGTACATCGACAAACACTACACACCACAACAGGCAGTGCAGAAGAAAAAAGATTATAAAACAAAAAATGCAGAACTGGAAATACTTGCACCTTGTATCTTTACAGTTCCTGACTTGAATTCGGTCATGGTTTCTGAATGAATACTCTGAGCTTTAAAATACGGGTTCAGTCCAGGCCACGGTATTAAGTTGGCTCCAGCTTTACTTTTGGTATCTGGATTGTCATCCGCCTGTTCTCGCTGAGCACATTTTGGATATTGGGAATAAGAAGAAAAGAAGGTCGATAGTGAAACCTGTCAACATTTTTGGTCTTTGGTTGGTCGAACATGATATGCACAACGCTGACCACATACATCCAATGATCTTGTGATCACTTTACTTCCACATGTAATCATGTTTCCCTCCAATATGTAGCCTGCTGATGTAGAAAAGTTGCATTGGAATGTCATTAATACTGAACGTAGAAATTATTTAACTTTCTCTCAAGGCACCCGTAATGATGACTGAACTTAACTTTAAACTATTCTGCGAATACTTCTGCATTAATCCATACATGACATCAATGCTACACTTGGCTACAGGGGGTTTGGAAGTCAGTCTTACTGGGGGATCAACGACCCTGTAAACTCCCCTTAGGCAAATCCAGGCCATCCATCCATCCA
This sequence comes from Bovichtus variegatus, assembly GCA_943593645.1. Lineage (NCBI taxonomy): Eukaryota > Metazoa > Chordata > Actinopteri > Perciformes > Bovichtidae > Bovichtus > Bovichtus variegatus. Next base: position 15,752,026 of record CALSCE010009442.1, read on the forward strand.
TCCATTGATTGGTCAAGTAGCGCATCAGAGACACTAGACATCAGTCAGTCTCTGAGCTCAACGCTGCTGCGCCTTGTTTTCTTTTGTTTGCTCATACGGAATAAAAGACAAAAGATAATGGGTATTGACATCCTTGGTGGATTGCCTCACCATTTCAGTGCCAAGAAAAATAAGAACAAATTGAGCTTGATTCTAAAACCGGTTAGAGAAAAACATAAAGTTTGTGCAGAGCTCCATTTAGAGATGATGGAGGGGAGAATCTCCCTGAATATTCCCTGTAGAGCTGTGTGCCGAGACTGTATACCACAATGACCTCCTGCCCGGTGCTCTGCTGACTATTTCATTTACAGACAGGAGGTCACAAGGGGGACATAGTTTGGACTCTGCAAGAATTCATTACTCCAACCCCATTACCTTGAATAGGAAATGAAGTCCCCGGAAAAGGTGGAATTAAAAGAGCTGAGGGAAATGTGCGAGCTTCAAAAACATAACCGCATTTGGGCTGCCAAAGGTTAACTCTTAACATTTTCCCACTGGCAGCTGCAGTGTCAAGGCGTGCTCGATGCCAATCTGTGAAAAGACTCAATGTGTACCTTATGATGTCAGTGACTGGGGAAATTGGAATCTTTATCTCTCCGACTCTCTCTCTCTCTCTCTCTCTCTCTCCCTCTCTCTCTCTCTCTCTCTCTATCTCTCTCTCTCTCTCACTCACTTACTGCCAGGCTCCTGGCATTCGAAACATGTCTGGGTTTGTTAATTAGACACAGAGAGAAAGAAAGAGAGGGAGACTGTTTATCACTGCAAGGATTCCATCTTTGGCAGTCTGGCCAGGAGTTTAAACAGTTATCTGCTTTTATGAAGGCAGATATCATCAGATAATGATCCTAAGGTTCCAGTGTTGCCAGAATAATATTGCTAAGCTGTAAAACCCCTTTTAAATTCAGCCATTCCCAGCCCAGAGTACAACTTAATTTTAACTTGAAGGAAATGTTTAGTAACTCAGTGCTCATTCTTCTCAAGACATAGATGAGAAGATCAATACCATTCCCATGTCTGCGCGTAAAGAAGGGAACTAGAGGGGGTAGGCAGTTAGCTTAGCTTAGCACACAGCATTGTGCCGGGTTCTCCCCATTAATTCATATTATGCCTACTACTGTAGCACCTCTAAACTGACCAGAAAACACTTTGTATTTTTTTTGATTAATTTGCAGAAAAGATAAATTTCAAAATCCAGAATTGTGGGTTAGTGTTATAACTTTTTCTTGGCAAACAGCCGTTTATCCATCCGCATAGCATTTCTGTGCAGCACATCTCTGGTGGCAACCAGAATCTGGGAACCTCTCAGCGGTTGAATGTGAAAAGATTGTACCAGAGTATTGTTTTACTCCCTTTTGCTCCCTGTAAAGCAACTCTAATTTGCTCATACACAAACAAGATATAACATGTTGATAGCGAACATAAGTGGTGATGATACTCACTCAGTCAAAATGAGCCACAGTGTTGCATTCAAAATGTTTGAATCCTGCTGGTCCTGCTGCTGTGAATCCTCACTGGTACATCAAATAAGTATTAATCCGCAGATGAAAATAATCCCCAACAAATGCGCAACTCACTTTTGTTAGAGTTAGAGTAGTTTTTGTGAAAAACTACCGAGGCCAGCTGTTTTAGGAAATACCTTAGCTTTCTTAAATATAAACTATACGTTTGTGACCCATTTTTGGAAATGTATGTAGGAATAGAAATTAATCGGGTTGTCCTGAGTAACAACACATTGTTGGATTTCTTCTTTTCATAGGATTTGTTAAGAGTAAGAAGCCTTACCTTCAAAGTCATTAAGTTGTAGTCATTATATTTGTGGCTGTGCAATACACGTAGGCAATCTACCCAAAAATCTGGCTCTAATTATGTACGTTTTCATATCAAACATGGCCGAGTGCTGATTAGGAACCTTTACATATAACTTTATTCTCTTTCTTTTAACCCCACCCCAACTTGCTCTCTCCTCCTCTATCTGTCCCTACCCCGCTCTGTGCTCTGGGGGTGGGAGTCGGGGTAGATGGGTGCATTAATAATGCAGTGCTGCCTGGAAACCAAACACGCTGCAGCGGAGTGCTGTGTAGAATTCTAAAGAGGTATTTGTTTGTACGCGGATTCCACCCTCCTCCCCCTGCTCCTCTTCACAGCCTTCTCATCTCATCTCCACCCCCCCACACCCCACATCCGTCTCAACAACCGTCCAGCATCAGCGTTACAGATCTGTTTGTCTCTTCTGTCTACTGTACAGACAGAGAGAGAGAGAGAGAACTCAGGAATAGGCCCCCTCTTGAATTGTTACTATAATCAAGATGATGGTTTAAGTGCATCCACTGAATTGGCTTCTTTACCACTCATAGTTTTCTTCCAGACAGCAGCTTTGCAATCCAAGAAGGAAGATGTTGTGGTTCTGAAGCTGAACTGCAATGAAATACTTGCGATTTCCATACAGCAATGAGATGGCATAAAACATTTTCATGAGTGAGACAGAAATTGCACAAAACAGTCAAAACATGTATTTGTGTGTGTACTTAAGTTTGAGTCAAGGGCCCTCCCTACCTCTCGGAACTCCTCACCTGCCACATCCATACCCGTTGCATCAGGTCTGGAGATGCAAACTATATAGACCACCAGGACCAAACTCCGGACCTGGGGTGACAGTTGCTGCACCCTCTCTTGGGAATACCCTCCCAAACCACACCAGACAGTCAGACACCCGACCATCATTCAAGCAAGCCCTTAAAACCCACCTCTTCAAGATTGTTTTCCCCTGCTGAACTCCTTTCCCCCATCTCATGACTAGTTTTACCTGCTCTCTGTCCTGTTTTTTTTTTAGTTCTGTTTTGTCTTTTGTTTGCATCTTGTGTGTGTTCGAATGTGTATATATGTCTGTTTTCTTATGCTAGTAAGGAATGTTTCTAAATTGTAAAGCGTCTTTGTGTATGTAGAAAAGCGCAATATAAATTAAATGTTTTATTATTATCAACTGTAAATGTACCCTCTGATTCTGCAATTGTTGCTATTCTGTTATATGTGGAGGTCATACCTTTTGCTATGTATATATAGATCAAAGACTGCTAGCAAATTTGACTGAATCTGTTACCTAAACACAGCCCATATTAAATGTAAAATTATGCAACCCCAGTACTCTAGAGTGTGACTCAAACTTAGTTGTTCTACCTGGCATCACATATCTACCTATACCTAACTACCAGTTACAGTCAATTAGAGATTAACATTTACAGTGTTGAATGCTATTATTTTTCCAATGTGTTTGTTACTGGTTGCCCTTTGCCCCTGAGATTTAGTTCTTTCACATTCACTGTTGATTTGCATATTCATTGGTTTGAGCTCTGCACCTGATGCCACCCACAGATGAAGCTGAGCAGATTAGCGGTGCATGACATCTACATTTCTGGAGTCGATTTGGACCAACCGGGTATCATTGAATTCGACTCCTGGAAAGATAAGAATTAACCACTGGAACCTGCTGTATGAGTCATGCTCAAGAGACTAATGAATAAAGACTTCTAAAAATGTTGCAGGGGCATTCATTATTTTGTAATTTTTGTTGTTATATACTGTACATAAGATCATCTTCTAATCAATCGGGTCTCTCTTTTACCTTCTCAGCACAATATTCACATCCATACACCTATGCTTACATTTGCTCTTGAGATGTTCCTTTGGAATCAGGATCATCATATTACTTGATTCCAAAACCGCTGTTGTTAAAACACCCGTACCCAATTGTTTTCTATGTAAGCCCACACACAACGAAGCACACAGCAAGCAGGCTACTAGAACGATAAGCCAATGTCCCATTTCCTAGCGTGAAAGCTTGTCGACTCTCTATAAAAACGCTCCCTCAATTAACACATCCCAGCTATTCTACCCTGACATCTTTAACTGTCTGTATACTGTGTCAAGTGATGCACATTGCGATGTGCCCATTGTGCACTTAAGACACTTTTGGAATTTATTCTCTTGTATTTAATTAATGACTGACTTGGTGGGCTCATTGAACTTTTGTTTGAGGTAGTCTATCCAAATTAATTTTATTTCCTTCAATGCTGAAGTAACAGCTATGAACGAGAAGATCCACATACCTTGATAAAGTCACCATGCCTGCTGTCATGCCGTCCTAGCAGCTCTTTCATTATTCACTGTCTATGGACTAATCTGCTGGCTGATTTATGTGTTGTGCTCTCTAGTGACGCCGCCATTACTGCCGAGGCATAGTCTAACTGAACACAGTTTTACTGACAGTAAAAGCATGGCTGGATTGATCATGGTTGGCATCGTCCCCACTAATAGATGAAGGCAGCCTATGTGAAAGTGGATGTTCTTCAGTTTTTAAACACTAGTTGGAAAGAGGAGGCAATATCCGGTTCTGAAAAGGGAAGTCAATGTGGAAGTGCCTGAAACCTGCATTCTGTCTAATGGCCAGCCATGGGCGACTCCTGTGGTTGCAAAAAGAAGTCCGATTGTAGAGAACCTATGGGAAAATGACCCTACTTCTCACAATTATTACCTCAGTTAACATTGTAAACATGAGTTGACAGTCTTAAATGCTAGTTTCAAGTCTTATTCAAAACAATATGATGTTTATTTTGTAGAGTATGGTCCCATTTAGAGCAAAATAGATGATAAAGCTGGGTAGGCTTTAGGGCTTGGCTATCTTGAGATTGACAGGTCACTACCATGGCATTGTCCATGTTCTCGTCTCAGAACATAACCCTTTCACAGTGTTTTCAGTTCATGAAAATGAACTGTAATGTTTAAGTTGTCTGAAAATGACTTGTTCACCATTTGTCTTTGTTCAGCCAAACTCAAGCCTTCAAAACCATAGTCCACAAACTAATGGGAGATGTCACTATGACTAGGTCCACTTCTGGTGCTTCACTTCGGAGTACTTCACTCTCAACCACTGTCACTCTTCGAATTTAAAGTACAGCTGTTGGTAGAAAACAGCATTTGATCTTGAGTATTTTGTTGATCCTGGAGAGACTGTCTAAATGCTTTCAAAGACTTTCTATTTCACCACAATGAATCAACTGAGACAAAATACTGTGGGATTCTATACAAAATATTAACCATCGGAAAGAGAAGATAAGATTAAACTGTGTTAATCGCGAAGGAAATTCTTATGCTAGAGATTGCTCAGAAATTACAACAAAATACAATAAAAAACACAATAGGGTAAAAAATATAAAGTGTAATACTAACACCAGTGCAAAAAAGAATAGCAATAAGAGTAAGATACATTTATTAAAATTAGTAAACTAAAACAGAAAAGCAATATTGCACATGATATATAGAGTAATACTTAGGGAACCCGGTAGGGGATATAATAACGATAGATATAAAAAAATAAAGAAATTGATTTGGTGAAACCATTTATATGATTATATCGGACAGACGATATTTTAGCATTAATTCTAATATATCTCACCTCGTACGATTGCACAGCACATTAGCAGCAAGTATTTTATTGATTTAATCGGTTTATATTTGAGACCAATCTCAAAATGACATACTACGACCCTCTCCTACGGGCGTGCACGTCTGATTGTTCTGGTTGTTTCCCTGACACATTTTTTTTTTCCACCTGAAATCTTTTGTGAGTAAATGCATCAGCCATCTATATAAATATATATTTTTCACAACCTTTGATTTCTTTTACCCTCCATTTCCCTTCCCGGACTCTGTATATAGTAGCAACGGTATTGAAAAAGTAATAAAAAGTTCATTGCACATGATATTGAAATACTGAAAAGTACTGCTTCAATGTGTGTGGAGCTTGCTTTCTCTTGTTTTCCTAAACTTTAAGTTTGCCGCTACTATTGGAGAATTATGTAACGTAATATATATTTAAGCTCCTATTAAAACTGCTAATGTTAGTTAAAAAGTTGTCCCTTTAAGGTCAACTCCTTGTTACATGTATCTGCTATTTCAATAAGATGCTGATGAGTACCATCTTTAATCACATTTAGTTTGAAATGTGTAATTAAGACAAGATCATTTTGTGTAACGACCACATATCATCATGGTGCAATCAACTGAAAGTCAATAAACAGTAACATGTAATTATCGAGCAGCCCTTTATTCATTTTCTTATTGCTTTATTTGACCACTAATATAATTGGTTAGTTGGTGTTGAAATGATTACATTGTGTTCTGACTGTCAAAATGAAGCCACCTTGATGAAACACACCCTGAAAAGAAACTTCTGTAGTGAAGTGCCCTGTGTTGGACAGCTACCTACAGCCATAAATATGTCACAATGAGCCAGCAGGTCTGGCAGCTGCAAACCTATGCAGTAGGAACGGATTTACCTGCTACTCAGGAGGAAGGGGGGTGTCCATTGGAATTCCTGAAGGACCATTTTAGCTCAGAGATGTCCTGGCAGAAAGTCCGACCGCCTCCGTAAGAAAGACTGATCACCCGCTCTACAGGACCTTAACAGTACAGTCGGATGCAGAGTTGTTTTCCTCCTTTCATGCCTGCTCCCAAGACGGCATCAAATCCAAACTTATCGATTGACAGGGTTACATGGCCTGTACAGTCCTTAAAAGATCCATTTCTCACTGTACTGTTCAGGGTTCGGCTGTCCAGTTGCCTTTGACTGACATGTATTTTCTGTGCTCTTTTTCAAACAGTGTGTTCTTTTCAAGCAGTACTCCATTATCAAATTCAAGTTCATTTATTACTTTATTACCCCTTAAGGAAATTAATTTGTTCAGCAGATGTTTAAATCTGTACAATCCCTCAAACAGTAGATAAAGTGGTACACAACTGTGCATTCCGCACATAATTAAAGAAACATGACCGAAATGTAACTTTAGAAAAAAAAAAATTAAATACTTTTGAATTTATAATACATGTGAAAACCAAAAGAGCCATAAACCGATCTATAGATGGAAAATACATTAGCGGCACTAAAACCCAGACATTCCTTTGGTCACTGCTTTTTAATAAAGCTGTGTGCAACCAGCTAATGTGTCTCTTAGGTATAATGTGGAGGGTTTTTTTTGTAATAAAGACAAATGTTGGTTCCAGTTGTAAGCTCATTCAGTTTTGGAATCAAATAATTCATTGCTCAAGACTGCATGGGATCGTATTAGTGAATATGTGTGGCAACACTTCTTTTAATGTACTAAAGAGATATGGCACCTTTTCTAAAACCACTTTAAAGCAAAAACGTGTCTGGATGATAAATTGAAGACCTCTTTTAATTCATGTGTTTGTTGAAAGCAGACAATAAAGCGTGTAGTCACATGTATCAAATACATTTTCCTCCGGGACAGCCATAAGGGTTTGCTATTGCTTATTTTCTTATTCAATTTAAATTTCACACTCTTTACAATAAATGTCTTCTGAGAGTAATGTCCTTTTAAGTGTTTATAAATTATACATTTTAATGAATTCATTTAGCATAAATGCTTGTCTGAAATTAAATACAAAGACACTGTTGTGGAAAGGACAAATACATTATTGTGAGTACTATTATCTTTAATAAATTAAGGTATCTCGGTCTCTCAGCTTGCCACTGGGCCTGTTTTAAAGACAGTACTCTGTTAGCGCAGCATGTTATTCTGTCCAAGTCAAGCATACAAAAATAATTTTTCTTAAACTGTTTAGAATCAGTTGATGCAGAACTTCAATATTTCAAAAATATTGACTTTTTTTTTTTTTAATGTGTTGCACGTGTTAATGTGCAGTTCTTAGATTGGCGTATATAATGTGACGGCTTATTTGCATTTGAGGGGAGCAGACAGAAGGTCATACCTATCTTCATGTAATCAGAATGACTGTTAAGCATGAAAATGAAGGATATTAAAACAATATATACATTTGTCTTATGGTTGAATGTGCAGTGAAATGTGCATTGTTAATGTGCTCATTGTGCCACAGTGTGCACACATAACCATGAGTAAACACATAAATGGGCCAGTATGCTTGGAATGGATTCTTCTACAAACGTTTTTTTATGCAAATCTATGTATGTTTTTGTATGTGTGCACTGCATAAGGTTAATGTTTGTGTGTGGGAGCCTCAGTGCTTGTAACAGCAGAAGATCAAGAATAGTTTGCTGTGCGCCTGCATACAGCGAGCTGTGGATTCAGGTTGATTGGACAGTATTGCCGTTCTTAAAATTTTCACCATTCAAATATATGCAGCCTATAATATATAAGCTGGTCCCTATAGATATATCAACAAATGTAGTAATGACAAGTTGCATTCTGCTATTTATTATGAATAACCAGCATTCATAGTTCACATATGCTATGGAGGTGTCACATGTATTTCTCTGTATGCCTGTCTTTGAAAAAGGAATGGCACACATGCTTAAATGGATCTATTCATGTACACAACAAAGGAAGCTGTCAGTCATGTCCCTGTTGCTGCTTAACAATGTATGTCTTTACATTAAATACATTTTCCCAAGCACCCACACAGCCGTTTTAATGTGCAACAGTGTAGAAAGGCACAGAGGACATTTTGTTTTGGCATTATTAAGTATTACCAGAACTCAATTTGGTGTTTGGCTTTAACCCCATGAAACCTCAGAGCTTTCAGCTGTGTTCTGGCCTAAGTGTTATTAATTTATGAGAATTTGACTTCGGAGAAATTGCAAATGTCTTGGTTGAAATGAGGGATGAAGATGTGAAAAGTTGAAAGATCTTGTGGCCTCACTCGACTATTCTGTATTCATGTTGTAACGCTGGCCATCCCAAAATAAATGTCAGACCAGTGTGAGGAATTCTTAAGTGCTGTCATATATTGATCTCCGTCTAATAGAGTTTTAAACAGAGATCCATGGCTTCGAGGGGTGCCCTTGCTATCAGGCATGTTACCTTTCCACTAAGGACACTCACCGTCAAACTTTGACATTATGCCATTTTTATTTAACAATCCTCATTTCTTTGCAATGTCTGTAGTACGATTACACTGTCAACTGTTGGTAATTATGGAAGCTGTCAGACTTTACTGACATAGCTGTAATAATAATATGGTGAGGAGTCACCGTATTTGGATTTAATACTGCCAGATAAATATATTTCAGATATACTGTATGCACATTTCAGAACTATGTTGACTCAAACCACACTATTTAGGACTGTAATAGATTAATGTGTTCTGGCAGTTGATTTGAGTTATCCAGCCATTTTGTGTGCAGTCTACTATGTGATTGTTTGTGTAATATCTTCCTCCAAGGCATGACACTATCAAACATCTGTTAATCTGCGTGTGGCCATGAAATGAAGCTGCATGAAGTATTGTAAACAATGACTTGTTCTCCTTGTACTACCATACAAACACCACACTGGAGGACTTCCCAGCTTTTAAATCAAAGCATCTTTTTTGTTCATGCCAACATTACAAATGTCAAATGTACCGAAAAGTCTCTCTCTCTCTCTCTCGCTCTCTCTCTCTCTCTCTCTCTCTCTCTCTCTCTCGCTCTCTCTCTCTCTCTCTCTCTCTCTGTCTCTCTCTCTCTACCATTATAACTGCCCTGTAATCAGGCCTCTTTTGTGATTCTTTCCATAGAATTCCTCCGTGGAGTCCTAACCTTTAGTAGTCTCTAATATGCCAGCTCTGCTTCCAATCTTGGCAAGCAGAGTGGCAGTTTCATTTATTTTTGGTGAGACTTTGTAATATGACAAAATACCCTCTCCCCTCATCTCCTCAACCACATCCACAAGAGGCCAAATTTAATCAACAAACATTTTTTTGTCACAAAAAATCTTCAACTAAAAGAAATTTGGGGATATCAGAATTGCATCATAAACCAATCTCAGAACTTTTTTCCCATACACTCGAAATAAAATGTAATGTTGGTGCTTGCACAGGGTTAAGAAGACAAGGTGGCCTACAGTATGTGTCTGATTTAATTTTTGTGTAATGTGAAAGGGTTCACTCCCAGTGATGGACCTACAGAGACCTCACACAATTGTGCAGCTGTTTTTAGCTACAAAAGTATAATAAGTGACTTTACATTATCTGCTCAGCACCAAACAGCGGATGGACAACTTAAGCGACTAGCTAGTGATACAAGTGAAATATGTAACAGCTGAGGAACATGTTGTTTTTCTCAATAGTTATTGGAGACAAAAACAGAGTTAAAAGGAGAGTGGATATAGGACTTACTGTACATTTGTCATGTGGCCAGAAGAACAAGTCCCAATGAAGCAACGCTTTGTACATGATTACATTTTAATACATCATGTAATTTTAATGAAATATACATTAAATGCAACATTATGTTCCCAACAGCACCTGGCTCCAGTCTGTTCATGTTAGCCGTTAGCTCCCTGCAGTAATGTTCTGCAGCGCTCCTCCTCCGTTCATCTGTGTCAAGTTGGTGAATCTATCCTTCCTTTTGATCTGAACTACACACTTGTTAAGTTTCCTGACTGCATCTTGCGTGGTTGCGCCGCTATGCCTGTGAATCTCTCCACAGACGGATGGACCGTCAGACAGACAGATGGACGGACAGATATGTAAACATCTGGCTAATTACACACAACGGCTTCTGTGGTAGTTCCCGTAGGCTACAGTAGACGTCCAGGAGCACGTTTTGCATGTTGACACACGCACAGACTCACAAACTGAAAACAATAGCAGTGTCGCTGTCACGGCTGGTAAATATACACCTTGTGATACTCCAATACAGGTATTAAGCCAGAATTTGGCTTCACTAAATACGTTGTGTCAGCCTTTTGCATGGCACAGACACACATACACAAACACACACACACACACACACACACACACACACACACACACACACACACTCCCACTGCCGTGCAAATCCTCCCAGCCCTTCCTCTTATTCAAACTGCTGTGCTTTCCAGGACATGATTACATATTATCTGCAGCACATAGAGTACATGGTTATGGCTAGACTGAATGAGATGGAGCGACTGAAGGAGGACTGTAGGAAGGCAAGTAGGAATATGTTAAAGGAAAAATAAGTGTGAAAATGTTGCATAGAAATGCCTTGCCCTGGTGTATGAATCACATATGTCCGTGGACGTGAACTATGTCAATAGAAAATGTGATTTTTCAATCATTTAGAATAGATTTATTGTATTTCCTACAATACTCTAGGTTTGGGTTTTACATATATCACTATACTGGTGCAACTTGCGTCTTTCCTATAGACTATTTATGGTTACAGTAGGGGAAACATCCTCCTCCTTCTCCCATGCTGCTGAATGATCTGACAGGTGCCACCGAGTTTCTTCACCAGTCACAATTTCAAGTACGCTACATGCTTTCCTTCATGTTATTTCCAAGCACAATATGTTGCGCATTGTTAGAAGGATGCCACCCAAGTATACTTTTTTTTAAAAGGCAAGCCACGCCAACTGTCTTTACACTTTGCAGGAACAGCTTTTTACATAAAAAATAAATAAATAAATCCATCCTTCGATGTTAAAGTGTTTAAAAGTGGATTAAAGGGTGGATTAAAGTGTTTATTACACCTACCGATGATGTACCTTGAATGTGTTGGCCCATTTTTGGGCGATATGCAGCATTTTTTTTTTACTCCCACGAATAAGAGTCTAAAAATAGATGAAGTGACATTATTTTTGTGATATATCCCACACAGTTATGAAAGAATTTATGGCAAAAAAATATTCACCTAAAGCTCCCAACCTTCTGGTTTGGTGTCAGAATCAAAGAGTAAGGGATTCTTTATATATCCACTGTTTTCCAGCAACATTAAATAAGGATTCCAACAGGAATCCATCATATAAGAGGCAGAGATATCAAATTCTTCAATATAAGCAACACCAACGGAATGCAATGTCTTCCCTTTGCAGCTTTGCACTGTATACCATCATTTTTGTTATGTCCTACTACACATACAGCACTGTGATACACACACCTCAGGGATACGCTCACTCCCAGTCTCTGGAGGATGTCAAACGTTACTCTGGGATTTGCAGGGAATCAACAAATGAAGTGGAAGCAAACAAAGCAGCGTGGAGGAATCTGGGCACACAAAAAAGCAACTTGAAGCACTTAATCCCAATAAACTCCTTGAATGCAGTGATTATCACCAGTTGATGATACTGATAGAAGCAGGCCCAGTGTGCCATCTCTTCCGCAGATGTATGCCTTTTAGCAACCACTGAGCATCCACACTGTTCCAGCCGTCTTTGCATTTTTTTAGGGACAGCTGCAATAGTTTTTCTTGTTTTTCGTTCTGGAAATGTTGCCTGCTGTGAGCTAAGGTTTCTGGATAGAGAAGGGCAGGGGGAAAGAGGTGATCAAGTTAGAATAATGGGGAAGTTAATAGGGACAATCCCTACAGAAACAAACAAGGTTCCAGTACCTAATAAAATAAACAGTTTTAAGGATTGCTTCCTCATTTGCAGTTAGCTGCATTCGCTGGCTTCATTAAAGCCTCTTTATGTAGTACACGAACAAGAGACTTGAAATAGTATGATCTAGTGGTGAACTAAATTAAATGTCAAAAACCATCCACCCTAACCCCCATTCCATATCTCCCAACCATTTTAAAATCCTCTGGAAAGGAAACAACATTCTGTCCTTTTGTAGTCCAAAAACATTTGCATGTTTTTTAGAGTTTCCCTTTCTCCTTTCACATATTTGATTCTCCTGTCAATCTCCTTCACTTTACCTCAGCACTCTTCACAACTCACCACAGAGCTAATCTTTCCTCTCCTCTCCTTCAAGGCTCTTTCTTTGTCATCATGCCATTAAATCTTTCTTCTTTTTTCATTGCATGCCTTCAAACCTGCTTCACATCTCTCTCCTCCCTCATTTCCCACTTCAACTCTTCACTCAATTCTGCAGATTGGAGTCCCTCCTCTTGATCTAGCTGCTCCCTTCCTGGTCCCCTGTCCTCTTTGGTCTCTTTGCAGGCCCTCCTTCAGTGGCTCTGTCTGGTGTGTCAGCCTGCGAAGCTTCTGCGCTACAGTACATCCTGTTGATAAGAAGCATCCTGTGCATCATCACTCCCAGCTGCCTGTGGGTTCAGCTGGCTCAGTGGCCCATCTGTGTGATCTTCTGCCAGATAACTGGGGTTTGGCACCGCATGATTTGTCCCTCTCCAAATCATTTGCCAGGAGAAAGAGGTAGGGAGGCTGGAGAAAGAAAGGTGCAGATTGGACAGCAATCTCTGCATTGACTGCTCTGCCCGAGAGAACTCTCTGGTGCTCCCCCCCCCCCCCCCCCCCTCCTCTGCTCACCTGGGATCACCATAGATTGCCCTTGTGCAACAAAGGACAGAAGAGCCCTCTGCTTATAGAAGGATGTGTAAGGACGAGCTCCAGGTGTGATGGTGACGCAAGTTTCTAATCCTGTTTGACATTTAAATGCCATGACTGATATTGATATATGGTTGAAGTACCTCTCGGGCATTGTTCCTATTCCAAAACTCTCTGATATATTTTGAGAAAAATCTTCTAAAAGAAACGTGAACGAAGCACCAGGCTTTACATGTTGGTCAGCCCGCCTTCTCTGACTGTACGGCAGGCACTAGAAGCGATGGTGTGAATGTAGCTCAGAGGATCCGTTTGAAGGTCAGAGCTGAGAGAGCGTTCAGAAGATGTAGAGTATACGAGCTGGAGGTGCCAATGTAGCCATGTTTAGGATTTATATGTGAGATCTGATGAAAGTCAAAATAAAAAAGGCAGCGACATCAGGGAGACCAATATGCTGTTTTGACAGCACACGCGCATTTATCTGTTTGTGCATGGATACACTTTTAGAATATGAACAGAGCGCATGAAGTGAAATATTTTACTTGCATAAACACACGCATGAAACAACCTTTGTCAACGGCAAAGTCTTTCAAAGTAAACAACAACTGTCATTGCCTCCCAAAACGAGTCAAATTAGCATTCTTCTATTGGCAGGAGGACATTGTCAATGCCTTCCAAACCATTATGGAGTTACACATTATTCACATGGCTGGTTTCTGATATGCCACTGCTATATATATTTATTTATTTAAGGTTTGGTTAGGTTCAAAATGGTTGATTTTTCTAAAATGTTTCCTTGAAAGAACCATGTAATTTGGCACTAATTATAGTTAAATAGAGAACGTGTTTAAACAATTGGTCAGCTGAGCATTCGACATTCACTAAAATATTTTTTTATGAATGCAATAAATATACAATAATTTCATACAAAATGATTGATGAAGAAACATTTATTTGCTTTTGTTTCAACAGTTGTTTCTAGAACATTTCTTGGTCGAACCAATTAAAAAAAACGACAAACTGCATACGTAGATTTTTTTTAAAGAGAGACATGAGTGCTTCTGTATAGAAGTGGAGATAATTACACCAGATCAAAAATGTGTTTGACTGAAACAGAGAGTGACCTGACACCACGGCAGCATGATGCGTTATCAATTACCAAGCAGGTGCAGTCGAAAAGATCAATAATAATAATATCGTAAGAACAAATGTGAAGTCATAGAAGCCAATTACAAAAATAACTAAATAAATAATTAAGGGTTATTTTCATCTTCTGCACCAAGAGTAAAACATTGTGAAGCCAACTAGGCAACAGATAATACTTTTCTAACCAATTGGATATATGTGTATCAAATTCCATAAAGTAACTGTTAATTCATTTGACAAAATATGTTCTCCTGTGGTAAATGTGACGTACTAATGAGTGCTCTGAAATATAAACTTCTCTATTTTACCTATGATTAATAACACATTTAGCAGTTCTTTCCAGGAAACGTTCAAGACAAAATTTGGGTAAAGTGTTTAAAGTGTTACCAGTTATGGAGAGATTATTAAAATAAACCAACATTGTGTGTTTGTAGGTAACGAGTCAAAGTTTCACACTTTATTGACAACATCATCCACCTGGAACTCACCCTTAGAGGTAAACATACAGCTTTCATTTTAGGCATTTCAACAAAATAATAATGCTGTCATTTTTCTTATGAGAGCAGTCTTTTTTTGTCAAATAATATGAAAAAACTAAATTGATTGATTCCAATTAAACTGAAAATCATTTTCCAATATATTTTTGGCCGTGCCTTTCAGCCAGGCAGACATTATTTGATTATTTTCAGTTGATGCATGTCTGACATAGCAGTGACAGAACAAAGACGTGATGATTGAGAAAACAAATTAAGAATTTCCAGTCTCTTAGTGTGAGAACGTCATAAAGACTGTAAATGAGAAGTTTGCCTGTGATGATCCAGACAGCATATTCCAGAGGTCACCCATGGTGATCTTTGAGAGGATTTTAATTAAGCTGCATTAGCTCTACCACACCAGAAATGATTGGGTCAAGAGTCTTTGATGTTTATGGTTAATGATCATGTGGGAAGCACACTTACTATAAGACTCTCCCTCAAGGGAAGTATTCAATGGTAAGCTTTTCACAATCACCATGAGCTGCCCTAATTTCCTAATGAAGCTTTAGAAATAATAAGAAAAAAGAAAACATCCAATAGGTTTCACCCACTTTTTGTGGCTAGCGCTTTCCTCAACATTGCGACTTAATAGCTTCTACAACTTCGTACACGTTTGATGTCATGTAAGGGGTTTGGAGCTGGACTTTAATAAGGCCGTTAACTGGTAATGAGACTGAACATTGCTCTACGAGACCATGATGACTGCTTAAACACTGGTGGTGAAGGCCCCCTGTTCCCCAAGGGCGGAGACACCCAAATGTTAACTGGATTACTCTTCCACTTCTTCTTTGAAATAAATATAATCCTCCATTGCAGCAGCTAAATTGCCTTGTCTTTTTGTTTTTATTCTCCCTTATTTTATACTCTTCCTTTTGATTCCAACCTCTATGTTAATGGGGGTAAAACGAGAGGGAACCATGTCATGATTCCACTGAGAGATTAATTTATTGTTGAATCCCTTCTTGGATTTAGAAAATGCCCTGAACGTGTGAAGTGCAGCATTTCTCCTAATCTTACAAGTAGGTAGGTATTGACAACCATCCCAGACACAGTGGATGCAAAATACAGATTTATGATGGGTTTAGTGCCAGTTTAGACAAACCATTTCTCAAAATCTAGTGATTGATACCATGACAGGCCTTTCCGAATGTAAGGTGAATGTGATACAGAAGCTGTTGTTATACAGAGACCAGATGGTACAGCCTTGAAAGCAAATTAATCATAGACTAAGGTAAACTAAGGCCAAGGTAGTTGTCTAGCCCCCTGCATTGTCTGTCTTCCTCAACCCCAAGTTCAATTATATCAATTTCCCTTTGTGTCTTAAAACAAAAGAACTGAAGTCTCTGAAAAGGCTCAACCAGAACAGTCGGACAGCAGTGTGCAGGTAGATTGTCTGTCTAGCAATCAATGGCTACCCTCGCTGTATTCTCATCAAACCACAGTAAATCCATTCAGACTGGCTCTCAACAGGTAAGAGAAAATAACTGAAAGCAGTCTTTGAGGATTCAGAGAATACCGTCAGAACAACATTTTTTTGACAACCTTCTGGGATTTTCAAACAGAGAAATTGATGATTGTAACCTATAACCTGAATGTATGATAATGCATGAGAGGGGCAAACTGGGGCCAACATTAGCCACAAGCTAGTTCTTCATCTAAATGAAGCACAACATTTTAATCAAATGTTGAGAAAATCTGCAAAAGCAAATGTGAATTAATGCAAATGTCCATCCACTATACATTAAGCGAATATTAGCAGTTGGTTTATTGAAATAAACATCTGGAGGGGCTAATTTTCCAGTCGGTTGCCATTATACCATTGAAGAAGAAGAGGGCGCAACATGATAACGTAACGTAACGTAACGTAACGTAAGTAACGTAAGTCAAACCTCAAACGGTGAAAACCTATGTAGATGACATGTTGGAAATATTGCATTTCTGAAGGTTTGTATGTATTAATTTGAGGAACATTACTGTCTCATTATGCTTCACACTGATCTGCTGTTTTTGTTGGAACATGTTTCCTAATTCAGCGCAAGCTTCAAAGGACGTGCATTACTGTGGCAGTGGGGTGTGGTGACAGCGTTGGCTGCTGGGGATGAGATGGGATTGGCTCAGCTGGAGATCAGACAGCTGGACAGAATCAGGTAATCAGTCACACAATAAAAGCATGGTGATGACCTGGTTCTGTTCTTGCAGTAGGCTGGGACCAGGGAGAGACTTGGACTCCGGAGACGTGGAGCTGGGCGGAGCCAGAGAGAGAGAGAGAGAGAGAGAGAGAGAGAGAGAGAGAGACGCTGCGCTGGAAAAAGCTCTCCAAAAAAAAAGCTTTTTCTCGTTTTTTAAGTGCATTCTAATTTTTATGTGCAAAATGAGAATGCAACTAAAAACAGTAGAACACAAGACATTCAGAATGTTTATGAGATTAAACCATAATTTTCCTTTTCTTCCTAATTCAAGGATTCAAGGATAATCTGTTGTTGTTTTTTGAATTTGCAACAGGCAGAAGCAGGCTGGGTAGGGAAATAGCCTTGGGTCCTAGCTGGCTTAGTTTAGTTCCCTTTCCAGCTCTCTTACCCCTCCTCCTGCTGGGCGGTCACTCCGCCCGCGGTGGTGTTTGGTCCGGCAGGTCTGGCTCACTGGTTGGGTGGTTGGAAGGTGCCGTGGGCGCTGTCTGCTGCACTTAATCCGATCACCACGCTACCCTCTCATATGTTGATGAGTGTATCATATGCCATACGTACTTCAGTAAAAAAAAAAAGACAAAAAGATACGAAAAGACAACAATTAAAACAAAAATTCATGCAAAGTTCATGGGAGCTACCGGCCGCTGCAACTGCATGAGCCTCCGTCACCATAGTGCCATAATGCTATGTACCGTGTCTTATACTGTAATATACTATGTCTCCTAGTTCTAGTTTGTAACTACGTCACAGGAATACCACACATCTCTGTTAACAAATGAATCACTTGTCATGCTGATTCACTAAGATTTGGGCCATGCATCAATAATACAAATAAAAAAAAAAAAGCCCAAATTGTTCAATTGTACACAATTGCTATGAAATTAACATGATGAACCACACCAAGCGTTCAGAACTTGCATTCATGTATTTTACAAATTCAGTTTTCTTTGGATGTGAATATGGAATAAAAGACAGAACCATGTCAGACAGGAATCTGCTGTAGTTGACAAAATATAAAAAAAAGATATAAACATTAAACCAGAGGCGATGAGTGCTCACTGCTCTGAGTCGAAGGCAGGTGATTTCATAACCTGGTTTTCAGCCATGTGTTTGTGTGCTATAAGTGTTCACTCCCCTGTCACACGAGCCACACATTTGCACTGGGGCTGTTTTTTCACAGTATTCTGATTATATTTTCCCTCTCACTCCTGATTGATAGCGTCCCCCCCAGACACAGAAAACAAATATAACAAGAACAATCTTATGTTGCCCTCTCTACACCTACAGGCAAAAACTGCTTTGAGGCCTGATCACATTATTCCTGCTGTTTTAAACAAAAGCCAGCTTGGCAAGTAGAGAGGGACAGTAGGGAAAACTGATGTGGAAGACATGAGGCCGCAATATAATGGATATTTCAGAGCACTCATTTGTCACCAGACCCACAAATGAGACACACATTTAACCTTTTAAACCAACGGATATTGGGGCTGTATCCATTGAATATATAATCAAACGACTGATTTACATAACCAAAGAACATCATTGTGCCTCCTAAAGATAAGTGGTACTGCAACAGCAACAGAAATTATGTTTGACAAAAGGTGAGAGGCTTGAAATGAGGTGAATTCTCGATACATCCTTGCTTAGTGAAAGTCATCAAAAAGCAAATCTCTTGTGGAAAATAGAAATCAGAACTTATGCATATGTTTACATACATGTAATACACAAAATGATGCCAAATGAGATCATCAGAATCAAATCAAGTCAAATCAAGTCTATTTATATAGCCCAATATCAGACTGTATAGGGTACGACACCCTCTGTCCTTAGACACTCGCACCACACAAGGAAAAACTCCCTGAAAGAAACCCCACAATTAAAGGGGGAAACATGGAAGAAACATCAGGGAGAGCAACTGAGGAGGATCCCTCTCCCAGGACGATGGATGCAGTGAAGGACTGGCCAAAATGGCCTCTCAGTACAGTGTCCAGTCCCTCTTGAGGTGTGATTTAAAGCTTGTTGTTTTTATTCCCATAACTACTTGGATCTGGGGAGGGCACTATGTTTTATAGGCTGGCTGCCTCTGTTTCCGCTTACCAGAGTTTACAGGAGGATGGGTGTCATATAAACATGGTAATATACCAGCCTCACTCATAAGCATTGGGGAGAAATACTTGACGCTTTAATTCATTTTATCGCAGTATTCATTTTATCACAGTATTTTATGTTGAACAGACAGGGGCAATAATCCGCTGTGTAAATGATTGCATGAATGTTTGGGATGCAAAATGGATGGAGTGATAAGCACACAGAGATGAGATAAAGTTGAAGGCCAGGAGAAATAAGGAGGAATATTCACAACAACGTGCTACTTTGTTTCTGATGTCACAGAATATTTGGACAGTTGTGGAATATAAGTAGAATGTGCTACTAAAAAAAAGAGGTAGGTAAAAGAGTACCGTGAGGAAGATGATACCTTAATAGGGTCTTTGAGTTATCAAAGGCAACACCCTAAAACATGTCATCACATAACACCAGCCTGGAAATGGAATCCATGTTTACAAGGTTTCTCCACTGAACCCAGGTTTGACCAACAGCTTTAAAATAACACAGCAGCACCGGGTAAAGTGTTATGAGTGTACCTCCCAACCAGGAGCCCCCAGATACATGCACTGACTGCAACTGTCCGAGCACACGCCCTATTGGTAGTGTATTCATTCATTTTGCTTCAGCGTAAAAAAAGCAAAGCCGTCTTAATGGCAGATCTTCTTTACGACAGTTTTGCTTAATCTCTGTGTAAAAGGGGGTTCTGTCAGTGTGCAGTTTGGTGCTGGGCTGGTAGCATGACGTGGCTTTTTTTTTTTCTGAAAACATCTGTCTGCAGTAGCCTGAGAGGAGGTTGGTGAGTGTGAACCTAAATAGGTACGGAGAACTAAAACAATGACGTGAAAGACGTTAAAACGCTTAGCAGAGACGAGGGCTGATAATTCTCTGTGGGTTTGCCACTAAGAGCGAAGCATTCATGTTACGCAAACCTAATTTGCAGTAAGCCATTTTTAATATAAAAATATTGATGAGTGTAACTTTAACAGGATAGTAAATAAGAAAGAAAACATATTTTTTACTTTTCTCTGTAGTCTTTATTACCCTCTTCAGACGTAAATGCTTTTAAATGAAATAATCTCTGAAGGAAACGTCACTTTGGTTGAAGTGTAACTGGTAACAAGTGGTCAGAAAAACTAACTGCGTTATGATTATGCATTATGCTGAGGATAGGAGGTCAAAATAAAGTACATCACTATCTCTGTTTATGACTTTTCTTCTTAATAATACACTTCCTAGTCAAGAAATGGTTTTCTAAACTGAATATCCTAGGGCACTTATATAAATATAAATATAAACAGTATACTCTATCTGGCCTGAACAATAGGGATGCTTATTAAATTGCAATGCACCTCACAAGCTGTGTTATTCAGCAGCTGGTGCATTCTGATAGGATATAAAAAAAATATTTAATGCTGCAGTGATGCTGTTTTTTTTCTATAAAGATGGATGAGTGAGCATCTCATCGCTCTCAGGAAGGATGTGAGGAGACATGACTGTCCAATAAATACAGTCCGAGGGTGTGAATTACATCTGTCCTCATTGTAAGTGTCTCATTAAGCCAAGCTCTCTTGATTGAGGGATACATGGTAGCAAATTATAGGGGAGAACTGTTTGATGAAAATGTAGTGCGCAGGACAAAAAGATAAATAATGCTCGCAACTTGAAGGTGAGCACAATCCATCAGTCCCCTGTGAAAATGAATACAGTTTTTTCTCCCTCACAAGAGAAACAAGAAAGCTAAAGTCCAGACGAATCACACACACCCCGTGACAAAAGCAAATACCTTAAATGTTCCATCACTGCAAAATTACATAGAGCTTTCAAGAGCCCATTTAAAAAATCTGTCCAATGATAAGTCATATACTCTGCAGTTCTTGTCAGCAAAGAATATGTTAGCTGGGATGCCACTTAAAATGTCAAATAGAAAAAAATGTATGTAAAAAAAAATAATAATTCTGCTTTTTGGATGAAAGTTGAAATATCTGACAACCGCCTTTTCAGTAAAGTTGCTAATAACTAGCTTCACTGGGGGATTTCTTACTCAAATAAGCTACGTGTCAAAACTAACGTAAGTTATTCAAGATGCGAGCGTGCCCGACCTCTTTCAAAGAAGACGTGTCACACGGAGGCGATTTAAATTTAGATCATGTTGAATAACGACACACAGACCCTATCCCAGACAAAGACATAATTGAAGTGCCGCTCAAGAGCACAAGATGAGTACGTGGTGTTTTTAAATGACATTCAGCTTTCCCAGAGTTCATTAGTGCACCCATTTTGGGAGAACACAAACGACCCTCACAAACAAAGGCATCAGCATTCAGAGACAACAGGCTGCACTTAGGCCTGCTCAGTTTCTCAGCAGGAGGCGTAAAGGGATCTGCGCTGTGGGGTCAAACAACATCAGGCATAAAGAGCTGCTCGTTGAGAACGCATTTTGATTTTCGCTCTTGTCATCCAGACTATTCTCTGCTCACTCCATGTTTGTTGTGTCGTTGGATGCTCCATCAAAAAGTCATTATTTAGAGATATTATCTGACATTGCACAAACACACAACCTAATTAGTGAGGCAGTGCTGGGATCTTTTTTCTTTTTTTTTTTTTTATAACGCTCCCTAAAAGGAATGTTAGAGACTACTAGCTAAATAACCTTTTGGAGACCCTGCAGCGAGAATAATGCAGTCAATATCCAATGGCACATTACTTGTGAATGTGAGATAATGACTATTAGGCGGCTCTCTTGTGTGATCATTTACAGTGTGCTCATTTGAAAGACCGTGGCTCAAAGTGAAAGGATAAGCATGCTAGCTTTCTAATGGGCAGTTGTCCTGCCCCTATAATTGATCCTTATCTGAAGCGACGTGAAAAGTACAGTAAGGAGCTGAGTGATCTGAATGTTAATTTGGTTCCCGTTTGTGGATCTGCTTACCTGACAACTTGGTGTTTAGTCAACATTTGATGATGTTCGGCTGGTGTACCCATGTGCACTTCACGATGTTAGGAAGTAAGGCTGTAATTGGACATGTGTTATCTCACCAACAGCACTCTCTGTACACTGTAATGTTCTCTGTTGGAATGATAAAGACAAAATACCATTTAGATTACTACATTAGAGAAATGTCAAGAGAGCAAAGCTCACTCTCGTATGACTGCCTCATTCAAGAACAGTCCTGAATTAAAAAACACTGAAAAAGAAAAAAGGATATAAAAAAATTATAACCATTTAGAGAATTCTGAACACAGCCAAAAGACATATTTGACTCATTTCATGCTTGACTGCCAAGCCTGAGCTTACACCTTCAAAATATATGAGAAAACTACATGTTTGAAAAACATGATGTAAGGTTTCTAAGATCTGTCAGGCAGTACTGTAAATCCATTAGCCCTCCCATGGGGGAGACATCCACTGACGGTTTTGTCTTCCTCCTCACCCTGATAGATGCCACAATTACACATTTAGTGACGAGTCAGATCACATTTGATCATGCTGCTCTTTGCTGTCAATGTTTTAGGCCCTGTCAATCATTTGGATAGTGTTAAGGGAGTTGGGGTGGGTGATAGTGATAGGATGTGCTGCTCACTTTTACATTATTGCTGAGTATAAATCATTTCTAGGTTCAAGAAACATGATTTTTTTATACCACCGCCACTTTATTATTATGTTTTCTTGTGAAAAGACTGGTTTGAATGAGGAACATAGTGAAATGTTTCTATTACAGCTTCACATTTTTAGTTTACTTTTGGAGCAAAGTGGAGTTCATGATGAACTAAAATTAAGTAATACTATGGACCCTTTTTTACAATTGAAAAATGACATGGCTGTGACGTTTTTCCGCTTGGATTAATGACTTTTACTCACTACACTTTTACTTTTCTACATTTTTCTGCACCTTATATGATGCGACAGCACACTTCATCATACACATTAAGTGTGAGAGTTACTGGTCATGATCCTGGCTTTCAGCTTTTCAGTTTCGTGTTTTACTTTGTAAAGTACACTCAACATGTGTCATGTCTCGTTTTACTTCCTGTCTGTTTGTCTTCCTGACTTTTGTGATTGGTTTGCTCCGCCCTGATTTTATCCTCCTGTGTCTAATCACCCTGCTGCCCTAGTGTCTTTACCTGCCTCCTCCAGCTGTGTTGTTGTGATTCGTTGACTGTGTGTTTATACCTGCGTGTCCCGTTGTTCTTAGTCCGTTCGTCGTCTATGTTTCCTGTTGTGGTCGTTCCTTCTGTGTTTATCCCCGTGTATCCTTGTGATTCCTCGTGCCATCCTGATTTGTCCTGTTTCCTTTTTATCTTAGCCTGCTCCCTCAGTTTTTGTTTTATACCTGTTTTTTTTGTATTCAGCTTTGTTAAATAAAGCTTTATTACTACAACCTGCCTCTTTTTACTGCGTTAGGGTCCTCCTTTAAGGTGAATCATTTGCCACAGCATCATATTTGTTCAACATGCTGCCTCCCCCTCACTCTCCTCCCCACTCAAGACACTGGAATAAAGATCTATCTATCCATCTCTCTCTCACTCACTCAAACACACACACACAAAGGCACACCAAATGTCAGCAGTGAATGTATTAATTACATTCCCACAATCAATAAAACACATTAAGTTAAGTTTACCAAAGTCCAATAAAGTATTTTTGACCCTGCTGACCCTCACAGAGATAATTTGCTCTCAGAGAACAAACACCCAAATTACTCCAGCACCGCCTTTCTCTCCGTCTCCCTCTTTATTTATTTCTTTTTCTTTTTCAATGCTCAAAGTCCACTGCAACTCAACAGTTTGACCCGTCCAGCAGGGGTCACTGTGGTCTTTAGAGAAATCCAGCAAATCACATTCTCTAAGCTGCTGCACTTCTGCTCTCATACAACAAGCACACATCCTCAGTGTGGCATTTCATGATGCCCCATATGAAATTATCCAAGTAGCTCATCTGTGCTGCATGTACGTATTACATATCTACGTTGGAATCTAATAGATACATGAATCAGTTAGAGGGACATTGGCAGACATGTTCCTGTAAAAGGATTAGGTGTGAGGAAGGGGTAACAGGGTCTTTAATGGTGTTCGCTGGAGTTATGATTTGGAGTGTGGGGAATAGCGAGTGTATGGTGTGGACGCTCAGCCATGTTTTATGATGAAGGCAGATTTGGTAATGAGCTCATATTGACGTGACATCACTGCCATTGCTAGTTAAGAATTTCACTAAGACACTTTTGCGTGAAAATGGCAGCAACGGTAGCGTTACTTTTGGTATTTTTCAGAATATCATTTTCATTTATATGTTTCGTGTTAGCCTTTAAAGCTTGTACGCCTCTCTCTTATTACCTCAAATTAGATTTTTTTGTTTTTTCAAATAATGTTACTTGATGAGATGAAGAAAGTGTTTGATGAGACCCGGGTCATGGCGAGAGAACTGAAATAAAACCCTTGACCTGAAATAAACCCCATTGTCTCTGTGAGATTCAAAAAGATCGTTCTCGTAATAGTGTCAGATGAATGGCGGCGTGCTACTTTTTCGTAGCTGAGGTTATTACATTATTTGATGCGTATTGATTTGCAGACCTGTATGTGCCTGTGTGCACGTGTGTGAACGCGAGCCATATTTGGCAGAATATTTCAGAGCATGTGTGAGAGAGTGTTTGGTTTCGGTTTTTATGGTCAATCTGCTGCCATATGTGTCTTGCTGTAAGGAGTTCCACAGAAAGACAGAAGACACAGCCCCAGATAAAGATTCTGTGTGTGTCCTCAGACCAATAGCACTTGTAACATCCACACAAGGACAAAAGCGGGAGCAGCTCGTGTGTGTGCATTTATGTCTGCCCATGCATGAATGTATTCAGGAACATGTGCATTCATTCGATGAGGAGAGGAGAATACTTGTGTTTGCTGAATCTAATAAAAAGTTGTTTGTCTCTGTATTTCAGACACACAAGTACACAAGTACATCCAACACAGACATAATCTGTGCAATTAGCAGCAACTGCCAGTGTTGTACTGGTGAGGCGAATGGGTTTTGGCTTTTGTTTTTTTCCAAAGGTTTTTTTTTTAGTCAAGCTGTCTGTGTCTTTGTGATCTGGAAAGGTTCCACAGAGCTGAAGACTGGGACAACATAAATCAACACCTTCTCGCCGATGACCTACTGTAGAGGAACCTTGCCTGAAAGCCATTTACAGTCCTGTCAACTGGTGCTATCAGGAGCCCTGTCAATGAGAGAAAGAAGCGCAGGACATGCTAGATCGGCCAAAAAAGAGATCAGGGACAGGAAACGAAGGATGGAGGAAGAGATAGAGAACTTCAAACCAAAGAAAATCGATGTAGCCTGTTCTTGTCATGTTTCTCAGGCATAGGAATGATAAGTTAATTGGCTAACGATCCCTAAATCCAATGCTTGTGCCTAATCCCCTGGTGCACCGCTGACCCCCAGTGAGAGAGGCTGCGAGACTCTCAACATGATAGTTTGAGACTGCCTACATATTCAGTCACACACAGTCACAAAACATGGGTTCGAAGAAATACATATCATACATAAGCACATAAAAGGGAAAAGACCGGACTACATATCGCTCATGCAGCAAAAACTTCAAACTACAGTAATTACATAATAGGACATGTTTAGGGCATTAAACTGGAATGCACACGTATGCACAAAGTCGATAATGCAATAATAACTTCACAAGGTTTATTTAATTAAATTTTTTGCACATGACTGAGCCGGTTTATATTACTGTTTTACTTATTTTTCAGTGTAGCATGCATGTACCAAACATTAAACATTACATTTAAGTCTTAGACAAGTCCAAAACCACCAAGCATAGTCAAGTCAGAGTCAGGAAATTCTACCGGCACCCCTTCAATGCCTTTTTATTCCCTTATTTTAAAGCACATTTTATTATAACCTCAAGTATCACACAGAATAATCCCCTGGATTTTTACAATCAGGAAATAAATTATAAACGGACATTTGGTAAAGCACTGTTCAAACTAATTCTGGTAATCTTCTTTCAGATCCAGGTGAGCATGCAGCACACTGTAGGCCTGTTCTCCACTGACTGTATCACTGGAAATCACAGTAATTCATAAACATTAACGACATCACTTTTTTTAAGTTTCACTTTATATCAACTTTCACTGAAACTGTTAAATGTTCAAGATGCCAATGTCACATCTTTCTTTATCACTCCAAATAAAACACAGTGCAGGCTTTTCCTTAGCAACGGGGCCTCCTCTGCTGCAATGCTGACTGCCTCAGCTGACATCGGAAAATACACCGATGAAATACAATCTTGGTTAAGATACCAACACTTTACAAACTCTAACCAATCATGACTTTGGGCTGCATCACACACAAGGAAACATTTCACAGATGTGCTGCTCTGTAAACAACCAGATTAGAGAATTGATGCTTCACATATCACAAACAATTAAAGTGAAACACACCCAAAGTCCCTCTTTCAAGTGTCACAGCACTTCCAGACCCTGTAGGCCTCGGTAGGCTTGACAACGTCGTAGTTTTGTCACAAACAGAAAACAGATCTCAACGCCATGTGTGTTACACTGAATTCTAATAGTGACGCGTTTGTCGTCCAACCATAGGAACTTCACACAACTCCTGAGGAATGATCTACTCTACGGTCCAGTTGTATGCTCATTATGTGTCCAACAATCATTGTTCTGCAAAAACATGGCAGCGCACATTCTCCAATCATCCGTCTCTCCAACTTGATGCAGGTTCCCTCCAACTTTTCCATTGGTCCAACAGTTCTGAGCTTGTAACTCATTAGCCATGATGGAAACAGAATTCCTTGACTGAAAACCAATCAACAAATAAAGCCAATTTACCGTATTAGGGTACATTCGGAAAACAATAGCATGTACAGAGAGAATTGTGATTATATTTATTGCACCTGACAACGTTCACTGATCGTTAAATACAATACAGTCAGTAAGTGCCCAGACCACATGGACTTGTAAGACAACAACAAGTTGATCTCAGCTAAAGCTCACTTAAAGTAAATACTTTATAGTACTGCAGAAATTACAATTGTGTATTCTCAGTTCTGCAGCACAAAACCAGGTGCTTTAATATTTATTTAAAACATGTCATCCAAACATGAAGCTACACTAATGATATTGGTGCAATTTGCACGATTTCCCATCATCCTCTATTTATATTAGGACTGTTAAGACGGAGAGGACTACTGACACCTTCTATAAGCCTCGGGAACGGATCAGATTCTGTGAAGAGGTTGTATGAAGTGCAAGAGTGCAAAATATTTCCCAGCTTACAGCCTGAGAGATACTGTTGGTTCTAAAGTCATATTTACTATGGCATTTCAACCACCATGCCATGCAATCCTAAGGAAACATACCCTTCATTCACATTTAATTTGAAAGCTGTGTAGATTTCATGGGGCTTGGTATCAGGGCTGGCAGGGTGAGGGAGTGAGGGAGAGATGGAGAAAAAGGAGGGATAAACAGAGCTGCTGCTTGAAGGCTGCTGCTTTTATGCAAGTAAAGCTCTCCTTTCAAAGGTGGGTGAGGGGGTCAAGAAATGAGGCGGTAGAGGTGGGAGAATTCTTCGATAGATGCTTCCTCAACCTTGTACGGGTTATGAAACCAAATGCCCCACAGCCCACCATACACAGCATCAGCACCACTGTGTCATTCCTCTGTAGACTTTCTCTTTTTTCTCTTACAGACACATTGAAACTTGGATCGTACAGTATTTGCAACTATTTTTGTTGATTTACAGTGTTTAGTTTCCAGATGGAGGGTTTTTGGTCACATATGGAAGCAAAGAAGAGTTCCAGAAGAACAATCAAGTTTATTTGAAAGGAGCATTTTCTTTGTTAAACAATAAACGTCACTCAGTCAAAATCTTCCCACTAGAATGTGATGGTATTGTTTTTTTAATGTAATTCTAACAACCTGACAACATACCTGAAGTTTTCTTAGTAGTCACTATTACACACAGTCCAGTGTTTATGTGGAACGGCGTTAGTATTGCGTTACAACCTATTATTACTATTAAAAATGTATGTTAGATATTACATCGTTGAGTGAGGAGTTGTATTTTAATTTATATTTATAAATCAGCTCTGTTTAGGGATTGTTCTTTGGCAAATAATGTTAATAACCTGCATTATTGTACTGAGTTAAGCAGCAGTGCTCTTGCAATTGTTCACCCAGGAAACATCAAGCGTATGTCCTGCTGCAACACACAGTAAGGTAGCTGTAGTTTGGGTGAATAAGGCAACTGTAAAATAAAAAATTTAAATAAAAGAACCATGTCAAAACAAGCCATTGTCTTGGGTTTGATAAGTGACCCAATGGTTTTCAACGCATGGGTACTGAGTATAGTTAACCCAATAATGCGTCAGTGCTATTAGCAGTGATTTTTAGTATGTGACTGCAAACGGATCTGAAACTATTTGAATTTTTCCAATGCAACATCTCCTTACGTTTTTTCGAACACTCACACATTCAGACACATGTGCACAAAGGTAGCCACGTAGGCATGAACAGAAATGATTTAGTCACTGAGGTACAGAAAGAAGTGAGACAAGGGGGGATTGACAATGTGTATGAACTTCATATGGTATCTTTTTCTTTGAGTGCTTCCCATTTAAAGAAGTGAGCATGGAATGCGGAAGATTAGCTACCAGGCTTGTTCTCCCTATCAACCAAAACCAGGATCCTGTTGACGTGGAGATTCACTCCCACACAGCATTAGCCAATCACAACACTTGAGGGCACATCTAAGCATGAATTTTTATCAGGTCTCTCACATAAGTCCTTTGAATTGAATAGCATTTGTCATATCACCTTACTTCATTGGATTTATGCTCACAGGGTCATGCAGTGTTCTTCAAACAAAGTGAAATTGACAGACAAACCCCATTTAAAATCAAATTGACCGCAAGAGCCGATGACACTTCAAATTTGTCGGTCCGAGCTTGCCGAGCTTAAGTCCCTTTAGAGCCATGACTTATTTATTTGTCTGCTTATTTTTAGCAGGAAATAAAGCACAGATGAGGGATGGGGCATGCAATTCTTCCCAGAACTGCTAGCAGTATAATAGCTCAAGATGATGGATTTATCTGTGCATAGCTGTGTATCTACTGTATGTGCTCCCTGACTACAGCGAGCATGTGTGCTCTACAGCATGTTTGTGATTCTAAGCGAGGTGTCAGTGTGTACTCTGCAAAAAGAAAACGCTATAATTTTTTTTGCCCCCCAGAGGAGGCAGGTATCACATTCCTTTTGTGCTTGTAAGCCAAATAGGAGCCTAAAGTGCTTACTCTCTCTCACTTAACTGGACAAGTTTGTCATTTTATGACCAACAAAAGAGCTGAAATGGAAATAGCAGTAACCTTTGTGCTTTAAATACAATTACAGGTTGTTTTTTTTTCATTCGCTCTGGGTCAATTCGCGAATGAGAATTTTTGTTCCAAACTATAAGGTCAAACAATTAGTTTGTTGTTCACAACAGATTGGAAGTTCTCTTTCATTCAAGCAAATTGCATGTGTTTGGCATTTGTGCAAAAGAGTAAGTACATTTGTCTACAATTTGCACACTAGCCACTTGCACATGGATAGCTGATCAAAACGGATGAGATGGTTCTTTATGAAATTGTCAAACTCTTTCACAACTTCGAAACATTCTTTCATCGCTTGAGCCATCACATGCAAAATTATCCACTCAATTATCAAAATCTGTCACACATACTGCACATGTATATTGCATAAAGGTCTATGACATGATGTAACGTACTGTGAGAAGGTACAAGTGGATGTTTTTTTTTACTGAACAACAGCTGAGGTTGGAGGTTTGTGACACATTTTCAGTTCACTTCATATGGTTTCACATGAATTATCAAAGGTGAATTTTCAGTTTGCAGTATATTGACTGTAACACATTGCTACACAAATACTGTAAATGTACTGTCTACATAAAAATGTGCATATTTGTTTTCAGTGTACTAAAGCATGGTACAGTGTTGACTTTTCCAAGTTAACTTTTACCTTATTGTTGAAATGGGAATCTAAAAAGCCCAGTGTGATACACAAAAGCATTCAGCTATATCTGACATTCTTGCATAATACAGTAAGCAGTCAGTGTCAACAAAAAAGTAGAACAAGTAGAATATATATTTCATCAGCAAGCATCATTTTTACATGTGCTTTGAATGGACTTGTGTTATGTTTCAGTTTTTGAACAAGTTTTTGAAACCATGTTATAATTTCTTCTGTACATAAGAAACATTGATATAAAATTGCCATGGTGAAAAAAAAACATCTAAACATTTTGACCAGTTACGGCTCAGACGATGACAAAAAAACTTCAAATTGTCGTGCCATCGGTAAAATTTCTGACACAATAACTAGGTTTTAAAGCGTGAATGTCATTTTTTGGGTGAGCCACTACCTTTTGCAGACATAGAGTTAGTGATATCCCATGAAACTGTTGTGACAATTGCACTTACAGTTTAAAGAATGTTCAGACTGTTTCAAGACATGTGCCAAAGCGATTGAGAAGAAAATGTAAAGCAAAGCTATGTTGGTAACACTTTACCTTCAGTCCCCACTATTTACTATCCATAGGCTGTATACAAATGTTTAAGAAATGGTTTACAACTCACTATAATGTAGTTAGAAACAGCTATAAGGACTTTTGAACTGTGTATTAATTATTTATTATTCGTCCGCAATTATAACTTCTTCTACGCTTTACATTGATGACATCTGTGCAGCAGTCGCTCTCGATCCATAGGACAATATCCTGTCAGCCATATGAGACACCTATTGACAGAGCATGGTAAGTATTTACAGATTTCTGTATTGTTGGACACAGTTGTGATTTCCCATATAGCATATAAGGAATACATCAATTTTGATCATCCTTATCATTACACATCAAGTGCCCCCTGCTGTTGTGATGCCATAACATAACGTGCTTACAGGCACGCGTCTCTTCAAATTGCGTGAGAGGTGTGTTGGCATGAGCCTAAATGGACACATGCAGCAGAGGTTGCGGGGCAAGAACAATGGCACAAGGTGTGTTAATCATGGACTTTATCCACTTGCACACTATACATTTACCCAGGGGACCAGTGTCTCTTACCACCTCCCACTCTATAATAACCACAGTCTGCTTCAGATAAAGCACAGCATCTGTGAAACAGCAGGGTGACTGAGCACACAACACAGGCTACCATTACAAACGGACCACTGCACAGTGGGTCCTATCTTATACACCTGGGTGACCAGATAAGACTGAGAATACGAGGGTGGGGGTGGTGGGTGGGTGGGGGGATTAACCCATCAACCAGCAGAACAACTAGGCAGTGTTCAGTGAATCAGGTTGGTGGTAAGGGAATGCTACAGAACAGAGGGTGTGGAGATAAGAGGGTCGATTAAGAAGAAACATAAAGTGTGAATGGTTTTTTAATCTGTATATGTTTCTGATTTTTTTTTGTGTGCGTGTGTGTGTGTGTGTGTGTGTGTGTGTGTGTGTGTGTGTCTATAATTGTCCCTAGCTGTTAACTCCTATGTTATTCAAGGGTCAATAAGCCCATGCAGGCAGCAAGGGAGAGAGAAAGAGTCAAAAAGATGAGAGGAGAGAGGTAAGTCCTGTACCCTCGTTATCCTCTTACAAACTCCAGGTTTGCACTTCTGCTTGAAGCTTTATTCCGCAGCTCTCCTCTGTGTTTGTGGAAAACAGCTGCTTCCATACAGTGTTGACTGAGAAATGCATTCAAATGTTAATGACACTTTACGATGAAGAGTAGAGGTACTAAACGTGGAACGGAAACATGACTGAACACTGGGGAAAGTTACAATATAGTACAAGGGTAGAGTTGCATTTCAGAAATGAATTCAAGGTAAAGTTTTAGTTGCTTTTAATGACTCTATGGGAAATGTTAGTTCCATCATTTTTACAGAAAATGTCAAATTAACATGCTTCTTGATCTTCCAAAATATGTTTACAACAACTTACTTTATTCCTAATGTATCTACCATTGCACAGATCACAGCAATGTCATCTATAATAACGTTATATATATATAATTATAATATAAGTTTCTGACATTGTGTGAGGTTTGTTTTGCATGCACATGCTATTTTAATTATAAATGAAAAAAAACCCACTGTGTCATATTTCCCATAATCGAGTTGCGATGTATATGCAGGCCCAAAAATCTTAGATCCTACACTTGATGCATATGTACTAAAAAGTGAAACAACAAAACGGGAGGAAACATTTACCTTGAAAAATGCTGCCGTTTTATACAATTAAGGTTGCACACCTTTATTGTGTTATTTAATTCCATCAAAACGTTTACCCTTACATTGCACTTGTGTTCTGTTTAATTCTATCCAAGCTTCATTTATTTGTCGTTACCCCGTTCATCAGCACATACTGTACTTCCCTCCTCTTCTGCCCCTCAAATTACAGTTATTTTTCATCAATTACATCCTTCCTCCAGAAGGTTGGCATGTTACTTTTACGAGCTCGTTAGGTGGACAATATTGTACTTAGTGTCATCTCATTATGGGGAAATTTAGAACCGTAAACACATTGTTTGTGCATGGCATCAGAGTCAATGGCGAGTACAAGATGATGAGCAGATTTTCTGGATAAATGAGCAGACACGAGAATTGGTCAGTAATGAATCCTTGTATGGTCATGTGGAAAGTAGGAGGAAGAGGAGGAGGAGGCCAGGGCCAAAACAGAGAGTGAGATTGGAAAATAAACCAAACATAGCACACAGGAGAGAATTTGATTATCTCAGCCACTGGAAGATA
The DNA here is from genome assembly GCA_943593645.1 of Bovichtus variegatus. Classification (NCBI taxonomy): domain Eukaryota; kingdom Metazoa; phylum Chordata; class Actinopteri; order Perciformes; family Bovichtidae; genus Bovichtus; species Bovichtus variegatus. The sequence goes on from CALSCE010009442.1 coordinate 15,785,095, forward strand.
CACTTAAGAACAGGTGCAGACTGAAACAATTAAAGGCATTTAAACGACTCTAGAGACTATCCACGTTTTATCTGACTGAAAAAAGGTCTGTGCTCTATGGTGAGAGGAGGTCAATTTGCCTCATGCAATGGCATAATACTTTTATTAAGTAACTTAATTTTACACCTGGTGCTACTAAAGTATTACAGTTTGCTGCAATCTTTTCTAGAGATTTAGTTATTGATGATGGCAGAAATAGATACAAGCCTGCACACATGCATTCACGTAGACCCGTGGAAACAGGATGACTTTTGCTCTTTTTCTACCCTCCATTTCTCAAGCCTGTATTAATCTTGTACACCTAGTTTTATTCTCCATCATACTTTAGCGACATACTCACTTTTAGTTCTCACAGGATCCATGCACAGCGTAAAAATTGCTCCAGTTAACTTCCATCTGTAGTACCTCCCCAGAAGGAGCGAGGGAACCTCTTAAGTTCTACATTATACAAGTTATACAGTATGAAATCAAATACACTGTACACACAAACATAATACACATCCATTTATTCATACTACAATCACTGAAGTTGAGCCAGGGTTTTAGGTTTCATATGAAAGCTGTTAAAAAGAGACTCATTCATTATTGGGAGGTATAGAAATAGATTTTCTAACTGCTTTAAAAGAGACATCTTGGCAGAGGCCGTCGCTCTGCACTGTTCTTCAGCCGCTTTCGGTTTCAATAAAATAAATGGAATGAAATTAATCAATTAGGCACAGACAGCTTTATACATCAGGCATGATTAGAAATAAGATTTTTTTTTTTTTAAGTTGAAATATAATAGATTATGTGCGGTGTTCTCCTGGAAGCTTGACTGAAGGAGTAGCTGTACATCTATTTTAGAGGTGAGTCAGCCCCTCAAATTGTGTCAGCTGTCAATCAACACCAGAGACACAAGTTTCCATGGTAACAGTGTTTAGGCCAGTGATTGCTCCCAACGTGTTTTGAAAACAAATCAAATCAGTGTCACACGTTCTCCGTTGACTTGAAATGGATTCTGTTGGCATTTTTTTTACCTTATTGTAATGTGATGGTTATCGTTTCTTATTAAGGGAAATATAATTAAGGAAATAAGTCAAGGAATAAGAAGCTCAATGCTGGACCTGAAAAGGACAAAGAAAAACCTCATCAGCCTGGATGATATAAATCATATTGAACCATAATAATCATTAATACCTTAAAATATCAGTTCACATTACAAGGATTTTTCAAGAGCAGCTGTGGGCCCTTGCTCTGCCAAAAGGGCAGGATCATGTTTAACAAAGCCCTTGAGAGAGAAATACCCTTCAATCGAAGTACATCAGCGGTACCTGTTTGGGGCTTATTACAGCTCCCCTGTCAGATTCAAGTTTTGTATGCCTCTCATGCCTCATCAATGATTTAGAATGACCTGATCCACTTATTCTGCTCCTTCATCTTGGATGAGGCACAATGCGCAAGAGAGGAGAGGCAGAGGGTGAGAGTGAATTATGTACAGTAAGTGAGGTATAGTGAACTACTGAAGGAGATGGAGTCTAAGAAGTAGTGCGTCAAGTGCTTCCAACTGAATGCATGTACTTCTTTGTAAATTAGAAAAATAATGCTGTTTTTTATTTCAAGGTTCACACTCTCGCCTTGGCTTTTTGTTCTCTTTCTGCCCCCCTCTTCCTTACTGTCGCTCTCTCTATTCCTGCTGACAAAGATAGAACTAAAAAGTGCCAACCCTGTTCTCTCTAAGCTTGAACTCTGTGTGCAGGCGGAATATAGAGTTTAGCTTTTTATTTTCGGTGTGACTTTTTGTTCAATGAGATTTACAGAAGGTGACTTTTATCCCTACGGGGAGAAAAAAAAAGAGAGGATGCTCTTATGCACACAGAGCTCAGCAATTGGTTGACTGAGAAAAATAAAAGGGGGGGTCGGGGGGCGGGGGGTATGTAAAATGAAAAGCTATTGCATAGGGACCCATTTGCTTAGTAACTGCTATCTTTGTATTTGACTCCTGGACTGCTTACTGGGACGAAAGCAGGCACTGGATATAATAAAATACAAAGATGTATTATGGGATATAAGTAATGGAGCCACGCACCAAGATATTTCAAGGCTTACTCTCTGTGTTTAATTTCCTCTTCAGAGAATGAAATGACCCACAGTATTAACCTTCACGGGGAGACGGAAGATGCTTTTTCTTTCACACTAAAGAGAGAGAATAATCATCACTAGATTGCGCAGTCACCGGGGACAGAGCTTTGTCTTGAACTAGGGGTTACTCTTCCTGACTATGAAGTCCGGAGACACCATTGTGAGTTCTGTACATCAGGGTGCAAGTCCAGTGCTAAACTCTTTCCTTTGGCAGAGCTGATCAAAACTCTAACGTCCCGCATGTCTGACAGAAACACCGCATCCATTTCTAATGAGTCCGGTGGGGACACCTTCCTGAGAGGTTGCCTCTGAGTCTACCCTCAGGGTCATGGCGAGATGGGGCACAGGAATGCTTTAGAAATTGTGATTAGCCCCTCGGGTCAAAGAAGGGTTGATCTGCAGTGCACCTTGAGGTCCGGCTCAATATACTACTCCCAAGTGAGTGTCCTGCTCTCCTTCATTTCCCCTTTTTCGCTGTCCACACGAGTACAACCGCTCTAATCCCATATCTCTCTTGCAGCACCGTTCTTTTAGCTTACTGTATTATGTGCTCGAGAGGAATTCGGCAAACAGAAGTCATCCAGGATTTGTATCTGTTATTTCTGTGTCTGTGATTCTGAGAGATAATGTGAGTTAATAAAAGCTAATTAAGTATGCTGATATTTTTACTTGAGTGAATTATAGTGCACTTTGAACATTTCTTTATTCAGGCAGTGTTTGCTGGGTGTCGATGCTTATTTTCAGCACGAGTGCTTTTGAGTTGTTGTACTCACACCTACAACCCCTGAGTTCTGTCATCCGTCCAACTCCATCGCGAGAGTGTGTTACAATTCCTTTAAAGTCTTCAACAAATCATTGAATATCGCCCGACAAATCTATTTTTCTCTCTTCTTTTTATACCATAGCTACAGGAAATACTTTCATTGATTTTTGATTGGTTTGCTCAGTGTTGGTTGGGCCATGTGCTAGTCTGGGGAGTAATTGTAATCAGATGAATGGACAGTTGAATCCTGAGGTGATATAAGACGGGTGTATCCCGACAAGTTTGTGATATATGTCAAGCAACCCAGTTTATTTTCTACGTGTGCTTGCATAGAAAGAAATGGGTGCATGTGTTTTACACTGATGGTGAGGGGAGCCATTAAAGGTTCAATGTGCAATTCCGAGCCACCTGCTCCAAATAAACAGGGGGCAGTAAACTGGGTCCATACAATCTCTAATGTTCATGTTTTAGTTGTAGTAGTTTGGCATATTTATTGTAATCTAATTTATTATTTATATTATGTATTGTATTTAATCCTGTGTAATGCCTGTCAGTGAGTCAGTGGGAAAGAATACCAAAATTCAACCAAAATCAGTCAAAAAGCACTGCTGCTTTTTAGCGCCGAACAAGGAATGTGGAGCAACAATAACAGTGACCAAGAGAGTTACATTCAATTTATATTTTGTCATGTAAGTATTGTATTGAGACAGACGGAAAGGGAAAAAAATCAGAACATATCCTTTTAACTGCAGGTAACTATAGCAACAGCCCGTCGGTCATACATGATGGTGCCGATTGTGGGTTTAATTTACAGCTACACAGTTGATTATCGTTGTCCGTGTTTAATGTTCAATTATTCATTCAATTATTATTGAATGCCAACACGCCATATTATGTATTCAGGTCTGTCCTTATAATTAGGCACCTTTTATTTTAACTATTGCTCTAAATCTACTTTTCAACGCTCTGAACATTTAAAGTCCTGTTTTTTACTTTTACTTCCAAAAGTCCTTCATGTTAATTCTCTCTAGGCCTTTTAGGATCCTTGTTTTGCCACTTTGCTTTAGATGAATAGTGACGCTAACCCACTAATGTGTAAGCTTTTTTATCAATATTGATTTAATAGTACTTTAAGATATGCATTTACAGTATTTGCAGGGGTTATAATTCCTTGGGTATCGTTTAAAATAGTAGTTTTTCTATGCCTCCAAGGTTTCAAGTTGAATTAAATGTAACTGCGGAATGGCACCAGTAAATTTGATTTAGACACAATGCGCTCACAATTAGACCTTGAAGACGATGACAAAAAAGGAAAAACTAGGACGGCACTCGCCATTTGACTTTTTTTGTGGCACCAGTAAATATAACCCATTAGAGATGCAGAAAGTGAAACTATTTCAACTATACTGAAAAGTACAGGGGCTGAAGAGTGTGTGTGTCCCCCTCCTTCCTTGTATCTGCTGTGAGGAGGCTGCTCAGCTCACTGCACTAACAACAACAGCCACTTTAAATTACAAAGCAGCACGCTCCATGTTAACAGATGCCTCTGATAGGTTCTTGTCAAGATTATCCATGCTGCTCTGAGGCTGACTGTGTTTTTTTGGGGGGTGAGGAGTGAAGTTAACAAATGACAAAACAGACAGAGCCAATCATGGTTCGGGCCCCCTGATACGGCACTGCACAGACATGTCCTCCAGCTCCAGCCCTATGATGCATCTCCCTGGCTGTTTTCTGTTAACTCGGCTCTTTCAAGGCCATCTATTCTACAGAGCTGCCTGATGTAGCAGCAAAGTCTTCCAAGTCAGCCCCCCCCCCCCCCCCCCCCCCTCCCTTTACCATCCGTCTAGTGTGTACTGCAGGTACACTGTTTTTTTTTGTTTGTTTTTTTTTTTCCATTTCTGTGAAGCAAGGGGGAAAGAGCTGTCTGCCTTACAAAGCACAGACTCCCTTTTCTCAGTCGTCCCTGCCATATCACCTGAGGAAAGAGAGGTGAGCCATCCCATTGTCCTGTGTTCACGATTTTGTCTTGATTGCATGTGAGAAGACTCCCTGCACATGGTTGAGCACATCGCGAATGCTGACCGGGCCACTTTCCTTTCCACAGTGATTCCTTTTTTTATTGCTCATTCACCAACCCCCGGCAATGAAGATTACACTACGGCAAGATGGTGCGTATCCTGGCCTATTCAATGTCTGTCAGGCCACTTTATCATTCTGATGGTTTGGTCAAGAGTAGACTAGTGGACTCTAAATGCTTTCTTTCTGACCAGCAAGCCAGACTCCCAGCTAGAGATAAAAGACAGAGGTTTCATAGACGGAGATAATGTATTTTACTGAGGAGAAAACCAGTCAGTGAAGTAAGGATGTTTTGCCCGTATCAACATCATCCATCATCGACTTGCTTTTTGTTTTTTTTTCTGCAATGTTCAGCTGGAGTCTCAGCATTCATCAGCTTTTGCATCCGGTGTAAGAACTTCATTGTCTAGATCTTTTTGTTTCCATCCAGTCATTGAAGAGAGACGCACAAAGGTTAAAGTTGGTCACCACAGACCATTGGAACTCCCACTTTACTGAAGCATGGGGTTTTAACTAAAAGAAACACATAAGAGACAATGCCCCTGCAGACCGCAGATTACTACACTGGATGGCTCATCCATAACCTTTTATTTCTTTTATGTCTCACTCAGGTCACACTGTGCCATAATCTCAGAAGCACTAAAAGGAAGTAAACAGCTCTCTTGAGATGCAAAGGAAGCACTTAAATATGGTTTGATTCCCTTTATTTTCTTCTATGTATTTCCTTTCCTATTTTATTTTTTAGACTATCTATCAGCAGAAAGTTTTTAGTATACATATATTTTCTGTTACCAAGTAAAGCCGTAAATCTTTAAGACCGCTAACGTAACATTGGATATTGTATGTTCCTGCAATGTGTTTTTTTTCAGAAACACAAACCAAACAAGACTACAGAACTTCACTGTATTAGTGTACCTGTTAAACATCCATTTACGTATTGTATTATACAATTTTTTTAATTTTTTAATAAACTACAATTTTATCACATTGTGGTTAAAACACACACATTGCAACACTCTAACTTTGGGAAAGCAAGCGCCAGTCAATGATAGGTGAGTCACCAATGAGTTTAGGTTTATTTCTATCATAGCGTTCAAGAACAGATGGTAAATGGATCGTCATTTAATTTTGCAATTAATTTGACCTACACTAAGGAGCCTTTTACTTACTGTGTGGCAGGTCATATTAAATTACCTTTTTTCACTACAAAGTGCTTCATTTGCATTCTTGAAATGTAATCAAAAGCTGTACTTGTTTTGCAAATTTCCTCAGCAATACTGGCAGAATAATGAGGTTCAAATAACGTGAGCATGAACCTTTTTGTATATAAAAATGATCAATTTCAGTCTGCATACGGCTCTGATTGCAGCAGTGTCTCGGCAGTTTGCGAATAAGGTTCTAACATTCTTGAAAAAGTGGGATTTCAATTGTATTCCCTGTATGCATCACTGAGAGAATTTGAGTTACTTATAAGATCAAAGAGCAGCTGGAAAACAAGATGCTGGGGGGGAGGCGTGTGTGGCAAAGTCTTTGGGGGGGACACAGTGTAATTTAAATGATTTGGCAGAAAGAATGATATCTCACACATTCAAGTGAAGATCACAGGCTTGAAAAGATATTAAAATGTTTACAAGTTCAAGGAAGTTTCTAAATCCGTTTGATGTTCTGATTTATTTTACTGTCATTGAAAGTAGAACTTTGCTCATTCTTTCGTGCTCGAGGGACTTTCGCCTCAAAATCGAGTAGTTTATCATCTTCACCCTTTAACTGACAATTTAATAATAAAGACCAACACACCAGAAATTGTTGAACTTGATAAAGGTTACTAAATATTTGTTTTCTTCTGTGACCCTGTACACATAGAGATATACAGTATCTCTCCTATGTCATGTCGCCCTGCAACATCTCATTTCAAAAAGAAAAAACACATTTTAAGTTATGGAGGGAGTATTCTCTCAAAATGCAGTTGCATTGTTACTTTATTATGAATCCTCCTCACAATGAATTGCAGAAAACAGTATATGCTACATAATGAATTATGCCGGTCATTATGCAGGGAGCAATTTATCTGGTCCATTCATCAAAGCTGTTGAAAGGAGGGAAAAAAATCACAATGCTAAAATAAAGCAATGAAGACAATACATAAAGTCTTGTTGTAGTAAAAGGCGCAGATTATTACTTTGTGCAAAAAGACAGCAGGTGCAGCTGTTTCCATTCGTACAGCTGAATCATTGAGACTTTCATGCAAATGAAGTCAGCCCTGTCTTTTCATCTCATCCACCAGATGGGAGGATCAGGTTGTAAGGAAAATAAACTTTTGCAGGTGTATTAAAACTGGGCATGCTTAATAAACTGCATAATGTGACAGTAAATCAAAAGCTTTCTCCCTGTACCTGTTTTATACTTTAAAAAATTCAAAGTTACAAGCATGCTTTGTTTTTATTATCCAAATATAACAACAGTTTTATATTTCTGGTTTATAACTTTTAGTGAGAATGTAGAAAAATGTATATATAAATGGATGTGGAGCGCATATAACTCTAAACCGAGTTTGTGTACTTGGGGCTGCAACAAAGGATTGTGTTCATCATTGATTACCATGCTGGATATTGTGTTGAATAATCAACTAATCACTTAGGCTGTAAAATGCTACAAAGGTGACAAATGTATGAATCTGGCTTGCTTGATCACTTTTGGATATTATGTCTGAAAAATGGCAAATTTCCTTTTCTGTGCCGTCCATGGTAAGAATATTGTGACTTAGTTAACTTCCATTTGCATTAAAATTTTCTGTACTTTTGTTTCAGGGATTGAGTGTGTTTATTAACCCAGGGGAGGGTGTAGAAGTTTATTAGTAGAAAGAGTGTAGAAAATGACCATATTAAATGAGAGGGCACTTAAAACACTTCTTCTAAGTTAGCATGACATAGTCCAAAAATATTTGAGACAATCAGTTCATTAATAAGAACAATTTGTTGCAAAGTGACCTTGGATTCAAAGGGCCAATTTGTTTTGGTATTCAGATTTGGGAGCAGATGGGCAGATATCCTGCTGAAGTGATGTAGGTTGCAAGTATTAGCTCCTCCTCCAGGCGTCCCGAGGCAATAGGGCCTGCTGTCACAAGTGGCTGCGATTGTAGAAACAGGAAACGACCAACAGGGGGCGCACTGGGCAGTTCTAAGTGGTGGGGATGGCAGAATGGAGTTTTCCACATTAAAACTTAATCGAGTATAGTCCTGGAGGATTTCTAAAGTCCACAGCAATTGGTTAACCTATTGTAAATGGCACTGTCAGAAAAAGGAGAATGTAAAGCGTTGCTCGATGGTCCTGGCTCCGCGTGAACAATGAAAGAGAAGCATGAGAAACCAGTCAGAGGAGTGTTAGGATCCAGGGGACATCAGTAGTAGTAAAACCAGTCAGAACGAATGAACGCCAGGGAAATGTTTTGGCTGCCTGTTAGAGGAACATCTCGGTGGGAGACACAGTACGACATGTTTGTGGATAGTAGTTTTGCCCCTAACCAATTTGGATGTACGCCATCATTTCTAAATAGCTTCCTGTGTTCCCAGAAGAGGTTGAAACTGTCAATGAAGGAAACGCTATGCAAAGCGCAGGCTGATGAGAGCTGGATGGGCAGCTGCTATGAACTGCCCGACCACAGGAGGTAGGACTGGATACATAGATGTGACTCACAGATCTTTTCAATGTGCGGAACAGGTGCACAAAGTCAGTTTTCAGTAGTTCCGACTGCTCTTGGATATCATTTGTGCCAACGTGGACAATGACCTTGGTAATATCATGTTCATTTGCTAGAAAGTCAAGAGCTTTATCAGCTGTACCGCAGATTACGGCACCCAGCAAACAAGAAGTTATTACTGAGGGAGTTCAGTGGGTTAGTCTGTGCTGGCGGATGCAGGACTCCATGAGCAAGATCCAAAGATGGGATAATCGAGGCACAGTTTAAAAAGGGCTTTAAAAACTAAAAAAGGCAAAACATAAGTGGTAGGGATCAAGCAACAACAAGCCACACTGTTGCACGGCGATAAGGTCGGTTGTCGCTTCCCTGGGGCATTAAGAACACGGTCACACATGCACCAATGCAGGCGAGTGACATTGATAATGATCTGGCCGGTGGGTGGTGCTTGGTTTTGGCTTGACTGTTTTCAACATGGTGGCTGCGTCACAAAAGTTTCTCATTTTACAGCTAAACAGTACACTAAAATATGTTTCTGAAACCATTTAAGATTAGAAATAAGCAACACAGTAACACAATCTTGGTTCATATTTAATTAGTACTGCCTAGTGTATCAACAGCCGAGGCGATATGTGGACAGTGCTGTGGGGTCAACCACCAGAAGGGAATGTTTTATTGACACCTTCACATGCATAGAATGGAAATTAAATGGAGGTTGAATGTTAATTTTGTTCATCTGTGACCGTGCCCTTAAAGTAGATGTGAGTCAGAGTGACGGGTTTCACTTCCACCCGTCACCTCTGAACCATCGCTGATGAGTAGAGATAAACCAGGAGAACACATTTGCTGCTCTTCATTCACATTAGGGGACCGTGGCACACAAACAGCACTTTGTGGGATAGCTTGCAACAGGCCTGCGTACCGCATTCAATCAGGGCACATCTCCCTGTGCAAGCTCCATCTGTCACTGAGGCATACCACTGTGTGCAAGACCCAGGCCACGTGGGTGAGCTTTGGTGAGATTGTTTTGAGTACTCAGGCCCAAAGCCTTTGGTGATGAGAGGAGTTGAAGGCCTTGGCACAAGACAGTGACATGGCTGACAGAGAGGGAAGAGAAACAGATGCCCGGGAAATCTTCATGTCATCTTGGATAGTTCACTCCTCAAACCTGTTTATCAACTTTGGCATCTATGGCTACATTTAGAGTTATAGTAAATAAGTTATAGTTGAGGCATGGTTAGGGTAAGGCAAATAAAACACTTGGTTAAGTTTAAGGAACAATCATGGTTAGAGTATTAAAAAAAAAAAAAAGCACTTGAACTTTCGCCCATTGGCAATGGAAGTAAAATGCGAGGTGTGAAATCGTCCAATATAGATATAACTTCCAGGGATACCGAGATGGTAAGTCAACATGCTGAACCACTTGCTATGGCATCACCCTAGTATGCATATGTATGTATATATGTATATCTATTACTGGAACAAGGCAAAAATAGCCCGGAAAGCAAATCCCTCTCCCCGCAGTGTTCAAGCAATCCTCAGACTGCCGATCAGGTCATGACAAAGCAATAACCACAGCTATAGGAGTGTTTAATCATATGCAGCAAATTCTTGGCAGAGTGAATAGAGGATTTAAGCTTCACATACACATTTCAATCATTAGGTTGTGCTTGCCTCATATAATGTACAACTTTGTTTACGTAAAACAAAAGAAACGAGAATTCTTTATCATCTTCATGTGATTTGCTTTCCCTGATGTGCCTTTAAAACTAAAGTATGTATCGAAGTGTGAATTTTGTGCACCAGCACACCCCTCATGTTTATCTATCTGCAATTCATCTGAAAGTCGGAACAACCCCTTAAATCTGCTTATCAGGTTTGACTGCCCATAGGAAGACTTTGATAAGCTGCTCCACGCAGTATTGCTGAATCAACAACAGCATAAAGTATAACTTCAGGCCCCCTGAATTGGTAATCATGAAGTTTTAACAAGACACCAGTTTGATCTTTCAGCGCCTTAAAGAAGAGCACACGGTCCCCTTGTGTGTTCAGTTCTATTAAACTGCAGCTTTAGACTTTAGGTTTGGCTTGGAGTTAACAAGAAGTCACAGCAGGGGTTTAGACCACCAACTTCTTCTCCTGTGATCTCCGTTTCCCTATATATGGGCTTCAGCACTTTGTGTGTAAAAGTGTGCTGTATACCAAAAACTGTGTGTGTCGTAGAAAAATAATGACACCAGAAGGGTACAGTGAGGAGAGGCTAAAAAGCAATCAAATCTTTATAACTTTGATCTGCCCAAAGGGAAAAAATATTCCGTGTATGGAAGACTGTCTTTTACAGCTCTCCAGACAGAATTATAAAACTATGGTTTTCTTTTTTCTTTCTTTCTCTTTTAAAAAAAAAACTAGAATAATGCATGTGCAATTAAGCAAAAACCTCAAAGTTTTTAAAATTTGTTCCAAATTAATTCCCATAACACATCTGCTTTGTTTTTTTTGCAACGGTTCACTAACTCCATCCTATCATGCATGCAGTTAGAAATGTGTTTTTAAAAGTTTTATGTTACAATCTATGAGCAGTGGATTTTGGCTTATGTTTTATGCATATACGCACTATATATAGATTTGTCTTTCTATAATTAAAAGATATTACCACAATTTAAATGTTACTTTACCGCCTGATTAAAGAAAACATTATTTCTAGTTTAGTTTAATAATTTCACTTTTTTTTTATTAAAAGCTTTACATGTCATTTTAAACCCATATTTCATTTGTTCACCGCTTTCGGTGTGAATTATGTTGTAATGTGCCATATTGCTGTTGAAATAGAGCCCATCATGCTAGCTTTTGAAATGAGACTATTAGTTATTAAAGTGCCACGAATAGAAAATTAGGGCCCTGAGCTTGCAATCCTACCGAGTTGGCAATTAATTTGGTGGTCAGCATATTTCTTAACACATCTCACAGGTCACTGACCTCACTTTCCTTTAAGCAAATGCAACTTTCTCTGAGAAAATGTATGAGCAATGGTCCTGTCAGTGCTCTAATGTGAAGAATTCTAATCACAAAATATATTTGGGATCACTTTGCTCTTTCAAATGTACAGTTTCTTGCTACTATCTTGTGTGTGGGAAATGCACTCGCGAGCTTTGTCTTGTGTGTGTGAACAATCAATAAGAACATAACCTGTTTCAAGCAGGTTGTCGGGGTTATATTGGAGGGCTGCTGACATTGAGTGCAATGTTTTCATTAACAGATGAAAAAGACAAATGAAAGACAATTTAAAATGTAAATTACTCACATTTGACACTCCAGGTTGTGAGAGAAATAATATATCATTAATCAATACGCAGGTTAAGTTAACATTCCTCGTGCTGTATTCCAGACTGAGCACTAATGCGTCATTCAAGTTCAGAGTTACATCTGCATGTAATACACATATGCAAATAAGTGCAATTATAAAGAGAAAGATATGTCATCATAAACAAAACACATTTGGTCTATTTTTCAGACCAATTTTCTTTACTTCTTCCAGTGTGTGCTGCTGAGAACGCACATGATTGACCACGCCAATTACCCTCTGCCACTCTTCTCTCTTCTTTGTGTTTGAAATGCCACAGCTCAGGCCTCCAAACCTTTAGTTTGAATTTCACAGTCACTGAAATTGCTCTTCTTCTTCAGAGTCTCCTCTACCCAGTCTTTCATTGTCTGACTTTTTAACTAAATCACAATGAACTTGAAAATGTCTATGTCTCTTAGTTACATGAGCTTTTAGCCATGTTTGCCATGCTAATGTATTTCAGTGAGAGGCGTTTCTCATATTTAGTTTGCCCTTAGAGATAGTGTTTGGGAAACCACCACTTGGATACCTAGTGGTTGTGCTCCTGTGTGGGTATGTGAGAAGAGTGGAAGCTTTAGGCTGACGTGATTGGATTAAGTGAAGCAGGAAGGAGTTGTTTCAGTGTCAACTAATATAACAGTAATGGGAAGTGTGAAAATAGGTAGAAAAAAAAAAGTAGAGTTTGAACACATTGTCAGAGTTATGGTATGTGCATTTACTAATCACAGTGGGTAGGTTCAGCACATGAAATAAGAATTGGCAAAGATGCAGCATGCTGGTTGACCTGCTCCAATGTGGAGGTAGATAGTGGAGTTGATGAAACAAAATACAATAGCTGGTGAGGCCAAAGACTGCATCCTAAAGAAAAAATATGTCTTTTCGAAGAGCATGCATTTGATGAGAGTTCACATTTTCCCTGCATGTGTGATTTCGCTGTAAATGCTTTTCTATCAGATGTAAAATGTAAAAGCTAAACTGAGCATTCTTGATCAATATTTAACTTATTTATTAAATTATTACATACATGTTTTCCAACCTTTATGAGGGGATAGAGCCGGGAGGTGCACCTTCTAGGTGTAGGAAATAGTCTTCTTGAATAAACAAACTATTTGCCTATCAAATTTTCCCTAAAGTAAAGAATGAATATGCTCTTAGTGTCCAGTTTATCCATGTCTAATTTCAAAGAGCAGCCTTTAGAAGAAACTGCAGCAGTTTTATTAGTCATTTAATCTTCGTATGACCCCTCAACACCAACTGTGTAGATGTGCTGATAATTACTGAAATAGTGCACCCAGCCATACTTCCTATACCTCTGCAGTATATTCTGCCAGGCTGTGGTGTAGTTGTAAAACACATCTGAATATATTTCAAGTATGTTCTAACTGCGTTAATTGTCACTTGAGCTGTACAGGAATCAAAAGCCTTCGGTGAGACATAATGAAGTGCAAAGACACATGCATTAGGGGTGTATAGCATGTGTAGTGGACTGAAGCCCTGCATGTTTAGATGAATGCATGCATTTACGTGCAGTCTTGCTTTTTCATCACATACATACTGTATGTGCACATCCATACATACAGTATGTCAAACCGCAGGCTGCTATTAAGATATTCTCACGTGACGTAAAGCGTCTTTCTCTCGTGATAAATGTTTTGCTGTGTTTTACCTTTCGGTTTCCTCGAAACGATAGATCCACTAAAATAAAAATGTTGATTCTGAATAAGCAACCACTGAGCTTCACTGTTTGATCACTGTGCTCGAAAAAAAAAAAAAAAAAGGTAAAAGTTCTCATAGCGGAGAGAATCACACCAACAGAGTTTAGAGCGTTCTTGAAGTGCATTATATCCACAGGAAGAGGCCCTGCTTAGACATGAAATTGACTCATGCTGTTTGCAACTTCTTCCACTCTGCTGGAGTCCTTCAATCTAAAGAGCCTCGGGTTTCCAAAGCCCTCTCTCCTTCAACTGTTGGAACTGCATCCTATAAACAAACAGCAGCACAGCCCTGACAAAAGTGATGCCAGTGAAAATGCCAAATGTATTCAAAACAGCAGCTATTTGCATCAGCTTTTGATGCAAATGCAACATGATGGTATACAATATATTTTTTTATTTCATAAACAAACAAAATACATCATAGCTTTCTACATTTACATCAAAAGCCGAGGCTTGTTTGTTTCTCATACTTTCTAGTAAAAATCAGTACTTACTGTTAGCATTTAACTGAAACCAAACCTGCTGCTGAAAACTCTAAATCAAAGCGCTAAATGTTCACTTTGACAACATGAATGCATTTCAACATGGCTTTATTAGTAATTCATAATGGGCTTTGCTTTTGATTCAGCTCAGCATCGATAAACATACAGTTGGCTAAAACTGACATTTTGCCAGAATACCTTTTAGTAGCCTATCCCGTTGATTCAGCTGATTCTTTTGTGAGGATAAGCTACAATGTGGATGTAAATGCAAACAAATTACTGTCATAGCAAACAGATTTATTCCATGAAGAAACACATTTGTCACTGGAAGTAACTAGCATCAACACCTGTTCAGAGAGGATGCACTTTAAAAGCTAGTAGTGCTATTACAGCGATTTATGTGGGGAGATAGTTCACTTTAATGAGCAATTACCCTGTATTACAATGAGCTGTTGAAAGAAATCTGGAAAATGGAGACAAGCATTGTTACTATGCCAGAATCTATTATCCACTGTTGAATTTCGCAGATGGTCAGAGTTCTGTGACTTTTTTACAATTCCCCCATTTTGTCCTCTTAAAACTGTCTTGAAAAAAAGTTTTTGAGGTTTCGATCGTGAACTTAATTTCTCTCAAATTCAAGTACATTTTATTGAAAATGTGGTACAGTTAAAAAGAAAAAAATGTATAAACACAGAGCTCATTTCTGCTCAAGTAACAGGAGAGTGCTGCAATATTTGATGTGTATGTGTAAGAGCTACAAATGTAACCAAGGAAGGAACATAACTACATCAATATTCATGGCATTAGTTCAAACATATCATTATGAAAACATAATTTGTTTGTCGTCATTGCTGTAATATAACATTTCCTTGGGCATCTCTGACTAATCTATTTGTATCCTTTATTATATTCATGTCATTGTGATAACTCTCAACTCAATTAACCAGTTTGTTTGCACTCACATTGTAATAGGTTAAACAACCCTTAAAAGGCACCACAAACACTACGGTACAATGCTAAGTGCATTCCATTTGCTGCTTGGATGTTTTAGAGCTATACCGAACAAATTAATTCATTCATCCCATTCAGCTGTCTCTGTCCCTGATTTAGTTGGACTTCATTTTTCAACCTCAGCTCTGCTTTGTATTTTTCCTTCCTTGCGTTTTTGTGGCGTCCGCCGCTTTTTGCAATTAAGACGCAACACGATCGGCCTGTGACTGTCAGCTCAGAATAGGGAAAGCAGAGTGTATGAAAGCATCGTAGTAAAAAAGCCTCAGGAAAAATATATTTTAGTATTAGTTTGGATTGGATCACTTGGTACAGAGGTCAACAAGTCTATGTTACAACATGGAGAAAGGGCCTTGTTTAACTCTAGTTAACCCTGTGTGGAAAGACATGATGACACTCTTGTGATATCCTCTTTTTACTTCTGGTGAAGGACATGACGCGCAAACAATAGCTTTTCACAACTCAGTTAACACACTTGACCATGTGTGCAAGTGCAAAATGGACTGTAAAGATAAAAAAGACTGTATGATTGCATTAGCTATAATTAATAAATACATTAATACAATAAAACTATTTATTCAGAAAGAAAGCTCGCAACGACCAAATATTTAAGTCTACCTGTCACTTTAAGCGCAGTAATTAAGACGTTTGAATAGACAAACATGCAATGAGTGCAAAGACTTTGCAGTAAGAGCATCTCCAATATAATTGTTCTCTTTGTGTTTGGTCATGAGGTCTTTTAGTTAAAGGCACAGATAATTTGAAAAGCATGCGACAGATGCAATTGCCTGGCTGCTTATTTTAGTTCCTCACAGTGGATGTTTTTCCAGGGTTTTATGCCATTGATCTAAAATCCAGCATACATGAGGCATATCTGAGGCCAAATTTTATTTTTTAAGGTGGAAAATTGTGAATTGAAGAACACAAAAGTAAAGTAAAATAGTAGAAAAGTAAAAATGATTGGTTTTCATGACTCACATAAATAAAGCCAAATGAAGTAATTTAAGCTTCATGGTTAGAGATGATGAATCAGTTTGAATGATCATTTAGAGATGACTTTGTATTCGAAACCTTCTCCTTTGTAATCATTTTATTGAATCCATTATTCATTACTAAAGTATTCCTTTCATTAGAAATAAGGATCATAAATATTTTGGCATCCAAAAAAGTTTGTTTTTTTTGTATTCAAGCATAAAATAAGTTCATAAATGTATTCGGGGTATTTATATCTAAATTGAACATATACTTTATGTCTGGATTTAGCTTGAATCATCACACCTAAAGCATGACTTGAATTTGCATCAACATGTGTGTAACTCTTAGTATTGGATTTGCAGCAGACATTGACTGGGCTTGCTGTGAGGCAGAGGCAGCTGTGTTTTATAATGCAGTTTGCATTCTCTGTTCCCCATTAAATCCATTCCTCGGGACAGACTTCAACTTGTGACCTCTCTATTAGCCCTCGTGCACCCGGCCTGGTGATTAGAGGAACATTAGGAAATTAAAGGCAAATTGCATTACCAGAGAAACAGATGGAGGTGCTGCTGAGGACCCTACATACAGGACACGGAACCTGCTGATGCTCAGACTTTCCACCCTTTCATCTGCCAATGTATGATGCTAAATGTCACCCCCGGGTAGCAATTTCTCAGGTGGCACATTCTGATAAAGGATGAGGCCTTTGATTTGTTTTAATCTCGAAGTTTGGTTAGGTGTATGGAAAGACTACTCAAGCATATTAATTAGATGTAAATAACTTCACAACTTCACTGTGTTTACACACACTCTGGGGTTTTGAGGAAATATGTTCCTCAACTGTAACTATTTTAAGCTGATACAAATAGGATGATGCAGTTGAAGAAAATGTAGATTTACCCGCAGAAGAATTCATTTGTTTAATATAGGATGCAGAGGACGAGACAAAATATAAGGATGTTTCAGTGAAGAAAGTGCCTGACCAGTCTTTCCAGTGATTAATCTCTTTCAGTCTCATGTCCTCCCCACCTTGACCTGGTGTGCGTGCTTCACGGAGGAGGCAAACTATAAATTGCTACATCTAATATGCATAAACATGTTAAGGTGCAATTAGTGCTCCTGAATATCTTTGGAAACACATCACATAGTGTCCTTAAGATAGTCCTAATGCGTCAGTGGTGGTTTTTTAGTTTGGAAGAAAAATAGGTGCAATTGGAATCATAAAGGCAATTTAAGACATAGTATATAGTCACCAATCAATTTCACCTAAACTCTTAAGAGATATATTTGAACCACCGTCATAAATTAGGAAATAAAAGCACCTACAAGTTTAGCCTACATAATTTATTCCCAATTTTCTCCCCTGATTGTCCATTCCCCTCTGGGATAGCTTATGAGACATATTAATATTTCAAATGTTGCCCCAGTAGAGATAGGGCTCATTGCTCATCCTCCAATGACACAGGCCTGATAATGAAAGGTGGCCTTTGTGCTTTTGAGGGAAGAGCCTGTATGGCGACAGAGTTGACATAGGCGTACCCGTGGCAAGGTTTGATTCATGCAAACAAAAATACTCCATCGAGCTATTCTACTGCGTGTATTTCTCTGCCAGACTGTGCTCTTCGAAATATGTGTTACTGCTTAGTTTCCTCCCTCAGACTCACAGGGAACAGAATATCTTAAGTTCTGTGCTTTTACATTTCACAGAAACTAATAAATATGTATTTTTGTTTGTACTCTTGGCCGGTGCTCGGTGCCTGGAGATATGGGAGTTGTGCTGGTGCTTTGACAGTGTGACAGGTTTAGTGCTGGAGGATTGTCAGATGTCTCTCTTGCCAAATATTGTCTTCAGTATCTACTCACAGATTTCCCTTGAGCCAACAACTTCACAAATGCAGGGCTCACACAGGAGCATCACCAAGGTGACATTTGTAAACAAATGCCAGGGATTAATGCAATTATGGCTTCCATTATTTTATATCTACATATATCCTTCTATATCAGCCAGAAGCTGCCAACCTTTAAGTCGCTTGGATGATGAAGGTGAAACCATGGCACCATACAGTATTTATAGTGAGCTGTGTACTATAAATCTGTTTAGATGTCCACACATGCATTGAACCATAGTCTGAGTAGCATGTGAAGACACCACCTTCACATTTTATTATAACAGCAGATTTTCCCCCTGCAGCAACTTAATTCCCATCTTTCAATCAAGTCGCTATTGTAGTATTTCCTTTTGACAGCATGCAAAATAAAAAAATCTGGGATTTATTTTACATGGGAATAGATTGACACTGCAGAGAATGCGTTTTAAAACAGTTTGCCTTCTGTGCATGTCACAAACTGTTAAGAAAAGACACACAACTGAGTTTAGGTTGACATGTGTCTAAAATGCTCTTCCACGATGAATATTTCAATACTTCATATTTCAGTTTGATTATGCCTCGCTGTGACCTTAATAAGTCAAAACGTGCGATACATATTTTGGCTGCTACTTGAAGGCGAAAGAAATAAACTTTAAAATAAACTGACAGATCGCCTGACATTATCGCATTAGAGAGTTGTTAGGGCTTAGTAAACAGTCGCCTGTTTACACTTTTATTTGCAGTCCTGTTTCTGGTCACATTACAAATGTAAGTAAAATTTGTATGCAGCTTCTTTTGGTGAAATTTGGTTGATGAGAGTGGTTGGGCTGGACCTTAAACTTGTGGGCCATAACAAGGGCGTGATTTCCACTGAGGATGGATGGGACAATGTCCCCCTCACTTTTATCGTTTCAGCTGGTTTGTCTTACTAAACAGTGCTCTCTTACTGTGCAGCCTCCATAATCTAGATTAGAGAAGATCTGAATTGATGATAAATAAATGTTGATATTCAGGTCTGAGTCCTTTTAAATTTTTAGGGCTAAAAACAAGGTAGTAAATTTAAACTACAGTAAAGGTTAACACGTTTTTTTAGGGGTCAAATATTAATAATAAGATGTATAACCACCACAGTACTCTTTGCAGTACACTTTGTAATGAACATTATCTAACAGAACGTGTTATATTTAATACAGGAAACTAAAAAATATTTTAAGTAGTGTTACAATACATAGGTTTGCACAGCATTTCTTTTGTTATACTACCATGGAATCATTTTATCAGAATTATCCTAAACTTTTTGAAAAATTAACAAAACTTACCAAACCTACACCCTTGGGCCATTAAACCAATTACATGAGCTAAAAAGGAGATAAAAAGTTTTGTAGAGCTGCAGAGGCAATAATTCTATGTAGCATGCTTTAGTGATTTCAGCCCATCTAGAGGGATTTAGGTGTACTTGATTCCAAGCATAATAAGGTAGTGCACAATAGGGAAATATTATTCATTTATTCAAGTGTGCGTTCCACATTTATCTCAACATCTTACGTGACAATAGCGGGGACTTGTGTCTCATTTCCATAAAACCAAAGGAATGGAAATGGAAAAACTCAAGTGGTTATAGGTATGGTTTTAACATAAGGTGGCTTTAAGTTTGGAATGTGATTACAATTAAAAACATATGGCTTTTGTGAACATGCCTTATATTCAACCTTATCTCCGAAGCTCGGCGTATGCACGGAAGAAATGCATTTAATCCACATCTGCTCCAGTAATCCATGGGAACAGATCAAAGAATGTCAGGTTAAAGAGAGGCTGTCAGAATTGCAACTTAGTTTATTTTACATGCTGGAAATTATGTTTCTCATGTTCGAGTGAAACACATTGTCTCCCACAGCTATAGTCAGTGCTAAATAACATGTGCAGCAAAACACAAAGTCATTCTGTATCACAGCAGTTGTGGAAGGTACGGAAAGAGACTAAAACTCCCACTTTGAATGCTGTAGTTACCTCTCCAAAAGCTCCCATTACTGGACCATCAGCTGAGAGTCACTTTGTCACACTCCGTATGTGACTAAATAATCACTCTGCTTTGATGCAACGCAGGAAGAGAACTGAAACAAGGCACATTTTGAAAGCAGCCATTTATATCCATCTTTTGAACTTTGAAAGGCGCACAGAGACTTTATATATTTTTTTTCTTTTGTTTTCTCAGTTCCGCCCCGTCCCTGTTCATCAACCCTTCTTTTTATAATCTCTGGTGAGCCCAGAAGGACAGGCTTTGATAATGATGATTGACCCAGTATGTGGGTTTCAAGCAGCCAACTTCTCATAGATAATTCTTCCTCTCTTTCTCTGTTCGTGATTAGGTAGCTGGCACGTAGCAACTCGAATAGTGCCCAGAAATTTGATTGTGTTAAAGCGATTGGGGTGAGGTCGAGGACTGCAAAGACCCATGGAAATCACCACACAGGGATAAGTGATGGCTTCAAAGTATATCAAACTGGAAAGACCCCTTGCCTCCTTCACATGTCCCTGTCGGGATTTCAAGCCACTTTAGAGAGTTTTAAGACACATCACAGGGGGCTGTTTACTGCTCTCTTTCCTCCTTCCTTTCTCTTACTCTCTCTTTTCCCTCCTGTGCGTGCGTGCGTGTGTGTTTGTGTGTGTGTCCTCACTAGGGTTGATCTCGGACAGGCATTTTGGTACTCAGGCATTCATATTTTCCGCATTTTTACGGCACATATTCTCACTGCATAGGTCCATTGTATTAAAGTATTATCTGTCCCAGAGAACCATCTAATAGCCAATTTCATGCAAGAATGATGAAGACAAAAGTGAAGGGTTATTAGTGGAAAGGAGAATAGTTTGGTGTCTCACCTCAGGGATCTTTGATAAGAAGTGAACAGGGATGACTACGGGCAGTGGCAGAGCTGTAAGACAGTGGCAGGAGCGCCTTGTATCTTGGCGATAAAGTAAACAAGCCCACAACAAGGCAGAGGCAAGTCTCCCAGATTAATACATACACACACACACACACACACACACACACACACAAAAAGAAAAAGGATTGACAGTCTTATTTGTGTTGCAGCTTACCCACGCAGAGCTATGGACTGGGTTGACATTTCAAATGTTTACATCAAAGCATAAAGCACCGTGGCTGCCTGGATGACTGGTACACCCATTAGCCTCTTTACATATGTCAACATTCCCAGGCAGAGCACACGGAACAAAGAAAAACACAGTTGAGGGTACTTTAAAAGAGGTTCTTTTTCAAAGTAGACGAATGAAAGAAAAGGGAGAATAAGCATTTAACAAGGAAGAGCCACTTAATAAAAGCTTTCACTTTTTCCAAACAAGAAAAATGCTTTGCTCCTCCGCCCCCTACCCCAAATTATGTCTTTTTGATACTGACAAATATGTCTTTTGGGCCACATTGTTACTTGGCACGTAGAGCCTCTTAACTGATCTGATCGCAAGTGAATATATTTTTGATATGAATGTATTGAGCATGCAAGTGCAGCTGGGAGTTGCATTTGGGGCCAATGACCTCAGTGTTCCCATCACAAAGTCACAGAAATTACAGAATTTAGACACATTTATTTGTCTAATACTTATCATCACTCATTCAAGTGATGATAAGTAAGTATCGCGTGTCTGAAGCTCCAGTTGACATATAGACCAATTTTTCTCTCCAATTCCTTTGTTCCAGATGTCTGGAGCTCCCACTTTAGTCTTTTTATTAGTGATTCAAGGTCTGCTGTTGTGCTCAGTGACATTTGTTTCATAAATTGAATAAAAACAACACAAATTGAAGCCAATGAAAGCATTGTGAGATAAAGAACATACCTCGCTGGCTATAGCTACATCCATGAAAAGTGGCAAAATCAATGCAAAAATTGTGAAAAGCACAGTTGAGATTGACGCAGCTCAAAAATAACAACTTTTAAAAGAACATATGTCTTAAACAGAAAGTTTAAGTATCCCTAGCAACTGGTAGCTGCTGCCCGCTCCTGTGCAAAGACAGCAGCGTAATTATGGCATGAATGCCTGCAAAGTGTATAACAACCTACAATGCTTCCAGAAGAGGATTTTGAAGATGCCGCATTGTAGTAGTTCCAGTTTTAGGTGGAATTTGGATTCAAATAACACTGTGGTTCTCTTTTTGGGCCAGGCATAGCCAAGGTGGGGAAGCAGAATCAAGATATCTTCACCACTAGTGGAGAAAGGTGGGACTGTTTCTACACAACCAGTTTGTCACTTTGTAGAACATGTGTTATGGCATGGTGTGTCCTGCATCCACTCTATTTCAAAATCATATTTTTGTGCCTAACATTAAGTGTAAAGTGTCTCAACTGCATGCTGATGGACAGAGGGGATACTCAGTTTTAATGCATAGCAGAAATGATAAGAGATAAGGATGTGAGCTGCAGCCAGAATAGGCCGGTCATTGAAAATGAGTAAACAACAACACATGAGCTATTAAAAGCAACCTGCACATGTCAAGATCAAGCATGTTACATGCACTATAGACAGAAGATAATTGGCCATCAGGACGGTATGTTTAGTTGACATCACACTCATACTTTAATTATCCTACAATATTTGGCAAACACGAGAAAGAGGTGAAAACAAGCCACTCCGTAATTTTTAATAAAGATCTGTTTATTAAGTGTTTACAGCCAGGCGTGTTGGTGACTTTTTCTCCAGACAGCTGTTCCAAAGACGCATGGTTAAATATCAACACACACATTAATTACTGTCTGTAAATTAAAGTTCGGTCCTCTGTGACGTGCAGAAGAGAGAGAGAAAGCTGCTCACTATTTGGAGCCAGTAAACAGTGTGCAAAATACCCTCTGATCAGGGAGTCCTGTGCTGTGCATATATTCCAAGAAGCTTTAACAGACAGATATCCATTCTATATAACCGAGAAAATAAAACATGTTAACTTCTGAAAACAAAAGCCCAGTACCAGAACTGAGACGTTGCCTGTCCCATACCCACTCTATGATTGTGAAATGTATTCTTGTCAACTTGTCTAGACACGATTTTGATATATCAGAATGCGGGACGGTAAGTCTGCACATGGCCTTAAGGATCTCTTATTGTTCCAACATATGTGAGTGCATTCATGTATGGATGGATGTGAGCAGGAGAAGGCTGGGATGAGATAATACATACCTACGGTATTTCAATCTCTTCTCTGAAATGAAGACCATTTCTTTTCAGCTTTTCAAAGGGCAGTAGCCATCATGATCAATGCAACACAATGCCACACTTTAAAGGGCTTTTTCTGAAAGGGGATTAAAGCCACAAATGACTACTTTGAAGGGCAGAAAAAAAAAACATTCTTTGATCCATGACAATTTATGAATCTAAGAAAGCGTTATTCGTCCTCAATGTCTCTGTTATGTAGGAGTTTTATTCGCATGCCAGCAATTGTGTGTGGACTTGGTTTGGACCACAAGTGTGTGTCTTTGACATTCCTGTTGTTAGATCTTGTATTGCAATCATCTGTCATATATAATGTCATTTATTTTTAGAAATAGATACAAACAGCTATTAAAAAGAAATGTATAAATAAAAGCAGTCAGCAGATAGCACTGACTTAGCCCACTCCACGTCGGATCGTCAAACTTTCTGTTGCTGGCGTTACACAGGCTGGACCCAGTGCTTGGATATACGCCGGCCGTATCCGAGCCGTCGGAGCGGCTGCACACTCCCCTCCCGGGAGACAATAGGCTACTATGTCGGCGCAGAGGACGAAACAAAAACACAAGTCTTTCCTCGTTTCTGCCGCCAAGTCAATATACAAACCAATATACAAACTATCAAAACGTAACTTTACACAGACCGTACTGACCCCAGTGACACAGTAAAAACACAGATACCTAACCCCCCCGGCGCTCAGAGATCATCAGTTTGGTCTAATGAATCGACAGAGTGACTGAAAGAGAGGCGTTACATAGGAGTGAAGAAATACACAGTAAATTATATTAACACTCAAAGAGAGAAGTGTAGCTATAGCTGTAGAATACAATACACAATATAAAGAATACACTATAATACTCTAAAACAGAATAATATAAATATGACAAACTACTACATCTAAAACATAATCAGGATAACATAGACTAGTTGACTTTTTTTTAATAACTGATGGTTTTGACGATTGATGGATTTAGATTCTATGGAACCAGTAGTAGAGTTGAAGTACTGTCCCCTATTTCTTTGGAGCAGGTGGCTCGGAATTACACATTGTACCTTTAAGGCACGTAGCTGACAATGGACCATGGAACGCATCTGAACAAGGGGTGGGGGCGGCATAATTTCAAGGCCGGCGAAAGGTTTATTGTATTACCTGTATTACTGATGTATGAGTATGTATGTATGTAGCTGATAATAATTCCTACATTTAAAATGCTGTTAAAGTTTTGTTCCTAGAACATCGACGAACAACGACGAACGGAGTGAGTTTTCAGATGAATACTTAAGCAGCACATAATGTCTTTTATTTGTACATAGAGAAGGAAGGTCATTCCACTATTGTGGTGCCAGGAGTGTCAAACGTCAAGTGGGAGAGGGAGCAATGAGCAAGCCAGTGCAGGAAGTTGAGATTCAAGCAGCAGTGGTCGAATGCAGTACACTAGCAGTTAAAGGGTAGAAGTGGAGCATGCAGATCCTTTTTCAGAGCTGTACAGCAACAACTTTAAATGTCATATTAATACAGTCCAAAATACCAAAACCAAAATCTGTATCTTGGCAAAGGTCTTTCAACAGAGGGTTCCATGACGCAATTATTGCTTAGCCTTTCAATTTGCAGAACTATTGTGCACATGTTATATCTAGAATAACAAGAATTTTGCTTAAAAAACAAACTTTTGGAGAGAATTTAGATTTAAACAGTCAAATAAGAAAAAAAATGAAACCACAGCACAGTTAACTGCGGCATACAAGCAGCCTGTTCTGTGTAAAGTGAGTGGGCAACTCTCAATTGTATAAAGAATAGCGTGAAATGCAGCTGCTGTCTGTCTGAGAGAGAGTTGACAGGATTTCAGAGCGTGGAGAATGGAAATAAGAAGTGCTATTGGAAGTGGCTGGTTCCTTCCTGGAGGAGTTATTGGTGTCTTCTGTCTGCCTCTGATTACCTTGCCAGCCCGATTTCCACAACTCCATGTCTATTTGCTCCCCATTTTTATTTACATGGATCTTTTAGGCCATTTCTCTTGTATTTCTTAAAACAATTTGGGTCTAAACAAGTATACTGATGCATGAGGCAACTAACTGAAGATAAACCACATCGTGTATCAGTCATGCTGCTTGTCCACATTTGTTTTGCTCATTTCATTTGTTTCTGTTTGTTTTATTCATCCACTAAATTGAGATTTTCAGGCAGTGCAGAATTGTTGAATTAGAACATACTGTGTACAAATCAAGCGAGGATTGAATGGTGACACATGTTTGTGTCTGTTTGATTGTGTTAGATGATTTTATGCCTTCATACTATACCATATGCAATATAATCATTATGTTTGACGCGCCTTAAATTCCTAAGGGTTCATCAGCAACATTTTTTCAAATGTTAAGCAGGAAAGGAGCAGAGGACACGAAGAGGTGCAAACGGTGTGGAAAGTAACTTTAGTGATTCATACTATCCTTTGCAGGAGAGAGGGCTCTTACTATCAATTATTTTCATGAATTTTTCATCGCTAAAATAAGCAGCACACGTCAAACAGCTAAAAATCTCCACTGGAACTATACAGCCCACAGGCAACCATCAGCTGTCAAACAGCCTCCGCGCTCTCCGTAGATCTATCTTAAAGCAATGAAGGCAGATCATCACAAGGAGACGAGGATGGCGCGGTCACTTCAAGGAGGAAGACCGCTATGTGGGAATATAGTGCAGATATTCTAATGCCATTAATTCCAAACCCAGTTTATTATACTTAATAGAATGTTGTTAAAAAACAATTGAATGCCACTCCGAACAGCTTATGATATGAACAAATTGGAAAAAACAAAACACGATAAACTTAGATCATCAGCTGTCAGGCGTTGTGTTGCAGATGATATGATCTCATCCTTAACTGACAGCTGCCAAACGCTCTGTTTATCATTTATGTCCTTCTTCCAGGCATTTTACTACCCTTGTCTTGAACTGATGTTCAATTTCCCTTAAGCATGAAAACATCAGGGATGCACATGGCTTCAGGTAGGAAAACAATTTCTGTTTAATTTGCAGTTTAAAGACTGCAGAGGGTCAAACTAGCCTCCCAGGGATTCTTCTCATGTGGCTTTAACAGATGAAGGCAGCCATATGTTTTTCCTCACTGTCAGCACTTGACAGAAGCCCCTAAAGAGAACGTTGTTAACAACAGGTGAAGGGAGGCTCAGGGGAATAGCCTTATTGGCACATCAGAATGATCAATTTGACCGGATCACTAGAATCTGTACTTTGTGCTATTTGGTGAGGAAATAGTGTCTGCAACCCTAATATTCAGCGTATTGTAAAACTGTATGTGATTAATGCAGCTGCAGTGCAATACCATTTTTTACATGAACATTGAACAGCAAAACATGGCAGACACAGATTGGACTTGATGGTAATCTCTTGTTTGAAATACCTGTAAATGACATTTCAATTGACGACACGTTTCATTCAGTTTTTGTTTTTGTTTTGCATTGAAGCTCTGATTTAGATTTGTTTCCACCATGTGCCTTGATAAAAAGTTGATTTAATTCCTGGTTGATCTAGCAACACACCGTAGTTATCAGTGGAAACATCAAGTGCGTTTTAATAATACAGGTCCATAGCGTACACAGACAACTGGGGTCAGCAAACACGCCTTAAAGCGACTGCACTGTCAGAAATGCGAACAAAGAAGAGCAACGTGTGTATCCGTTTACAGAGCAACAAAACAAATCATGGACTCAGAGGTTGTTTTGCTAAAGACATTTAAAGAACAGTCAACAATGTTGTCAAAAATGGCAATACTGTCCATATGCATGTTAAACATAGTTTAAATCCAGTGCAAGAAAAGGGACTTCACCAGTTACAACAAAAACTACTAGATGATAATTACAGAAATGAAATACAGGATTTTGTGCTGAAAACATGTCAGAGATAAGTACTTTAAAAAAGGGTTTGATTGATGAAAAATTTAAAGAAGATCTTATTTATTAGTAGGTTTATTTACTTTCTTGCTAGAGAAGATCATTACCACGTTCATAGTCTGTACGTTAGGTAGGAATCTGTAGCCTGCAGGCGATTGGCTTAGCTTAGCAAAGAAACAGGGGCACCTTTAAATTTAATTACCGGTACTTACCATGTTATTTGTTTCATCTCTTCACAAACAGAAATTGTGGAGTACCACGCTCTCTTGGCGACCAGGTGCAATAATCCGTTATGGAAGGCCATTTGAACAAGTAATGTATTCGAGATTTCGTGTTGAGACAACATTCAAATATGGACATCTGTTTGCTTTGTAACCTCACAGCAAAGACAGAACTTGTGGAGTCCCCCGTACAGCCACAATGATTGTACATTTCAGGTTCTGTAAGGAATAAACAAATGTGATAACATGTTATTAGAAACAAACAGAGGTGCTGCTAGGTGGATTGCTTTGCGTCCTTATGCCAAGATAAGATAATTACCCACTCGTTCTAACGTCATATGACCAAGAGTAGTATCAATCTTCTAATTTCATACTAACAAGGAACGGAATAAGGCCATTTCAAAGGGGGTTGATTCCTTTAAGGATTCAAATGTAAATGGAGAACTCTTAGGCACCAGGCAGTATCTTGCCAGACGGCAACAAACAGGACTAATGGTGAGCTAATAACACATTTTAAAATACAATGTAAAAGCCATATACAACAAAAGAAGGCTTTTTCGTGCATTTGCATTTTTGCACCAATATATCACACAGTGTCTGAGTGGATACAGTGGAACACTTTAATGTATTATGCTGCCATTCAGAGTAAACTAGCTAATAGGCTATACAACTGTGGCGCTGCTCATTTTTAGCTGACAGGTTACCGCTGTCACCGGCTGTCAACTAAATGGACAATAACCTCACAGAAAACAGTGAGCAGCATCTCGATAGCTTTAGAGCTGTAACACAAAACATTTCTTTTATAGCTCACCACATTTGTTGCTGTTCATTTATGTCTAGCCAGCCACTGTCTGGCTAAGAGATCTCCAATTACAGCACTGCAGCCTTATGTCAAAGAATTTCAATAATTTAGTGTTGAAATGTGCTTTTATGCCCTCTCGAGCATTTTTTTAAGATGCACAAAGTTTGTTATACTTTTTATTGACAAGTGTGTAATTACTGCATTTCAGTCAAACCTAGAGTACGTTCTTAACCTCAAGAATACCTCACTTGTTCTTTGTTATTTCTTGTACAGGTTGGTCTACTGAGCCCTTGTTTAGTGATCATTTTAGTTTCTAATGTCAACATAGAAAACAACAATGAGAAATATCATATCATTTTCAAAAACGTACAATATTATGTCATCAATTTGTCGATCAAAAAGGTCTGGATGTCACTTGTGACGCAACATGAGCTGGCTCTGTCATGAGAGAGAGAGAGAGAGAGACACTTTGTGGTAGCTAAGAGTACGTATATTTAAATATGCCATTATTCTGTGTACTGCTCAAAGCAGAAACCATCCAGAAGGACAGAATTGACCAGAAGCCAATTCATAGATGATGCGGGTGTATGCCTCGGTAAAAGAAATGTAGCTGCATCCAAACCATGTTTATAAAAGCATCTCGGCAGTGAGAGCCTCAGGGCGAAAGGCTCGAGCCTTTTGCCCTGAGGCTCTCACTGCCTCACTCACACAATTGCATCACTTACACAAAGTAAAAAAAGATAGAAAAATTGACTATTCCAGTTTTCTGCTTTGACAGAATTTTCATGTAGCTGGTAACGGAACCATTTTTCAAAAGTAATACCAGTACGTTTTGTGCAGTGGTGTTCCATTGGGTTAAATATCAAATCTAAAAACTCTGTCTTCATAAAGGATATGCATAACTTAAAAGGGACATATCATGAAAAACTCACTTTTTCAGTGCTTGTGCACATACATTCGGGTATCTGGAGTCCCTACCAACTCTCAAACTGTGAAATTAGACAACCCATACAGTTTTTTGTGCATCACCTAGGTCAGAAAACATGGGATTCAATGAGTCATTTAGATTTGGCTTCACTTCCTATGTCACATGCAGGCTCGTTAAAAAAATAACGCCACCATCTGAGTATCTCCACCAACGGCTTTAGAATTACCGTTGCAATTTTTCTCTCAAGCCAATCAGAGTAGACTGGACTTTGTTGGGAGGGGGGCTTTAAGAGACAGGAAACTGAGCGTTTCAGACAGAGGGTGATTACAGGTATATTCAGACAGACAGTGTGAGAAAAATAATGTGTGTTTTTAAACAAAAAAGCATGTAAACATGTTCTAGTAGACACCAAAATACAAGTATTATCCTGAAAATAAGCATAATATGTCACCTTTAATCTTAAAGTATCAGTGCAATTGCTTGATATTTCCTACAGCCAAAACACTTAATGGCTTATTGAGATGTATGAGCCGAGAGATCAATACTATATTTAATCTAATGTCCTTGTGTCAATATGAATTAATGTAGAGTGCAGCAATTTGATGCATTATGTCAGTGAGTTGTGAGGGCATCTACAGTCTAACTTCATAACGTGACTCAAGCTGTTGATGTTGATGATGGTTTAGTCATTTAAGACATTTGACTTTGTGTCATAGTAAGAACATCGCCCAACTACAAAGCAGAGTCACAGTGAATCACAATGTGTGTGCATTTCAGCATTGTAAAAATGATTATATACAGTAAATAGTTCTGAAGAATTACTCTGCTGTACTGTATCAACAAACTGGTTAAGATATAGCCCACCTGGGACTCTCTATGGTCACATACTGAATGAGAGACAGGCCTCAGCTTGACTGTGTGGCATCCTGAGCAGATGTGCAGACAGGTAGGCCCTGGAGAGAGCCAGAGCTAATTGGCCTGGTGGTTAGATCCGAGGTCAATTGTGGGCCAGGTCTCCAGAAGGACAGGTCATCAGGGAGCCATGGTTTGTTCCCTCAGGGATTCTGGTTGCCATTGCTTTTCCTCTGGACATCAGTGAAATATTGATTAAAAGGGAGAATGCCGCTTGTTTTTAGCATCAGGGACTTAGAGAAGACTGACAGAGACTAAACAGGGAATTATTTTGACAAAGTAATGGGTTTTTTTCCGGCTAAATGGCCTTAAAAAGAAATCCCCTTAGTGTATGCTTACAGTGCCTTCTTGTAAGACCTTGATTCTATTTGGAAACATGGATAATGACCACTTGGGAAGTGGGATAATGCTTGTTTATTGTGTCAAGTCTGCATCCTTCAGACTCTGACCTTTTAAACAAACACCAATTTTCATCCTGCCACTCAAACACTTTGCAATCAAACATAGACCAATCGAAATGGCTAATGATCTCTTAATTAGTTGTACTTCTCTTAGAATGTTCTTAAACAATCTTTTTGACAGGTTATATATTTGTATAGTTTTTTATCGCTACGACAATATACATTGAGATGGTACCGCAAACTACATTATTCTACACTATTCTACACTATTCTTATGGTTTTGGTTCATGCTTTAGGGATGAATATGATGAATAAAATCCCATTTTTGCTTACATTTTGGGATTGAGGAACCAATACATCCAAGCCCCTTTTATTACATCCAAAAATCTATGGAAGGAAAGGGGCCCCTGAGAATTAAACAAATCAATAAGGATAAATACTGGCGAAATGAGTGACCCACCCTATAAATTATACAACAGAGACTAGCCCCCTTGTCATTAAAAAGGTCAACAATCAGTTCTTTGAATGCAAGATGAGAGGATATTATATTTTATATAATAATATTTATATTTATTATATATTTGAGTTTGTATTGTATGAAAAACCTTTGGATATGAGTGGAAGAGTATGCCAATCAGCAATGCAAATTGTTTTGTAAATATTACCTCAATACAGAAGTATATTACACTGGTAATAACATTTCATTGCCATATTGTTCATTTCATGTTTCAATCAAAGATTGTGTTCATGTTCAACCTACGATAGATTTTGCTAGAAGCAATTAGCAATTAACTTAATACCTTTTTTTTAATGAAAAATAGAAGACATCGAATTAATACTTAGTTGTTTATGCACAGGTCACAATTATGGCCTATATTGGCCGAATGTACATGATGTTCATTTTGCAATTTGCATCTTGCAGGTTGCAAGACCCCTGTATAGCTCTGTCAACCTCATCCATGGTTGTCGACATTTTTTCTCTTGCAATTTTTCATTCTCAATGTCGGTAAGGCTCTGATTAGCTAGGTTGTGTTTCCAACCAGCAAAGCATAAGCGAATGAACACAACACCTGACCTATTTGAATTGCTGAAAAAGAGACATAAGGACTGTGATTCAGAGGCTCGGAGCTGGGTCAGTACCTTAGCTTTATCATACCAGATTAACTGTATTTCATAATTAAAACACTGTATGTTGAATCAATGTGAGAGGTCCATAAAGAGAGTTTGGTGTCTACTCATTTGCTTTGGGTTCTCCAAGCTCAGCTGCACCATTTCCATTAATATCACAAAAGCACACTTGTAGACTGTGACCTGCTTTCTGTCAAAACAGTAAATATTATAAAGGGGCTGAAAACCGCCAGCTTAATAGCTAATTTGTATTTTGTTAAATTCGGGTTGGCCTTTCAAAATTGTTTGAATTTCTAAATTCTACTGGCAGCTGTTCTGGCGTACATGGTTAGTGCAGCACCGTGTGTTTGTGTCTCAACAGGAAACATGATATGGGCACTGTTATCCATTTTGACTTAACAATAGTTGACAATGACATGTCTTTGCACTGCACAAGCAAAGCAGACGACATCAAACTCTGACTGTGGAGTACGAGTTTAAGATTGTGTGTTTGGACCAATTTGTTGTTAACAAAACAATACTTTCTGTTTTCTGACACAGCGTAAAAACACATGCAGTTCAGTTGGGTAGTTACAAATGAGGAAATGATTCTCTGTCTGCTTGTGTTGTCCCTCAGATAAACTCAAAACCAGTTTGGTGTTGTCCATTCTTCCCTCCCTTATGTGTTGGGAGAGACTCGATTCACACAATGAGGCTCCATAGGAGTAAGCAGGAGGAAGCGGGACTGAATGACCTCATGCAGAGTTTACTTGTTTTCCATTCCCAGATAGATGGATTGTATCTGAGTCGTTGATGTACAGCTTTATTGTGGTAATTTGTCTGCATGAGAGAAAGACAGATAGATGAGAGCAAGTCAGATGATAGATTTTGCTTCAATGGTTTTGTAAGCTTATCTTGTGTTCTGTGACCTTTGTGTCTAATTCCCATGGAGGCAAGATTGTTAAATACACAATTTGTTCTATGTATTTATTTTTGAGCATGAACCAGAAAAAATATAATAATGTTCGTACATTAACTAGTCGTACTAGGACCTACATTTAGTTCATTTAGTTTCCAACTTCCTTCTAGCTCTCCCAGACAAATCAAATCTATTAGAAAGACAAGACATATTTTATAATATCTGATCCTGAGGAGTTATGACTTAATAATTAATAATTAATACTTACAATCCTGTCTTTGCCAAAGAAGTGCTGCTTTGGCAAAATGTGTTCCTGATCATTCTGGAGTGAGTTATTACTATCAAAATGTCAATGTCTTTGTTCTCCTTATTACACCAGCCTCGTAATTTCGCCTCACAGTCAAAAATGTGCTTTGTTATTACAAAGTAATTGTAATTATAATTCCCTTGAATTAATTGAAAATAATATAGATGGCTAAAATTGAAAAGAAAAATAGAGAAAATATGATGAAATTGAAATGTATTGGAAATGTATTTACAGGGGTCATTAACTTTTTCCTAAAATTAGTTGTGATCAATGATGGTATTGAAGTGATGGTTTAAATAATTACCAGAGGGCTCAGGGGAAAATGTAGTACACACAATATCATATAAAAAAAAAAAAACATCTTTATACACTATACCTGTTTTCATTATTTCTGTACAGAGCCCCCGGGAGGAGTTGGGGTTTGGCATCTTAGAGTAACCAAAGTAAAGACACTGTCGTTCCAGGCAAAACTAAAGAAACAAATATCCAGCCTTTTAAGAATGAAGTCCTCTATCCTTGTACCTGGATTCAGGAGTGTTGCACTGAAGGAATTTTGTGGTTTTGACATACTTAAAGGTCATAACAGTTAAAGCAAATCCATGTGATGTAGAGAAATGGGGGAAAAAACTGGTAGCGAGAAAGCTGAGACACTAAAATCGAATAGCTCCATGTTATACTTGAAAATGTATTAGGTTTGAGAGAAGTGCTCCTAAACTCCCATCAAAATTCTTAGTTGACCTTATATTGAATTTTATTTGAATTTCCACCACTACCTTTATTTCCACACACTTGGCAGGATGGTTCTCGTGAAGTGTTGGCCTTGCTGATTTGTGATGTAATTAACACAAGACGGGTTTAGAGTTTCCTCATTGTTGGGGTCTCACAGATCACACTGCTGCATGTGTAAAATGAACAACTACAACTGCAAAATCTATTTTTCCCTTTAAGTTATTATTTTTTCTTTTTTTCTTCTAACCTTATTAAAACCCATTAAAAAGGCATTTGAGGAAGTGAGGTTATATTTGTGTCATTTACACAAGAGTGAGGTCAGAGCTTTTATGAACAAGAGACCCCAAACAGAACTAATGCATAATTTTCTTTACCTTCTAAAACATTTCATCAGGTCAAAATCACGTTTACCTATTATGAGTCAGTGCGTTATGTCAACCTTTCAACTCAGCACGTTCTTATGAAGGATAGAAAGGGATTTCTGTAATGCCACTATCGTATACACAATAAGAAATGTCACACAATCCAATTCTCCCCCTAGTGTTTTTTGATTAAAGAGTTTGAGTCAGCTGGACAGATATTTTTTTCTCTAACCAAGAATTAGAGAATACAAAAACGATGGGTTAGAAAATGAAAAGAAAATATGTTGAGATATAATTAACATCAACAAAAACAGAAATAGTTTGCTTCTATTTTTAAATGCTTTGCACACGCCACTGACGGTGATACAAGAAACAGCAATACGAGGTCCAGTGGGCAAGAGCTTCGCATATAAACTGAACTCTGAAAACCTTTTTTTTACAATAAAACGTCAGTTCATTTGTACTTGCAATAAAGAAACATTCAGAATGAGAATTATACAGTGGAAATAGGAGGGGTCAACTTTTTCTCCCGGGCGTTAAGAGAACCCAGACCCTCTAGGGAGTCTGGGAAGAAAATGTTATACATTTTAAAGTTGAATGCATCATTCTGGTGCGCTCTGAGAGCAAACAATTAAGAGGTTAGATCTATGAAAAACATTGTGCTTTGTAAACAATTTGTGGTTAAAAACGTTATGCCCACACACACGCTCACACACACACACATGCACACACACACACACACACACACACACACCACACACTCCACACTCACAGACATTTAAGCTACCCACTGTCTGCATAGAATTTCTCTCCTAATTATTCTGTCGCCTATACAATGTTCTTTATTTTTACTTTACTTTATTTTACTTTTTACTATATACTTGTATGTAGAGTTCATAGTGCAAGGCAAATAAAAAAATGTTTTTGTGCAGGGAAACTTGTTTTTAACTGTGCATATACAATAAATGCTTTGACTTGATATGATTGGTGATGACACAGCGAAGAAGTCACACCCACAAAGCATGCTACGCGGTGTTTGTTTTTCCAAACAAGTCGGGCGGGACTGATATACTAAGGACAGTCCACCGCGGTTGACGTTTGTGCCGGGAGCCCCGTCCCTTCCTCCAAGCTACAATTCCCTCTGGGCGATACAAAGCCAGCCAGGCCACCCGTTGAGAAGTGTAAAAATGTTTTCGGTTCATTATGAAACTGTGGCGGGACAAATTAGACTGTGACGGGCCACGTAAGAAGGATATTTAAATGTTTTGACCCCCCCCAGACCAGTTGTTTTTACCTCTTTTGGGTGGGTACATGTCTTAAATAGAAGGGTCAGACTCCCCCCATATTCCCCCGTAATTCAAACCATGTAAACAGTACAGTACAATGAGTGTGCGCTCGTATTCACTTTAACCTTGTTAAAGTTAACCAGTTATACAAACAGAAAGGTGCTGGGCAGTCATCATGAAAAAAAGCCATCAACCCTGGTACTGCCTACTGTTTTCTACTACATGTATACATTCATTCAACGTCATTAAGGAAATAAACAGCTGAACTACTGTAATATACGAAAAGGGGGATGTTAGGAAAAAGGATATTTGAGGAGCCTGTGTGCTTTTCATTTGAAGTTTGCTTAGGCACTCATTTCGCCTCAAAAAACGTTTAGTCATCTCTTCAGGTTTGAAAGCAGACGGGACTTTATTAGGCGGCAGGAAACCTGATAACCCACTGAGCTTTGTAGTCAAAGAGAATCCCATCTTTCAGCAACATGTTTGCACCAGTCCCAGAATAAATGGCACGGTTATATAAATAAATAAATGAGACATATTCCATGGTGAATTAAACTTCTATCAGAAGCCTCAGACCACAGCTTTTCAGTGCAGCAAACATTATGGCCATCACATCTCTGGGATTAGTGCTATTATTTATTTATTTACCTTTATAGAAAGCAGTCATCAATCCTCTATGACAAACATACAGTGTAGTCAGCTCCCCTAAGGCTCCATGTCTAATGAAATATACCATATACCTGTCCTCAGCTTCCTCAGCTCTTGACAGCCAGTAGCCATTTGCAAGTGCTTCTGGTATAGCGAAATCATTCAAAAATATACTTGAGCCATTTAGTAATATTGTCATGGCCCAAGTTTTTTTTTCTCCCTTCTGTGTGCATGACTCAAATGCTAGCATATTTACTGTCAGGCTTGAGATTAATCAGCTTTAGTGGTGTATAAATGCCAACATGCTGTTATCGCTGTGAAGCTGATGGAAAACCAAAGAGCGACAATTGTTGTGTGGGCAGTTCAAATGTTAACTTACCTTGTAAAACAATATTCCACCAGCAAATCAAGGCTTACCGGTGATTCATTTTTAGGTCAAAAGGAAAAAATCCTTGTGTTTAATGGAAACACTTAAAATCCTGCTGAGACAATGTTGCCTCTGTGAAGTGTGTGGCAGATTGCTGAAGCTGCAGCGAGAGTGCCTCGCTTCCTTGCAAACAGCAGCGCTTGACTGTCACATTCTCCTTTTCAACTCGCAAAGCCAAAAGAAGCCTGAGATCCAGATGGCCTTTTCGTTCATTGTCTTCAAACATTTGAAAATAGGTTACTTTCCACTATAATGTGAGCAAAAGCTCATTTACAAATAAGACTATTTGTTTAGAAAAATGTAATCCTTGATATTTGTTTGGCTGCTTTCAATAAATTACTACTAAAACCTGCCCTACTTAGCATAGTTTTCTCTCATCTTTTAAATAAAATACTCCACAATACAATTTAGACTTCAAGTGCAGAATTTTAACCAAATATAATGCTGACTTTTACTTCAGCCTGCACTTAAAGCATTCACACTGTATGTATATTACACTTTACTGTGATATATTTGCGATGTGTTAGCAATGTTTTGAATTATTTCTTTATACTATTGGCTGCTATTCTTTTTGGGCTCCAGAAGTGGAATATAAACATATACTGCATGTCAATACATTTGGAACAAGAATCTCAACACAACAACGAACAATAACCAAAAGAATAATATGACACTCTTGAGAAAAAAAAAACAGCAGACAGCCACTGCAGTGTTTTCTTTCAAAAGCATTTCTCAGAGGCATTTTACAATGACAGACAATACTATGGAAGTATTGAACTGGGCGCATATGAATAGTACATGACTGAAACCCATAAACTGACCCACCACATCTAACTCGGAGATGCCTTTAGGTGAAGTTGGACAGGTTGGACAGTGAATGTAAGCTCATTTGAGGGGCTGGGTATCATGAGAGGGATGGTCTTCAAACATTAACAAAAATAAAGCCTCTGACTGCTTCTGGGTTCCTGAATGCAGAAGTCTCTGGAGAAGGTGAAGTGTGAGTTGTTTACTTTGTTTTACTCACTAACATTCAGCAGCCTTGCTGATATTTTTTAGGCATACAGTGCTGCAGGAAATCAGGAAAATATACAGTACATCCTGTAAAAGAAAAAAAAGTGCATTGCCTTTGGAAAGTTGGCTCAGCCTTTTCTGTTTGCTTTTTTTCTCTCCGTCACTACACAAAGTGTGAACTGCACAGTACAAATTAGGGCTGTACAGTACAAATGATTGTTCAGCTGGCAGCGGGTGATGATCCATGCTGGGCAAATGCACTCTTTATAAAAGAACAACCTAAACTTAATTGAAAATATAAAAGTATGCCATTGTTACACATTTTACTACAATGTAGAATTAGGGTCAATGGGGACATGGGGGGGGACTTCGCCTGTATTAGATAAATAATGTTTTTATCACATAATTGTTTTCATAATATTGTTATTTTTAATTATAAATTATATAATATTAACTTTACTACTTTATTTCAAAATCATTTTTTTCCCTTACAAACCATTCAGTAATGCCAAAACAAATGTTCATATCAGTTATATATGACATATTTGATATCATGTCCATTCAGAAAATTTTCTCATAAAAATGTATTCAACCAATTCATGTACTATAGGTAAACTGTGTTGCTATAAATAATCCCAAAAGATCAGTTAGTTCTATACTATCCCTGTAATAAAAAGGGCATGGATAAGTTCATTAAGAAGTTATCAAAATTCTACACGAATTGAATAGATGCATCATGTTTCAAATTATATATATGTACAGTATATATATATATATAAATGCAAATCTGATATATTTTGGTCACTTAAAGTAAAAAAAAGATGGCAAATTGCATGGCTTTATAGGCCAATGTACAGGTAGGGTTTCAAGGTACAGAGTGCTGGCAACTGTTAAAGGTTTTTGGCCCATCCAACCATGCTCAAAATGACAACTCTGCCATAAGTTGAATTCATTTGTAGGTTTCAGTGAGCCCAGCACAGTAATTGAGTATGAGGAATGGCAGCTATAACCATTCCCCATGTTCTCTTGTCCACCTCGCCACCTGTCATCTATGTAACTGTCCATCTACTGTCCCCATGGGAATCCATTCCATCATAGCTGGTAATGCCTTTCAGGTTGTTCAGATAATGGCTTAACTGAGGTTGGGTTGTAACTTCCCGCCATGTCTGGATGAGTGGCAGGTCTTCTATATATGCATGCGGGCATTTGTATTTTAGGTGATTTAATTGGTGAGCCAAAAGGAAATCCATCTGTTTCAATTTATATTAAAGAATTAAGAAATTTAAACATTTTTAAGTTATTAAGCTCTATGGGCCTTCCATATGTTAAAACAAGCATGGAGACTGGATTATGCTTTCCTAATCAAATAATTATCTGTTAACAAAAACCACACGGCCGCTGCCTAGGTTGAATTTGAGCTGAAAATCAATATAGCAACCACATAATGGAATAGGACAGATAATGAATAGACCATTAAGGTAATACCAACTGAGTGCTTTTTAACCTTTTCTTTTTTCTTTGTTTGGAGAGACCTTTCTCCTTTTGAAATCCCACTATAACTGATACACATTCGCAATCATGTCACATAAAGCACCCTATAGGCTCAAAGTGTTATGACTTTTCTAAGTACCCTTTAACTATAACATTTTCTAAAAATAGTGATGTTTAAGTCTTCCTACGTGGCGCACATAAAACAAAGAATGGCTGAAATAAATTCACTAGGCCACCATAAA
Organism: Bovichtus variegatus; assembly: GCA_943593645.1. NCBI lineage: Eukaryota > Metazoa > Chordata > Actinopteri > Perciformes > Bovichtidae > Bovichtus > Bovichtus variegatus. Next base: position 15,824,080 of record CALSCE010009442.1, read on the forward strand.
ACACAATTTCCCTGCAGCAGAACCATTACATTAGATCAGCTATGCAGCCTTTAACTATGCTAAGTACCAATTATAACATGTTGGTCATCGTGTTAGAAAACCATTTGTGTGTCTCGGATGCAAAACCTGTGCCCTCTGAATTCAAGGACACTATATGCTGAAGGACAGCACTCAAACAATTATTGTCTCCTGCATGTCCATGATTAAATTCCTTTAGGGGACCAGGACGGGTCTATAGTGTATCTCTGCTGTCTGGCATGAACATGGCAACAGTACAACAAGGTAATGTTAAAAGAATGAACATATGACTGAATAAATGGTCATATCTTACTCTCCTCTCCATGTGACCAATATGTGGTCAATATCAATTTGTATGTGTCCCAACTGTGGTCTAAACTGTGTTGACTTCTCCTTTATGCATCCGAAACAGATGAGCACTTTTGTTTCATTCTCCGCTTGACAGGTAGTGGCATTTTGTTTCTCTATATAAGTGCTGTCATTCTGTCAAGTTGCAGGAAGAACAGCAGAACAGGAAAATTGAACAGTGGTGCATGCTGGAAATGCTGGACACAGGCAGAAGGAGGGTGGTAAAATTCTGAATAAACACACATCTGTTAAAAAGGGACCACATTGGCACTTATTGATGCTGAAAACTGGAAGAAATGATCATATACCGTATGTTTTAATAAGGCAGATAATTAATGCAACTGCACAGAATCAGGATGTACGTGTTTGCATAGCACTGTATACTAACAGTATACACTTCATGTGGGTGTGCATGCCCTGTATCTATTCATACATATCCATTTATGTATAGCATTTATTTACCTTAAAAACTGGAGAAATGATATGTAGCAAAATGTTGGGGTGGCATGACAAAGGCATGATTTTGTTAGGTAATAAGGGAAATCATTATAATGTTTTCAATGATGGTTGTTAAAGTCCAGGCACTGAAAAGGGCTCATTAGGTAACACAGTGTTACAGAGTCCTATTACTCTATAATTTTAGTCCAGTGCAGCAGAAGGGGCCCATTACAATAGAGTGTAGTAAATCATGGGAAAAAAAGTGATTTAAGCCTATTGTGAATAGAATTGCTCTTAAAAATGTAAAAATACTAAGTTAGGTAAATACAGTGAGTAATTAGTCAGCTGTTGGGCTCCTCGCACTATGGAGATTGAGCTATTGGACTCAATTTCCGATGATCCTTTGGGTCAAGACCCTCCCTAACATCCTGCAACCTGACATCACCTTTTCACACGAGGTGTGAAAACTCAGCCGATAAAATCTCCGTGCCATGCGGTTCCCGACTTTATTGCGGTCGCGCCTGCGGAAAGCAGCATAGGATGGCTCTCGGATCACTTGACTTTCTCTTTTAATGGCAGAGGACGCGAGCACTTGTCCAAAGTAACACGTTTAGTGCATGGAGCGGCTCTCCACAGCCGGCTAGGCTTCACAGGAGCAACAAGTAGTTAGCAAGGAGCTAACTGCATTCTGCAATATAACAAGACCGGTTTCCTCCGTCCTACACACAGCTGACTAAGCACTAAACAGCACAAAGACACAATGACTTGACCGGCAACAAGCACAACCACAGCAAAGACAGCACACTGATTTTATACACATATTCTCACATATTCTCACATTTGTGTACATATTCCCTTTTGGTTGCTTATTACGAGATATTGTGTGTTTTGACATTTATTATCGTATTAATACATGTTTTTTAGAATATACATGCTGGTTTGTCTAATGTTGTAGAGGAGTGAGTATTTCTAACCTCTACTATCAAAGAATTCCGAAATCCTTCAACGTTGTCGTAAATTAAGTTATACTAATTAATATAATTAACAATTATATTAAATATAATAATTATTTATTATTTTTGAGAATTACTCATTCCTTCTGATAGCCATTTTAATGTATTTCTGAGCTAATGCACCTACTTCATTGTAGTGCCAGTTATTATTAACCCCTATTTATGATTTTATGAATATTAATAGTTTTAGTAGATCCCCAACATAATGGTGACACTGGCGTGAGGCGTAGCAGTATTCCAACACAGTATATTTTTTTATATGTACTATATACTCTATATATATAGTATATAGTATATATATATATATATATAGTATATATATATACCACTATTATACTTTAAGGTAGTAGTAAAAGTAGTAGTATTATTTGTATACTTTGTATGATAGTATTGAGAAGATAATAGTTGTAGTGCAGTAACGTATATGGCAGACGGATACAATAAGTACTATGAAATGAGCCTTATTAGTAATCCATCTACAATGGGCATCAAATCAAAGGTAAATAATCTGCACCTTTAAGAAGTGTCTTAATTTGTTTTCAGATGAGGAAAATGACATTTGCCGTACAGGATAAGAAGCCTATAACTGGAGTAAGAAAATATTATTTCAAAGTACTGATTCCACGCAATGTTGCTGCACTATTTGTCTGTGTGATGCCAAGGACAGACTGGTACCATGTTACAATATTGGCCAGACCAATAACATATTATTTATATCAATTATATGTTCAAGGTATCAAATCTGCAACACAAATGGGTACTATCCAACATATTCTGTAACATCTTTTTCACTTATCCGCTGTAAGTAAATGTCATGGGACAAACAGTTTGCCCTGGACAACCAAGTCAGTGAGTCTGTGAATGCTGTAATTAAAGTAAAGCATCCTTTCAGTTTTCCACTTGTGTTTTTGATGTGAATCAGCTCAATTATCTTGTCATGAAAACCTAGCTTTACTATGTAGATTTGATCATATTTACCACGGAACATTTCATTTTCTCCCTTAATGATTCAAAACTGGGAAGCCAGCCATGATTCAATAGTTTTTGCTTGTGAGCTGCTATATTGGAAGAAGACATCTGAACTAGTATTGACCCTCATGTTAGTACATTACTTCTCATTGGCAGAGCTGACGAAAGGTTTGACACCACTTTACTTCTAATCACTGAACCTCACTGCAGCCTTTGGCTTGCCTGATGAAAACAACACAAACATTGCAGGAACAAGCTTAGAATAACTGCAAGAGCACAGTTTTAATGATGAGAACTGGCTTCAGAATTAATTTTCAGAGCAAATAATAGAGACCGCATCTGCTTCTTTTGTGTAGCAGTGGTATGTGTGTATGTGAGGAAGAGGAGAGAGACACAAACCGTCATAAAGCCGAAGAGCGGCTTAAACTAAGAGATAGGGCAACTATAACGGGCCAAGAAAAGGGGTTTTGTACTGCAGGGGAATTGGTGTGGAGCAAAACGATTGTTCGATAAGAAAGATGACAGAATCACTACAGAGAACAACATGGAGTGCTGGAGATGAATCCTGCTATTGCCTTGATGACTTTGCCAGCTCTGTTCAGTATGAGTATGTATCTGTACAGATTGGAAACCTGATGGGGGGAAAGTGGCACACGAAAGACAACAGGGGTGTTCTCACTCTTAAATCTCTTTGCAGCCTACTTGGTGAGTCCTCCATCTGTGGCCTAAAAGGCCTTAAATTATTGTCCTCGTCTCTCCTGTGTAAAGATAGCTAAGATAATATTTAATGAATCCCGAATAGGAGATTAAAGAAAAGTGTACAAATTGCACATTTATGAAAATATTTGATGTAGAATCACAGTAAGTAACACATTATCATGCCTTTCTTTAGTGTCCCTTAAACAATATTTAATCCTTTGAGCAGGTACTTAATAAAGGTGTAAACTCTATAAATCTAGGATCTGGATAGCACATAATATAATACTAATACGCAATATATTTGACAACAAAGCTAAAGCATGTATGTTGCTGTGTTCTCCTCCCCCAGAAGAGGGCAATGAGGCTATACACTGTCCACTCTGATGTTTGGTCAACAAAAAGGTCAAACTCATAACATCTTTTCCACAAGCTAAATGTGTAAAATAATATACCAAACAAAAAGAACAAAAGGAGGAAAAAGATCTATTCACGCTTACATTGTTCTCTGAATGTAAATATGGCATCAACAGGAAACAACCATTTTTTTCAACCATTTTGACCTTTACCTTTAATACTGTTAACTAGACGGAGACCGCAAATCCGAGATGCCTAGCTCTCCCTCATGTTTACTACAATCCAACCTTGCATCCAAACATAATTAGGCAGGATTAGAGGAAGCCCTTTCTCATTATCTCCTTATAGTGTCTCAGGCTCATAGAGGTTTTAATTGTGCTTGACTGACAGGACCTTGGTGCCCCCTCACAGGCATTTGATCATCAAAGAGTTCCCTCAATGCAACAGCACAAAGAGCCCTCCGTGATCTCTACTCACCACTCCATTTTCTGGGTGCTGTCTTTGCAAGGGACCGGCTCCGTTATACTCATCCATGTAGCGAGCTGTGTACACTTCATAGCAAGGTTACACAGGTAGATCATTATACTCAGCTTGTTGACCGTACACAACACATGCGAGTGTGTATTAAAAAAAACAGAATACAGCTAAAGAGAACACAGAAAATAAACATGTTAACCTGTTCTCTGTGGATGTTAGGCCATACTCGGTATCAATTCACAGACATCATGCAGAAGGGCATTCTTCTTCAGACCAAACAGCCTCAGACCACAGGAAAAAAACAAACATCTTCAGGTCTGAGGTGTCCCTCAAATTGAAGATCAGACGAGCCTGCATTGGACAAAATGGCATCAGACCAAAAGGCCTCAGACAAAACAATATTTTGCAAAATGGTATAAGACAAACTGACTAGAGATAAACGGTATCAAGACAGACAGCCTCAGAACAAACAGCCTCAGGCTGAATCCAGTGAATGTCCCTGCTCTGGCCCATCAAGTGAAGATATACTCTCACTTGCATTAATAGCATTTCTAATTTGGATGTCTGGCCTTTAAAATAAAATTACAGGTAAATAAAAACGTTATAATAATTTTAACACATTCGTTTTTTATTTGATCCTCGGACTTACTACGAGATAGATTAAAAATAAGATGAGATAAGTTAAGGGTCGTCCCAGGAGCTCACCTTGCAGAGCAGGTGCGCCATATATTATGGTCCTTAGCAGCGGCCCAGGTTTCTAATACGACCCATGGCCCTTTGCTGCATGTTGCCCTGTCTGTCTCTCTGCCTTTCCTTTTCATCTTCAGCTTTACTAATGAAAAAAAGCAAACAAAGCCCAAAAAATAATAATAATTAAAAAACAGATGAGATAAGAACTTTTACTGAAATGTACTTGTTACAAAATGTGTAAAGTGTCGGAAAACAAAATAAGAATATTAAATCCCTGTAATATGTATAACTGTTGATGTGGCTCTATGATAATGAATGTTGGTCAGTCAGTTAGTGTGTTGGCAGTGTTGGGCAAGTTACTAGAAAAATGTAGCCTACTTATTACATTTTACTCATTAAAAAATAAATAACTAATAATAAATAGCTTAACAATAGTCCCAGTGACTGCATAGAGCAGCACGTGCACCTTACCCCATCTCAGCTCATCTTATGTTTACATCTTTTTTAGATCTTTATTTATATATATTGTAAAAAATTCATTGCACTATTTTTACATTTTAGAATTGTTATATTGTCTCCTACTGTGTATTGCAACTGTTACACAACAATTTCCCTCGGGATAAATAAAGTTCTATCTCATCTTATCTTATCTTCAGAAGGGGTTTACCCATCCCCCAACTCTGTAAAACCCTGGTTAAAATTCATCAATTTAAGTTTACTTATGGCTAATGTTACTAAGCTAACTAAGAACACACTACATGTAACTAAGACCATTTTGAAGATCATGGGAGGCGCATTTCTCCTTTTTAGAAGATTAACAGCCTCCCCACATTGCAGCAATATCTGACAACAGTGAGACCTCGAAAAATCTAACCCTGCCAAATATTAAAGTAATGGATCAGTAACTGTAGAATTGCAAAATGTAGTCGCTTACACTGCGTGTTACTAAAACGAGTAAAGACACTACTGTTACTGCCCAACATATTTTATTATTTAGTTACAGGAAGCGTATGTTGCTACTAGCACAGCACAGTCACGTGGGAGTAGGGACATTGCTGCCTCACCTGGGGCTGTTTTGTCTGATATTGTCGTGTCAGAGGCTGCCTAACACGATGTTTAGTTGTACAGCACTTTACAATTGACAGTGTTTTTCCTGTGACCGGAAGCCTTTTGGTCTCAGGAACAATGCTGTTTTGTATGTTGTCTGAAAACTGATACTTAGGTCTGAGAATGGCCTAAAATGTGTATACTTATGTTTTCAGTTTGTTCAGGCTATTGATCAGAAAAACGGATTTAATTTTGTTTTACTTCTGCCATTGATTTGTTGCTGCCTCTCTCCACCTCAGTGTTTTGGCATCTTACTCACTGTTTTCATCCCCATTTCCTCTTTCACTGGACATTCTCTGTGACATGACACAAGCATGAGTGACAGCTTGAGTGTGAGAAAGAGAACAGCCCGAGCAAGGAAATTGCAGTGCCACACTCGCGGTGAATGCTGTGACATATCTCCCTTTGAGAGGGAACTCTGCAATATTGCAGATTGCGAGCAAAACCACATGTTTATACACACAACATGAGGGTAGTGAGTAAAGTTCCTTCACTGCACCCAATTACTGAAAGCACTCCAAGTCATTTTCTGTGCTCAATTTTCATTTATTTTTGATAGTCATTGCCCAGGCTTAGTACAACGCCCTTCATAAATAACCTTTTTTTTTGGTGTACTTTTGGGTTGGACTGAAAACCTGCATATGGCATATGGTTGCCTACCCCTGCTCTTACCAATTATAAAAATGAAATAAAAAAATCCATTCATTTCCATAGTCATATAATTTGGCAAAAGTTTGGAGTATACTTTCCAAGCATAGTGTACACTCGTCGGGGAAAGCGATTCAGGTTACTTCTGTTACTTTTGTGATATTCAAACCTAAAAATCTTACTTTAAGGTCACTATGTTATTTCTGTGTTTATTTCCTTTCATGCACTCGCGGATGTACTGCATTATAAAACATTGTATAACAGCTATAACCTAGGGTGGTAAAATCCACTGCATTTGGCTCTGCTCTCTCCTGTAACACCATCCATCGCCATGGGTTCTACAAAGATGGTGTTGAACTAAATAAATCATTTTGCATATGCATCCTCAGTGAGCTGTACAGTGTTGACATACATAATACAAAAAATAGCTGGAATATTACACAGCTCTCTCATGTGGAGCACCAAGAAAATTGCCTTAGGTGGAGATAGAATCCTCCTCTCTTAGAGATGCAAACAGTTTGCTTGGACAGGTTGGCTCTCCATAATTCAAGATTTTGGGGTAGGCTCATGCATGTTAAAATGTATTTTGACAACAAAACATTCACTTTCTACACTCATAGTCATAGTAGTTTAAGGTAGAATGTTATGTATGTGTGTGTATGGAGTATAAACATGTTAGCATACATATGGCAATGGTACAGGGTATTGAGCAATAACATACAAGCAGAGAACCGAGAGAAAAAAAAATGATGTGGTTAAGGGGACAATATGCTACAGCAATTACAAAATGTTCACAAACAAACATGTTTTGGGGTATGTCAGCACGAGTCGAAATTTCTGAAGTGACTTTATCCAATGAAGCAAAAAGTGATAATTGTTGTTTTCTGGTGATTTTTAACCAGTACCCTAGACTGTATATAAAAAGTGGATTTAGTCACCATGAAGTCATCCAGTGGTTTGTGGACTACCCTTTTAAAGCCACAAGTTTGACAAATGGCCGTCACCATCTTGGTTTTGTCGAACCAGAAGCAAAGTGAGAGGTTGGAGCAAAGTACAACCAAACACTGAAAAAGACATTTTTGGACGACCAAAATGTTAAATTAACTTTCAAGAAGTGAAAATGCACTGTGAAAGAGGCGAAGCGTGTAAGACAAAAACACGGAAACCACCCAAATCGAAATGGGAAAATCATTAAAAAAATGAACATCATGGTGTATTGAAGAAGATTCGAAACTAGCGATTGAGACCAAAAAGGAAAATGTCAGAAAAATGTTTATTGAGGTAATAAATCAAGTGAAAAAAAGTTGTTTTTTCTCATAGACTTCTGTATAATCAGACTTATTTTTGCAACCGGTGGAGTTTCCCTCTCTGGCTATTAAAGAGAATGCATTTTTAAGGCCCTTTGGCTTCACTTTTCAGACCCGAAGGTTGCATCTTGATCAGTACTTGCTTGATGTCTGAATGAACACTTTGGGGGACAGGAACTATACGGCCTAATAACTACTGCCGTTGGATAGCACGCACAGGTTACTGACTTTATAGCTAACTTTCACTTATAGCTGTCGAACTCTCCAAAATGACTGTTGAGAGACACACACACACAGTGAGATAATGACAATGTTGCGCCCTGTTGTCTTCCTTTTGAATTCATTCAGATTCTTGTGATTTTAGTCACTGGACCAGTCAACACACTGGCAACAGAACAGACCATTGGTGACAGCTGCAACTGAGCTGTCAGATGTGTTTTCTTTTTTGGGGACTTGAACATGTGTGTCATCACCACACTGGGTGCCAATTTGGAACAGTGTATCGGATGTCATACCAGACTAGAAAGAGCACTCTACCTGTGTTTAAGTCCCAGTGCCAAAATGTTTCCATGGACCAGCCATCCTTTTAACTTCAACAGATGATAATAGCAATTGAGGAACAATATATTTTCCTCACAGAGGGATTGCATGGAAGGTTTGTTTTGGTTGTCTCTCCACCAACATAACCATTATTGGTTATCATTTCAGTAAATGGACACTTTTTCTGCAATGTTAACTTTAGAAAACGTCCAGTTACTTTATGTTTGTATATAAGTCATATGAACGCATAGTCACCATTTATTAGCAATTAGAAACTGTTGTCCCTACCAGTTTGTAGGAATTTTATAATAATGTATTTGTTGCCACGATAGATGATTTTCATTTTCAAAGAACAATTCATGCTTTCAGCCCTCTTGAAAACATTTATTGATCACTACATATTAGTTCACCATCTATCAAAGCACTGTCATTAATTACATTTTAGTTTCATGATAACTTCCATTTTAATAATGACTTAAATGTGGATGATCTTTTTCTGTGAAATAGGAAACAGCTGACCACAGAACCCATAGTTTATCTGAGTGACTGTTTGCTTATCCAGTATCTAATTAAAACAGGAAGTACTTCCCTTGTGGCCTGTACAATTGAAAAACAACCCCAGAGAAGCCGGTTGCTCGGAGCCACAATAATGTATCACCAAATGTTTGTAAGCCAATACTTCCATTTATTCTCACAGCAGCATTAACATCTCCCTTGCTGACTTAAGCAGAAATGAATTAGTCCCTGGCACGATGAATTCTCAGTGACTCTATGTATATTTTTCCCTTTGTTCACTGTGATCGTCTATGTGTGCATTTACATAGTAAGCGTTTGTGATTATGTGAGTAATGTGAACTTTAGTGTTGGTGCCCCATAGAGAACTCCTGACAATAACAGAAAGCAACGAAGAACGAAACGGGGTAGCTAGAGGTGGAGCTGGCCTTAGTTTACAAGAAGTGAAATGACAATACTTCAGCGCTACCTTGGGGGCTGGGGTTACAAACATGGAGAGGGTGTTATGCAAAGGCAATAGAGCATAGCCCTGTATTCCAGGTCAGATTAGATAAGTGTGGCGCTTCAGTTGACTGGCAGATTCAATTTGCCTCGCCGTATTGCAGACGAGGCCTGTCTCAAGAATAAGGGTGTGGAGCAGGTGAGAGTGACTGCATTTGGCATAACATCGAGGTGATGCCCATTATGCATTACAGCTGGTGAAGAGAGGTTGATGGCCATAAAGCCATAGTGAAAAAAAAAAACTTCATCTCAGCTGTAAACATACAATCATTATGCAGTTTCTTGGAACAATATTAGAGCTTATTAGCCTAATGCTTTTAAGGCATTATGCGTGCAGCTTTGTAGTCACTGGCATGTGGCCAGTTTTTTCTTCCAGTAAACACGCTGGCATGTAAGGAACTCAATTAAATGTATTGCTCGGGAGGAAAATGTTAATTTTGGAAAAAGAAATATGGGTTCTGCTTCTGGACACTATCACTGTGTTGTGTGTGCTCGGTGAATCTGCAGTCCTTTAGTGAAACGAGTTAGAACAGCTGCAGTGTTTACATACATGCTTGTGCATGCCTACCCTAAAAGATGAAGAGGTAATCAAATGATTACACAGTCTGTCTCACTCCCCTGAGTGTTATCAAGAGGGGACTTGAGGGTGTCCTTCCAGGAGATTGGGAAGAGAAGGGGAACATTTGCCTCCTGGCCAATACCTTTTGGTTTATACATGAATATGTAGCAGCACAGCACAACCACAGATTGAGTGTCAAATCTGCAATCTTTCGTGATTGTGTTGTTACTTCTTCCAACAGTTTGAGCACTGAATTAATCAAGCAGACAATCCACACATGGTCTAATTCTGACAGAGTTTCTGAGCTTTGAGGAGGGGGCAGCATGGCAGGGGAGCAGGGTATTTAAGTGTTTGGTACATAGGCTACTGACCATATGGATCAACAATTATCATACCACAGATGGAGCTATCTGAATCCGGTATGACTTTAGCGTTTTAAGTTATTTTAAACTAATGCTTTTATGGATTTCTTGTTATATTGTGTAATTTGAAACGACTGATGCTCAAATAATTGTGATTGGATCAATAATTTAGGAGCTAGACAAATGTTTAGCTACGTTAACGGCGTTGCTCTAGGGATGTCGGTCGGATTATTGGCCCACCACTTTGGTCCAGACTGAAATATCTCAACAACAATTAGGTGAATTGCTATCCATAGAATTTTGTATAGACATTCATAGTCCATAGAGGATAAAGCCAACTGACTTTGGTGATTTCCTGACTTTTATTCTAGTGTCACAATTAGGTTGGCAGTTTTGGTCTTTAGTAAAAAGTCTTGACAACTATTGGATAGACTGACATGTAATTTGGTGCATTTATGTCCTCTGTAGAAGGAAGTGTAATAACCTTGTGAGAGCCATTATCAGGTGAACTTTTTATTTTTTCAGTACTTTGGTTTATGACTAAATACCTGCAAAGCTCATGACATTACCATCAGCCTCAGCTGGGTTTAATGTTATTTAGGAAATATTAGCATACTGAACTTGGTAAACATTACACAATGTTAGCCTTGTCATTAAAAGCATTCCCATATTAGCATTCAACTCAAAGCACTGCTGTCCCTAAGTACAGCACCATAGAGTCTCCAGTGTGGCTGTAGACACTTCAAGTCATGTTTTCATAAGCTTCTACAGGGGAGGAAATCCAAAGGGTCTTAAAATGTGATCAGTTTATGAGACTTGTCTTTGTAAGGAAAGCAATTAATAGGTCTTCCAGTAATTGTCTACAAACTTTACAACACTGTCTGATAAGAACGTATTCATAAAATGTGATATTCTGTAAAAATGATCATGGCACACACTGTCGACAGTCAACACATTTTATTCTTGAGTTGTGTTGGCTCTGGTAACTGCAGTATCAGCAGCAAGTACCACAGATGCTCTATGCAATGTAAGTAATTACCTATTTCAGAGCATTATAGTGGAAATATAAACACATCCACACTGCACTGCAACTCATCTCTTCAGGCATTGCCTCAGGTTGTGTCCAGTCATTTAAAAGATTTCTGAAAAAAAAACACTGGTAACCAAACAGATCATTATGGATAGATACAGGGTAAAAGGTCTGTTGGTGCTCAGGGCATGCCCTGTGGCAAATACTGGATATAATTGTCTCTCCCTGAATTGAGATATGTGAACTTTGACAGACTTGTGTATATGAGATGAACACAGGTGGGTTGGAGTGGGGCGAAAGAAAACAGCAGGAGAATGGATATGGATGGTCTGGCAACACTGTTCAGTGCAGTAAACTCCAAAATGACAGCTAATAGCCAAGGATGACATGTAAACTGGGCATATGTTTGTTGAATAGTCTGTAAAGAAGACATGGAACATCATGTAGGCAGCAAATAACACATCACGACAGTAATGAACCAATACAGATGTGAAATGTATTGTTAAAAGTCATCCTAATCGCATTTTAATCACTCAATTACACAGAGATGTTTGATATTCGGAGTGACACAGCTAAGGCTAAGCTAATCATTAGCGAGCTAAATGTGGGCCATCGGATAACAAATGTCACGACATGAGCATGCAGAATCCCCATAGGCATGTATTATACAGCCATCTGTATCTGTACATCAATCTAATGGAATGACATACAGGACGTCTGCGAAGGAGACATTTAATGCCTTGTCAAAACATTACCCCTGTGACTGTTCTCCCTAACTTTGACAGACTACCTTGTCAAGACATGGAGCGTTTTATGTCTCCCATCTGCCTCGTCCTGCTGACAGGCGGCTGAGTCAGAAGGTCTGACCTGAGAATGGATGCATAGCGCAACACTCAAACACACATCCACTGACCCATTTACCTTTTTATTTGTTCACTTACACAATGCACAGCTCACGTGATGTATCACTTGTGTGCGTTGTCAATCTCTTTACTTCCAAATGCTGTCATGAAACTATGATTGTAGAGCTATGGTCACAGGCTTAATCAATTCAAAGCTTCACGAGGCATGACAAATTAGCCTGACATCAAATAAAAAGAGAAATATGAGACAACTTGTTTTCTATTGCTGCTGAACTATAGACACTGGTATGACACATTATGATCACTACCTAAAAGACAGGTTCGGATTTTTTCAAGCCTGCCTTAATATACCACTCATACGCCATATGTGCGTTTGAAGAGTTAATTGTTGCTGTTATCACTTTTCTTGTCCACACTCGCCATTAAGCGATACTTTTCTAACGCGACAGCAGTTTAAACCTGTAATAACTGTGAGCACTAAGGGAAATATCTAGCCGGACAGCTGAACAATGATCTGAAACTTGCTCGAAAGCTCTGTAAAGCCAAGAATAGTTGCAGATTCGGGTGTTTAGTTTCATCAATGCTCCTTTCACAATTGTCACACTATTTTCCCATTATCATTTGATACATTGCTATTATAAAATGGTGATTATAGTTGCTTCAAAGGTGTCCATTTGACCACGTTGTGTGGTCTGTGCTTATTCACCACAAACAGCAAATTGTAAGCTAGCTAGTATGTGTGGTAGATGCATGCCTGTTTGTATTTGTGTGGCCACTCAGTCTCACCAGGAACTCTCTCTTTCCATTCCAGACAGCTTTTCTTTATATATTTCAAAAGTTAAACTTGATCCATTAAGTCCTGATATAAGCACACATTTGTATCTCAAATTGAAATACTGTTAACTCGCATCAATTCTTCTACAGTCCTTTTTTTGTGCAAACATGCATTCTAAAGTTCAGCCAAAGCAAATGTCTATCGACCAGAAAGCCTTTCAACGTGTGAGTATCACATCAAAGGATATCTGAAACTATCCTTCAATAAAGGACATGATGTCGATCCCACTTCCTCCATAGTTTATAAAGTGAAGGCAGGAGGCAGTGGAGTACTCACATCTTTTACTTTGAGTAAAAATACTCAAGTTCTCGTAAAAATACAATATTCGCATTTGAATTAAAGTTGAGCAGTAGAGCAGTATAAAGTAGCACAAAATAGAATACTTGAGTAAAGAACAAGTACCTCAGAATTGTACTTAAGTACAGAACTTGAGTAAATCTACCCAGCAATTGGCAGGACCCCCCCACACATACCCCCCCCCCCCCCCCCCCCCGTGTTTGTATGGCTGCACTGACAGACTGAATTATTGTCAGAAGACAGATGTCAGGAATGTTCTGTGGGGTTAGGAAATGTGCATGCAGCAGACATCTATCTTAATTAATCCATGGTAATTACACCACCAACGCACAGCAACACTCTACATATTCGAGTTACCACACATTTTTCTATTTTTAGCCATGCCTGTCAATTCTTCTCCGAGCTTTAGATTGGGAGTGTGAGCGTAGGCCTCTGACTCCATTCTCAGAGCAAACAAACATAGTTCAAGCAATTAACCCTGTTGTGTTTGGATTTGGTTCCAGGGTAAGTTTTCTTCCCCCCGAATTTTGTTGACATTTGTAAGTTTCACCTCTTGGATTAAATAATGTGGCATGTCCCACCTGAGGGGTGACAATATTAAACAGACCTGGGGGTGAAAAGAAAAAGACATACAAATAAACACAATACATATTTTGATTGATCATCTCAATAATTGATTGTGTTTTTCAGAGAAGGTCAACATAACTCCTAACCCTAGTATTAATGAGTTGAAATAACTGTGTTCATGTAAACAACCACACAATGATCCACTAGCACTATTGGCAGAAATCAGCAGCCAGACCTGCAAGTACTAATTCTAATAAAAAATGTTTTCCCTCTTTGTGTTTGCTGGTGCTTTGATGAAAACCTTTTTGTTTGCCATCCTTCTTGTTGCATGGCGAGAGGAACAACAATCAATTATGTATTCTAATGAACTAGGACTGATGTTAATTAATTTTCATGAAATGCAAATATGTTGAGGCAAAAAAGGTGGAGGAGGTCATGAATCACTCTGATGGTCACAGCTGATGTACGCTTTGTATGCTTCTAGCATGTGCTAATTTATCATCGTATTCAAATAATTAATGTGTATTAAAATGGGGTTTTATTAGACAGGAACCACAACAGACACATCTTTAAAGGACATGGCCTGTGTACAAAGTATGTTTGACTATACTGTGATTTGTCTTGTATTTACCAATATGCAGGATACCCTTTCATCATAAACAGTGTGACCAGAACACCTGCACTCTATGGTGTAATTTAATTTAATATAATAAAAGTAAGACGTTTCACAAAGGTTATTTTACTTACACAACTGTTGTATTGATCTGCATTGTAATGTAAATGGTCCCTCGAAGCAGATGTTTTTCCGAATAACCACCGGAAATGTTGGACTACACTTACACAAACCTAATACCAAACTTACACCAAACACCATCCCCAATTCTCTCAATCTCTATAGTGGCAGGTTTTTTTCACTTCTTTCAGAACAGCTATAAACACTTTTACATTTAGATATGGTTCAACAAACTACTTCTTTTCCTGTATTACACAGCCCTTCACCTCACTAATAAGGTATAGTCAACATTATAACTTCTATTTCAGAGTTATTTACTGAACAATGAGAGGAAAGCAGTTTTTTTGGCAGGACATTGCCCATGCAACACCAATATAATCAACATTTTCCAACTACAGTACTGTATGCTAATGTGATAGCTGATCCTAATGGCTTAACACCCACACTGCAGGTCATAAAGTAATTTGTACTTGCAATCAATGAACATAATTATTATCTTTATGTGAAGGAATTATTCCTGAATATTGTAATGGAGAAACACCACACACTATACAATATGGTTACTAGTTTTAACCATGATGACATTCCTGGCATCCTTTCTTTCAACCACAGGCTGCTTCAGATAGTTCCTTGGTGTCATGTAATTGTTGAGCGCAGATTCCTTATTCTCTAACACCCCATGTGCACTGTGGTTTTCTCGCTGACGCTAAATACTATTTGAAAGGAAACGTAACACCACCCTACGAAAAGGTTTTCCTCAAGGTATCGGATAGAACTTTAATACAGTATGTATGTCCAGTAAATAAAGACTATTACTTAGACTACTTTTAAGGTTTGATTGTGTAAAATCTTTCTTCAGCCTGCTTTCGTTGATTAGATTGTCTGTCAGATGGTCTGAGTGTAACTGGAAAGGAAACTATTGCTTTAATGTTTTATTGTGGTAAGGGAATTAGAAAAAAGCAGAAGCCTTGATGTGATGTTTGGAGTGATGGGGTGCCGTTCACTAATTGTTGAAAAAGAAAACCCTTCAAAACAGTATTTTTAAAGAATTTGTCCGTTCATTGCCATTGAAAAGTTTCTGATGTACCGTACAGATAGGAAACAGCCTTCACAGCTTTTTGTGGTTCTTCTCCATGTACTCTCCACGGTATGTGCCTGGCACTTGGAAAAGCAATGTCGGCATGGTATCTGCTTTCTCTGTCCAACACTTTGGTCCAGACTGAATAATCTCAACATCTACTTGATGGAACCACGACAATTATTTTGTACAGACATTCGTGGTTCCCAGAGGATGAATCGTAATGACAACGTGATCCCATGAGTTTTCCTCTAGCGCTAACATTGACCTTTTTGTTTTTCAATGAAATGTCTTGACAACTATTGGATGGTCATAACATTTGGCAATAGGCTTAATGAGCATTGTGTGCACTACTTTGGCATAGGCTTCAATGTAACCGACACACACGCACACACACTGGATACATTGTAATAACCAAATAAAATGAAAAAAAGACGATAGTGATCATGCTGATTATTATGTTCAATTGGATACCACAGGCGTACCAGGTTTCAAATGAACATGACCAATAGAAATAACACTATAATTTTATATATCAGTATTGCTGCTGAACTACTTCAGCACGATGGTAGATTGAGGTGAGGAACTGAGAAAAATGCAGGCTCTGTTAATGTCTATCATTTTAGAAATAATTATTTCTACAGTTAGTTTAAAAAAGACTATGATTCGAAGCGCTGAATGCTGGCCCTCTATGGTAAGTAGGAGATAATGCCACATGCACATGGGAAGGCTGAAGGACAGGAGCTCTCAGGACTGTCAACCTCAGAGCACAGGCGGGTTCCACTGGGATGATGAGCTAATGCAATCTCTGTCCTCGCTGTCCTCTGCCTCTGATCCTCTCCTCATCATACCCCACACTTCACTCGCCTTCCTTATTTCCTTTCCTCCGTGTCTTATCCTGCTCATTCAGTACTATCTCTTTCGCGTATACCTTTGCGGTTTTTTTTCTTCCCATAAGCCTTTCTCTTTCACCCTCTTATCCTCCTCCTCCTGTATCTCTCCAGTCTCCCCACCATCAACTTTGTATTGTAGCTGCCAGGAAATGAGGAAGGCACTCAATTACTGTGCTCATTGAATCATTAATGTCAAGGTTGTGGTGTGTTCTGATGGCCAACAGGCAACAGCTAACACACACTGTGCTTAGTAGCAAATATTCTGCTATATGTCCCAACAAGACAGACACGGTTTGATATGGTTCTCACTGATAACAAAGCCTTGGATGGAAATCACGGCGGACAGAATGATAAGAGCAGTATTAATGATGGACCTGGCTGGCCCTGTATACACAATGATAGCATGATTTGGGCTTCTAACAGCAGCAACAGGAACGTATCAGATGAGAGAATGGTCTGGCAAAGAGACTCATTACAATGTAACCTTGTAAACCTGCCCCTTCTGTGGACATGACAGAGCTTTTATACTACTTAAACACACATGGGGAATTATCTGATGATCACACGAGGTTGTGTGTTTACAAAGAGCTTTGACAACATATATCGACGTTTAAAAAAGACACATGAAATATAAGTTTCATGGTTTATAAATGTAGAGCTGAATTTATGTTCATGCATGGTGATAATGTAATATTCTCCGACCGTTCATTTTGCACTATGGAAATTGTATTGTAAGTGTGAATGAAATTACATTATGTAGGTAGTCTGCTAAAACTAGCTGACGAAATAAACTGGTGAATGAATGTAATGGTCATTTTTGAGGTGGTAGTTTGTGGTGTTATATCCAAGGTGTCTTTTTGTCTGTATGAGGATCTAAACTGTTGTTCCTCTTCTCAAATGTTTTTAGAGACTTTTTCTCTGGACACCCCAGGTTATACTGTATGTATATACTGTATACATATATATAACATTTTGCAGTGTTTGCAGCAGTAGCAAGCAAATCACAGTGATTGCAGTGTGTTTCCTCAATCATTGTCTTTAAATATGTTATAGTTAACATTTTTAAACTAACAATGAAATTACTGTGTGGATCCTATGTACATGTGACAAACCCACAGAGATTTATCAGCCAACTCTGAAGTTTCCCTCAGATCAACAGAGAGTTTTAGCATCTTTTGACTCACCGATTTTGTTTTCAACCACAGAAGACGGTTATTGTAAGCATTAAAACTTTAAATGGCAGCATGGTGATGCTGCGTGTACAGCTTGTTTTTGATGTCCCCAAGAGGCTAAAAAATCAGTTAATTACAAAAATGTACTTTATGCTACTTTACACATCTACTCGATCACAATTAAGGCGAGAATACATTACCCTGTAATCCACTACATTTATATGACAGTTATGGTTATTATAGTTCAGAGTCGGATTTTACATAGGAAACAATTATTCTATAAAAAATTGTTATTATTATACACAGTTGTCAGTTTATCAGGTACACTTGCTAAAATGAATGTAGTCTAAAACAGCAGCTCTGCAAGGAATCCCACCTATCTCAAGGTTGTAATAGAAAGGTGTTGACTACATTTTTTTGGTAGCTTTGAAGGCTGTAGTTTGTGGTATTGTTTTTGTATTGCAATATACAGAGAGATGTCCCCAATGTTTTGTCCACCCAATTGAGCCTGGACTAAATGGCTTGAAAACCATGGGTAGAAGGTCTTACACCTCAGTCTGTTCTTGCCCCAGCAGAAATAGATCCACTCAGGGGATGCTGTCACAGATGACTTTGTGTGTTTGATGTAGCTATTTCCGGAGACTAACCCATCTTGACTGGATAGCGTCAACAGATTGTGTATCTAATCTACTACTACTCCATGTCCAGTTTTGCTGTATTTAATGGAATATTGTAATGCTCCCATGAACTCACAGCATATTTAAAAAAATAATAATTTCATTAAATTTCCTACTTTCCGCAATTAATTCCTTTGAGGATGTGATTCTATTTCTGTCAGTTGTATTTGGCATACCCTCACCAAAATATAGTGCACGGTGTGCTTACATGAGATTATATACCACCTGTGACAACACATAGCATTTCTATTTCAGGAATAAAGTGAACAGTCTTTATAGATAAACATGTCGGCTTTCAACAATCTAGCTCACCAACATATATAAGGTACACGGTGGTGGTAGTCTAGTGGTTACGCTTCCAAGTAGAACACTGGAAGTTTGTGAGTTCAATACCAGGCTGCCACCATCATACTCCTGAGCAAGGCACTTAACCCCAAGTTGCTCCAGGGGACTGTCCCTGTAGTTAGTTCACTGTAAGTCACTCTGGATAAGAGCATCTGCTAAATGACCTATAATCTAATAAGGAGAGGTTAACTGAGCAAAAGTTTGCCCCATTCATCTCTTTGCCTCTGCTATAAACCCCAAACCTGCTTTTGCTACTCAGTTGCCTCTCAGGGAACTAGATGAACACCTGGCTATTCAAGTGACTCCACACAGTTTAACTCAATTCACTGTCCTGGAATATCAAGTTTCTTCCATTCACGCAACCCCCTAACCTGCGACTTCTGTTCATGTGTAAATGATTTGTGTTATAATGGATGAGTATACAAAGTGTTTGACTTTTACAATGGAAACTGGAGGGCACGTCTTGACATCTTAGCATCCGTTGTGGGGGGTCACAGCTTGTTGCCAAGGTCTCACCAAGGGTTGGAAATTGTCTATGAAAGAGACTGCTCTAAATTCAGAGCAAACTCCCCCAGCTGTCATATAGTTTGAATATATTTAAAACGGTAAGCCTTGCAGGGAAGCCTTTGCATCATTGATTGTGTGCTCCTAGTAATGTTGTCCAACAACACTCATATGCTTGATTCCTCAAAAACAGAGCAATATTTAAATGCCGAGATGCTTTCAGATCTACACATTTGCCTGAAACAACGAAGCAGGAAATGGGTGAACTCATAGTCTTCCCCACGCTACGTCTTCCAAATTAATGATTGCATGATGGTGACAAATTGATTAACAATTTTGTCTCATACAAAGGGGACTACTGCTGTTTTGTGTGGGTGCATCACGACCATGTTTAATATTACACTGATAACTCATCCAGAACTGCTGCCATAATCCAGCTTGGAACCAGGGCAGAACACATCATTACACACTCGCTCCCTCATATAACAAATTGCTTCAGACTTGCAATGCCTGTCCGGGCCCTGCGCTCCAACTGAGCCCGCACTATCATTTCTAAAAAGTCAACAGATGGTAGGTCTTTCTCCTTCACTTCCCTCATCTGACTGAGTGGTCTGTGGTCTATCTACCTATTTTATGGAATCACCCACAGTTTAAATTTTTTTAAATCAGGCTCAAACTATTGCTTCCGTAATAGGTACTATCATCATTTCCCTCTTTCACTCTAGGTGACCTTGTTTTCCTCACCTTTACCCCCCAAGGCCATGCCAGTACCTCATTGCCCCTCACCCAATCCAGAGCACCACCCAACTAAAATGAAACATTTGTACTGAAATGAAACAACTGGATTACAGTGATTCACTCTTTCCTCCAATTTCTGTGTGTTCCCTCTTTACCTCTCTTTGCCCTGTGCAACTCTTGCCCTTGTCTGTGGCCTTTCCAAATTGATGCATTTCACATTCTTCCTGTTTTCCCTCCAGCCTCTAGGGAGCAACACACCCTCAGCTCTGTGCTGCCTTCAGCCCTACTCAGGGCTGCACTACGCATCTTCTGGTTTGCTCCTCTATCCTTGTACTAACCTTTGACCACCAACTGCAATTCCTCTGTGTCCCAGCTCTCTAATGACATCTTATCCCTACAGCAGGGGCTGCAGAGTCACTACTGAGGTGCTATAATAGCATGAAAACCCATTTTTACAGACACCACTCATTGCCCAGCCAAACATCCTTTACTATCTGTACAAAAATGTGGATTTTGGGTTTCCTTACAAAATATAATTCCTTCATACACTTCATTGCGCAGTGTACTGTTTTCTCATCTATAACCATACTTCCATCCATTATATATACCGTTTACACAAATATTTACCTGTTGCAACCTGCTTTCGTTGTTTTGTATTTTATATTGGCTAGCTGGAAACACCATGGAAACAAAATGGCTATTACTCACTTCCGCTATGATCCTCAGACTCCAGATTAGTTTTACAAAACTAACTAACACATTAAATGAAAGGAAAGTCATTTTTCCGTACACGTATTGTGTGAAATATTTGTGTACATGTAACATCATATGGCCTTGGTGTATAGCTCTCTCCCTCTTTGCATCTCTGTGCTTCTCAGTACTTCTCCACTTTGTGATAATCAAGTGGTTAATGGCTCGTCTACACAGGAGGCATTTCAGGCGTGTCTTTTCAGTTGTTCGTCTCACACTTGTTTGACAGTTTCTTTTGCCGCTGACAAAACTCTGGTGACCTACACTTAATGCTGTGCCTGAACACATCATGTATAGCCACTGATGGAGGACTGAAGATGCTGCTGCTGTGCTAAAGTGCTACGCAGGCTGGGTAGACATTGTGTCAGACTAATATTTGCTTTACATTGTCAGTTACTGTGTAGTATTTACTGATGGGACTATTTTTTCTATATAGGCTCCCTCAAATAGAGTTGTTGCAGACTCTTGCCTTGCATGTATTACAGTAACAAGAGTATGAGTCTACAGCCATGCAGCATTGTCATAGTCACAATGACAATGCTAACATGCAGGTGTTTATCATGTTCACCATCTTAGTTTGGTGCGTTAGCATTGGTTAATTAGCACCAAACTTAAAGTACAGCTCAGGCTAATGGAAAGACCTTAATTTTTCATGTCTATTGTCATAAAGAAAAATACTGAACAAATACAAGTTAAGGGATAACCAAAGTTATTATACTGCATGAGGGGGAAGTTTCAGTGATGTCTGTACCATACCAAATTTCATGGTAATCCATCCAATACTTATTGAGACATTTCACTCCAAACTACAAATGCCAGGTCATGGGATCACTAAAATCTGTATTATTCATCCTTTGGGGAATATGAATGTCTGCAGAATATTTGGTGTGTGGTGGTAGTCGAGTGGTCAGGCTTTCAAATAGAACATCGGACGTTTGTGAATTCAATACCAAGCTGCCACCTTTGAGCCCCTGAGCAAGGCACTTAACCCTGAGTTGCTCCAGGACTGTCTCTGTAGTTAGTTCACTGTAAATCGCTCTGGATAAGGGCGTCTGCTAAATGACCGGTAATGTAATGTAATTTGGTGTTAATCCATCCAATAGCTGTCAAGATATTTCAACCTGGACCATGGTTGTTGTCCAGCCGACTAACTGACTTTCAGACCTCTTTCATCAAATTACAGATGGATGGATTGCTAATTGGTGAATAATAAATCAAATTATAAGAAAATAAATCAAGTCTAACTTATAGATCCACGTAATCACCAGCACTATAAACACAATTCAAAAGCAGTCTTTCTTTGGTAAATGTTTAAATATTACAGTTGTCACCCTCGTTCAAATATTTAGAGAGTAATTCATGTTGGAGCAGATTTTTTTTTCTAAAGTGATATCTTTTGAAGATGCATACGGGGATCTAAACTTACAAAAAACATTTCCTCCATTCCAAGACTGGAATGTCCTCCATTTCATTTCCAAAAATTGAACAAAATAAACAGCAATTAATGGGGCCTGAATGGAAACAGGCATGCGAGAGATGTGAGGCAATGATTTTTGCTTTGAAGGAGGGCTTCTAAGAGCCCTCAGCTCCTTTCATGTATAATAGAGTAATAAAGCAGGCACTCTCTCAAGCAGGTACTGTATTTCATTACCATTCCCCCTGGGCTAATCAGTATGCCCTCGGGAATGATTTACCCATGTTTACCAAAAGAGTGCAAAATAATACTGACAGATTGTGATAAAGAGGGTTAAAATATTGAGATTATAGGGGGAATTTGATTGTGTCATTGCTTTCTTTTACTGTGAAAAATTCTCCAATCAGTCTTTTTATTGTGATTTTAAAGGCATCGTGTCATCCCTCTTGGTACTCCAATATAGTGGACGTATTCTAATTTTAAGCTATTAATTAGTCCGCATGTTTTTTTCTAGTAGTGAGGAAACATACTGAGAGATTTCTGCTAGGCCAAAATCAATAAAACAATAAGTACAAAGTGTACTGGCCTATTGTTTTTTAAAAAAAGAAGTGATTACACAAGACTGCCAGCTGATGTTGGTGCCACCTGCCAGGAGATGTTTATAGAACTTCAAACTTGTACTGACTGGCCTAAGGGGTGCTGTTTTATTGATTTAACAATGCGACTTGTGGGAATGATGCATCTCACAACTGCAATCTGGCCCAGGTCTAAAATTACCACCTGCCAATGCCAGTAAAATCTTATCTTTACCTCCCCTGAGTCATCATCAGAAGAAATACAGTTGCATGGTACAAACAACATTTACCTGTACATTACTTGTAGAAGACACATGCTTCAGATTTTTTTCTCCTGCACAACAACATAGCAGTATTTTCTTGTTTTCAAACATTCTTCATGTCCAAGTTGATACTCATTTCTCTGAGAACTGCTCCAGTTATTTGTCATGACAGTTGGTCCTATCTGAATAAATGGCTGCTGGCAGCAGGGAGCTCAGATATAGACAGCAAAGTGATGATTAATACATTCATCTTAATATAAGTGATCTTTAAAATATATAAAATAAGACTTAAATAAAAGCAATTACTTAGATGATCCGGACTACTGAAATTGTAGGAAAAGTTATGTTAATGCACTTCTGATGAGGACCATTTAAAATAGGTATCAAATGTCACGTTGATGTACTCTGTGAATCTCTCAAAATAAAATGTACATGGTAATATAAGGAACTGGTTCTAATGAAGCATCATTATTACTAATCATGCATTATTAATATGTTCTCAACAGTTTTGAATTGCTCTTTGCACATTTCCTCTATCAATGTTTCACATTTCCACAAGCAGCCACGGAAATGCTCCATTAGTATTTTTGTGAAGTGCTGCGAACATGTTCCCCAAAATCAGCCTTATAAGAAAATAATAAGTCCACATTCTGTGTTTTATATCATACATCAAACATGGCTTTTGTGATAAGTTAAAACAAATTCTAAATTCAAAGAGTGGACTACTTAGCTATTTAATTAAAATCCATTCATGGTAATGATTCTTGATATTGTAAGCAATGACTCTGATCCTCATTTTCTCCTGGGTGATCATGACACACGCTGTATGTTTGGCCATGAAACTTATTATTTTGTCTTTAAAGATTTTAGAATTTTAGCAGTACAGCATTGTCATCAGTCCCTCTGGCTTTTAATGTGCCTTCAAAAAATATCGCACTAACCTTAATAATCCATGCGCTTTGACATTTATATGGTTTTTGGGTCTTTTACATCCTGTTATACATCACTTATACTGCAGATAGCTTGAGTTGGCTTTTACAGTTGGCTTTTATAGTACAGATGATGATAGGCAGATTTGGTTTGAAGCACAGGCCCTCTGATTAGGCGATGGTTCCAATTAATAAAGACTTTATGAACTGTGCTCAATTAATGCTGTCCTTAACCTTGCTTGGGTGATTGCCCAGCACCCTTTTTAGTCTTGTTAGTGAAACTAGCACATGTTAAATATTCATCATCACACATTGGATGTTTCCATGTGTATTTGTTTATTATGTCAGTACTTGTTTACAATTTATGGGCGTGTTCCAGGGTGCCTATATGCAGCCGGGCCCTTCCCACTGAGCTAATGTGGGAAGAGATGGTTTCCTCCATGATGAACTGCTTCAAAACTGATCCCATTATTTCCAGGCCTGTGCCTGGCAGTGGCTGTAAAAGACATAAAGTCTTGGTGCTTAATCCTGTTAGTGCTGCAAACCTGACACTGCTTATTGGCTCCGTGGTAGTGTGTGAACATTCAGGACCTAACTGTTTGCCCTCTAAATATACTGTACGGAATTAAATTATTACAGTCATACTTTACACTGATGTGGCATGTTTGCTATAAGAGGAACAAAACATGGGTTGAGAAATACATTGTTAGCGCTTGTGTGGTCTGATTAAGTGCATCTGTATACATCACTGTATACAACAATAATAGCCATTTCAAAATGATTGTAAATGAATAAAGCAAAAAATAAGGACACTTTGCTGGATGTCATGATCATTGTGGAAAAAGTGAATGTTTTAGCATATCTATTTCAGTTCTCCTTGATAGAGGTGCTGATGACAAACGGAGTAAAGTTACTCTGTAGGTGAAGATGGATTGGCTTGTCAGCCTGGGGGATCAGAAGTACCTGTGGTTTGGCAGGTCTTTGTCAGGACTGGGATCGGGGGACCACGCCTAGAGGAGGGACACCAATGGTTTAAGGTGGTAACAGAGTGGAAATAGGACAGTTATATTCACTGTGGCGTAGAGACCACACACAATGACTGCTGAAATGGCTTTTTGTCTGATGTGGTAGCTTGAAAGACAAAGCCGAGGTCAGTCAGCATTCACTTTGAAAATCAAGCATCAAGGTCCTGTGAAGCCAGATTGTCACTGTTACTGTACAGACTTGCTGCGAAATTACAAAAAAACGTGTCAGAGTTGTGTTTATTAATTGGAATAGAATGGGAGGGGATTGTTTGGTTAGAGGCAACAGGGAGATTCTTGACCAAAAGTTTTAAAGCCGCCCACTCTGATACAGAAAACCACAACATCTCACTTGAAAGTAACTGTCCTATTGCAGAGGATAATGGACCAATCTGCATGGTAATGGATATATTTGGAACGGTAAGTGAGGAGTTAGACAAAGCTGAAATGGGCTGTCATGGTTTGGTAATTGTGCTGGGGAAAGCATACAATTGCTTCACATGGAAAGATGAATATAGTATTGAAGAGCAGGGAAATCTCAAAGACAAAAGAGCATTGTCTGAAAATATTGACTCATGGATACATTTAAGGTTGTGAGACCTGAACATTTAGCATGCATTTAGCATCTGCCAACACACAAATGAAACCTTTTTCTTTTAATCATGAATCAAATTTGGAAGAAATTACACAAAATAGTTGCACATATAAAATAAATAGTTATTTATTTTTTAGGTAGATACATTTTCACATCTAATCAAGTCATAAGATTTCATGTTTAATGCTTTACAGTATGTTTTAAGAAAGTATGTTGGTTTATCTGGGACTTTTATTGTTTTACATCGTCATTGCTCTTGTACTTTTTTGTGAACATGTGTCAATCAATTAATCAATTAAACATTTTGATGATTTAAGCATCAAAAGTACCACATTAGTGCCAATAAAAAAAACAAATGTTTTGATTGAATAAATACATTGTGTTTATTACCCTGGATGTCCATGTTTCATGTAATTTGGAGTGAAAACTACAAAAAGCTTACGGTAAATTATTAATGAATTGCTGACTTGCTGTCAAATGTAATCAAACAAGATATATCTAATCATTCATATATGCACTCTTAATTAGGTTGAATGATGTTCCTGCTGAGTGATAAGCTGTTTTTATCATGATAGATCCTTGTTCTCTGTAGGCGTTCGTCACAAACAATCTGTACCAAGCTGTGTTCAGTGCTTTCGTGCTTGTTGACAGACACTTTTCCCCACAGACCAATGGGTGATAAGATGATCACCAACAAATGTGATGCCAGTCAAAGGCATCACACAAAACTTTGAGTAACACATGACAAACATTATCCCGACTGCTTCATTCACTTAAACGTATTGATGTCAAATGACTTTAACACTCGTGTGCCAGGGCTCGCAGTTCAAATGTGCAGTGGAAGTGTTTCAACGCACTTGTTGGGATAAAGTTCAAATTGTAATGGGTGACACTTTCAAGGTTTTTCCCAGAAACCTGACCTGTTGAATTCCTGTTGAATGAACGGCACAGTGACTGACCACAATTTCTCATAATACTTACACTGCAGTTATACTAACTGTAAGGTAATGTAACATTAGGTCCAGTCCCCATAACGGATGGAACCAATGTCCTGCAAATGTACAGAGCCTTAATTTTTCATTTTTAGTTTTGGACATTTTAATGCTCACTTATTTATGGTTATAGATCTGTATGCACATTTGCACCGCACTGTTGGCACTAACTATATTTGCACTAAATCTGCTGAGATTTACACAGCCAACGGTCAATGTTGCAGTGCATTTTTGTATTTGTAACAGCCTTCATTCTCATATTTTGTCTCCTAATTTTATTATTTTTTCTTACTTTTAATGGTGGGAGGGGGGGGGCAGATATGTAATGTCATGTATTTTAAACTACTGGATGC
>CALSCE010009442.1:15851588-15923572 GCA_943593645.1 Bovichtus variegatus
TCTATCTATCTATCTATCTATCTATCTATCTATCTATCTATCTATCTATCTATCTATCTATCTATCTATCCATCCATCCATCCATCTAAAGATGTTATTGTTGATGATATTGATGTCGCCTAATGTTGGTAGATATGTTCTTGAGTAATTAAATTCACAATGTTAATCAATTGATCACAGATTAATCTTTCCCACCCTTAGCTGCAGATCGGTAAACCAGTAAGAACATGGTTGAACATGGTTAATATGGGTAAACAGTTTCTCCGCCATTAAAAATGATATACTTTATGAAATATAATATTAAATATGTAATAAAGATTTGCAGTATTTATGGATTTGCAGCAGTTGCAGAGATATGAGGTAGGTGCTTGGCACAAGATTGATATATTAACTGTTTAGATAATCCAGTTTAATATCAACATCATAACAAATCCAATAATATACAAGCAAGCTTGAAGAATTCTCGGTGTGCCAGAATGATTCCTTTTTGCACCAATTAACACATTTAACACCCTTGTACATGTAACACATATTGTGTAATCACCCTATTTTACTGGTTAGTATTTGGACATATCAAACTGTTATGAAATTAAATAAAAATAAAAGTATAATAAGCAAAGGAAATACTTAAACAGCACAACCTCTGTTGTTGACTTTGTGTTGTGTTTCATACTTCAGTTTGACATTTCTTCTTTCAAACTGCTGTATGTTATTGTGAATTTGGTAGATTAGTTCATGTCACTGCTGCAGAAGGGCATCTGTCCATGCTTGATTTTTAAAAGCAGGGAAAGTGGAGTTGCTCGGATCTGTAATTAATGCACTCAGGGAATACAGCGTGTGTGATCTGAGGATGTTCTTGGAAACTAATCACACACACAGGGCTTTGCGTTTGGAGCCAGATGCAGTGTCTCATCTCTCTCTCTCCAACCTAATTACTCTTTATTTTACAAACAGAGCATTGTAAATAGCACTTACCCATTATCCCTTTAATAACTATGATTCTCCCGCTCTTCAGCCCCCAAAAAACAGGACGACCGCACCAATTGCAGGGAAATCAATCGACCTTATCATTGTGGTGGAGAGTATTCTTTTGAGATTGTTAAGGTTTGGACAGAAGATTAAGTGAATGCGAAAGGTGCAGGACATGTTCCAGCCTCACCAAACATAACCATTTAACAGCATGGCTAAAGCAATACAATATAATACAATACTGCCCTGATTTACAAAGATGCTTGTTTTGAGTATGTAAGTATATAGGCACTTATTTGGTAACATTTCATATTAAGGTCCTTTTATTAAGCGTTAGTTGATAAGTAATAAGGTTTTAAAATAAATAATAAATGATTTAAAATCTAACAATAAATGTGTTTATGGTGTTATTATTATTATTATTACTTATATAGTCTTGTTAACACAAAATGTGAATAGGAATCTTATAAGGGGCTTAATATTAAGTGTTACCAATTATTTTAACAACTAGAATTTGAAGTAAAGAAATATTATATTACAGTAGCTCTGGTGAAATGCTAGAAGCCCATGGCAAAGACTGGGGGAATATAGCAAAAGCCTATCTGTTAATAATATAAAAGAATATCAATAATCTGCTTATCCTTGCTTTTGCTGTACCGCAACAGAAATGAATATTCATGAAAAAAAAGAAGAGAGGAAAAGCTCAGCTCTTAGTGTCGAGTATAGGCGAGGTGAAAGGCTTTCAGCACAGGGGTCGACAAGAGAAGATTGAAATGTTAACACCAAAGTAGCAGAACAAATGATTGAAATTAAATGCATTCCATTGTTTGGCATGAAACAATGTGAATTTGGCAGAACCACCTTGCGAAGACCTGATTTCAGAGACACATGAGAGATGCCTGAAAATTGGCCTTTTTTTGGCATCTCAGTCACGGTTTGTACTAATCGGGTTACCCTGGTTAAAATAAAAATCCTCTCTGGGTAGCACATGGCTTCCTGGACACAGACTAATCAGAATTATAGCAGTTGATATTTTACTCCTGTAGTCCTTGTATTACTCATCACAGAAAAGCTATATTTGGTTTCTTAGTCTGGTCATATTGATGGCCTGTGATAATTCAAACCATTCTAGGGCCTTTTGCTTCAATTATTTGTATAAAAATATTTGCCTCTCCTTGCCTAATGGGCCCATATTTTGTAGTCCTAACTCTCAGAGTGTTTGATGTTGCTAAAACAAGAGACACATTCTCAAATTAAGTGGTGTTACATCACCTTTCTCTTAATGTCTCGACAGTGTTGATGGACAGTGTTCCCAGGCTCTTATTCTGTGTCCTCTAAAACAAGGGGAAAAAAATGCCGTTGAGCTCAGCCTACTCTATCTTTCAAATGAGCAGTGCGAGCCAGGTGACTCAGGCTGAACGGCCGCTGCTTTAGGTGCTCGCTCTTGTTTGCAGCCATCGCGCTCCGCTGGAAAGCTGCAGACATAAGCTGTTTTCAGGCCTGATGAGCAGCACGGAGGCCTATCAGTGACACACAGATCAAGTGGCGTAGGGGACACACCAGGGACCGGTTGAAATGACCCGAACTATATCAACATTTCTGCAAAGTTAATGAGCTGAAACATGAAAGCGTAAAGCATAAAAGGACATGCAGAATATTGGCAGCAAGATTCGCTTAGGCAGTCATGATGGATTTTAATTGTGGGTACCATTCTGTCACACAGGTATTAAGATGGATATCATCAGCCTAGAGCCTGTATTTTATCCAAATCTTCCATTGAATTATACTTTTTTTTTCTATTTCAGTCTGAGATAAGGTTTTTACCCATTCTGTACAGACGGAAAGAAAAAAATTATAAAACAGTGAAAATAGTAAAGGAACAGTACAATGATAAAACAAAAGTATTCTGGACATGTCTGCCTGGGAGTACACCCCCAGGCAGAGAAGAACACGCTAGAGGGATTACATATTCCATGTGGTTCAGGAACGCTTCAGGATCTCCCAGGCAGAGCTCGAAGAGGTGTTTGGGGAGAACAACGTCTGGGACAGTTTGCTTAGCCTGTGACCTGGACCCAGATTATTGTAGATTATTGCAGGCTGGATAGCCAATTATCTGATTTCCTGCTGCATATTAAACAGCATTTTAACATACCTGCAAATGTTAAATGCTGGTGTGGTTCTTATGCTTTATTACCATTGCTAACAACACACTGTCTGCCCATAACATGTAGGCTACAGCGCAAGTTTGTTTATTATTGTTCCCTAAGGTGTAACACCAGCAATCTGGCAGCCTGCCAGCGACTGTCAATCAAACACAGACGGCGGCATGCCCCTCCAGCCAGCTAAAACGAAAAGGAGCATGTCTGATATGTCCTCAAAGACCTTTTTTCGTCCTTTCCATGAGAAATAACTATTAAAGGAGACATTTTCAGGTTCATACTTTATTTTGAGTTCCTACTAGAACATATTTACATGTTTTAATGTTCAAAAAACATTATTTTTCTCAGACTGTCTGTCTGAATATACCTGTATTCACCCTCTGTCTGAAACACTCCGTTTTAGCACCTGTCTCTTTAAGCTCTTATCCTGGAAAAGCACAGTCTAATTGACTTGCAAGAGAAGTATGGTGTCCAAAAAGGGAGGAATAAATGTGATTTCAGACGTGAGTTGGTTTTGCATGCGGTGGGGCATTCAATCTCAGATATTTAAAGTTAGATTCCCATAAGATTTCAGTCATAGTTTATTTTAGACACATTTGGTTTCTGGTGGTAACAGCAAGTGAAGTTTAATACTATATGTCCCAGATCTCTGGAGCCAGTAACTACTTCCTTGAGAAGCTATTTTGTCAGATATACAATATAACAGCATCTGGTGTATCTATTTACAGTGCAACCAAACAAAAGTTATTTTAATTAAAAAAATCAACAATTGTACATACCATGAACATCCACAATCTGATTTCATGCTGTGCAGAATACAAGTAGTTTTCCACACAACAGCAGGGAACACTGAGGTTTCTTTGCTGAGGATTTGTAGGTGTGCTGCCTGTTGCCCGCAGCTCTTCCTCCAACAGCTCAGTGCGACGGCTCCTTCTTCTACCATTACTTCCTGCTCATTTTAAAACTGATTTGCTGTTAAAATATTACCAACGTGACTGTTACATGTGTTGCGTCGATGCATTTCAGTCCGCACTACTGATTTGCGTAATTTCCTGTGACTTCTTTCAAATAAAAGTCTTACCAGGTTTCACCAGTCGAATGCTTTTTATGTGAAGCTGCAGCAGTGACAAACATCAGTATTGAACTGTAAATCTCAGATGAGTGCAGCTAAAGTACAGTGAGGCTACGAAAAACAAAGACAATGACAGCAAACAAAGATTAATGGCACAGGAAAACTCTACTGAGTGTGATTATAGAAGATAGAAAGCTTATCTATAATACAACACTCTCTGTCTTGTGCATTGACGTCTGTGCGAGACAGGCTGGCACGAGCCGTTTGTAGAGAATGTGTAGATATTACATAATTTATAACTTGTGTAATGCATAAATCATCTGCTTAAATTGTAACATTACATCTCGTAGGTTGTGTTTTGATTTAAGGCTGGTGAGTCTGCCAAATGATAAAACTTGAGCTTAATTTTGTGTAATGAACTATAGCCTCGCTCCCAGATCTTTCTGCCCAAATAAACTTGGCATACTGTATGAATCCCTCTCTTTCACTTAAGTGCTAATGGAAGGGATGAGCAAATCAATAATGCAACTAAGTATTTAAAATAATCCAATTCAAGGGACTACTTTGAGCCAGCGTCTTCTTTGAGAGGCAGCAAAGCCTGCAACAAAAGCGAGAGGATATTTTCTTTTTATATTACAACTTGGCAGAGTCTTACTGAATGGAGTGCGGAGACGCTGGGAATCTTGCAAGTGACTAAAACGCAAGGATGTCAAACCTTTGTAAAATCTACTTTGCATATGTAAATGTAAGGCATGACTTTATAAGAAATAGTCTTACCTGGAAACACACATAAACTGAAAGCATCATTAAAATGAAAGGTTAATTAGGGTGAGATGAACTTTTCCTTCTTTCACCTTGTTCTTTCCAATGATGTTAATGTCTGCTTAAATGTAGTAATAAAGGTTAATGGAAAATAATTACATCTTACGAGTGTATTGTACATACATTTTTGTGAAAATAGAAACCAGTAAAAGTAGTGTTATGTGACAAATTGGCTTATGAAATTTTGTTTAGAAGAATTCCCATGGCGTAGCTGCCATCTCTTTTCCAATCACTTGCTATAGATTTATATCAAGAGTGCAGTGAAGGTCATAATCATGCATGTTTTCGCTCTCCCGTGACATGAACAAGGGTTGAGCATTATGTTGCGTTATCACAAATCCTTACTTCATTATCATAATGCATTTATAATTCAGGCAAGTGTTTTATAAATGCACTTATTTGTTTATGAGGGAGACAAAATAGCTCTTGCATTATAATCCGCTTTCTCTGCATGCATGAATATTAGCGACAAGGCCTCGGGGTAAATGCCTGGTGCCATCCACAAGGGATTCTAGGGGCTGCTGCTTGTGAAACAGAGGAGACCAAAAAACAACAATAAAACATAAACAACTAGTGAAAGGTCAGCGTTGCCTCTGTGGATGTTTCCACGACACCACACCCTGTGGCAAGTGGCCACATCCAAGTCTGTCTGACAAATCGCCCAGGACAAAGCATTAGATCTCCCAATTTTCCACCTCCCAGGGATGAATGCACCATGCGACTAATTTCTCCACTACGACTGTTAGTATCCCATGAAAAGCAGCACCATGTGAATTGCTGGGCAGTTTAATGCATATTGAAAAGAGGGAGACATTCTGTACTTTTGCAATTGGGTTTAAAAGTGTACAGAGAATGACTCTCTGCTGTCACACTCTGTCTCCCAAGAGTAAATAACTACAACATTAGTTAAAGACTTTTCATTGAAAGGCTGGTCATGAACAGCATTAGAGAATCAGTAGAATCCATTAAAATAAAGAGCACTACTTAAGAATAAATGAAATCTCGACAGACACATGGCTCTTTTCACCACTGTGTTTGTTTAGGCTGTTTGGTTAAGATTACTTTAAAACCTAAGCAATATGAGCGCCTCCATCACCCAAAGCGTAAATGAACGTTCCCCGACAGCACTCTTTCCTTCTTTTGCCTGAAACATGCATGCGTCACCATTGGTTTTGCATTTAGAAAAATACACATTTTGGTCGAACAAAATTACGAGCCTGGCACTGTCATTACGGGGCGCGCTATGGAAGGGATCGATGAGCTGAAATCATGCATCCAATTTCAAATAGTGACGTTAAAACATTTATGGTGGAATGCCTGTGCAAATGATCTGAATGCATCTTTTTCTGCTGCAGGATAAGAAGCGTCAGCTGACAGTGCCTTGATTTTGTGTGAGAGCTCCGCTGAGATGCAAAGCATTACGGATGCATGTCAGATTTGAGTGTCGGCAGCATGTCACTGTGACACTTCATATCTACCTCATGAATAATAACACTGAGCATATGATCAGGTTCTATAACGGAAAAAGCCCCATAATGTCCTATCAAAATGAAATATAACAAAAACACTCCTGTAATACTCAGACCTGCTCATCATGTGAGACAACTTGACGACATAATGTCATATATAGCAAGTTAAAGAAGTTCAGTAATAAATTGGTTGGTCAATAGGTAGAGTGTGATTGTGTTTTGGCTAAGCTCTGCAGGTATCAACTCTACACAGTGTCTGTGAGACTCCTATTTGGCTTTTTCTTTACCTCTTGACGTTTCCGTCGAGCGTTAAGCAAGAAATGTAATACGTTAACACAAAAGGTGAAGACAATGCAGGGGCTCACAGCAAGGCTAATGAACCAGCAATGCAGAGAATTAGATTGTTATTTCTATTTTACGAACACCACACTTCATCATTGTATTTTCTTTTTCTCTCACAGTGTTTCTTTCAACTTTTTAAGTGACTCACTTTGTCTGACTTTGTTTGATTCAACTCTGCGTGAATGCATACGTCTCTATGTGTGCACACTTCATATGAGTGCAGGTGTTTGAATGTGTGTGTTTATGTGGTCATGCATGACTGTACTAAGGAACTGCAGGGTGAGTCAGCCTGAGAGACCAGTCAGGCATGATTAGATGATGTGAAGCTCGGGTCAAGGTTAACGTCTTCTATCAGGCGTGCTTTAAATTGCAGTGAAACCCACCGCCAGTCTCTGCCTACATGGAGTAGACAGTGAGCTCCCTCCCCTAACATGACCTTGGTTTCATCCATTTTTTATGAGACAGAATGGCAGAGGGAGGAGAGCACGCCATTCTCCAAATAATTAGTCAGCAAAATCAAGGCAAATTTTTCCTTCTGTTCTTACATAGTGCTTCCCTGCATGATCCTGTGAATTTCATAGAACTAAGTGCAGTGGTGCGTTCACGATATCAAAGACGGGTCTATGTTTGAAAATAGAAAATAAAGGAACATTTGCATACATAAATTTCAATATATGAGTAATGTAGTTGGGCCTTTATACTTATTTTTAACATTCCAGATTTTTGCTCTGTGTCCTGTATAAAAATTAACAGTAATTTGTGAGAAAAAGAAATTGAAGTGGGATGCTTTTGTACGAGCGAGAGACAAATAGAGAGCGAGTAAGAGAGAGAGACCCACGCACAAGGTCTTTGCAAAGCAGAAGCTGTCAACCAGGGATTAGCAGAACGAGCAGAAAACTGACAATAGGCAGAAGCTTTTATACTTTAGAAGACAGGATTTAAATTTTAATCCACTATAAATGAAGAAAAAAAGCATATACAATCGCCACTAGTAGGCCTAAATATCCACACTCAGGAAGCTTATATTAAAAATGGGAAAGATGAAACGATGCCGAACAATGGAGAGAGGAGAGGAAGAAACAGAAGACTGAACAAAGTGAAAAAAAAACATGCGATAATACTGAAGGAGAGAGAGTATTGGTAAAGCAGGTAAAGGTATGGCTTTATGTTGCTACAGTGGATATTTTCTGTCTCTTCAACCCTGCTTTGATGTGCTTGACAAATGCTAACTGACTAAGGAACATCACTCGAAAGACTCTGGGGAGAGTGACTTCCATAAGCATGTCCAGCAAACCTAACATCCAAGACTTCATTCTGGCAGTGCTGTGAGAACCAAAAAACATGCCATGAAAAGCAGTGACTCTGGTAAAATAAAAACTCAGGAGGCTAATAATGAATTATAGGCCTAAATCCACTTTATATTCCATGTGCCCCAAACACGTTCCCCTTTCGATTTTTCAAAATCACTCTTTTTATCCCTGCATCATTTTTTTCACATCAGCCATAGGCTCAATTAGCCTTTTGTTCTTAGGTAATAACCTCATACCACTGCCATCTGCTCACTGGCCTAGTAATTCACAGAGAGCTGCAACAATACCCAACACCATTGCTAGGGAATGAGAAGAAACAAAAAGGAGTCGGGAGAGAAACAGTGAAAGAAGGTGCCTTTTTTGCCTTTTGGAAAAAAACTTATTTTTTCCATTTCCTGCTAGGCTAAGATAGCTCAAAATAGATCATGCGTTATCTACTTCTCATTATGTTTATCACATGACTTAGCACATGTATTTTTGGACTGTGTAACAATTTTGGAACTTTCCTTGTCGCCCTTTTACCCATAACTTAAAACCTGTACTGCCTACATCAAGACAGGAACAGTCTGCAGCCAAAGCAAGAACAGGCCAACCAGCCAGAATAGCTGCTTTCACCACCAGCTGGCGTCACAAAGTGATATAGTGCTACGCGTGAGTCAAACCTGTTCCTCCCTGGGCGAGGGAAACAGAACAGGCATGTTAGGTCGCAGGCAGGCCATGTTTTCCACATTTCCACCACGAAACACTATCGGTATCAAGATGCCTCACTGTGGGAGAATGTCACATCATATTTAGTGCAGTTGAATCTGTACTAAGCCAAGTCATGGTGGACCTGAACATCCTAAGGAAATATACCAACAATTCCCCCGAACCCATACAAACACAGATAGGTCGTTTGATATTTCCCTCTAATACGACCTAGAGTGTTTCCTAAATTAGCACCCCAACTCGTGGCTGGAGGTCAATACCTAATACTTAAAACCATGAGTTTTAAACACGTGGTTAACATTGCAAAAGGATTGAAGTTTGGTTTGGTCAGGCAAGAAAAGTACTTGTTTAGGTTGAGGCAACAAAACTCGATGGATAAGATCATGGTTTCAGTTAAAATAAGTGCGTTTGTTAAGTTACGTAAGTAAGTATACATTACGTAACTCTAGGCTCCCCGAATCACTCAGTGTCATTTTTACTGTAGGCTTTTCAATAGTTTTCAAGAAAAGTTCTAAGAGAAACACGTTTTTCCACTTATGAATAGCTTCATAGCCCCATCAGGTAAAGTACAGCCTCAAATATCTACTGTTATGACAGCATGACATCAAAGCTTAACATGGAAAACACCGCCACTTTCGACTCAAATGTGTTTTCTGACATAATTCAGCTTTAGAGCATGGACATGCTGGTTTTCTTAGCATATCTAGTTCCATCAACGTCACTGTGATTGCTAAAGCACTTACTCATCCATTCCTTGCCTATTTGCTTTGGAATTGTGTAAAAATGATCCAGCTTTGCTTTTAGAGTCTCAGTATGAGAGTTCTCAGAAGCACCAGACAGATCAAGTTTGATGGTGACTTTTAACTACTTCCATTTATTTTTTGCCTGCCCGTTGAAGGACATGGATGTGACAATAGGGATGACCAACATAGAGAGTGGAGCTGTGGCTAATGGTACATCAGACCTTGGCCAATGTAAAATAAACTAAATGACATCTGATCCTTTCACAGGGTGTCCTGAACATCACGGAGGGATAAGAAAGTGAGAAAGAGTACAACATTAACATTAAGTACAGAGACGGAAGAAGGAGAGGGAAGGTTAATTCTTGCTCAACCCAGCCTGAAGACAAGACACATTACAAGGGTGCACTCTAAGCACATGGGAGACAAATTGGATTCAAACTCCCATCTTTCAATAAGTCACTTGACTGGGCTTTTCACTTGCTAGATAAATCACTGGGAGAGAGAAGGCTGAGCAGACACTTATGGTCTGCCTTCAGGTACGAGCGATTGTGGTGTACAAAACAAGTGTGCTAAAAACTGTGTCTCTGAGAAGGGTTTTCAGTGCAAAGACTCTCATGAATCTGGCCTCTGACTCCTTCAATCACTCATATCTATTGGTTTCCTGTGAGTGGATTTCCTGTATGCCCTGTAACTATTCTCCTTTTCTCTTTATTCTATTTTTCTGTCTGTATTGTTCATGCTGTTCTTGATGTTTGACAGATGTTAAATCCAAAACGAACAATTGAGAGGGATGGAAAATTTTGACAAGTTTGTGTGTGCGTGTGTGTGTGTGCGTGTGTGTGTGTGTGTGTGTGTGTGTTACAATGAGTGTAATAGGCAGGTTTTTCTGAGTAGATGGTTAAGATAACATGTTGATGCTGATGAGCTCTCTTTAGTTCAGTCTAACAGTTGCAGACAGATAATATAATTTACTTTTAATATCAATGTCGAGCATCCAATTGGCTATGGCTATAAATGTGCCGTCAACGTGTGTTGCTTTTTACTGAAAAGATGTGGCATCGCAGCATCACCTGATGTCACCAGTTACGTTGATATGGCAAATATGTTCTTAACTGAGAAAGTTTGCTGTTCAAATAAAAAGTTATTGTATGATTCTATTTTACCAAAATCAATATTATTTTTTATTAAGGATTAATTAAATAACTATGCGTCTTGTGAAAGGTGTCACTCATACTAACACACCCAGAGAGTTATCAGCAGACTTCCCCTCTTTAGGATTTATAACAGCTTTTAACAACATACTGTTTTAGTATTATGGTCCACAACTTTAGCGTCTTTTTTAGTCACACCAGACAGCTGTTGTCAGTAGAAAAGCCTCTAAAACCGGCTGTACACTCCCTGTCCAGCATCTACTAACTGACAGACAGAGTTAGTGACTAGCTGGTGAGCAAAGTGGACCAATTTAACAACTACAGAGCAAGATATTTCCCAAAGGAGATGGTGGAGGCCAAAAGAGAGCTAAAATGAGAGTGAATTATAGACTTACAGTGCATTTGTCAGGTGGACATAATAAACATGACTCCAAATGAATACTAATGTTGCTCTGTGTCTGCTCTATTATTGTAAATATGTAAATAAGCCACTATTAGCTAACATATTCACCATTAAATATGTGAAGCTTGTGTTAACAGTAGGTTTTGCTGCCCCCAAGTGGCAAGGAAATCAATTAATGCAAGTTTGACTTTTTAAAGCAACAGCACAACACATTAATAACTAGCTTAACAAAACTTTTGCTGCATACTTCATATGTCATACTGTATATGTCATACTAGAGTTTTTAACAAATGTCATAAGATCATATTTTGTGCCTCATTTTTTCCAAACTTGCAACAGTTAATTGCATTTTATAGGACAACTTCATGTACAGCATGGTTTTGTGTTTGGCAGCAACATTTAGAACTTATTTGAGCTAATCTCTTTCGGCTTCACATCCCCCATCAACAGCATTATTATTCATTCTTATTGTATTTTGGCCTTTACTGTTATAGTTACTGGATACTTTCTACTGTCATCAGCAAACACCAGATTTACACAGTGCAGCTGATAGATGTTCAAGAGATATTTCCATTAGTGATGCTTTCGGTTGACAAAAAGAACATTAAAAGGCAGAGCAGCAAGTTAGAGCTTTTATTACAACTACTATGTTGCAAGTCACACACTCCTTTAATCAAGACTTCTACCAGTCATACATGTTCTTTCAGCAGCATACAGTATATCGATATTTCCCATTTTCGTAAGCTAAAATGGGATTCAGCACCTAGTAGATTGCAGCTAGCCTATGCCCTAAAGCTATGGCTGATGGTCTATTATAAAGAGATAGCCTCCCCGAAAGAATCTACCGAACATAACCAAGCAACCTCACCATGGGCTGGGGTCTTTCCTTTTGAGAGAGAGAGGGAGAAAAATGCAATCCTAAGTCTATTTTTTCTGCCTACAATAGATCTGTTTTCTGCTTCATCATATGTGACAACATGAGAAGACATGTCAATAGGTGGCCCCGCTGCAGGCATTTTCCTTTCATTTTCAGTATTGATTTTCTAGAACATAAATCACAAGACTTCTAAATGCTTCACAGGAAAATAGCGTCTTTGTTTTCTGTACTCTATTACATCATATTATACAATACACTGCAGTCATCTGTCAAAGTCGCCTGTACAAACTTCAATCCCATTTTTTTGGTTGTTAATTCTCAAATTATATTTTATAAAACAGAATAAGGGATACACATGAGACCATAATGTAAATTAGTTACGAGGTAGAGAGTAACAGCTGCAGTCGCAAGTAAACACGGTGAATAGCAGAGTGACCAGAAGGAGTCAGTAAAAAGGCATGGAACAGTGGAGTTTATAAAAAGGCACAAAAAAGCCTTTATAAAAAAGATGCAAAAAAAAAAAAAAGAAACTCTTCCTGTGTCTCAAGTAACAAACATTGAACTCTGCCATGCAAAGTATCTGATGGGATGCTACAGGCACGGCTCATTACTCATTTTAATGTATCCCTGCCCTGGATGGTCGTGTTTGCGTCGTGCTGTGTGCAGTTCCGAGTGTAAGAATGGGGTCAGTTGCAGGAATCTGGATACTTTTAAACGAATAAGGATCTAAAAACATCTAATCTATTCATAAGGGACAATTTTGAATTGTTGTGGTGTTGTGTGTTCAGTCATAGGCCTGGTTTGGCTATGGGGCTTCTGTCTACCAGAGTTAAATTAACTGATAATTGAACACTGGTAAAGTGTTTTCTTGTTAAATGAACACTGACAGTTTCGCTTGTTGAACAAAGTATTGACTCAAGGGCTTGAATGTTTATTTAAATTACACATTTCATAATTTTGTATTCACCAAACTATCAAATTTTCAAAAACATTTTGTAGCCTTGTCTTTATGGGGAGTTTTGTCTAGACTGTGGAAAGAGAATCTCAATTTGCCTCACAGAACTTTGAAAGAGAAGAAGGGAGTATGGGAGGGAACAAAAATCAAGACCAAGGTTGAGAACACCTAACACTTTAGATTACAGTTGGCAAATTGCAGTGTAATAATGTCACGGTGTGCTATGAAATACTTACTGGGTACCTGATTGATTGGTAGAAGAGAAGAAATAGGGCATAAAAGGTAACTTGAGTACATCTTACATAGTTGACTGTGTGGGTATCCAGTAAGCATTTTTTTGATTTTG
This sequence comes from Bovichtus variegatus, assembly GCA_943593645.1. Lineage (NCBI taxonomy): Eukaryota > Metazoa > Chordata > Actinopteri > Perciformes > Bovichtidae > Bovichtus > Bovichtus variegatus. The sequence continues at coordinate 15,864,915 of CALSCE010009442.1, forward strand.
TAAATGCATACTTAGTACATATGTAAACGTGTTCAGGGATTACAAATGTAAACTGACATTCTGGAGCGAGATTTGAAAACCCACACATTTACCCAAGTCTAAAAATATAAAAAACTAGTGTTAGTGGAAATCTACTAGGGTGTTTAAACTCGTACTTTACAAGTGGTAATACTCTTTTTTGCACTTCTTTTGTACATTTCGAAACTGTATCCTGCAGTCCTTCAGTGGATCATGATTTCCTCACATAAGCTCTATGCAGCCATCAACTCACCGCCCACTCGTGCTAGGCAGAGCTAAAAACAAACAAACCCTCCTCTGCACTGAAGCCACCAAAAGCATTGCCTGCTGCATGTTCTGTTGAGCAGAGACAGACAAAACCAAGGTAAATTAGACAGCATTGATTTCTAACAACATTTAAAATGTGTTGCAGCTAATAAAAAGTTATTTGAATAATGTGTGTTTACACTTTGATGTAAGTTTATTTTTTACACCAAACTCCATAAAAAAACTAACGTGTTTACATATACTGTAGTTGTCAAAACTGTTGCTGATTGACAGGGGACAATTAGCAGACGATTATAAGCAGGATGCATTTAGTTTTTTTCGTTGAATGAATCCATATTGTAATGAAACATGAAACAGCGTGGTGTGTGAACCTAACTTTCTTGCCAGACAGAGAAGCTGTGAACGCTTCATTCCCATTAAGTTCAAGGACAACATGCAGCTTTCGGGATAGTTAGATAGAAACCACAACATTTGAGCATGGTCACGGGCAGCCTTCAAATCAGAAACGAACCCCGGGGGGAAAAAATGCAATTTACAACATTCAAGTAACCTCTGTTTTCCTCTGGTAAATTTGTTTAAGTGAGAGTAAAAGGGGTTGATCCGCGCAATACACTGCACACAAGTTATCAATTTTTCGGTCAGTCAACCAGTCAACAACCTGCTCCTGTTTACCTAGGCCTAGATCTTTCAGAGGTTTTTATTAGAGCGGACTTTGCAGGCTCAGGGTATTTCTCTTCACCAGATACTGCTACCACCTCATTACAGCCAGGGCTCCAGCCACCCTGAAATTCCCCTGAGGAGGAAAGCGCTGGAGCAGAGGCCAGACAAGCCCAAGATATTATTGGATGAATAAAGACCCTATAGCTCTGGGATACTCCTGTAACCAGATATTCTATGCCCTCATTAAAAATTAGAAAATAAATAGCTGCATCGTAAATCAATCTCTTTTGTTGTTTTTTGGTCATTTTGTTGTCTCATATGATATCGCTTATCACCAGGAGTTTTGTGTTTTGTAATGTGACACCCTCAACAGCAGCTAACAAATGAACAACTTTAATCGGGTTTGTAAAACCCAATAATGTAATAATTTCCTGAAATTGTATCAACGCCTGAAAATATAATAACATTTGCACTTAAGTATAAGTATTGTATCTTTCAGGTGGGGCGGATAATGTAATAATGTCAAATAAAGTATGCTTTTTTTTCTCGGAAGTGTCCAAAGTATACAAAGTGTGTAATAACACTAGTGTCATGTTAGTCTACTGAGAACATAAGTTTAGAAATGTAAGGTGTTGGTTTAATATAGAATTTGAAATATTTTTACATTATTTGTCAAGTTATAACATTGTTGGGTTTTTTAATTTGTATTACATTTTCAGGCATTATTACATTTTCAGGGAATTATTACATTACTGGGCACTACAGGGTTCAAAATAATCCAGCAAACAATGTGTTTTGTCTCTGAGTGTAAAGTCTTGTTTTATGCTAAATGTATAACTTGAACCATAATATCAATAACTAGTTTTGGACTATTCTCCAACATACCACAGAGTGTTGACACTGACATTTAAAACTCTCGCAGAACCACCTTTATGTGTCAATATACAAACATAATGTAATTTCTTTTCTTTTTTTTTTTACATTTTTAGTAGTTTCTATAATTCATAAATCTGGCCCCCGGGGCAATTAGGTGCTGATTTAAACCCATGAAACAAGTTCCGGTAGAGCACTCTTTAGCGTGCGACAAAACCTTCATCACAGCCTTCAAACTAAACAGTCCCACTGAGCAGTTGCTACCATTAGTAAAGACACAGAGGTGTGACCCCCCAGGCGGCTGTGTCCTATTTAACAGACACGTTGACAGGGCATGAATGTTGACAATTGCTATTTGTTTCTCAGCAGGAGACTTGAACGGTATTACATCGTCATCTTATGAGCTTCCAAAGAGAACTGGTTTTAAAAAGACGCCATAAGAGAATTCCCATACGAGGTTTCTAACTGAAAGACGAAGATGATTAAAGTGTGCAAAAACCCTCAGTCTCTGACAAGTTCAAATTACGCATCGACTTTGAGTTTTTTGTTCTTATTTTGCCAGACAACCGTAACAATCTCAAGCATGTGAGAGTAAGAAAAAATAAGCATGCACACCAACTAACTGATGGTAGTCCTTGAAAAGAAATCACTACAAAGACATTTTAAAAGCATTTAATTGCTGAGGAGTTTACCCCGGTGAGCAAATTCAGGGTTTTACAGCATTCCGCAATAAACATTAATGCCTTTCTGGTCTTTAAACATCCTGTACGACTGTAGAATATCTATTTCGTTTTACTACAAGATGTCACTGTTTCATTTTTGGAATCTTTGAGTGTGAAAAGATCAAAAAAGCGAACTGAAACACTGAATTCATGTTTTTTGCTCGAACGCCAAGTGCTTGTAGAACCAAATTGGCCAGTAGAGCTAGACAATTGCGCCTTGAGGCTAACCTCAGGCTGGCTGGAAATGATCTACCTAGGGAATCAGAGACCTAAATGTCACAGACAGTCATGGGTCATGGACGCTGTCATGATTAGACGCAAGAGGCTGCCTCTTCTTTATCTCAACAACCTTCCTCCAAGGTGTCACTTGGGTGGCGAAGAAGTATGCTTTCAGTTTGAAATCAGGTAGTCAGTGGCTCAGACAAAAAGGAAATGACCTACGTGTGGGTACTGTGATGGAACAAAAAGCCAGAAAATCATTCTGTTGTCAGATAAAAACTAAAATGGAGGGGGTAGCTCATGGTTGCATAGAAATTGCATGTGGAGAGAGAATAGAATGCCAGGTTCAGAATAATTAGAAAATAATGGCATGCTAGCGGACTGCAACCTGTCTTCTATTTCTCTTGATATATTTCATACAAGACTTTATAGCACATCAAAGTATTGGTTTAAATTCTTGTGCTGAGACGTTGACAGGGCATAAAGGATGCAGCAGTGATGAATGTTGTGTTTGGATATCCTCATTTATCTTTTGTGTCTGTGTGTGTGCTTTGATGGAGATCTGTATCTTTTCCAGGAATGCCTTCAATGTCCTCATTCCATATTTATCACATTTTGCCAGAACTGCTGTCACATTAAAAATGAATGCACAAATCAATATGAGCAAGTCATTTGTGATAATCACTGTCGTACATTCCAATTATCCCTGGGCAGATGATGACTGATAATGACTTTAAAACTTTAAGCATTGCGAAAACATAATAGAAAAGTAAATCCATTCAGGCTGAAGGGAGTCAAAGCTTTTGGTGTGTTAACTGATAAGAAAAAAGCGTCAGACATGAATGCTTTAATCACAGTTGACAACAGGTAGTGTTTGTAGCCCTAGCACATTTGGTTGCAGATACGTTGTGCCGTATGTTTGTTCCTTGCCATGAACATCGCTGACATTATTTTCCTACTTTAATCTTCAAAAGTAAATTTTTCAGTGCATATTTACGCGTAATCTTGCACTTCTATTGGTACAATTCGTTGAGCTCCGATTAAACAAACAAAAATGGAACATGTCAATCAGCGATCCTTAGAGGTGTCGGTAGGTAACCATAGTTGATGCACAAGAATGATAGTGGTATCAATATTCTCATCTAACTCTCAAGAAAGCGAATAAGCGTATTTCTCAAAATGTCAAACTGACCTTTAAGTTTAGATAAGAAAATAAGTTGAGTTATAATCAATAATCTGTCAATTTATACGCTATTTTTTTTGTTATGTTTGTTTTTGAACATACATTCATACACATCTGTACTCATTTTCATTGAACCTGTGGACTATATTAAATACTCCACTTGTCAGGGTTAATGCGGCTCATTTTTATCATCAAATGTTCCACTTGATAGCAGAAGCTCATAACTCTACACAGTATGTCGCTCTAACCTGATAAGTGCAAAAAGGGCCACATTAAAATTCCAGCCACACTCAGGGCACAGACACGACTACATCATTAGGCCAGGAGAGAGAAATCGTCCTTTCTCTAGTAAATGTTGTAGGAGAGCTTTCGCTCTTCTGAGCACAGAGAAAGGACTGAGGGATGTAAGTGGAATGAAGAAACAGTCATACGTCCCATAGTGGATTAGTCAAAGAAAAACAATAAAGCATCTTTCTCTCACAGACCTTCACATTCATTTAACCTTTGCCCTAATCTTTATCTGACTGCTCTGTTGACCATTAATTGATTAATTTGTGGGCATAAGTGGGACTTGCTTCAACCGCCATTAGAGCTCGCGTGTTCAGAGAGAATCCCTCCTCTCAGATCTTTTGAATTTTTTTAAGCTGAAGTCTTCCTCTCTCTCTTTCCTGCCTCCGCCCTCATTTTGCAGTAAGTAAAAAGAGCATCCGTCTGAGATGCAGGAATATGCCAAACAGTCCCCTGCGTCTGCACAACAAGTGACAAGACTATTTAAAAAATAAAATCGGTGTTTGATGGTGTTCTGTGCACAAGATGCTGTAGATGTAGCAGGCTATTTACATATGAAGGGTTGAAATAAATACTACAGCTCAGAAAATACACAATTACACGATTTCCACCGCCCGCTACCTGGGGATAGCTACTGTGGGCTATTTTGTTGAGTTGTCTCTGAGCAAAATGCTTCCTCGTAGGCAGTAATGCAGTGTACTGTATATGCCTAAGTCTTTTTTTTTTTTTTTTTGTGAAAGGGAGGTCGCGACCCGAGCCAGACGTAATTGCATTGTAAAGCGAGGCTTATAGGGAATCAATCTAAACGCTGATGGTGTCATTATTCTACAGCCATTACGATGAGCAATCAACATTTACTTCATAATGGCAATTTATAGCAAAAATGTTATCTATTGCCACTTTAATTTGAGTGGATAATATGAGGAAAAGTAAAACCATTTTAAAACCCTGAATTCCCTATGCCCACAGCCTTAAGCAAAATCCACAGTTGAGAGGGACAACAGTCAAACTGCTGTCACAATGTAATATTAATACCAATTAAGCCCTGAAACCCAGATCCCTGCAGTGAACTGGCAGTTGTGACCACCCATCATGCAGTCAGCTGATTGAATCGAAGTGGTGAGGAGCGGATGTCCAAGCGAGAGGTTTAAAGGAAAGGATTACAACTCAGTGAGATGGAATAAGAGCAGTAATGCAGTGTTTTTTTTCTGTAAATCTATCTAATAGGTGTAAACTATTAATTTGACGGCTACAGTAAGTGGTTCATCCTTGTAAACACAACATGCAGAAAGGCATTGACACCCTCTCCACTCTCAACTGAACTTCATTTGCAGCACATTCTTCCTTCAGCCTCTGCCTTTCATTTCCAGTCCTTACAAATCTACATTCTTCTGGGATCAAGTTTCAAAAAAGTGTGAAACAGATTCCAAATGTGGAAATGTTAGAAGTGTCTGGATGAAAGATAACATGTAAAGTCACATATGCCTTATAGTCTAATTCCAGACCGAACTGAGGAACTGAGAAAATCAATCACTGATGCTGTTAAGATGCAGCAATGACATTATTGTCTTGCTGACACTGCACTCACTTTGGTGTTGTGCTGACAGAGCCAGCAGCTGAGGCCTAATAGAGCCTTCTTTCAATCAAGATTGTAACAATGCGGCTGAAAATTATATTAGAAAAAGCAATTATTTAGACAGTACTTAATCATATTTGTTTGATACTTCTTTAAAGAATAGGCTTACTATTAAAAGGTTTTTCTTCTGCCCTGTTAGAGTTTTATCGTGTTTTACATGACCCCAAAAATGGGTTTTTAGTACTAAATGTCAGCCTCATGAATAGCACTCTTCTCCAGCTCATTCAACAGCAGGACTAATACGGGGGTGTACATACTAACGTTTGGAGACCACATGCATAGTTAAATTAGCTTCAAAAAAATCTATGAAAAAAGATATTTTAAGGACATCATTATACTGCATTAACATCATAATTGTCTGAGAAATTTGAGTAAAAAAGATTGTGTTTTATTTGAAACTTTTGTATCAAAGCGTGACATTATATTTGGACTTTGCTCGCTCGTCCTGATGTCTCCGTGTTCAATGTTATTTTTTCAAAATAAATCAAAAATGTAAAGCACTTGTAAACCTGCATAAGCAGTAACATTATTTCAAGCAGGATTTTTTTTCTACCATTTGCAATATAAAGAAACATCTTAAAACTATAATTATAAAATAATCAATATCAATTTATTGGATCTGCAGTCTTTCAAAGTTGTTGACACAGTGTAATATTAATACCACAGACATGGATCCCCAGTGAGAATTTCCAGGGTACTGTGACCACCCTCCGTGCATTAAGTCGCTTCCTAATCAGTGTTCAATAAAGTGTGAAAAATTAATAACGCAGTTATTAGCAAATGGTTCTAAAAAAGGAAGTACTCAATACAGGTGATCTGAAAATGTTTTATTCATGTCATTAATATTTAACTGATAAAACAAATACATAAATTACTCATTAAAATGTATTTTCTTAAAAAACAAAAAGAAAAATAATGTATTCATCGCTAATAAATGCTGTCAATCATATTATGTGTCCTATGCATTACAATGTACCACTTACCATTTAAGGTAAGGGTACTCAAGGTCATTTATGATTTAAGGCGATAAGTGTGGTGTTTTTACCCTTTAATCAAACAGCCTCATAATCATTGTTGTGGATGCTGGCATCAAAGGATGTGCATCAGACAAAGGTCATTGCTTTCATGGTGAATGTGAGTAGGGAAGATTAAAGGCATGTTTTTTATATAGTGTACTATATTTTAGTAGACATGGAGTGATAACTTTGCACAGAATTTGATAGAGCAGAGTCAAACATTTACTCAAGGTAAATGCACGAGAAGCAATTTGATTAAAGGCAAAACAACATGAAAGTGCAATGTAATCCAACAGTTTGCTGTTGGATTACATTGCATTAGTATATATTGCACAGGTGTTCATGCTGTTCTGTACACCCCTGTATATCATTCAAATGCACAGTGGGTCTTATTCTGCCACACACTCACTGTTCAGTACTTCTTGTAAGGAAGGGTTGAATATACGTTTTGTTCTAATGTAAATCGGCTTTACATGTGAGTGAACCAGATCAACTCAGCTTTTAAATACTTTTATTCACCATGCCAGAGAGAGGATTTTCTAAATCATATAAATGCATTTTCTCTGGCTAAAATGTCCAGTTACTCGGTGTGCATGGTCCCTGCCATCTTTCCAGGCCTCTTTATCAAACCAGCGCACTGTACTGTGCTTAATTAGGTTAAATAGTGAAGGTTATGCATGTTAATCCTTGTTCTATGAGGTCACACAGACTGGGACACAGTTTTAAAGACGGGGGACATGTCCGTAAAATGACTAAACCCCGGTCCTGTCTACGTTGTTTGTTAATCTATGCTGTCACTGTCCGTCCGTCTGTTTTTAACAAATTCTTGTCAAGTGGCTGAAGTGCTGGAGGAGATGGACCTTTATCTATTTACAGCCAGTGTGGGGTCTCCTCTGCAGCCCACCTGGCATCACATGCTGTGCTCATGCACATGTTTCTCCTTCCCATTATGTGCACATGTACACTATGATAAGGAACTGACACTCTTGACAGTTGACCCATGTGTTCATTTTATTTCTTTGATGACTTGTGGGTATACACCATGCTCTTTGCATAGGTTTCCCACACTACCCAAGGGCCCTGGACACCCATGTCAAAGTGCTATTTCAAATGTTGTCAAAACCATGAAGATAGCAGGAGTTTGTTTAGGGCCCCGGGGAGGACAGAGTTGGCTCTGGTGACAGTGATAAAAGCCAGTATAATTTGCTATTCATTTCTAGACCGAGCTTTACGTTTCCCAGTCCCAGTAACTGTCCCTTGGCCACTGCTATAATACTAGTGATTTTATTCAGGCCTGAATATACGAATGTTGCATTTTGAATTTTGTTTATGGGTATTACCACATTTTTTTTAACTCTATTTAACCAGAAAAAAAACACAATTGAAATAAAATCTCTTTTACAATGTTGATCTGGCCAAGATGGCAGCAAAGCAATATGTCATGCACACATCGATCACAGACATACACATAGGTGAAATACAAAAGATAAAGAGTAAAAACTAATGTCCACACATCAACAGAAAAAGATTAAGTGCATAACACAAACAGACAACAACACATGACAGAACCCCTACGCATTGTAGCAAGAACAGTTTGTGACAAACACCTCCTCCAACCTTTGTTTAAAATTGGCCAGAGAGATGATGGTGTCTCGTTTGAGTCTACCCTGCAGGTCATTCCAAGAGCAAGGGCCATAATAAAATAGATTCCTTTTTCCAGTCTCAGCCTGCACATGTAGCACTATTTATGCCTAGCCAGTTATTGGATTTAGGAATGTAGGTGTAAAAAAAGTAAATCATTTGGTTCAACTGGATTTTATTCCAAATCCACAGCAATTGACAAGAGAATTTTATTTACCGAGCACGCTTGATTTGTTTGTTGTTTTCTCTCAATCAAAGGAAGAAGAATATTGAAATGGCCACCTCCTTGCATAGACTTATGGAGCTGTAGTTCTTAATTAACACCATGTAACAAGGATCCATAAGGATGTTAGAATATATTGGAAACAAGTCACAACATTTGCTGCAAAGCATATTCAGTTGTAAACGTCCAGTTTACAACTCACTGTAGTGTTCTCTATTGAAAATGAGATGTGGGAGTTAGCAGTCCCAGATCTAAGCCTAAGTAACTATAATTTACCTGTAACCCTATTGGGTCTCTGTGTTTGTTGTGACATGACATACATTCATTCATGTTCATTTCAATGTTTCATTTAGAATGAAAAGGCACAGAGCAGTTCTTAGTTTGCTATACTGACAGTCGCACGACACCCAATGTGGACAGCTAATGCGTGATTTGGTCTTATATTTTCTCACTTAGCTTACAGAAGTAAATGGACTGCATCATTGCCTCGCAGTGTGTGAATGTAGCACACCCATTTCAACCTCTGTATTTTGAGTTCGCTCTGTACATCTCTTTGGTTAATACCTGTCATTTTCATAATTGTGGCCTGAGCGTTATTTTACAGATATCTTGGTGATTCTTCTCGGACCTCCTCCTTTTTATGAGCAGATCATGGCAAAGAAGTTCATTTTCAAGACCTGAGTTATTACTGTTTCACATGTTATGGGTTTTGATAGGACTGATGGTTGTCAAGACTAATCAACATGAAACACCAGATGAAAACCATATCAGTAGTTTCTGTCCTGAAGTAAAGGATGAGGGAATGCCTTGTGTCCTTCACTTTCCGCTTACTGAGTTTTGTTTTAGTTACATAGTACATTTTATACGTTTTTTTCATAAATTGTTATTATTATCATTAAGCCACGTAATTTGCTGAATGTGAAACTATTGCTGCAACAACAGGATCTTGCTTTATAATTGTCCTTTATCCATTAATGCAACCTTTATTTACTTCTCAAGAATACATTGAAGGGTGCACCCTCAATTTCAATGATGCCAAAATGATATTGGTCACACAAAAACCCTAAAAATACAGGGAAAAAGCAGGGGAAAAAGGGACGGAAAATAAGAACACAAACATCAACATTAGTTTCAACATTTCCTGATCAAAACATTTGCATTCAAAAACATTAAGATTTACAAGCATATCTTTCAAAATGTCCCAATGTTATTAGGAAATCAATAGTTAAAGTGTGTTTATAATAGATGCCTTCATAATAGACTAAATATAAGACCAAATCACGCATTAGCTTTGGGTGTCATGCTACTGTCAGTATAGCAAACTAAGAACTGCTCTGCTGCCTATATTATGATTTACATGCAATACAACAACAACATTACTTTGGGGTTACACACTGGGTCGGTAAAAGGGTGAAAAAGGACAACAGATGATCAGAATGCTATGAAGTATGGGTTACGTGTGTAGTATGCGGACCATAACGGTAACACAGATGGCAGCCAGATTCAGTTCTACCCGTGGAGCTCCTCTGTGTGTAATAGCAGACCTGTGAGATAACAGACATTCACTGGAGCAATGGAGAGAGAAAGGGAGCCAAAGAGCGGGTTAATCTGAAAGACAGGGTCAAAATGGATCAGAGATTGCCCCTTACCGATACATCACACACTTCATACGTTTTCACATCAGTCCCCAAATGTAATGTTGGGAAGTTCCATATAAGAGGGGGCATCTGTTAAAGTAGCATAGAAATGTTACTTTTATAGATCCCATCCTTTCACAAATGTGACATGGGAGAGTACTATTAAAAGGGATATGTCCAAGGTAGGGCTCCAAGACGAGGGGTTGCAGCTGTGTCAGGACAAAATCGATGCACATCGGGGGAATAAATGGGCCAATCACTCAGACGGTCAGCCATATTGAGCGGGTGGCAACAGGCCACAGGCTCATAACAGTTAAGAGACACATGAGAGAGTACAGATCATATGAAATATGAGAGCATGGTTGCCACTGTACATTGCAGGTGTGGGTCCCACGCCATGGGAGTTGTACGGTGGCACTAAGAGCTCAACACGCTGCAAATAAAGAAAAGACAACCAGATCCAGAAACGGGTTGTAAGTACCTTACACGACAATGGGAAATGTTGCCAGCTTGAACACGCTTGAACATACACTATCCATCCGTGTTGTTGGCAAATGAACTGAAATCTTTATTTTAAAATTATGATTGCGTGATTCAGATATTATTGCAGACATCTGCAGGTAACCTTCTGTCATCCTTTTGCTTATTATTAGCCTTCTAATTAGAACAATCTATCAAAACACGTACATACAATTAATTTGTTAGCTGGCTATACGTAGTTACTTTCAGAACTTTCACCAAGTAACTTTCAAACTCAAAATAAACTGAAAATGTTTTATTTGATGGTTTAAAATAAGTTACAGTTTGACAGCAGGAATAATATTTTTTTATATGTTATATTCCATATACTTATAGAACTTTCACACGTAGACACTAGCTAAACTGAACTAATTTCTCACATCTTACTCTATATATTTGAATGATATCAAGGTTGTATGCTTCAAACATGAGTGAAGAAGTCATTAATCTAACTGCCGGGTAATCAAAGCCTTAAGTAAAGACATTGTTCAAGGTTTGACCTTCTAGAGTCCAGGGTTACTCCTTAATCATTATGTCAGTAGATTACCTGCATTATTCCTTTCAATACAATGATTTTTTTTCTGCTCCAAAAGCATTTCTCCTCACATCACGACAGCTCTCCTGTCACTTGAAAAACACAAAAAAAACAGGCCTGAATAACTGATTACATGACTCAATATTCAAAAATGTTTTTATGCCGTGGATGATTATTCAACTACTTATGAAGGCACATTATATGGCTGCTCAGATCAATAAAGTCATGGTAAAGTAAGCAAAGACCAATGGTCCAATTATTATCTTTTATTTTTAAATCCAGATACTGCACTTAATGAAATCTAACCAGACGGCTGAAGAGATGTCAGTTTTGTGGAGCCTTTGACATCAGCCATCATCATTTGTATGTGTAAAGATGAAGGAATACTCTCCTGTTTATGAAAAGCCTACATGTACTTATCAAATCAATCTCCTGCTATTCTTTAGCACTCACCCCATTACTGTATGTATTAAACAGGAATAAACACACCCTTTAGTTGTCAACCAAGAAAAGGAGCCATTAATCACAGTGAGAAGTTAAGCACGGTACTGATGTTTGTGTTTCTGTTAGCCCAACACACTTGCAAATACAGTATTGTGTGTATTTCATACAAGGCCTGGAAGGCCTGTCCGGTATTTTCTTGAGGTTTATTGTAGCAGTTGTTGAAACAAATGACAATTTGTTATTTCTCTGATAAATATATGTTTTTTCGCTTCCATAAATTAAGCTAGAAATCCAGATTGCTGTTTCATAAACAAAAGAGATACGGGAGCGTTCTTTTAAATAGTCCTTCTAGCTGCCTCTGTGTCTGCCTCCAGAATCAGATGCCATAAACCGACTCCTTCCTGCAACTGCTATTTATCTGCAAAGAACTACAATAGGATGCTTCAATGCATACAGATTAAGGTCATTGCTAGTTGTGTGCTGTGACTGTGTGTACACTATGGGTACAGCTTTCAGGGAAGGCCATTGAATTATGGGACACCTGTGGGGGATTGAGAAAGGGCAGCTTCTGCATTGATTCTGACAAGAGCTGTGTTAGACATTTGCCTGCTGGGGCTCAGGATTTCTGGCTGACAGACAGAAGATATCTATGCTCTGTTTTATGTTATGCAAATTTATATCACAAAGCATTTTCTAGACATATGCGCACAATAAACTGATATTTTAGACTAATACTTGCATTTGCTTCAACTAATAATATTGGTAATTGTCATATCCCATTACTGAACTGTCAATTACTGATGATGTTTACCAATTCCATACACAACATACCACATTGACAACAATGGGGAACAACTAATGCCAGATGAAACAAGGGTTGTCACACTTTTTATTCTTTATTACACATTATTTGTCTTTTTTTTAAACTTTTTTTTGTCTTTCCTTACTTTTTCCAATTACAAAGTGCAGCATTGCATCCCACAGACCAGAGCACAACAAGAGGGGAATCAAGCCCAGAAATGAAGGAGTCATGGATCAGCAGATCCATTCTTCTCGTTTCAGTTTGCCTCTGTACATCAGAAAGCTACACTGAATGGAAGAACAGGTCCAGGAGCATGTGAGCAAAGGACCACCTCTGCACCACCATCCACCGCTGAGGGAATTCACTGATGCCCTCTCCGGAGAGGACAGTATCGGTAGCTATGGGGCTGGATCCTCTAAAGTTCACATTTCCAAAACTGAATATGTCACATGGGGCTGACAAGACCTGTCCCATTTCAAAGGCTGCTCCAAATGCAGCTGAGAATTATAGCCTTCTCTTGCCAGAATTTGGAGGACATAGTCGGTTTATCCTTCGCGGCCTTCAGTATCCCACAATCTTGTCACTGACTAAAATCTTCCACTATCAGCCTGGATATGCTGCTAATCTCAGGTAGCAGAAATGTAGTATGTCAGTTGTAAATTATTATTACTAACTGGTATTTTCCCACTAATTTATGGCAACTCTCTTGTGATAAACACGGAAATATTTCACTTCAAATGTTGACAACCGGAACACACTTTTCGTTTTGGTCACTGCAGTTCCAGCGTAGACTTCAGGTCGTCCAAAGGACCCACCTAGTGGCTGTGTGCTGTGTCCTTTGGATGATCAAGCGCCTGAGTTGTGACTCAGCAAGTACTGTATATCTCATGACGAGGGACATAAACTGTCAACTTTCTTCTTCATGTTTGCAGAATTGCATCTATTTAAGTAGGACTGAAACAAAAGCAACACATGAGGGTATTTTCGTCTATGAATTTAGAAATCAAAAAGCATTTGCCTTTTAGAGAGCTCTGTCGGTAAGGGACTCTCAGGTACAATGACTGTCCTCGGAAATGGAGGTGATACAGCAGCACACTGTTTAAATAAAATACTGGACTTATTTGAAAATATTGGTTTGATTCAGCATTTCTACATTAGACATTTTCATATACTTTTAATAAAAAATAAATAAATTAGGCAATCTCCTTGCCTATTTTCTTTAGGATACATGGAATCTATGGATATCATTGCATTGGAGTCACTGAACCCAAAATCCACCAAGGCTGAGAAGTGACTACACTGTTTTTTTTCCCAGGCGCATCATGTCTACAGCTGTTTCTGATCCCTTCCAACTTGAATAAACTGGGCTCAATAGCTATCTTTGCTGTAGCATCAGAGAGAGAGAGAAATAAATAATGCCTGATTTGGTGGAAGTGGTACCCCAAACAAGCCCCCTCAGGTTTATCAAGCAAGAGAAAAAAACAGCATACAGATCACCATCTGACTGGGCTTTTATAATGGAGCAGGACAGAGTGTAGTGACAGCACACTGACTCTGTCTGCCAACCGGCAATGCTAGTTCATCTGCCCTGAAATCCATTTCAAAGCCAATAATCTGTCTTAAATCCTAATAAACAAACTAACCAATTACTGGAAATGCTTGTTTTGTAATCATTACTTTTGTTGTAAAGAGGACTTAATGGTTCTTTTAAAATATTTTCTGCTGATCTATCTTGGCAGGGCACGGAATATGTGCTGTTAGCTTTCTTTGAAGGATCCAATAATATAAATGTTGAATGTTTTTTTCACCACGCTAGCTGCATTGGCTGGAGGGATGGCCAGTTTTCAGACTGAAATATCTTTATTAACTATTACATGACTTGCTATGAACTTTTGTACAGACATTCATAGTCTCCAGAAGATGAATGCCAATGACTTTGGTGAACCCCTGACTTTTCCCCTAATGCCACCTTGAGGTTGATATTTGGGGTTCAGAGTGAAATATCTTGAAAACAATTAGATGGATTGCCATGACATTTACAACATTGACCCTCGAGGATACATTCTGATAACTTGTGATTCTCTGACTTTTTCTCTATAGGCGACAAATGATTTTGACTTTTTAGTTCTTTATTAAAATATCTTGACAGCTATTGAACCATTTGCAAAACTTGTGAAACTTGGTACACACATTCATGGTTCACAGATAAATTTGATTTCCCCAATCCTGACTATTTATCTAGCTCCATCTTCAGGTCAAACTTTCATTGTTGTCCAATATTTTGGTGTATGACCAAGCCCCTGAAAATTCATGACTTTTACATCAGCCTGAGCTGTGTGTTTAGTGCTAAATAGCAAATGTTTGCATGCTAACACCAAGGACATGGTTAACATTAGACCTGCTAAACATCAACATCCTAGCATCATCATTGTAAGCATGTTAGAATGCTGATGCTTGATGGCTGTAGATTCTTGTTTTAAACTATAAATGCTCTGTTTTTTTATTTTATTTCATACACTAGTCAGAAAAAATTTGAACACAACCTACTTAAATTAAGGATCCGGTTGTTATGTGCAACAGTAAAAGACCTGAATTGTAATCTAAAAACTGAATGCCATTATCAAACTTTCTAAATGGAAACTGGTGTGTTACATAGACACTGGTTGATTTGCAGTTCTTTTCAATTGTTGTCAGCCTGTCTTCTCTGAGCAATGACACTCTGTGATGACAGTGATGAGAACGGAGGGCATTCACCAAACATAAGGGGACAGTGAAGAAAGGAGACAGGAAGAAACCAGTGGCAAGTAGTGATTAAATGGATCCTCAACCGCATATTACTGGTAGAAAGGACTGACATAAAGAATGCAAAAATAAATGGAGGCAAATGATTAACAAGCAGGGCCCACACTTAAAAAGTGTTTGAGTAATCATTCCTCCTCAAATGTTGGCATGAAGGATTTCAGACTCCCTCTCAACACCACACATCAAATTCCAACTCATCTAAGGCTGACATTGAAGGAGGAAGCTCTTGATGACTTAATTGTCTCTTCTTTTGGCCATACAAAACATCACATACAGATAAACATACATGTACATACACACATAGATAACCTGCATTTAATGGATTTCAACAAACATTTACTAATGCAGACTAGGCATAGAGATAATATGAGTATAAGACACCAAAGACCATCAATGTCCAACCACTAACAAAGCTTTGAGTAACTCACATCATGTTTTCTCTTAACATGTTCTATTGCAACATACTGAATGCTTAGAGTGAATACATTTCACCTGTAAAGCCCTGGATTATAAAAAAAAACATAAAGGAGACAGTGTCAATACACACATACGTCAGAAACTGAAAATAACATTCATCCAACATGACGCATGAATATTAATTAATTTAAAGTAAAATACATAGCTGCAAGCAGTAATGCAGAGCGCTGAGCAAAAGTACATTTTATATTATCTGATTTTTTATTTTATTTTTATTTCACATTTTATTTTGAGAGAAACTGTGTATGGAATGTCAGTGGGATCTTACATTATTAAATAAACACAACAACAACAACAACAATAATCCAGATTATTGATAACTTTTGCACAGAGCCCTAATTGGCATGGAGAGTCGAATCATTGATTAAACATTAATAGTTAATGATACTGACCAATTATACCAACAGAGCCTGAACTAATTTATCAGGGGGGACATCAGAGAAGGGAAAAAGATAGAGACGAAAAGCTTTTATACATGACAATAATGTAAATGATTAGTATAGCTAAAGGTGTAAAGCCGGTTTTGCAGTAACAAATTTAAATGCTATATCGGCACATGAGAAAATATGCAGTACCTTTTGGGCTGGCGGTGACAGATAACAGAAGGGCAAAATCTGTGGTCTGTCTGGAGTTTCTCGAAGCCCTCATGCATCCATCTGGGATCCACCTGTTTGGTTGATTGTGGTGCAGTGATTTTGACAGCAGCTGCAGTTGGGCGGAAGAAGTCCTACAGATCCCTCACTCAATTGTATAGGGCGGTACTGCTTTAAGGAAGACAAGCTACTCTTGGTGAAGACTTGAACCAGTACAGTGGTTTGAAGTACTCTGGCTATCCACACACAGGCAGCACTGACCATATGGCTGAGGTTCTTTGGGTTGCTAAGCAATAGAAGAAGGGCAGGTTCACTGCAGTCTCAAAGTGTTGTGCTCTAACAGGAGGGACAGTAGTGGAGTGCTTTACTTCTCTCAATCAGAGTTCCTGTTAAATATTGCTAGTATCTGTCTGGATCAGGTCTGAGGTGGCTGGCCAGGCATTTCCAGGAGTCAACACAGCACAAAGTTGGAGTACTTTCTCAGAGGATAGAAGCAGCACAAGTTCTTGGAAGCAACAGGTGAGAACAGACCAGTTACAGTTTTCATCTAAAAGAGAATAACAATGACAATTTCATAACATGAAAAGGTTACATCGTTTTCTTTATATGATCTCCTTACTGACTTTGAAAATAGTTTGCACCTCTAAGCAGGCATAATAAAGTAACACAAAGTGGCCAGTGGCTGTAAATCGTAAGATAAATCTTTGTTTTAGTTTAAAAGCAAAATATTAAGAACATATTCCAAGACATTCAGACAGACAAGTGCTTCTGGATGCCCAAAATGGAATAAGGGTGCCTAATTGTCACGTAGACAGAGAGTGATTGTTAATAGTAAATTAAATACTAAATACTGAAAACAATACTTGAAAAAGCAAAGTTTTAATTTTTTATTTGTGGCTTTGCTGTGTCGTTTAATCTCAAGCTCTTATTACTGCAATTTTCTATTTTTGTTGAGAGCGGTCAGGAAGTCAGGAAGATAAATTCCAGAGAAAAGTGGAGACAAGCATCACGCTTGATGTAGGTTTACAAATTGTCAACAAAGTAGCTTTGAAATATGGTAATAATAATATGCACACCAGCTTATGAATTTCAACTGTTATATCTCATCAAACAACAGTGTATGGAGTATGCTGCTTTACTGCAGGTGCATAATGGCTTTCTGTAATGACTCTGAGGCACCTTGGATGATGTAGGACAGGGTCAGCTACCTTTTCTATGGTAATTAATAACAATTGAGTTGTAGGCCTATTATTTAAGCAGGCTGTCCACTGTGAGTTACTCAATCACATATGCAAAATCATGTTGTGATGTAGGCTACTAATAAGTATAATGTGAACTGGGTGTACCTGCCTTTATCTGCTCAGTTGCACTATCCCTGCTCTGTATGATGATATGGCACACATGCCTCATAAAGGTCTGTTGTCAGCCAACTGCGAGATGTGGGATGTCATTGATGTCCACACACACTTTCATCCACAGCCACACTGAACACCGGTGCATTTCTCAGAGCAACAGTCTGCTGGATGTGTTCGTCTCCCGCCATTTCAAGAATGCAGCTCTCGGCAGTTCTTGCAGAGAGAAGCAAGTCTTTAATCCTGGATATTTTAAATGATTACCTGTTACGGCATCTGTTGTACGGCAGCTCTAGGATGAATTGTGCGCTGTTTTTTTTATCATCATGTCAACATTAATTCATCCTTCTGGTTCAATTCGTTTCTTATCACAAACCTAATTCAGCAACTTTTTATCATTGGACCACACTAATGCAATGTTTTGTAAGTAGTGACATATGTCAATATTGCAGTATAGTATTAGCTTTCTCACGTGCCACTTAAAGAGGCTTTGTGTGCCCATGCTGGTATGTGTGTCATATGTAGCCAACCCTTGCTGTAGGATATTGCCAATGCCAGACTAATGGCAAACCAAAATTGGTATATGTCCGGATAAGGTTCAACATGAGCGTGTCAACATTCATTGTTGCGTAATTGTGAAAGGCTCATGCACATAAACACAATCTAAAACTTTAAGCAATGGGTAGGGGTGTTACTGTCAGCTAACTCATGATACTTCAAAGGCTGCCTGAAAATACATATGACCTCCCTCCTGATAAAATCCCTATTAATAGCAGATGCTACGAGATAATACACTTATACACCCTTTAAAGAAGACATGAGGTTACAAACTAGATCAAAAGGTGACACTGAGTCATGACGGATGAATGACTGTCTGTCACTCATTGGCTCAGATGCTTTGCCACACACCATACTGATTTGTATTACAATTACATCAAAAGTCGATATGTCCTTCAGTGAGCACATAAATCTTCTCTGTCATTAATGTTTATCAATTAATCAATCAGACAATTAGGATGCAAACACACTTTTGTGATTTCGGTAATGTCATTTACTGACCCGATGAAAATATACCCTAGGAGTGTTCAAAGCATTGGTTTAACGATTCACCTATGAGCTGTTTGAAGTAGATCACACATCAAATGCCAAAGCTTAGGTAACAAAAAAGATTAGGATAGGCATTTCCTACATTATTGAATGTGACTCAGCGTTGTACTGCTTATGACTGTTATGCATCCTTTTCATTACTCATAATTAAAATAATTAAAATAGGCATGTCATTTGTGAAAGCCTGATAGCATCTTATCAGGACTTAGTCCAATACTTCTGCTTAGCTCAGTCCTGCACTGGATTAAGATGAAATCCCTGGGTCGCTGGAATGTGACAGCGATGGTATAGCCCCAGAAGTAAATATGAAACAAGGCAACAACAAGGCTTATAGATTCTTGCAGCTGTGTCCCATAATGCCATGTTCAATAAAGTGCTTCAAAATTCTCAGGACCCCCTGACCAAATAACAGAGTGACTTATACTGGCTGCTGGTCTCAGCTAAAAACTTTCTTTCGTTCCCTCTCTGCGCTTTTCTCTGCAGTCAAATCTCCCCCTCCAGCTTACTCCTTCTGGGCAATGTTGTCTCAAGTTTCTGTTCCACTTCATCTCTCTTCCTAGCATTTGCCTCTACCAGTAATAATTGCACTAGACAAAATCCTTTTAAATGCATAGATCTGTGAAAAGTGTAAAGATAAAGGCTGGTGGTTTTGGTGTAGTCAAACCCTGCATGCATGATGCCTGGAAAAGCCCTTTTAAAGCATTCCTGCAAAAGCTATGATAACATATCATGTTCAAGCCCATCATTGTGGATTTATTTAAAATCTTACAGTCGCACATGCAAGTAATAAAATGAACAAACTTGTGCTATAAGTGTGTCCTCTGAACAACTAAACAAGTCAAGAACGGCACGGCCAGATGACAGAAATAAATTCCTTTTTCAATCAGATTATATATTTGTGTGCTATTATAGAACATACAGTGCATTGTGTGAGGAAAGATTTGAGGAAAGAAGGATGGTGAGCATTGACCTCATGCATTAACTACACATGTAACTGTCAGAACACTGGCCTTAACCAGAGAACACGTTTGTCTTATCTGCACTCAGTAGAAAGGTTTTTGAACCCAGAAAGGCTACCGCACATTGAATGTGTGGCTAGGTATGAATATGCAGGCATGTTGTGTGAATGTTTGATCGTTGGGCATGTGTGCCTCTCTGTGTTTTCTCACAGCTTTGCACTCCAAAGGGAGAAAATAGGGATGGAGACATATCTGATAGCTAGACAGCTGTAGAAAAATTCTGCTGGGTTAATACTTCTACCTGTTTAATTTCTCTGCCCAGGGCAAGACTTTGAGCACCAGCGTTCATTTGCTGGTGTAACATGGCAAGTCATTCTATTAGCAAAGAATACAGTACATTTAATGAACCGCAGAGAACACCATAATTGATTATGATAGAGCGCCTTTGTCTAAAATGTTTGCCATTACGTTTTTGATATTTTAAAGTTGTGGCCTTAAAAAGATTTATTTTTCCTGCATATTTTGTATGCTCTCTTTTGACTTGTGTTCAATTTATCTTGTCATATGAAGTGTAATATCTAATCAAATTTAAATCCAACATACAGAAAAAGGAAAACTACAAGACAAGAACACAGCTTACATTATTGCGTATGTTTCGTATTGTGGATGAAACAATTGAAGAAAGCACCTCAACAATGATAGAACTATGCTGTTGACCTTGGGACTCTGTACAAACACACAGAGACTGTTCCAATATTTATTCAAACAGCATCAAGCTGAATCAAAGCCCAAAGTTTCAGCTCAGGCGTTCACCAGGGGCAAACGAACGTGAGAGGTCTAATTCTGTGTGTACATCGTTTGTGATGCAAGGAATATGTACTGTATACATTTCATTAATTAACTGAATCAGACAAAACAATTCAGTGATACCATCAGTGTTCCAACTAGAAGCTATATTTTTGATTCCTCATAATGATAATGATAAAAATGTAGAGCGTGTTTTTTGCAAATAAATGCGAATTACATATATTTTTCTTTTCGGAATATACAACATGGTCCTGCAGACGTAGCTATTATATAAAATCTGGTTCACGGAAGCCTTGTATATACCATCTGCCGTGATTTTCACAAAGAGGTATGCATGTTTGGAGAAGAGAGGAACTGCCAAGAATCGTCTCACTTCTTCGATGGCATCTGTTGCAGAATTACTGACACTCCCTACATTAGCCTTCTCTTCTAAATCAAACACTGCTCTTCCTGTTGCAAAGGAATAGTATCTTCAACTTTACATCCTCTTCTTGGCTACCATGTGTTGTGACTGCCTCAGCAAGTGCACATAGGCATCAGGGCTACATAGAAGTCCAATGCCATTTGAAAAATTCAAGTGTGTAATTCATATAGACTCTCACTGAATCTATACACTAAGAATATCACAATGAGTCTTCTCTGTCGCTGTAAGTTTAAGAGATATTTTTCTATATAATATTTGCCTCATACATTAATCTTGTGGACTAGTGGAACCACATACACAGTGATTGTGGTAGAGCAATTGAACAGGCCATGGCATTAGGTAAGGCTTCCTGTCAGTTGAGCCAGCCACTGTAGTTCATCTTAAACAGATACAATGCAGGTATAAATGGTAATGGAGTGCATATAGGCTTTATATAGGCTTTTCTAGTCTTTGCGACCACTCAAAGCGCATTTACAAGACAAGTCCCACAGAGGCAGGAGAGATAAACATTCACACGTACTTACACACCGTTGGCTATGGCATCGTGATAACCCAGTATCTACTCTTAGCTCAGGTGAGGACAGGATTCATTGGCACTTTAAATGTGGTCGGAGGATGTGGTGGAAAGGTTTTCTGATATCAATACTAGCTATTTGTAAGACTAGTGGAACAGCTGGACTATGGCAGTAAACCAGTTTACTCAAGTTTAAACCAATTAAAACTAGTTTAATCCAATTTAAACCAGTTAAATCTGGAGAATTAACAAATTGAACTGGATTTAACCAGATGAAACTGGATTGAACTGGATAGAACTGGTTTAAACTGGTTTAAACTGGATTAACCTGGATTTGACTGGATTTTAACTGGATTTTTACAGATTGAACTGGTTAAAACTGAATTGAACTGGTTTAAACTGGATTTAACTGGTTTAAACTGGATTAAGATACTTTAAACCGGTTGAAACATGATTGAACTGGATGAAACTAGATTTAACTGGAATCAATGGCATTAAATTGGTTTAAACTAGATCAAACTGGTTTAAACTACTGTATCTAACAGTTTTTTTTATTTTTAATTAATAAAATAAATGGTTCTTAGATCCATCCTAGCATACCTTGATCAGACTGCAGGATTTTGGAATATGGGAGATAATCACAGCACCACAGGACATGCGTCTGAGAACGAGGAGCAGAGTCACTTTTTATAAAGAAAAGTAGGACCAGGATTTAAACTCAACACCTTTTTGATGGAAGGCAACAGTAATAACTGCTGAACCACATAACCTATAACACCTACAGTATTAAGAAATGAAGACCTATCTGAGCAGTGAAACTAAACCACCCACAAAGATCCACTCATCATATTTACATTTCACAAACTGGGAATATACTGCAGGATTTTCTGTGCTTGCAAGGTGTTTTGTATAATAGATCCTTAGTTTATGCTCCTAATCACCTGAAGTGTCTTGTTTAGATTACCATTACAATCTCAAAGAAACAGGGTGAAGGTAAAGCTTAGCCCATCCATCTTATTACAAATCTATAGCTTTCAACATTAATAGGCTTAACTCAGTATAATCCAGATTTTTCATCTCTGCTTCCTAAAACATGCAAATCCTGTTTTGACTAAAGAAACAACCAGGGTGAAATGAGGATCGTGCAAACATGGAATACATTTTCATTTTCTAAAGGTATAGGAGCTGACTACCATTTGCTACTATTTACAGCAGTACAGACTTTACTGTGCTGCCATTTCAGATGACCTCAAAAGTCTTCTTCATAAAGCTATGATAATGACCGTCTTTCTACAACTGTCAACAGACTTGAACATCATGGTGTTTGTGACACTTTCCTTTGATCACAGTGAGAATATAAGAAACAACCTGTCTCTGCTTCTTCATTCACAGACGTGGTCCCAATATTTCCGCTTGAGTTCAGTGTGGTCTAGCTTTATGCTCACCGATGAAGAGTTGTAAAGAAATAAGTAAATATTATCTATTCTGAGCCAGAGGCTCTCCGGGACTTTAATTTACATGAGTACTGTATTTTCTTTGTCCCACTGAGTTTGATGGATGAATCTCCAGACCCTGATGAAATGGAATGCATCAGTTAATTAGTTTTCCTCGGACAATGCCATGAACTCTACCGTAAGCTAGTACATAAGTAAGTACGTAAGTACATAAGCTAGTACATATTTGCAAGATTCCATAGTAAGTATCCATAACACCTGTAGTCACTGTTTAGTATGATACATGCATTATCAAAGCTATATCTACTACATGTCTCTTTAACATATACTGTCTAGTATTGTATTGTTTCAGCACTCCTGCAGCCAACAGCTGGACATCCACCCTGAGTCATGAGTGCCAAGTCAGTGTTGCTGGCAGAATCCCAGTACATTTATGTTTTGATTAACAGTATACGATCTTCTACACAAACCTTAACAGTAAATATTATCCGCATACAGTAAAAAGCTGTCACCCATATGTAGGTTTCCTTGGCCTGTCAATGGACATGGAGAAATGTAGCAAACAAGCATACTAAAGGGAAGCGCAGAGGCTACTATGAGAAGAAAGTTTTAACAAATTTCTTAAATTCTTGGTTAAAATGCCGTTTGCCACTTGGGCATACAATATAATAATGCCCTCACAGCACTTAAGTGTCAAACAGGTCTACATGCTTGCCCAGGTGGGACTACTTACGAGATCCTGTGAGGAACGGTTGTTTCAGTCAGAAACATTCTCCTCATAGATTACTATCATGGCAAATATAATTAACTTTGATGTAATGGCTCCATTTAAAGCAGCTTTCCTGCACCAGTTAGAAACCTATCTTATGTTAGGTAAAGCACAAGTGGAAATGAAATGGGCAGAACAAAGGCTTTGGACTACTGTTAAGTATTATCTGTGGACATAATATGACAATATAGGTGATGTATGTATGTACATACATGTATGTATAAATCTCTAGAATGTCATAATAAAAAAAACAAGACGACATGTAATAATTTAAATCAGCTTGAACTGCAGGAGTGGCCATTAATGAATGTTTATTTAATAGTCAGTTGATGATCACCTGATCTGAGCGATGCTAATGAGTTTATGTCCCTGCCTGAACCCATGCAGTCTTTTCAGTAGTGTTTGGTGTTTATGGTATGCCTCAGAGTCAAAGGACAAAGAAACTGTTTAAATCCAGTTAAACTGTGTTTTTTTTGCACATCAGTGATATACTATAAATTCCACTGTTGTGTGTACTTGCCAGTAATGCAACCTCTTCAGGCAGAAGTTCTGTATTTTGGAAGAATTTCCTTTTTGTTTGTTTTCCTTGTTGATGTACTAGTGCAGAGAAAAGGTTGTGTGCGAATAAGGAGTGCATTGACTAGAACATCTTTGAGAGCTTGTTTTGTCTGTGTGTGTTTGGATTTTTGTAGAGTTTGTTGTATGATACAATGGGTTTCTACATGTATTGTACAGTATGTCTCTGTGGGTTGTATCATAAAAATGTAAGGCTTCTTTTGTTGTTGCAGCTAACAAGGATTTCTCGCCAAACTCTTATCCATTTTATTGAGAAATGCTGCAAACTACAGTTGAGGCAAAATTCATGGTTTCATAAGAAAGCAGCAACATACTGTTTTTTTTCAGGGAGTAATGAGTAAAAAGTTTTTAAGCCATTAGGAAAACTAGTGCAGTGCCCGTTCGGGATGCGCTTGAGCCTCTGTTTCAAAGTGAGTCTGTGCACGTGTATACAGTAGCAAAACTACAGTCTACGCATGATGTGTGAAAAAGCTCCCATTAAAATGTTATGGCCTCAATAAAGTCAAAGCCCCATTAAATGTGAGGCCCGGGTTTGATGAACGCTTTGGAAGAAAGTCGAAGTTCAGACTGGCCGACACACATAGAGACGTCTTCATTTAATGAGTCTCCGGGCCACTCCGGGCATCTGTACCGTAACGGTATGGATAAATGTGCAAGATGTTTCACACACACACACACACACACACGCACACACATATATACACACACACACACACACACACACACACACACACACACACATATACACAGACACATATAAACACAAATATCCTCATTTATATCACCGGGAAGGAAATGGCATGGACAGACGCGTTGTTTTGTGAAAGAGAACCTACAGAGACGTCCCATAGCATTCATTAACGGATGTGTCCATGCAGTTGTGTGGATTTTGATGCGCGTCCATTTGCTCTTTTACAACTTAGTGCAGGCGCTAACCAAAGTCAGGCTGGGCAGACCGTGGTTTTGCAGTTTAATACAGAGCTGCTGTGCCAAATAACTTCACGCGAAGCATTGCGCTCCGAAGGGTCCTAAGCAACACACACGACAAGCGTGAAGTAGAATGGTCCAAGATTTGGCTAGATAATCGAAACTCAAATACACACAAACACACAGACACACACACACACACACGCACACACACACATGCACACAGACGTCTGTCATTATAATAGGATATTATATATTATATTATATTATGTCCATGACAATTTGCAACTAGCCTGTGAGCAGTCTGAAGTGCTGTGGGAACAATTCAATGTTATATGAGCAAGTAGTTGTATTACTGAAATAAATGCATCTCATAAAGTCAATGAAATCACTGCTGTGCAATGTATAATTACTCACATTGTCTTGCAAAAACTATACTGTCCAGTGTGAAGGGCCAAAACAACTTTGTTATCAAACTTTACCGCTTACAATGAACATTCTTTTGCTTTTATAATCAGTACATAATGAGATGCATTTCATACTATTAAATACAGAGAATCAGAACCTTCATAACTCTTCTCAAGTTGAATATTAATGCCACTAGAGCTGGAAATGCATTGAAATAATATATGATTATTACCAGTTTATGTGGGAGGCAGATATTGTGTTAATGGGTTTGTACACACAAGCAGTGTTCTGCTTCATTACTGATTCATGCACTTTTCTCTTTGGAAAAAAAACCCACATTGCATTCTTAGCCAAGTTTATCTTAATTCCAGATCAGAATTAGGCAAATTTTCAGTGTTGAAAGTAGTAGTGTGTGGTGAGAGCCAACAAAGTACAATTTAATGCAATAATATGTAATGATTTGTGTTCAAGCAAAAAGGGCAATGGTAATGTAGAATGCATTTGCCTAATTAAGGTTTGCATTTTATATTAATAAAGGAGCTATTACTTTATAACCTGAAATGTACGTTGCCACCTAATACATTCACTGAATTGGTAATTTGATGACAATCTCAGACATGAAAAAAAAGTGCTTTTGCTGTCCCACGGTTACAGCCCATGATTTAACTGTTACAAAGGAAAACAACTAAGCACCTGTGATCTGTGAGTAAGTACTACTTTCTTCAACAAAAAGCAAAACAAAAAAAAATAAAAGTTCTTGATGAGTTAGGGAAACTAGTACTGACCGATAAATCGTATCTTCATCGTTATTAAGAAAAATAATTTTATTCAGGAATTGTTAACGAAACCTGGTATTAAACAGGCCCGGGGTTATCTTAGTGAAATGCCCTTTGAACAGGATATCATGCTCTTACAGTAGATTCAGACTCTAACATCTATATGGCTGAGGTCACTGGGGTAGTCAGTTATATATGTTACTGTAAGACATGGAGTCTGAAAGTGCTTTATTACCTTTGCAGTTTTTCATATTCTTTGACATTATGAATAGGAGCAGTGAAGGCCTGGAAAGTGTCTTGGTTGGTGAGATAGGAGTTGCATCTCTCCTATTTACAGATGACAGTGTAACTTTGGATAATACCTATGGGTAATATATAACATAAAACAATACAAATTAAGTGTCTTAGTAAGGTGTTGGACCATCACAATCTGCCAAAAAACAGCTTCAGTGCTCCTTGGAATGAATTATACTAGTCTCTGGAGCGCTAATGAAATGGCATCCTTCAAAAAGATATTTCCAATTTTTCATGTTTTGTTGATGATGGTGGAAAGACTCCCAAAAGTGTTCAATTGGATTGCGATCTGACTGCGAAGGTCATAGCATATGATTCACATCATTTTTATACTCATCAAACCATTCAGGGATCCCACAGGCTGCATCCACATGGTAGCTTCTGTATGTGTTGCTCCACTATGAGTTTATTTTTACACTGGAAAAATTACATTTATTGGCTGGCTTGGAAGCTCTTACAGCCAAAAATAGGAGTTGGAACCGAACATTCAGAGCTGGTTTGTATGAGGAGTCTGTCAACATCTCTATGAATTGATAAATGTGTGACATCTTTTTTAAAGTTATTTTTAAAGTTTTTTTTGGGTTTGTATCTAAATCAGCTGTTCATGTTAGCGGAAGTCAGGCTTTTCAACATAAGGCCTGCTTTTCTTTAGCTTTCTTTCTGATCATTCCATATCAGGGCCAAAGGCTCAGACAAAGCCCAACAAAGGAAAAAGGACATTTCATTCAGGATTCTCTCTTTTTTGCTCTTTCTTGATTTCATTAAATGCTGTCCTCATATGTCCCACCCATTCAAGGACTCTTTCACTTTTGTGTCACATCAAAATATCTGATAATCCGAAGCATTTTTTTAATGGTAGTTTTATATATATATATATATATATATATATATATATATTTTATTTTTTTTATTTTTTTTTAAATCACCTGTTCAAAGAGAATACATTACATTCAAATTAAGAGTTAGAGGTTTACTTCAGTTTAATTTCATGCCTTGGGGTGCAAAAGCCTTTGATCTGGACATTCATCATCCAAATACATTTTGTTCCTGCATCGAGTCTTAGATTAATGAATTGGCAGTGAGGAGGATTGTGCCTCTCAAGACCTGACCTTCAAATGCAGCAGGCTCACGGTTATTCAACACTATGTAGACTATAAAATAGCTTTGTTTTAGAGCTAAATAAATGTAATTCATACTTTCATAAGTACACCGCTTAGTGATGAACTGAACTGATGTACAGTTCAAGGGCCTGATGTACTTCATCAAGTGGTTGAGTTTTAATGTAAGATCTAAAGAGTGCACTCTGCATGACAATGTTTGCTACTCATTGTGTAATATCATAAAATAGTTACTTTTCTTAATCAATTAGTGTAGCAAAATTAAATGTGATACAATATTGAAATGTAATAAAAGTCCAAGTCAGTGCATAATGTAATGTAATTATGGAGATTATGTGGATGAAGCTTCTGCAGAGGTATAAATATTCTTCCACCAGGAGGGAGAAGAGTCATGTTCACATGGAGTGAGGGGAAGGGAGATTATCAGTAGAGATGAGCCAGAGTTTTTGGTTGAATCATGGTCTGGAGGTGTTGGTGTGCTGTACTGTTGGTTGCAGGAGAGGACCCTATCTGCTCCGTCGCTGCTCCATCGTCGCTGTACTGCCAGCCCTTTCTTTCTACATTGAGTTGGCCTTTCATAATGCCGCTACTCTATTAATTTATGGAGTCATTCAAGTCACTGCACTTTCACAACTCTGTCCTGCAAATATTTCAGAATAAAAGTCTTGAAGGGATACTGTGACACATTATACAGATTCTACAGATATACAGCAGACATTTGCTCTTCTGGGTGTGCTTAAAATATAGTGTAGCTTTGTGCGCACAAGTTTGTCACACATTTAAGTCCATACTCTGTTTTGGTCACACAGGCAGTGTTAATTCTCATTCATTTTAAATAGGCTATAAACAATATTTGAATACACATGACTACTAGTATATGAATATATCACTATCACTTGTAGTAATGAACCTAGAGAAAATTATAACCAAACTCTGCAGTTCCCCTTTATAGCTTTTAGGTCATTGTTTTGGTTATCTGGACCCTGCAACCTTTCAGTTTTGGTTCACTGTCATCGATGCAATCAGCAACGTTTCCAGCCATAGCAGCTAGCTGCTGAACACAGTTGACTTAAGCATCTAAGGAGCCGGATATTTTTGGCCAGAAACCAAAACAGAGTTAAAAGGTCAGTGAATATTGGACGCAATTCACCGAAACACAAATCCAAATTAATGCTAATGTTATGTATCTGCTGGAAGTGTATGTATACAAACTGTTTGCTAATATGTTTGTCATATCAACTTAACATTCTTAAAAAAAACTTTCAACAAGCTTAAAAAGTTTCTTCCCCACAGTGTCTCGAGGCACTAACACATTCATTGCTTTAACCAGGCTACTGCTAACATTACTGCAGTGCCCACATTGCAGCATGAATGAAGGGGATTTTGTCAGTTGCAATACATCTAATGTTGACCAGTTGTACTGCAGTGTCAAGGAACTCCCATGTGTTTAATTGAAACACGGTCTTTGGCCTCTTTCTGTCATACCCTCACAACATGTCATTCCTTTGCACCTGATATTTCATCTCTTGAGCCAATTCACAGAGATTGGCTCTTGGGAATTTCAAGCCGTTCATCATCATGGGCCATAAAATCAAGACAATCTCTTTGTTGCACCTTTGTCTTGCATTGGCAATAAACTCCAACAGAATAAAATCACTCAAAGTGTATCATTATGCAAGAGCAATATGCACACATATTGAGAACCATTTAAGTTTAATGTATTGTACTTGAATAATTCATCACTTTACAATGGTTGCTATTGTTGGTGTACATTACAATGACTAATTAATTCATATTTTTCAGTCATGGTAGTGGGGTATACTAGAGACTGCATATTTTCTCCCACACTAGAAAGAGTACAGAATGCTAAACACAGCCCTACATATTATCGGGGAACTTTATGACTATCTAATAAAACAATCGGAAAACAAATTACATAATGAAAAAAAAAAAGAGCAGTAAGATGCTGTGGACAAAGTCAACGGAATGATTGGAATTGACAAAAGCAGAGGCTGAGTCACTTTAGCCAATGTTCTATAAACTCTCTGGGAATGCAATTCATTTATCTGATCCCTGATCAGTGCAACCATTGAATGATCTGTGAGGGGGAGAAAGCGCACCGATTTGTATGGGTGAGAGAGTGCTGAGAGTACCTCCAGTAATGATGGCCAGCTTAGCTTTACCTCACCAGCAGTCCATCTATGCAAGTCATCCATGAGTTTGTGTCACTTGATGTATGGTGTGAGCTAGTTAGCTAAACTTTCATTCTTCCTCTGGCATTTTTTGGAATGTACCAAACACTTCAGCTTCATTAGCACCACCCCGTGGACTATAGTTGGGGCGACCAACATTCGCATCTAACGTGGGAGAAGCAGGAATAATGTATTTTACTTTCTTTTTTTTCCGAGAGTTTCATGCTTAAACATCAACTACCCATTCAAGTTACATTTTGAAGGGACATTTACATTTGCAAGCAATGATAAAGAATAAATGGCTTAGTCTTCATGGAACTCTCAGGCTGAGGATGAGTGCCATTCCAGCCCTGAGCACACACAGTATATTACACACTTAACCAAAGAAGGAGTGCGTTAAATGTATGGTATCTATGGCTTTGCTGGAACCTCTTATAGCTTTACTGTGGCACACATTTAGCCATACTTTTCTTGCAAAAAAAAATAGAAATTCAGTAATACTAGTATATACTATTTCATTCAAAATAGATGAATCTGTGTTAGAGCTTATTACATGCAGTTCCTCCCCGTAGTTTGGCTTTGATCAATGCTCCCTAGCATTCAGTGGTTATATTCAAGGTCATGGTGCAATCGGAAACTCCACAAATTAATAATCTAATTTATCTTTACATTAATATGTTTAATATCCACCTGACAGAAACAGATGGTTTCTATTTCAATGTATTGACCATGCCTTACCTGCAATGAACCATTTACACTACATGACTATCAATTACTCAAGGTTTCCCCTCAGAACCTGGAAATGTCTAAATGCAGCGTGAACTCCATCCAGCAATGGAAAACAGGCTACTCTACTAAAATTGAAATACTTGCAACACTGTGAATGTTGTAAATGGCCTCAAAGAAATTAATAAAAACTGTCTTCATCATCAGTCCTCGGGGCTGAATAAATACTCTTTAGGTGTGTTACAAGACAAAAGAAACTTCTTCAACATCATTCACAATATATACTGTAGTTACCCCAAGATATATTATCCATTGTACATGACAGACCAAAGATACCACCTGCAAACCTATAATCACCTGATTAGTAACAGGAGTGTGTTTATAGCTCCCTCACTGGGACCAGAGCATTGATTTTCACTGCTATACAGATGACATGCAGCTGTGCATTTCAATACTACCCAAAGATGTCAGCCTTAAGTGGTTCACTGCATTGATCACATCAACTTGTGAATGTCACAGAAGTCCTGTGAGCTGCACAGAGTTAAAATACAAATTATTTTTACAGCCGCAAGATCAAAAAGAAAAAAGCTGTCCGTCAACAACATTTGGAACCAAGGCTTGGAGCCGCAGACTGTGAATCTGATTTTTGATGTACACATAAGAAACACCATTACCTTTATTAATTTTAAGAATGTTGCCAGAGTACACCAATTCCCCTTCAAGCAGACTCTGAATTACTGCATGCCTTCACCACCAACAGACTGAATTACTGTGAGATAACTGCAATTTATCCAAAATGCATTACTATGATTGTGTACTGACCAAAAACCAGAGAAGCACAAAGTACACCTGTTTCTACAGTTGCTTCACTGGCTCATACTCTGGCTGCAATGTCTATTTCTCCAAAGCAGATGTGTCAGCAATCACCGGACATGTGAATTGAGCGTTGAGAGTTTCAATCTCACAGCAGGCACAGCTCTTTTCTATGCTACACTATCTTTACACTAGCCCACGGATAACTTTACAGGTCTATTTTTGACAGACGTGTTTAATGTTAATCATGGTAAAGATTGTTAAGAAGTTTTCTAACAAAGATGAGTATAGGCAATCAATTCATATCAAAATAAAATGCTAATATTGTTCGCTATATAAAAAGAAACCAGGGGAGGTTAAAGGGAGTTCCCAGTGGGAGAAATACACAATTCAGTAACAAAAGTGAAGCTCCCAAATCCTCCAAACATTAATGAAATGGAAAACAGGCTGCTTGAAGTGGTATTAAATCTGAAAATCTTCCAGTAGATGTTGGAACTGCATAGTTGTTACCTGGTTTAGACACTTGTTGAGAAGCAGTATTTTGTGTCAATGTTCCTCACCTCTGTAACAGCCTGCGAGTGGATCTGAGGGCATCGTCTTTTCCATTTAGGAGTAACTGTTTAAAGTGAAATCAAATACTATATTTCTTTGACTTTAATATTTCTATTAGGGATTTTATTATCTTTATTATATTTTGATTGGTTAACTTTTTTTTATTTGAATTTAAATGTATACATTTTCTATCTGTATCAAATGTATTGTTTGACTTTTACATTGCAGCAATTTTGCCTGGAAAGTGCTATGAATATAAATGTTGATTGGATTAATAAATAAATTAAAGCAATCTGAAATATGTAGTTAGAGTGCTGGAGTAAAAGGTTGTGCAGTGCAAATTTCAAAGCAAGGGGTTCACACTTGCACACATGACTAACTCTTGGCATGCTGAACAGGGTCAGCCAGAGCATCCTACTATCGCAGTTTCCACGGGAACACAGACACAGAGCACTGCAGCAGGCGACGCTGCCTCCAGTGATCGCCCACACAGAACAAAGTCCGACCATTACAGGAATTTTTGTACAGTGTACGTGTGCATATGTAGAAATATAAGAGAAACAGAGAGAAAGAGGCAGACGGTCCATATTTATCTAACTGGTTTCCCACCTCTACCGTATATGCAGCTGTGTGGTTGCTTTGCTGCATTGCTGGTAAGTTCAAACATGGTGAATACATCCTTAGGAAGTAACTCTCCATATAGGGAAGGAAAGCTCTATGATAGAGAGTGTTTTTCTGGTCCTGCGTGCTCAGAGTTTGAGTATTCCTGGAGAGCAAGAGGATTACAGTGGCTGCACTGTGACTCTGCTCTACTCCATTATCCTCTAACAGACGTGTCCTGGTTATAAGACACAAGCTGCCATCAGAATATTAATTGCCTGCTGTGGTCGCAATGTCTTAAGCTACTAAAAAGTTGTCGTGTGGACCCAGGCCCGCCATCAGGTTAGGGGGTCAAAGGGTACAGATGACCCCAGCCCAAGGCCCAGGGGTGACCCATGTAAAGGTTTATGGTAATAAGGCTACATTGTAAACAATAAATCCACGTTGAAATCGGCAGAAGAGAAGCTAGTTAACGTTAGTTGTTAGCAACAAGATTAATAATTGAGCTAACAGTTAACGTTAACAGGGGTTCCTTTAAAAAATATTATGATGCGTTCAAGCTCTACGCAAAGGTAAATTATAGCGTTATCGTGATGTTTTACAGCAATATAAGGTTATTGTTTAACTGTTTAACTTCTTAATACTATCTCTAAACAGCTTACAATACATAATTAAAACTATTAATAATAATACATTAAATTCATTAAGCGCTTTTCTGGGTTTACAAAGATGCTTAATAAAGATTTCTTTGAAATAAATACTAATATTTAATCAAAAATCATTTATTTCCTTTTTTCATGTTTGTGTATTTTTCTGCAAATGACCATTATAGATGACAATGACAAAGTAAAAGCCTAACGTTTAGAATTTTTGACAGTTTACACTGACTTTTTTCGGGACAGTAGTGGAGAAAGTTTGAAAACGTTGTCCACCTTTCCATAATTCCTAAGGGCTGGCCTGTGTGGACCTCAGCTCAGCCTGCTATGCTGTTGCGCTTTGCACAAACAGCTTAGTGTTCCAACTATATAGTGCTGAACTTAAACAACACTGTTGCTGTAATTACTTGTTGCCATCTGTTGTAGTGATGCAGGGTTTTGGCGGTACAAGCAAGATCCAAGAAATATGCTCTGCCCTCACATTGCTCTTCTGTATGTCAGCCACCCTGTGGAAATCAGCTTGAAGTAAAAGTCATCTGAGGGCCACACAGTATGTTTCAATTTCCCTTTTTTAATCTAATCCAACATCTCTAAAATGCTTTATATTAGGGGAAAAGAAAAGATGATCTGGGCTTTTCTGGATTTTAAATTGGCACGTTAATGTTGAGCAGGCACCAGCAACCCCTTTGGTAAAATGGTGCAACTCGACCTGTAGAGTACATTTTTTTTTAATTTTATCTTTCATTTGCTTTTCCTTGATGTTTTTATTTGGAATTGCATACATCCATGCAAGCATGAACATCAATTGTTCTTGTTTTCTACAAAACATCGTTTTCTGACGGCTCGGTCCTGGATTACTTGGCATAACCCATTCAAAATGTTACCACATAATAAAGTGGACTTCTTGCATCCTGAAATTCAATCTTCTTAAATAGAATACGTTATACATTTTAATTATTCTTAGTGGATCTCCTCAAGTTGGCAATTTTACCTCGACTAGGAATACAGTGTCATAGAAATGTTGATAAAGATTTCCATTGAAATTGGAGACTTACTGCCAGTCCACTGTGTTACTGAACGATAGCTTGAGCTAATGACAATTTCCGATCTTCTCTGTTCTGTGTATAAAAAAGAAACATACTTCACACATTTTTATATCACACAGGCTTCATGTGCTAACTGGCTATGGTAATGGTGACATTTGCGTGTACAGCCACAATGAACCCAATAACCCGACACAGGACAGACTGTATAGCCATCACACTATAACCTGACATTCACTTTTTTCAAGTGACGTAAAGAGCAAAATGGCAAAGGAGGAGGAGATTACCTGCTCTTCCTTGATGTGATGCCACATCCTACAGTCTCACAGCAGTGTTGGATCCCTCAGCACCAGGAAGTAGAGCTTGCTGTCAGCATCCAGCTTCCAGATTTCACTCCAGATTGCATCCCTCTCAGGCCTTATCTGATGATGTAGGCTTGTATGGGGCTCTCCTTCTCCTAAAGGGGAGACCATTTCTCCAGTCTGTGGGATAACTTGGTTGTCATTACAGTTTTGTAACAATCGCTAACAAGGGTTTACCTATACTTAAGAAACGTTTCTAAACTCTCAACACAGCAACACACGTAAATAACACAATTAGCCAAGTAGTTAAGTTTCTGTTCATTTAGTACATTTTTGTTCTTAACTTGTTAATGCACTTACATCAAAATATCAAAACAGGGCAAAGCCAACTCAAAATCAAATGAATGATTTGATATTGAGTTGGGTTTGCCGCACTTCAAAACAACAGCATGTTTTCTATTGAAAAGGAACAGCCAATTATAACGCAATGACCTTCAAAAACACTCAAAAAAAACTGCATTCCTTTTCATGTTTCACTTCTACCTGTATATACAACACAACTATGGAATCTAAAGGTGTTTTGTTGTTCAGTTTCCTTTTACTGTAAACCACCCTGCATTCGTTGGGTGTGGAATGTGTGCATTTATGGCAACATACTATCTAACAGTGAATAAGTCACCTTTACTTTATAGAATGTACAGTAGAAACAATTGTAATTGACAGAATTGCCGGCGTAAACGCTGTAGCACCAACATGAAATTACTGCCAGTGATCAACAAAAAATCGAACATACATGGCCTTTGGTTCCAAATGGTTAAAAATAAAATACACAAATACAATTTTAAAAGAAAAGGCAAAGAAGGGGGAAAAAAAACACAAAAAAATTGCACAGTCCTATTCTAATCTATACGATCTTCAGCGTTTGGTGCACATGTTCTTGTCCACTTCACATCTCCTGTAGTCTCTTGCTATTCACCTTGGATAGAAACGCTTGTCATGCCCGTCCACCCCTGGCAGTCTATTTCACACAACTTACAGCAAATCAGCTATTTGCTAAAGTTTTCCTTTTGTCCAATCTGTAGTCACATTTTCAAAACTTTAAACACAATAATCACAACATCCGTCTGTTGTGGACAGTGTTTTTTTAAATGCTTACATTGTCTTTACATACAAGCTTATCCAATACCCAAATTATGGATGTTTCATATCTTATATACAAATGATTGCACACAACATGTCAGATATGAAAACCTAATGTTCAAATCCTTCAACATAGTATAATCTCTCTGCTTCTGCAACAACAGCAGCT
Source organism: Bovichtus variegatus (assembly GCA_943593645.1). Lineage (NCBI taxonomy): Eukaryota > Metazoa > Chordata > Actinopteri > Perciformes > Bovichtidae > Bovichtus > Bovichtus variegatus. The sequence continues at coordinate 15,901,148 of CALSCE010009442.1, forward strand.
CAAAATCTGTATTGAAACAGCTGATGTCATCAGTCTAAAATACAGAGTGCGATTAACAATAGAGCCACAAAAGCTTTTAATGTACAAAGCAGGACTAACTTTCTACTCATCCAGCTCCATATTCCAACATCAACTTGTTCAAAACCTCATGTTTTTCTTGTCTTTTCCCTGAATGTCTGTTTCTCAGGTTCCATGCATTCATCTGTCTGTTCTGTTCATAAACACAAACACTGGTTTATAATACATTGTGTAACCTTTGTCATACAGTGTACTAATAGTGTTATTTCTCCTTGATGATAGAGAACACATTTTTCTTTGATCTCATTTTGAGCTTGTCTGCCATGATGCAGTATCTGAAGGAGAAGGGCAGCTACTGACCTCAAAATAGGAACTGTCATCTCTGGCTGCTTGAAGTCCCAGGGCAGAAGAAGCTGTGAATAAGGGCACATCAAATAAATTAAACATATAAAAAAAGCCTTTCCTTTTTCACTCGCTTTTTTAAGTTTTGGCTTGTACATTTATAAATCTAGAGCTTTTTTGGGGCTAAACATTCAAATGTATCTGTTAGTAGTCTTGGTGCCTATGAAGTTGATTTCATCTTTCTTGTTGGACAGCTCCACTGATTAGGCAGGATGTCTGACCGTATAGGTTGAAAGCTGTCAGGAATATACAGCTGCTCAGGAAACTGTACAGCCTCTTTGCAATGGAAAATGTTTCTGCCTCGTCTGCCAGCATTTGCAAGGCGGATAGTCTGCATTGCTAAAGACTACTTTTGCCCTTTGTGTCTAAAAAAGATGCATTCTGACTTTAGGGCAGCAGTTTGAGTACAACTGTGGGGGAAGCAGTCAGACAGATTGGGCAGGGATTTTTTGAATATTTTTAAATGAGACCCCTGAATATGTTCCAGTCCAGCTCAAGTGCTACAGTCGGATACTTTAAAGTGGTGTTATTATCTCCAGCATACTAAACTACAGATAGTTTGACTATCTACACTAACAGAACTTTATAAATGGTGCCATCGCTAAATATTTTGTAACTATAAGAGAAAACTAAAAACCTGAATTGGTGACATTTGCACAGTGTAACTTTTCAAAATGAAATCTTTTCTCAGCACTGTATCTAATAACACACGTTTAACTATTCAACATGTGTTATTGTATTTATTAAAAAACATTTTTTCACAAGGTTTCTAAATGGAAGAGGGGTGAGTAACATGAATACTAAAGTAACAGGACTGAGTTTTTAGCATAGCATTAGCAAACACATGTAATGTACATGTCATCCGCGCTAATAGCATGAGAACACTTAGCACCAAGTGGTTTACCAACCAAACTGTCCTTAAAAAAAAACATAACTTCTAAAATATAACTTATGTAACATGACTCTACGTTGAAATTGACATTGTTGCTTAAAATCTTTTCAGAAAATATAGAAAATAAAGTGAGAGAACTTACTTGTGGTCTTCCATGGAGGAGGGAAAGTGTCATGGTAACAGGATTGAGTGAACACCTGGGGACAAGACTAAAGTCTGTATTATGTATCACATTATGCATTTTATTTATGTCTAAATTGAAAATAGCGTCACACAATGGTGTGTGAAGTGTAGTGTTAGAGAGTGGGCATGGGCTAAAATCCAATTTTTTCCGTGTTCTATGTTGTTTTTTATTAAGGTTTTACAATGGATCATCAAATTGGTGGTACTATAAAATGGTTGATAGTATGATGGCAGATACTTTTCATGCGTATTTATACTGAGCATGGAATGTATTTATATGTTCTTATTTTCATGTTTTTTTTATTCCTTTTAATGCTCACATCCAAGCTAGACTTTTTTGAACTATGTTTACTTGAGTTTAATACATTGTTTGAAGGCACAAGTCTAACCATGATGTGAAGTACTCCTTAACCTAATGTCTGTGACACACTATTTTTTCACAACTTTCTATATATACTCAAATAGTATACACATAAGAAAAAGACTAACATACCAAACACTGCTCTTCAATTAAGTACCCATTAATTTACTCGAGCCTCAGGAGCAGAATAAATAAGAAAATTACGAGTTTAATGGTGCATTAGTGAGGAGCCAGTGGAACAGGCCCTGGGCTGGGTTTTGAATAGGCAACTATTATGAAAACCAACCTGTCACACACTTGAAAGAGCGGACCAGTTGGCCTTATACATTGTAATGCAATGTTTCCTCAAGGAAGAGACTGAATGCTTTAGCTTGTTTATGACCGGATGACACAAATGCTCCACAAACGTGAAGGAGTTGGATGAGGTCAACCCTTTGGAAGGGACAGTTAATTTAAGAAGAACTTTATTAATTTGGTTCAACAACAACATCTTGTTGTCATGTTATGTAGGGTCTAAACAATGTTACAGTAAACAAAAATGGACCCACATCATAGATATTGCAGATGATGATACTACAGAAATACAGTTATACCTTATTCTCAGGGTTATTCAACAATTACAAGTATTTTCTAGGTGAGGTGAAAGCATGTTATGCAGGGTTTTTAATTAGTGGCTCCTGGGTTAATATATCTGATTACAGATGTATTTCTAAACAGGTTCATTTTAACATTTGTGCCTGCGACCATTATCCTCACTTCAATTATCATAATGATGTTAACAGCTTTGTATTCCCACATCACACAAACCTTTCCATATTGGTTTGACTGATGCTGCCAGTGCAGCAGCTTTTACCCCAGATGTATACATCTAATCAAAGCCTCCTGTTGTGAAAACGAAAGCGAAACTTAATTTGCTTCAACCTCTCTCTTTCTCACACACTAGCTCTCTCACAATTATGAAGCTGCGTAAAGACATGTTTGGTGGTCCCGTTGAATGCCAGCACGTCTATGATTGTACCATATGAATGTTTTTATTAGTACTAGGGGAAAAAAATCAATACATGTAAGGATTGAGATTCTTATCTTCTAAGACTCTGAATCGATTCACAACTTCCAAAAATCAATTTTAAAAAAAGAACCTGGATATTGCTGCTGGTAGTGAGTAATCCTATACATACAAAGTCAAAGTTTTGTCAGTGTTATTTTGTGTACAATTTATTTTTTAAATTTGGCAAGTTTCTGAGGAATAGGCCAAGCTTGCCTACTAATTTTATTCATGTTTACGAACTATACTCATACTACCTGTGCAATTATTCAACGGTGCATTACTCAATTCACTTGCCATCATTACTGCATTACACTGTACATTTCAAGCAATAATCTTGTTTTCAGCAATAACATAATTATTAATGTTATTACACTGCTGTATATATTGTAATATACATATTTCTACATATTTATTGTTGTTATATATTGTAGTACAATGTGCACATTTTTACTTTGACTAAAACGGAGCAATTCCCCCCGGGATAAATAAAGTATTTTTGATTCTGATTCTATAACATGCATTTTCTTTTCTTTTTTATATAAATTGAACTTGTTATTCTTGAAGAATCAAGAAATACCAAAAACATTTTGGTAGTTGGAGACTATCCTGCGATTGGATCACACCAGACACCAAATTAAACCAGGGGTGTAAAGGGGGGAAGGCCAATGGCCCCTTCGTCCCCACTTGCTCAGACCACACCCATCTTCAAACTCAACCTTCATTTTGATCTCAACTACACATCTGTAAAGTTTTATGACAGCATCCTGCGCGGTTGCGACGCTATTGCTGTCACAATATCTCTCCACAAACACGCACACACACACACACACACGCACACACACACACACACACACACAAACTCACAAAACTTTCGGTGTTCTATTTGGAAGCCTAACCACTAGACTACCACCACCCATTGATCACTTCAACACTAGTTGGATGGCTGTCATGGGATTGATATGAACAAGTAAAAGTACCTGGAATCTTATGTCAAGACAGCATTACAAGCTGTTTCTAATGATGACGCTCTTAAAATTCAGCAGACAGAACATGAAAACAAAAGTTATCGGCAGGATTCGAACTTGCGCAGGGACAACCCTTTCACATTTAATTTAATTTTAATGTAAAGATATTTATTGGTGTTGCTAAGCTCAGGATCTAAATACTTTTACCATTGGATCTATATAATGGCAAGATCTTATATTGCATCTTTTGTGCTCCCCACTTGACAAAATTGTCTTCATTGGCATCGGCTTAAAGCTGCCTCCATATGATAACACATTTGCTCTTCGCTCACTACGAGGGCGGGCGCAGGTCAACCAAGGTCAAAGTTGAAAGAATTTGAACTTTGACAAATTTCCAGCTGTGCACCACACTAAGGGTGGCGCTTCCGCCTAGTTGGGCGGCACCACTCTCTCCATTGGAAAACAATGGCACAGCCAGCGCAACATCAGTTTTACCGCTGATCATGTGAAGGCAGCTTAAGTGTGACTGAATTTATGTTCTGGAATGACACATATTGGCTTGTATGAAAAAAATATATATATGAGACTGCAAGTATAAGGTAAACAAATAGAATGTCAGTCCAGATGATATGCAGCCTCAGTTGAAGCTGCTTCAGGTCTGGAATAATAGCAAATCATTTAGCAAATATCAAGAGAAGATCTGCTTTACAACCTCACGTTGGTGGCTTAGCTGTACAGTCTTCAGGGTATGACAGTTTGATATCCCTGCCTCACACATAATAGTGGTCTGCTTTCAGGAGGGGTGAGAGTGTTTAGTGAGCTGTCTTTGTGACACTGGTGTAAGAAATAAGTCATCATGTTTTTTATCTATTGGTACAAGCTATAATGTTGGTTTGCTCTCCCTCACTATTATTTATTATTTCTGATTGTTGGACATTTTTCAATCTATTCATCAATCCATCACGTCAACCATTGTTATCGTTTACTTGCTACTGATTGGCCCAAAAGGGGATGTTATCACTCTTGAGTCCAAATGTTTACTGTTGGCTTGTACTTTGTGATATGACGTGATCATGTCATAATAACAATCTTACTTCATTTGGCTAATCAGCAAGTGGAACAATAACTCATGAATGTTAATGATGAAGAAATTAATGAAAAATTACAATCCTCTTGTTTGTCTTGCACTGGAATCTGTTCTGGATAAGATCCCAATCACATGATGTTTTACTAATATAGTATTATTAGCTCTCCATAAGCTAACACAAATGTGTAATGATTGGATTTTTATAATTACATTACTAATACATGCTTGAGTAAGATCTATAGATTGATTAAAGTCATCAGATACAAGATGCCACTCTATATTTTTGCTATTACTGGGACTTAGGGATCAAAAATACGTTAACAATATTTTATTTTAACGGTTATTATATAGTGTAAACTGAAAACAAGGACTGATCACCTCATCTTAAATGTAATAAGTAACATATTAGGTTACTTTTACAGGTAATATGTCACGAAAGAAAGAGAGGTTTCCATGTAAACAGCGGTTGTGCTTATTATCAGTATTGTGTATGTGTAATGTGATTGTAATAAACTAACACACATTTTGTCCAAGCCATTTTTAAGGGTTAAATAAATAAAATAATATTTTGTGAATAAAGCACAAAGTATAGTTTCAATAAAAAGTACAAACGACATATCAAATATGATACTAAGTACCATCAATATCACCCAAATTAAACTGTGAGGCAGTCGGAGCACTGATTTATGTAAAGCCATATCATTTTAACTTTGATTTTATTAAGTTAAGAATATGACATAATACTACAGTGAATATACTGTATGTACCAGTATGTGGGGTGCTTTATAAATTGTCTTGTATACTCAGCATTGTAAGGTCATGGTTATGCATGTCAGTACGTCCCTGCAGCAACGTTACAAAAGAGGAACGCTTGCAATTTCCTTGTAAGTGCTGAACTAATTTTAGTTTTACACTGATGCCATGTGCAGCTATTTCCATGTTAAAAAAAGCATTATAATTGCTTTATCACCATGAATCTACATTTCCATAAATACTGTTGTGAAACATGACAGCCATGTAAAACAAATAGGTAGAAAAAGATAGAATCAAACCCTCAAAGATCTTTATTTTGACCTAATTCGAATGATGAATGGAAACAGTCATAAATTAATCATTCTAATTAAATTTGACAATGTAGTCAATTGAAATGAACAAATTACAGATTTAAAAAAGTTATCATCATTTTGATAAATAATGGCATTACAGATAATAATGATTTAATTATGGAGGGGAAGAGAACATATACGGAACTTCATTTTTGTATCTTAAAATATGAGACTTTCAATACTGTTTTATCTCTATCAATCCTCTCATGGCACAGGGTGAAAGCAAGAATCAGACAATACAGAAAAACAACAATAGTTTATTTTAACCATATTTTGTGTATGAACTACAAACTCTGGTCTCTATAATCGATCTCCATATCTTTTAAAGGTCATGAAAGAATGCTTACATGAAAATCAATCTCTTAATCATTTACAGCATGTTTCTCTTTTTCACTTTTAGAACAGGTTGTTGGCACATGTAAAATCAAAATTTAAAAAAATGTGTTTTTGTTTTTATTCTCAAAATGTATTTTTATATAAATCTACCACTAGAACAGCATTCCCTCTCAGAAACAAAAGAAAAGAATGTGAACAAAAATAAAATTGACCAAAAATATTTAGATATCTTACATACATGAGACAGCTCGACTAAAATGCAACAAATTTAGCATTTAAATTTTCAGACAATTTACCTCCAACTAAAGGCAAAAAGGGAGGATGGTAACACTCTCTGAGTAAACTGAGTAGAATTGTGATCCACATCCCACCACTAGGAACTCAAACACAGACTAAATGACACACACCCATGTCATTCTATGGTTTACAAATGTGCCAAACTCCACAGAAGTGCAATTACGGGATAAATAGTGTCAGGGGTGATGAAAAAAGCTTGATACAGGGTAATCAATTATCTCATTCCGTCCGGACTAAAATTATCTGGGGATCTCTGGGGATTAAGAATCTACCCCCCACATCTATGTTGTGTGCAGCACATTCAAAGTGATTAAATCAATTTACTGAACAAATCTCCAGAATCATCTTGATTATTAAATTACCTTGAAACATTCAGTGGGTCTCCATACTGAGTGGATACAATAACCTCCTGAATTTTCACCCCAAATGGTGTCAAAGTTCCCAATAATATGTTCCACTAAAGCCTCCATTATTCTTAGCCTGAAAGAGGAAGAACAATTAAACAAGATAAAAATAAAATGATGCTGTTTCACACAGGACTGGAATTATCAAATGACCTGAAGTGAGACATGGAAGGTAATTTGAGATGTTATTTAAGAGATTAGACATAGATTATTAACATATATAATCTATGCAATTATTGTATTACACAGTAGGACCCCCGTTAATATCAGTCTAGTGGGAATAGGGTTTTGGATTATGATCTTGTTGTCAAATTTAATTCTCTTTTCATATCCTAGTCATGAGATACTGTGACTGCTACCGTATATAATTTATTCTCCCTACTTGAAAAATGCTGACACATTAAGATATGGGAAGTAGCCTATTTGTCTTTTCAGTCAAAAATCTGTCTTTTTGAGTAGAAAGCACTCAATTCATGTAGGCTTTAAAAGGTGGCTGTAAAAGGTTTATAGATAGATTGAATTTTGTTTTTTTTTGTCAAAATCCTATTCAGCTGTACTATGCTTTGTTTAAGGAAACTGAGATTAATGTTGTACCATGCATGGACCTACAAACCTTTTATCTTGTAAACTTGACAGCGTTTTGTTTTATCTAAATGGTGAAATGTGAAATCTGAGCATACAGATGGACAGCAGAGGTGCTGATTATGCAGCAGGGGTAATTTGAGAAGTTTCTGCTTTGTAAACCACCATTGCTACCATTGGAGTCCACTGTAACCACCAATAATCCAATCCGACACCTTTCAAGCCAATAGAAGACAAATGTTTGAATCTCACAACATACTGTGAATTTTGAGTAGAGTTCTTCTAGCTTTAAGGTTAGTGGAGTGCATAATGACTCCACATAAAGAACATGCCCCTATCTATAGCAGATATGAGCCATTCTACTCTCTGTGTTTCCTTACTGTGACACCTTGATATAATGAAAACACAAAGCTGAATTAAGCATGACAATGACCAAGCTTTTTTATACATATAACTGTTGGGGGAGCAAAAGCTGCTCTTATTTCCTAAACATAAACCTGGAGCATCTTCCTAACTGTTGGATCAGACAAATGTCTGGCTAACCCCTGCGTTTTCTGGTGCCTGCCGCCATTTTTTGCGTTGGGGACTTTGAAATGGTTTCCAGGGCATGGACGTCTGCAGAGCTGTGTTCATCCAAAGCCCATGGGCACATCATTTAAAATGGAAATTGTGTTGTCGCAAAGGGAGAGAGGCAGGTGCAACCCAAACATCTGGTTGATGCCCGATCCCACACATTCACCCCTAAAGCATAAGCCCCGCTGCTCAGGGCCAAGTCCTGTGGTTGGCAGGGGCAGGGTGTGAATCTGGGGCTGCCAGACACTGTCCATGTGGAAATGTAGCACACAGATGACAGGCAATGTGCTCAGACAGCTGTATAAAAGTGTTTAAGCTCTTTCTCCAGTTTATCAGACTGCTTCTGACAGCTCTCAGTCCTGCAGTATTGCAGATGAGGTAAGGGGTCTCAGCATGAAAAAGGTGGCTTTAAAGCAATCATCGGCATATGCAACATTACATAGCACAGTAAGGTAAAGGTGAGGTCATGATGAATTGGGAACAGGGAGTGGACTTTTGCCAGAATTCAAGATCATCTACATTCTTCACAAGACTTCCCTAATTTTTGCAATCACAACTATGTAGAATCTAAGGTACCAATTATTGCTGCTCCTGTATGATGACCCTCAGAATATAAATTGTTCTTAATGCAATAATGGAATGTTCTTTATAATATTCAGAAAACGTCCCAGACAACTGGAGTCAAAACAAATTGAGATTAGGGATAACATTTTGCATATACATTAGGAACACAAAGACAAATGTGAGTTTTTTCAGAGTTAATCAATAGAATTTAATTTAACTAAAATGCACTTCTAATAGTGACCCTCAACGTTTACAACAGCGAAACGCCGGAAAAATTCCCTTTATTTAAAAACTCTATTGATGACAGAGCAGAGAATGCCTAATATGTATGTGACCGATATAATTAAACAGTTAATTATCATCAAATTTCATCACTGAGAGTTCTGTCACTTACTGTAAAATGAAGTCTTCAATTCATCTCAGTTACAGATGGTCACAAAGATTTTATCACTTAATCCACAGCTGGAGAAAATCACTAATGTGTGCCCTAGGTTTCTTTGATACATGGGGAATTGAGGTTACTATCTCATCTGATCCAGACTGCAGTTTACCAAAAAGAACAATAATTTACTTCAGGAGTTTTTTCTTCAGCAGATGTCTTCAAACAGAGTTTGAAAGAATATTAGTAAACCAATCCCGTGAAATGAGAGGAAGGAGGAAAAAAAACATGAATTAAGTGCTGAAAAAATAATTGCAGAATACAGTTTTTTTCTTGATTTAACCACAATAGTTTTTTCTTAAATAAATAACTTCTGTTTTGTAAAGACACTTTTTGAAACAGTAGACATACCCTAATACCCAAAGTCATTGAATAGACATCACCAGCCACTGATTTGCCAAACACGCGAGTCTGTTCCTCCATGTTTGAGCCACAGTTCTCATAACCAATTGTCAGTAATGTCCTGTCAGTAATGTCTTTATGTAATTCCAACAGCTTTATAATGTCTCATTTTGAAAAAAAAAGTATTAGATTTGGGTCTCTTGTACATTGTCTTTTGAGCTGGCCCGGATTAACAAAGGTTCGTGCGCTGAGCTGTGTATGGAGTTGATAGTGGAGGCATGGTTGTATGCAGTCTTATAGGTGTTATAGTGGTTGAGGTGCTCGTGCTCAAGAGGCGGCAGGGTCAGGTGGCCCTCCATGCCCGGGCCTCCTGTTACACAGTCCTCGTCCACATTGATGATCTCAATGGTGCGCGTGGGTGCGTGGTGGTTCTGCTGGTGGTGCTGTTTGCGCATCTTGTAGAAGATAATCAGCATGACCGCTGCCATGAGTGTGATTGCAACAAAGCAGCCAATGATGATCTTGGTCGTCTTCATTACCTCATCCAAACCATTCAGCGAGTCCTCTCCACCCAGCTCTGTGACGGGAATTGTGTAAGTCTTCTCTGCGGCTCGGGTGGAGAGTGGGATCCGGACTGTGGTGGTTGTTGTAGAGGTCGGTGAAACAGAGTCCCAAGTAACAGCAGAGGGGGTAGGGCCCACTTTCTGTTGCACAGCGGTGGTGAAGCCTTCATTATGTGGTGTTTCTATGGTCTCCACTGTCACTGTGGTGAAGTAGCTGAAGCTGCTGTTCTCTGTAGAGGAGACATTGAGCGTGGCAGATGCCGTTGTGTTACCTGCAGAATTACTGACCATACATGTGTATGTGCCTGTGTCCTGCATGGTAACATTGGTAAAGTTCAGAGTGCCGTCATTCAGAACGGAGATTCTGATCTTGTAAGCACCGTGTGTCATGATGGAACCATTGGGTGTAATCCAGCTTACCGAGGTCAAGGAGCTAGCTCTGCATTTCAACTCTGCAGCACTTCCCTCTGTCACATTTAGATCTGTGGGAGGCTCCACAATAACAGGAGCATAACAGTGAAAGTAGTTCTGGTCCAGCTCGCCTATGTATCGTCCCTTATGGTGGGTTGGTGAGCTGCAGCGGGCACAGCAGCTGGTGTTTGCTGGTACCATCTCCTTAAGCCACCAACTTAGCCATAGGATGTCACAGTTACAATTCCACGGGTTGTGGTGCAAGTGCACCCTCTCCAGGTGATGTAAAGGAGTAAAGAGATCATGGGGCAAGAGAGTAAGGTTGTTATGGGCTAGATTGAGCTCCACTAGTGACTGCAGGTCATCAAAAGAGTTCCTTTCTATGATCTGGATCTGTGCATGCATCATCCATAGCTTTTGCAAATGGATGAGCCCTTTAAAAGAGCCAGGTCGAATGACAGCTAGCTGGTTCCCCGACATTTCCAGTTCATCCAGCTTCACCAAGGGAATGAGGTTGGGAATTTCCTTCAGATTGCACATTCCCAGATTTAAGTAGCGCAGATTGCTCAGCCCTTCAAAGGCCCCTTCAGATATGTACGAGAGCCGTTTGAGCTCCCCAAGGTCCAACCGCCGTAAAGAGGGTACTCTGTTGAAAGCATAGGAAGGAATGCTCTCTATAGGGTTATTCCTCAGCCAAAGCTCCTTTAGTTTGGACAGGTACTCAAATGCCCCGTTTGGGATAGTGGTGAGGCGATTATCAAAAAGCTCCAAGGTATTGAGGCTGGCTAGTCCATTGAAGGCCCCCAGCTCAATTTTGCGTATGTGGTTTTTGCTCAGTTGCAGGATCTCCAGATGTCTTAGATGCTTGAAGCTGTCCACTTTTATGACCTGAATGAGATTTTCTTGCAGATTCAGGTAGCGTGTGTTGGTAGAGATGCCATCAGGGACTTCCCGCAGGCCTCGCCGGGTGCAGATGACTTTGCTGAACTGGTTACTACAGGAGCATGCAGAGGGGCATGTCTGAGCACGTACTAGCCCTGCCACCACCAGCAGCTGGAGGGCCAGAAGCAACACAAACAAAGGGTCGGACAAGGCCCGGTTCCACCTAGGACCTCGCATCGTCTGCTGCTGCTGAGAGGAGGTCATCTTGTTTAACATTCATAATTCATTGACTGGTCTTTCACTCTTTGGAATGACGATTTGGGCTCACTGGAATGAAACGAGAGACAGAAAAGAGGGGAGAAACATTAGATAATTGATCATGTTTGTGTCTCATATGTCACTTCTAATAATGATCACTTAAAACAATGAAAACATAGCAGAGGAGGAATAAGAAGAAAGTACAATTTTAAGGTTTTCACCAAAAGATATTCTTCCGGTTTGTGTATGTGCTGCAGCCACTAATCATCACATATACATACATCCACACACACAAACTTGCAACCTTGACAGAGTGCCTTATATCCATCTCTGTTTCTGGGCGCACTGTCCTCCCTGCACTCTCAATCTCAGTCACATAAAATAAAATCACAATGAAGCTGCCAACTTCTGTGCTGTATCTCTGCAGGAGGAGGAAGGGAGGGAAGAAAAGCAGCTATGACTGCTGTGTTGTGTGAGTCATATTTGGGACTCGAGAGACATAAATAATAAGGAAGCCTCGCCACCCACCAGTCCTTCAATCGAGTCGAGATATCTGGAAACGTCTGATTACAACTCACAGTTCCTCAAAGGCACGTATGTGACTGGAATGTCAAACAAGCAAGCCAAGATGGTACCGGGGAATGTGTTTGCGTAAGTTTTTATGTATTACACCGGAGGAAACCATACAAACAACGTATTCTTTAATTAAGATTTACTGTGTACAAGACAAATGACGCTATGGCAGCTATAGAGTGTGACGAGTGATACATGTTTATTTAATTGAATCAGTGTATGTTATCTTCCTGATTTCTACTAGATAATACCAGTATTCCTCGAAGTTGTTCCTGTTTTCAGTGCACAATGATGAATGTTTGAAAAAGGTGCCATTCATACAGTATAAAAGGACAAGCAGAGACACGAGACAGCAAAGAAACCCTGGAAGTTGTGGAAGTAAAGCTGGAAATAAAAACGTTGACAGGGAAGGCAAAAACTTAACATCATAAACTGAGATTTAAACTGTGAGTTTTAAAAGTGACTTGAATACATGAAATGCATTATATATAATATGACCGTGATACAATAATTGAATTCATAAAGACAGCAAAGAAGTCTTTATCAGTCATATATCATTACTAAGTTAACACCATACCATATAGTATATTATTATTATTATTGAGATGGTGCAGTCATTTCTGCTTCTTTTGATTGAATTAAAATCACAGATGCATCTTTTGGCTGAGAAACATGTAGAGACAGCTGAGAAGAATTAGTAACTAGAACAAATTTAAAGAGGGGTTCAAGTATTAAAATATCAAAATGTTGCCCTCCTATAGATCCATAAAGAAACAGTTTGTCACACCAATAACATGCTAATCACATTAGCTTCAGTGTACAGGTATGACACCCCTGTGTGACTTCATAATGAATTTATCAGTTGCTACTCATAGTAATGGAAATATAAAACATTTTCACCAATGTATTGTTAAATACTAGATTATACCTTTAGCTTTACAAACTAATACATATACAGTAATTACAGTTAGTGCTGAGATGGTTATGACTGTAGATTATAACTATTTGTGTAGTGCAATGACAGTCTCAACGTTTTGCTTGTATATAGCTGTGAGAATTCATTCTAACATATTATTTTCATCATTGTCACAGAAGTGAAAGACAGAAACACTCTGGGCAGGTCGGAAGTGAGTCACAGAGCTAGCACAGATAAAGAGAAACATTTATAGAGTCTCTAATCTACCTGACCTGAATGTTTTTGAATGTGGGAGGAAACTGGAGCACATTCAGAAAACCAATGTGAACATGAAGAAAAAAATGTGAACTTCACACAGAAAGTGCTAGAGTTACAACCTGAGGTGAAATGACAATGATAAACACCGTCGTACGTGCTGTTGAGCTACAAATAGCTACAGTACATCTGTCAGACTGTCACCCAAATAAATTTAAATCTAGAAACAGAGTAATCATATGAGCTCAAAGAGACAAGGGTTCTCTTGGGATGTGTGATGAATAAAGTGAAACAGCTGTCATATCTAAATGAGCTAATCAAAAATAAACTGCGTTATTCGTTGTCACTGAGTCAATTGTCACTGACACTATGAGTTTAGAGCACAGATTAACGAAATTAGAAAATGGTGTATGACATTTTGAAAAGGATAAGGGTTGCTGAAAATACACCCAGAATCATTTATTTTTTCAGCGTTGCTTTCAAATGCTGCAAATGAAGTTTTTGCATGAGCATAAGACATCTTATAGGTGAATTGGAAACACGAAGAGACTGTTACAATGTGTGCGCGTGCACCCACACACACGCACGCACGCACGCACGCACGCACGCACGCACGCACGCACGCACGCACACACACACACACACACACACACACACACACACACACACACACACAGCATTACCATGACAGAATAGGAGAAATCAAATACATGAAGCAGTTGTAGGATTACAGTATTTTCTACACACAGCCTAATATGCAACAGAAATCTCTTCACTTAAGAACGAGCAGGGTAAAACTGTAACTACTGATTAATTGCTTGATTACTGACTCCATTAATTCTTCAATTACAAAATTTAAATTCCAAGCAGCAAAGGCCTGAGGGTTGAAAATAATGTGTTTCCACGCAGGGGTCCAGGCACATTTGACAGGGATCACACACAAGGCTGAAAATCACATTCCTTTATGGCGGCTTTAATTGTTAGGAATTTAAACCTTGCACTAGACAATTGACTATGGTACAATCAAGGGAACGATATGAGGTTTATGCTTGCACATTCTACTGACCCTCTCAGAAGGGAATTATAATACAAGTGAACACATACTCACTTATTATTGAGAAAAGTACAATGCTTTTGTAAGGTAAAATTACATCAATAATATGACCATCTACAATATATGATGCACAGTATGGATATGTGAATAACTATAGATAAGAAAAGATAAGAAATCCCTGAATCTTATTCCACTATTTACTCATCCTCCTTTTCAAGAGAGCAAACCTTGAAAAGAGATAAACAATGAATCAGGAATCCAAATTATGGCAGCAGAAAAGATGAAGTTTATTTACAAAGCAAAACAATACATCCTCACACTGTCAATGAAAGCGGCAAAAATGGATTTACGTAGTGCAGTGAAGGAATTAGATGAAAAGAGATAAGGAAAATGAGATTAAGACAAGAATGCATTTTCAAACTTTTGTCCTAACAGATTATGAACTGCCAGCTGTCTCTTTGTCTGGCAGAGTGTACTAAAGTATGACCCAGATTAGTAGGACTGTAGAAAATTGAAAAGCAAGATTTGCAACATTTATGAACTAATTTCTGGTTTATGAAACGGAAACAATTCACACTGAAGCCAACCATAGAAAGAAAGTCTGTACGTGACTTCATAGAGCTGTTTAGCAGTATATATGACACAAAAGCAACATGAGAACATGTCACATCAAAAGATTAGATGATGTCAATTCATATGATCATAGCATGGATTACCTTCAAATGGTAATGATGGTGTTGTAGCTAAAACTGAAAATTCCCAAAAATGACACCCCCTTGCAATTAGTCACTAGGTTGCCAAATTCAACAACTTTAATGCTGGCAAACTGCTTCATGATAACACCAATATGTGCTGTATTTAACAGGGGGGTTATACCTGTGTGTCATCAGCATATAAATCAATACAAAAGCATTTTCAAATGTGCCTGTGCATAGACTCATGCATGTAACATTACTCCTTACATCAGGGTGTAAATACAGCAACCAACTCTTCATTCCTTTCCCCACAAACCACGTAAAGGTAAATAGAAACAATACTCATCTGACACAACTAAACCATACGCATACTGCATACATACAATGGCTGTATTGCTGATATTGCTCAGCTCTCTTGTACTCTCCCAAGTACAATGACCACACTTTCCAGTCTTAACACCACCTGCATCTAACATCTTTCAACTGATACAAATAGATTTTGATTCTACCCTGAGCAAAAAGGCCAGCCCTTTTGGTATTCTGCAACTCCTCTGAGAAATATGTATCAATATGTTGAATTTAGATAATGAAAAAACAATATCAGCTCACTATTCACCGGAACAATGATTTTGACTTCTAAAGAATTTTAAAAGAATCTAGCCTACCCATCAACAGATAACTGGGGTAAATACAGCTGAAGTTATTTTGCAATGTTAATTTGTATAAACCATTGGTATGAACCTGTAAGTTAATCACCTCAAGCACTGACCCTAATAGCCTACCCTCATTTCACAAGTAGCAGACATCTTTTGAGCTAGTCATGTGTGTCTCTACACTATTTATATTCTAAATGTATTTTGAGTCCCATGTTTCATCATATCATTCTTTTATTTAGTGTGGCTGAATGCAGAACTAGAATTCTGTAGCTGATCTCACCAGCACACATACTGTGCTGCACAGCAGTTTCCACTGGTTCCTCCTCCCAGTCCTTTTTATGAGTACAGTAATTCTGGAGTCTGTATCGTATTTTTGCATTATAAATCAGCCTGAAAAGGCAGAATTAATTATTTAGCAGGGCTACAGGAAATTCTAGTGGGGCTAAAGCCCCCTAAAATAGGTCTGTTGACGCCACTGCTTGGAAAAAAGCACTGAGTGATTTTCTTCTGCTCTCTTTCCGTGGTCAACAAACATTTCCTATCTTTAGTCTTTACAGGCACATTCATGGCTTCATGAGAAAGGTGAGGAAAGTGAAAAGGGGCTCGACCTAAGGCTTTCTACACACACTTAATGCTCGAGTGCACACAGATCATGAACTTTTTAGTGAGGAGTGACTGACAGAAGATTTGGCTTTTACACTGCAAGGCACGGAGGGGGGAGACTGATGAGAGACTGTAGAGTGAGAGATGTGTGACAGAGGAAGGTTGGCATGTATGCTATAGAGAGAGAGAGAGAGAGAGAGAGAGAGAGAGACAGAGAGAGAGAGAGAGAGAGAGAGAGAGAAAAAAGAGAGAGGGATTAATGAGATATAAATCAAATCAGGTCACTTCTTGATAATGCCAGCAATCTTGCAACAGCTCCAAATATAAACCAGAATCCTTTATGGATTCCAGTGTGGGAGGGATACCCACCACAAGCCTCTTTTCCTTCTCTCCAGCCTCACAGCATAAACATGCAGAACATACCATGCCGAGTGCAATGAACAGATTGGATGAAGGTAGTTATCATATAAGAATATTTTTGTGAAGTAGTCATATTTTGCATTGTAGTGTTTTGTCATTGTTTATCTTAAGCAGTTTATTCGGATTTCACTGGGGTGAAAACAGGACATAGCATCTTCCCCTTGAGCCAGTGTCAGGGACTGCTGTGTAACTGCTGAGGCAGTTGTGTTAATATTTTGAAGCTGAAAACAACGTGTCACAAGTCACCCAGCATGACTCAACTGCTTTTGCTTCTATATTTTTAATTAGATACATTTTTATTTATTTATTGTTTTGTCTTCAGGATGTCACATTTTCTCCCCTTCTAATCTAATTGCAATATCATCTCAATTATGCATAAGTGTAACTGACTGTTTGTCTTCACTTACTGTTAAAATGGTGAGGAATATTACTTCTTTAAGCCTTACAAAAGAGACTTTTATTTCTCTTTTATTTATTAGTCTGTATTTAAAATACTCCATTGCCTATTCATGACTGATTGGTCTTAGATTTATTTATATGTCTCTCTGATACTTCATTATAAGTTAATGTAAAGCCGTGCAACATACTGACTAGTTGTACTGAAGTCATTTATTGGAAATTTCTTCCTGCGGCACTCGTCCAAAAACATATTTAATGATTTATTTAGGTGGATTTCAGTAATTAATACACGGTGGAAAGCAACAGGAATGGGGGGAGGGTGGGGGCTAACATGAGTCCTTCTCAAAAAAGCATACGTTAAGCTATTTTCACATATACACAAACCATTAATAATTAACTCAGTGTTTCATCTGCAGATAACCTTTTGATCCCATTCACATAGCACCAACCACCTACACACGTAAACACATCAGCAGACTTGCTTAGCAAGCTGCATATTATCAGTAGGTGATTACTGAATAATTAACCACTATTGCAACAGATATTTTGGTCAGCTTTGAGCCTGGTTTCCGACAAATCAATGCATAATGTTGCACTATGGTGGTTGATTTGATATATTTGTGAGAATTAAAAAATGTCATATTCTTATAATATTTCCATATTATCTTAATTAGTTTGGAGTAAGTTCAATATTCATTTATCTTATGATTTTTCCCGGGTAATGTTGTGATACTGCAAATGCAAGGACTTTTATCAGTGGGCCATAGTGTTGGATTATTCGGCAATAGACAGTGACTAAACAGACATTTATTTAAATTAAAATATTCAAGAATATTACTGTAAGATACAGATCAATGCACTCATACAGAGCCACCGTTAAACAAAGGGTTACGGATTGTTGAGAGAAAAAAAAACTGAAGACGGCCTTGCTGTAGCTCTTTATCATTGTCTATTGTTTTAACCAGCCAAGTGAAACAGACAAGCCATGTACTTTGAATTGGTGCTAACTGGCCAAGTGAGACAAACTGACAGCTGCTCCCCTGCCCACTGCCTAACATGCTTCCACTCGCAGCTTGTCTGTCTCATCCATAACAAGATGATGAAATTAATTTGATTCATCTAACAAACACTGATTTAACCATGCATGGAAATTAATAAGGAAGTTCCTGTAAAAATGAAGCAAACCCTTTTTAGAAGCCTACCCCTTTTCGGTGTTTCCAATTATATCCATACTAATCAACAATTCTAATCCCATTTGTGTGAATTTTCTTCAGTTTCTTGATGAACGCCTTGGTCCACCAGTAACATACTGTAAATCCAGTCCATTCACTATTTTAATGTACTTCTGAGGTTCTGTGCTTCCTCTTATATGCTTCCTCTCAATACGCAGTTTGAGTTTGGTGTGACCATGGAAGAAGCAGAAAAGGTTTTTGCCAGTTCATTAACATCAGCATACACTCCTAATTGGAAATGTATACAATGAAAGCTGAAAAAAAGGGAAAAAGAGCCATTAGCAGAGGGAGATGCAAGCTCATCTAATGAGCTGCTGTAACGTCAGCTACAAATAAGCATTCTGTCTCAGCTAGTCTGCCTGTAAATGATTACCTTACATCCCCTCTCTTACTGTAACATCATATGAACCTGGCATTCAGAAAAACCTTGTTTTTGGCAATCTTGCCTTTATTTTCCTGTCTTTATTCCAGTGCACATATAGTACACAGTAAATGTAGGTAAAATAAGGGTGTGTAACATGCAATCAGGGTCTCTTGTCAGAACTGAACCGAGAAAGTTACGGTTATGTTGCATGCTTCAACCACATGGCTGTCGGACGCATCCAAACAGTCTTACTTTTAATTATCACTGTACTCAGACAATAAGCTTATTTTGTGCAGACTGCTGTGTTTATCCAACTGTTTATTGGACTGTGTTGATTTAAAAACCTTAAATAAACTTATTGGGCTCTCAAAGGCTGAAAACATAAATCCATAAATCATTTGGAGACAAATGAGAGTAGGGATCCATTTGGCCATTACTCAGTAACACATTATTTTTTGCATACTTCTAAACCTGAAAACACTTCTGCAAGACTCTACTAAGAACCATTATTAGCGGAGACAAGGGTCACATACGGCAGAATTATTTTCCTTCCCCTTGGAATATGAATATAACCTGAATGGACCTTTATTTTGTATTTGTACCCTAACAAAGCAAAAACCTCTTTTGCAAGCTTTGACAGTGGGAACAGGAAAGCTAGAGTTGACAGTTGCAGGCAGCTGGGAAACCCAAATGTTTTTGTTGAGCCAAATATAAGGAATGGGAACCATTAACTTCATTAAACTTCCCCACCAGACATGTTTTAAGACATGTAAAAATAAATAATGAAAATAAGTTGTGTCTGATGTGTTTTTTTCAACAACAAAGTTCAATTACTTCATTAAAAAATCTTAAAATCTTCTCCTTCTGACTAAATGTAAATCCCAGAATCTAAGAATACGTAAGTATATTTCATTTCAACAGTTTAGCTACTAGACACAATATGTCTCATATGGAAAAGTCCATTCTCAGTGTATGTGCACCGTAGGTTTCAAGAATGCAAACGTAGTTAGTTTAGGTTGTTAGTAACAACTTTTTGGCACCTCATAAGTAAAGGGTTACTTGTCAGTTTCTGCCTCCACAAATTCCCCCAGTGCTTATTTATGCAACCATCTCAGTGTTTACAATGACGCATCTTTCTCTATTTTTGAATGAGGCCATTGTTGGTGATGCTTTACTTGTGAGTCAACGTTGCAGTATCTGCTAGAGATAGAGGTGTGTGACCAGAGCATGATGAAGACAGTGTATCATTACTTCAGGACATGACACTTACTATTCAGGTGCGGCCCAGTTCTACACAGAGACAGAGCAATTGAACTACTCTTTAGTCAGAGGATGACACCCCAAGCAGGGCATTTTCCTGATAAATGAGCCACAGTAATTTCAATTGGCCTCTTCGGACGGAAGTGCCTGACAAGGAGCTTGTTTAGGGCTGCTGGCCTTGAAAACACATACTGTGGCAGTGTGGTGTGGTTATAGCACCGGCTGCTGGTGGAGAGATGGGAGTGTCTCAACTGGAGATCAGTCAGCTGGACAGAATCAGGTAATCAGTCAAGGAGCTGCTGCAGCGTCCGGCCAATCGGGGGATCAATCCCCCTTTTTCTGTCTCTTCCCAGGGCCCAGTCTACGTGTCTGGTCGTCCAGCACCACGGGGGGCTCCTCAGACGCAAGGGGAAAATTGCTGCCGGTGTGGGCAGCCTGGCCACTTCCGACACGAGTGTCTTCTCATGAAGGTCGGACAGTTGGTCCGGGTTGTGTGACCGCTAGACCCCTACCCCGGACCAGAAGGGACGTAGAGTGTACCAGTATGTATACAGGGGAGTACCCACCAGATTGTGTTGGACACTGGTTGTAAACCGACCATGATCCACCAGCACTTGGGTTCGACCTGGGGCTTTGCTAGAAGCATTGTGGGTGAGGGTAAGGTGTGTACATGGTAATATTCACGAGTATCCGGAGGTGACTCTTGCTATTTCTTTTAGGGGGAAAAAACATAGAGTTAGGGCTGGACTTAGTAATCAATTTACTCAACTTCTGATTTTGAGGACAAATTGGCCGGGTTCGCTAGGCTAGCAGGAGAGGCTATGGGGGTGCGTTCATGTGCATTAGGGAAATATAAGTTGTGTGCTGTGTTCAGTTGAGGAGACGGGAGGAGCGGACGGCATTAATGGGAGGGCAAAGTCAGAGGAGGCTTGTGATGAGCGCGCCGGTGCGTCCTATGGAGGACTTTCCCCTCGGACAGTCTCGGGACGAGACCCTCCATTATGCTTACGACTAGGTGGTGAGTATCGTCGGCTCCCCACTACAACCAAACGCAGAACTCACACAACAACACTTTACTGTGATTAGGGACAGTTTGTACTGTGTGAGCCATGACACGAGGGAAACACCCTGTTGTTGGTGCCAAAATGCTGTGGGGAAATGATTTTCATGATGATTTCGATTCCTATAGCGAATGTCAGTTGGTTAACCTGCCGGCCACCCCAAAAGCACCTTTCCGCCACCTTCCATTAATTGAGGTGCCGTTTGAAAGAATGAGCATGGACCTCATTAGAACGGAGTGCAAAGGGATATTGCTTTGTGTTGGTCCTCGTGGATTATGCAACGCAATATCCAGAGGCAGTGCTGCAGCGTGATATCTCAGCAAAAAGTGTGGTGCGGGCACTGTTTCTTATTATCTCCCAAGTCAGGATACAGAAGGAGATCTTGACTGTCCAAGGCACATCCTTTATGTCACGTACGTTATGCAAGCTGTACGAACTACTGAGCGTCCACTCAATTCGGACTAGTGTCTACCATCCGCAGACAGATTGGCTGGTGGAGCGGTTTAATAAAACTCTGAAGAACATGGTTCGTAGGTTTGTTCATAAAGATAGCCGTAATTGGGATAAATGGTTAGAACCTCTGTTGTTTGCAGTGCGGGAAGTGCCCCACGCCTCCACAGGATTTTATCCCTTTGAACTGTTGAAGCCACAGGGTGTTTTGGACCTTGTTATGGAAAACAGGAAGGAGGGCCCAAGCACAACAAATCAAATTCAATACGTTCTGGATCTGAAAGCAAAACTCCATTCACTTGAGCAGTTATCATGTGAGAATTTGCTTCAGGCCCAGGAAAATCAGCAGCGCCCATACAACAAAGGATTGCGAGACAATTTGCAACGGATGTACTTGTATTGCTCCATCCTCTAGCTCCAAATTATTTGGCAGGTGGCAAGGGACCTATTGGAGGGTTAATGAGGTGTCCAAATCTGATGCTTATCCGATACCCCAGGTCGACGAACTCCTGGATCGGCTTGGCATGGCTTGTTTTTATACATCACTGGATTTAACCATGGTCTACTGGCAGATTCCCCTGTCTCCAGAGTGCAAGGAAAAAAACGCCTTCTCCACTCCATATGGGTTGTACCAATTTGTGACTCTTCCATTCAGGTTGTTTGGGGCCCCAGCCACGTTCCAGTGACTCATGGACCGGGTTGTACGTTCCCACTCTGCATATGCAGGAAGTGGGGGCAGTGCTCAAGTCCCAGAGGAAGGCGGGGCTCACATCC
>CALSCE010009442.1:15932602-15956673 GCA_943593645.1 Bovichtus variegatus
GTGTGTGTGTGTGTGTGTGTGTGTGTGTGTGTGTGTGTGTGTGTGTGCCTGTGTACAGGAATGCTTGTGTCTGCACTGCGTCATAAATTTACTGTCAATAATCACTGCAACTGAACACCAGACTTTCTTGAAATACAGACACATATGCCGCCATACTGTGTTTGTTTAGCCAAAGTGATTCCGAAGCAGTGGACATTGTTGCCAGATTGTCTTATTTGTAATTGAATAATGAACGTATTTAAATAGGATGGCTTGATGTACTTCTTCCCAGGATGAGACAAAACATGGCTTTCTACATGTCTAATGGAATTTAAATGACTGTAGGGATAACAGCAAAACATGATACAACACAGACTGCCCCATGTAGCGTGTGCCAAGCGTATTATCCTTGCCATACGTTTGTTGTCAACACATGACGTTTTTTTTTCAAAGAAATGCTTTCACCGACCTCGGTTAGCACACATGTCGAAATTCAGCTGCAAAGAAACACGACAGTGGAGTAGAGTGGAATTAGTGCAATCAGGGGAGATATGGAATTAATATGTCTGATTAAGTGCCTGACTGAATTAGCATTTGGAGTCCAAAGAGAGTTCAAGCAGGAGGGGAGGGATGAGATATGTTCTGCAGGGAGGAAGAAAGGCTGACAGACTGGGCTATCGAAGGAAAATGGAGTAACAAAGACAAGAAGGGGAGGAGAAAAGGTAGAATGACTGTGATATGGAGCTGTGCATAGAACATTCCTTTGGCTCTTGGTTTCACTCAGGCCAGTCTTTTCTCTTTGATTAAATATTTTTGACAAGGAAATGTTCCTTCTCTTCTGCCTGTGAAATGGATCCAAAGTCACCCTCCTGTCTTAGGTTTTCACCAGCACACAGACCTGCTGTCAGTTGTTCATGATGGGAGTCTTTGAATACATTGTGATCTGTTTTCATGAAGACCTTGTCATTAGGGATGAGAGAACTACTTGAAGACTCTTGCATGGAGAAGAAGACGTTATGGATGGCACATAGAGGGAAATAATCAGAGGGAGGAAAACAGGAACACAATACCAACATTCAGAAGGCAAAGGAAAAAGTCAGGCAAAAGGTAGTTTGAGGAGAAGCAGGGAAGATGAAAGACACAGACTGTATGGTTAGCCCCAGAGAGAGAGAGAGGGGAGTAAATTACCAATATGAAATCTTTCCCTCGAAATGTCTGACTCTCATATGAAAGGCTGGCGAAAGCCTCTGAAGAAAAATGCATGAGAACGGATGCCACACTACCACAGGGTGATACAGGATGCATATCACACTAAGCCAATAAGCAAATGTAATGCAAATCAATGCAAAAGCAACCTGGGGTTTTACAATAAGAAGATGGCTGCGTGTGTGGATTAAGACTAAAATCAAATCAGTTTACAGTTCTTGTTGATTTATAAATTTGAGGGAAAAAGGCATGATCACTCTTAAAGAACAGTGAATAAGAGAAATGTAGTGAGGTCAGGGGAGCGGGTAAAGAACACATTGTAAGGCAAGGCTGAGAAATGAAATCTTGGAGTGGGAGAAAAGGATAATACCAATCAAGAAGAAAAGGCAAAGTGGTATATAGAAATCTTTGGGGCGAATGAGTGTGATATGTGGACAAGGAAGGCGAGAGACATATCTGGGGAAAAAAGAAAAGGAGTGAATGTGGCAGTAGAATATATTCTTTTTGATTATCATTTTTTTCCTTTTCTGGTGTGATGGACATGAGTCACTGGGTGTGTCCGTCTCCAGGAAGAGATGAGAGCAATAGTTTAAGTGGCTAGCATGCTGAACCCTCAAACTGAACAATTAGAGAGGTATTCTCAAATTCTCTCATTCTTCTCATTCTTTGTATTTTCTGTATCTACAATTTCCTCTTGGAATTTAATAACGGTCTCATTTGGTGACCCATTTGATGCAGGAACGGACTTCTTGGTACATGCACATTAAGGTATGGTTTATGATGAAATGCCTGTGTCAAACTATGGTATAAAAAACAACTTTGAAAATCTGGATCATTATGTGTTCAGGCAGTAAGAGTGTGCAGACTATACTGCGTAAAACATTTAATAGTATGTTGTGTCAGCACAAGCATGTTCACTACAGTTACATTTTATCGACAATGTCTACAGATGGTAATGTTGGTTGGTCAATCAGGACCAATAAGTTTATAACCACTGGCTATATTGTTTTGATATTTAGTATGCATATTCATGATGCCCTGAGAATGATTTAAATTGATTGATGTGACCCCTCCTCACCTTGTGTTCAGCGCTACTGTCAGGTCAAACTTATCTCTGGATATTCATGGTGCACAGAGGATGAATACTTATTTTTTTGGGGCGACCTTATGACCTTTCTTCTAGCATTAACACTCTCAAGTGTGTAGTTGTTCACAACAAATGCCAAAATATAATCCACAAATTGTCGTGAAAGTATATATATATATATATATATATATATATATATATATATATATTATTTTTTTTTTTCCACTGCATGAGTTTGTATCTGGTGGTACAATCAAAATATGTTTTTGGCTAAAGACTTTGGAGATTAAAAAACTAATTGATTATTTTAATGTAATGTGCTTTGATTAATAGTGGTCCCCAGAGCGTGAATCAAGTTCTCGGCTCTCTTTTGTACTCTGATCTCACTGGGACTTCCTGAATAAACAAAGTTCTCCTGCTACCAGGCTAATATTCTGACATGTACACTGGAACTATTAAATCCTAACATGCAGATTGCAACAGTTTCTTCACATATCTGTGCTCCCCAGAGGATGAACCCTTTTGACCCTTTAGTGACTCCATTCTTCTTGTGCAAACCTGCGCATGTGTTACATTTGCAAATAAGAAAACTCATAGTCTATGAGGCATATTGCCTAAAAAAAGAAGCGTATTACATGTATTATTACAAGAAGATACACCTTTGATTTTAATGACAAACTTTACATTAAATAAAGAATTATTCATTAAATAGTTTCAAATAGCATGGTGTAATGAACATTACATACTCCAGAGACAGCTGCAGGACTTGATACTTTAGTGTTGGATTTCTGTGCATGGGTATGTTAATTTGTGTCTACACCATGGTCTATACATGCATGCATGCCTTCAGAGTAGATGAACAAATGTTTTTTTTGCTGTGAAAAATGTAACCTTCTACTTTTCCTCAGCATCACATGGGAGAACCCAAACTCATGTCTGTTTCCACATACAGAGACAATTCTTCACCCAGATTTCTGAAAATCCATGTGGACAAAATCCAACAAAAGGCTTGTCATGATAGGCTACAGCTATGAACCATGCAAGAGAGTGAGCATACATGAGTGTAGCTACCCCATTCCCTGTTGGGCTCAACGCTTAGGATCCTAAGCGGATTTGCAGTGCGATATCAGCGCTAGGCAGAGCATTCATTACAGGTATCAAGAGTTAAAGTTGATAGTAGAGTTAAGAAATGAAATGCTGCCATGCTACCAGAGAAAGTTTGTAATATAAGTGCCAGATTAAAATGCTGAACATTATCATCCTAAAGGCAGGCAGGGGAATAGAGACAGGAAGTGAGGATCTATACACGAGAACATGTGTTAAAGTGTGTCTTCCGAGAACCGAGTTCTAAAACTGTTGCGATGACTGTGTAAGACACGTAACGTCTAGAAGAGAAGAATGTTTGTATAATATTTTCATTATGTTACGTTTCATGATAAGAGCATGACGACATGTGCCAGCAAGCACAGCAAAATGATTGCTGAATTAATGATAATGCTGAATGTACAAGCGTGTGTGTTCACAAGTACAAAGTGGACAATTGAAACCAGACATACACATGGGGGACATCCTTTCCTCTATTCAGCTTTTTGCATGAACGCCCAGAGAGAAGCATCAGATAGCAGGGAGCACTCGTCATGCACAATCGGCCATGAGTCTCTCTCTTGACGAGGCCATCAGCCTTACACCGCTTTCCAGAACAATCTCGCGCCAGACTAGCCTTTAGCTTCAGAACCTGGCAGCACCAGCTGCCATGCTCTGCCAGTCGTGCTTGTACAGGGAGCAAATGCTCCATTGCGGAAGAGATAAGTAAATGTTACTTATTCCGTATTGTACTATGTACCTTGACACAGGCTGATAACACAGGCTTGAAGCTGACAGCACTCAGAGGGCGGAGGTAGAATGATGCATCTAATACCTCAGTGTGTGAGTCATCATGAAGCTGAATGTGATTAAGTGGGGAGGAATAAAGACAGAAAGGATGATGCAGGGTGAGTGTTAAAAGAATACTTCACCTCCAAAATGACCATTTGCATATGAATTACTCATCCCGTGTTACCGTGAATGCTTGGAGAAAACTTTTGTGTATAGGCACTTTTCTCGCATGCCTACACAGTGAACAAAGAATACAAAAACGGAAAAAATTCTTGATGGATTAAAGTGAATTACCAACAGCAAAACTACATCACAACCATACGAACTCTCACACAATTTGCGCAGAATAATCCCAGTCCCATTCAGCCAGTTGCAGTTAGCATGTTCGCTAAAACCTTACTATTTAAAACACTTCTGCATAAACAGTACTCGCATGGATGAGTAGCGTGGCCGCGCAAACCTGAGACTGAGTGTTTTAAATAGCAAGGTTTAACCAAAAATTCATGTGATGGGGAAGTAATGAGAATACGACTGGATAAATGAGACTTAGAATATACAGCAGGAGTTATGTGAGAGTTTGTAAATTGATATAGTATTGCTTTTGCTAAACACGGCCCCCATTTATTTGAGTCTATCAAGAATCTTCTCCACTTTTGGATTCTTCGTTCAACGAGGTACCGTAATTGGAAATGATTTATAATATGTATACATTAAATAGATCATGCTTACTACAGTGTAGTGAGCATGGGTAGATGTTCATGAATGTGCTGTGAATTCATATTTTTTATATTCTTTCCCCTATATAACATGAACATGCTGTGGTCATCTACATCTACAATACATGTGGACAGAGTGAAGAAAGGCTCCCTTAAAACGGGGCGACAGAGAGATAACTATATGGAAAGTGAGCACTGCTCTTGGGAAAGCTCTCTCTCTCTCTCTCTCTCTCCCTCTCTCAGAGGAGAGGGAGGCCGTCTGAAGAGGTTATTTATTTTTCATCTGGAGATGGAAACTGAAGAGCGGTGGGGAGAACCCCAGTGGAATTACTGACTGGAGATGTACCCTCCTGGGGCTACTGTCTCTCTCTTCTCCCTCTTTCTCCCACTCCCGCTCACTTTCCATCTCCCACCTTTCTGATCTCCACCGGAGTGCTGCCACTGTCTCTCTGGGAGATGGGGGAAGAGGAGAAGAAAAAGAGGAGCCGCTCATTGGTGATGCCATCTTTGCCTGCCTCACAGTCAAACTCTATTCATCCCACACTCCTGTGGTCTGCAGAGCTCTGCTTGGCTTTGCTTGGCTCTAACTGCATAGAGCAAGCTGAGCCGAGTAGTTCTACAGGCTCCTCCCATCTCTACGTGGGAAGCAACACTTCCTATCCCAGCCCTCCTCATTAACAGCATTCCCATCACACACCAGAGTCATTAAAAAAAAAGCCACTTGTCCTCCCCCATCCCCTCTGGTGTTTTCCTTTCATCATTCCATTTCTCTGTTCAGATGAACCGGTGCTGCAAATGTCTTGGCTGACACCTTTACTCCACCAGGACCAGAGTGAATTATTGGGAGGCAGAGAAGTGTGGCTACATAATCTTTGTAAGGCTGCCTCTCCATGGCCTGTTCCAGGCATACTTGTGTTGTCCTGGGAGCCCATGAAAGGCTCCCTTTCTGCTCCCTATTTCTCTTAATGAACAAAGGTGTCAAATGCATCCTTTCATTTGGGTCATTTGGGAGGTTCCCCTCAGCTGCAAAAAGTCAAGATGCTAAAAATAAGAGTGCTGCAGAAAGTGTGCAAGGGAGCTCATATTTTCAGACTGACGTGAGGTAATCCCTTCCCCTTTCTACCATCTGGGGAGGGATCCAGGCCTTGTTTCAGTGCAGGTTTTCAGCAAGCACATAATTAAGATGACTTTGTTGCTACAGTACAGTAAAGTGCTCCTCAGCAGCAAAGCTCCTCTGTAAGAATTCTCACCTGGCGAGTGTGTGGTACCCCAGGAGTTTTCCATTTCAACATGACTTTCTTTCACATTCTGACTGCCATGCCCCCACACATATCCACACTGCTGTCTTATTTTATAAGCTGGATAAAAACAGGATGAGAAAACCATAGCATGTCATAGCATGGAGGGGGGGGGGACTAATAGAGGGCCGGCTGCAAGAGTAGAGTAGGCTTTGTATAGACACACACACTTCATTATTCCTCAAATAGAAACAAGCCCAGCCTCTGCTAATCTCCCTCACAACAGTAACGAGAAAATGGACTCTGCTTTCGCTGCCTCTCAAAGCCACGAGCTAACAATGGATGTAGAAGAAATCAAATTTGCACCCCCCTCACCCCCCACCCCGCCATGCGATAACCTCTTTATTTTCTTCCTCTTCACTTTGTCTGTCCCTCCCTTCGCATTTCTCCCTCCCCTCTATCTTCCGCTGCACTCCATCCCTCGCCTAGTTAACTTCATTGGTTGGAGAGGAAGAATGCTGAGGATGCAGGACTAAAGATAAACCAGCATCAATTAGACTCTAAAGCACACCCCCCCCCCCCCCCCATGCTAAATTAAATTAGGCTATAAATTAAAAAAATAAAAAAGGGCAATGGAAAAGCAATGAACTTTAATTATCAAAGCAGATCCTCAGCATGGGTCACTGCTCACTACACTCTGGTTCACCGTGTGCTCTCACACTGCACATGTGCTGGCTTGGGGCCACTGTTTTGATCTGCTCAGAGACGCGACTTTCACAAAATCAGTTTCACATTTAATGATCAAACTACGTGGCCAAGTGTCGCGGTTTAGTACATCCCCCCCGATATTGCTCCCATTCATATTGGTATAACAAATAAATACACTTGAATCCAAATGACGAGTCCACATCACTGCAAACCGGCTCACAACATTAAAAGAGGAAATCATACCTCTTTTAGAAAGTGATTATTTTCTTAAGCCCTTTTTCTAACTTGGTTAGCACACACACTGTATGTAACAAAAGAGATCAAACCGCTTTGATAATTCAGCTGAGTTCGCTAGAGACACAGTGGGAAACAAATTAAACATGATAACTAAGACTGTGCTTCCCCCCATGTGGACTGGATGGATGGGGTAATGTCTGTCTGAGTGCGAGCGAGACACAGAAAGGGGAGAGAAAGCATGAGACAGCAGCTGTGATCTCCCCTCTATTTCTTTTTTTGGGAGGGCTGCCAGGTCAGATGGCATGGCACAACATGACCTGTGTAAAATGTTACTACCATTTGCCAGCGTTTTATCTTTCTATTTGGAGTGTGCAGTGTAAATTCTGACCTGTACTGAAATATATGTGGAAGGTCTGCATGGAATGCCAACAGCAGCCTTTCGATTAAATCCAATCATCCTTCCTGCTACAGTGAAGTGTCAATAGAGAGCTGAGAAAACCTGAAAATAAATAAATGGCTGAAGGCATCTTATGACTAAAAAGTGCACTGCGTTACAAGTCACAATAAAAAAACTAAGGTTATTAGATTTGTATGCTTTCTTTCACAAGGCATATTGGTTGTGTAACAGCCCAGTTCCATTGAATAGCAGGTCTTATGCAGATTATCTTGTACATCTAGGATTTTGCTCTGTATATTTTGTCGTCTCTCATACCACAAGATTTGTACACAGATTATCAAGGTGCATGCAACGATGTGGGATTCTAAAATTAATCTAGGCACTTTATGATTAAATTTATTCGGCATCATCAATATGGAGCACTTAAAGATATCAAGGACATCAAGCAAAAGAAGAGCAAAATAATTACAGAGGGAGTGAGATGAGAGGATAATATAGGTCATCAGTCTAGTGTTACAGGTCAACAGATAAGCTCGCTAAAATATCCTTGTTTTACATGCTGCTTTCACGTGCAGATATTGAAGATTTGTATTACATTATTGAGAAAACACAACACAACAGTACCACAACACCAAGTTCGACAGAGCCCGGCTTAGCTGGCTCATCAAAACCTAAAGCATATACATACATACAGTTTGCGCTAATACATACCAACTTTGCATATTAAACATATTTCCAGTGCTGAGAATCTATTTTATTTACAATTAGGATAGTGAATCTGGAATATGGAAATGCTAGTACATTGCTCATAAAGAATATTGTCAGGAAAAGCCAACGGATCTAAAAGAACCACTTACAATACTGACACCTAGGTCTAGGTACGCTTTATCATTTTCAATCAGAAACAAAACATGAACTGCTCCGTACCAGGTTAGCCGTGCAGCATAAGTTACTATGGCACACTAATGACGAGAGTAAAATGTGAGAGATGACGTTATAAAAAATAGGCTACTAATCCCAAGTAGCCAAGAATATAATGTGCAACACCTGTTTTGTCTTTTTGAATGAGGGCTTGTTGCTCTTGTTATTTTTTTCTAACTTGTAGTTTTAATTTTCCATCTTATTTATATTGTTACTTTTGTCTTCCTTCTGTTTAGTTGATGGCCACTATTAACAGAATACATCCATATATTATAGATTTCATCACAAAAAGAGGAATACATCAGATGGAGTGAGAAAACGTGGCATTCTCACTTTAATGGCGTGATGCTAACTAACACATTAAATATAAATATAATGGTTGTTCTTTTGCTTAAGAAACCATGCATCAACTTTGCACTAATAGTGTCATTATTTACTGAATGACACTTAATGACGACAGTCATAAACATTCACAATGACTCCTTCATGTTCATGACAGGTGTCTTGTCGTTGTTATGACAGTGTCATGTCAGTCTTGTGCACACCCCTTCAAATAAAGTCTTACCACACTTACATTACGTCAGAAAACATGTTACCATTGAAGCTCACAGTCACTAAAGAAACAGTTTCAATGAGCAGGAAATGAATCAACAAATACAGCCCTCCCCTTACACATTCTCACACTCACGCACCACCTCTGATTTCCTTATCGAAAAAGGCCTGTTATACAATTTAATTATGGTGAATCATTATTCGCTGGTGTCTTCTCCTGGTGGTTTACATAACCAAGCTTTAATAATAGAACAAGTGCGCA
Organism: Bovichtus variegatus; assembly: GCA_943593645.1. Lineage (NCBI taxonomy): Eukaryota > Metazoa > Chordata > Actinopteri > Perciformes > Bovichtidae > Bovichtus > Bovichtus variegatus. The sequence goes on from CALSCE010009442.1 coordinate 15,941,781, forward strand.
AATGCTCTCCCACAATACTACTGGTGCTCCCTGACCAAGAAACGGTACTCAGGTTTGTAGCTCTATTTTGAGAATGAGTCATACAGAGAGCCATAGAGAGAGAGAGAGAGAGAGAGAGAGAGAGAGAGAGAGAGGGGGAGAGAGAGAGAGAGAGAGAGAGAGAGAGAGAGAGAGTGTGAAGGAAGGAATAAAATAAACCGGAGAGGAACATTTCCCCTGCCACATGCCTCACCCTGCGAGTCACAGGCATCTTGGCCTCTGCGGTTTTACAGATGAAGAAATGTCCCAAAGGCTTGTGCATTTAATTTGGCATCAAAAAGCATGCATCCAAACAGCGGAGTACACAGCTTTGTTTCAGATTGGCTCATGAGACAGGATGCTGTTTCAGTTTGAACTCGAACACATATCCCATTACGGGTGATGCCGGCACACTCAGTTGCTACAAGATGTACTCAGCACTCAGAACTATTTCTGCAACACAACATTGTCAGAGAGTGTGAATTTAGCCAGTAATGAATTCTTACATACTGTATGTGTAAAGAGACCCAACAGACACAACCACAAACACAGAATAACTATGTGACTGGTTACGAAATTAACAGAGAAGCATTATAGACTCGAGAGCGCTTTCAGATCTCTGCGAAGATAGGCTCACGCTCTATGTTCAAATACACTAATCATTTGCCTTTCTTGACATTCTTTTTAGAAATATAAGTGCTGTGAAGTAAAAGAAGTGTGTGTTTTTACATATACCTCTTGACACATTTGGCAACCTTAAACCTTGATTCTTGACAACTTACTGGTGGACAAATAACAGAGCTTCAGCTGGTGACCAACAAAAGCCTGACTGAGGGACACGCTCAGCTGGCAGACATTTAACTTTAGTAGCTGGAGACCGCGGGTGTGTGTGTGTGTGTGTGTGTGTGTGTGCGCGAGAGAGTGAGAGAGACAGAGAGAGAGTGAGACTCCATGTTAGCAGTCACATCACATCACAGTTTGCAACCACATTGATTAAGAGAGTCACCATGCAGACTTATTTGGACATGGAGCAGACTGAACGATTACTGGCAACCGCTGATTTCATGCGAGGACATCAAAAGACACTAATTTATTGCGCTTATACGTCACCATATTCTCAAAGTTTGGTATTTTTCTTTCATTTTTGTACGCAGCTTTTAAGTGTTTTATTCACGCTCTGTTTAGCCACTGGTGAATTATGCATTCTGTATGCACATGTGTGACTATATGTACTGTATGTAGACATATGTAATCACTTCTATTGTGTGTGTGTGTGTATATTTGTGTGCTTCGAGCAGGGGAATTGAATGTCACTATGTTGTATGTACTGTATGTGTGGTATGTGTGTGGAACTGTTTTATTTATCTCTCTATTGAGGATGCGGTCCTTTGAGACCCTCAAAGCAAATTCTATTGTAAAAACCCAAGCTACTAAGGGACTGAGAGAGCCAAAGCCATCCATCAGAGCTGGACACATCCCCCTTATGCAAAGAAATGAATTAGAGCGCTCGCCTCCTACCGGGCCCATGACACAGCAGAGCAAAAAGAAAAAAGGGCAAGGATATGCATGGAGGTGAAAGGATGCCATATAATAGGCTGGAGATTAGAAAACCCTCATGTGGTGCTAAAGCCAAAAGGACAGGCAAATATAAGGGCACATGAGGAATAAAGTCAAGTGATTTGGTTCTTTGTAAATGAGAGGAGAGTGAGACAGAAAGTCAAAACTCTTCACCTCTTTTGAAGTGTATAGCACTATCACAAATCTATGGTTCTCCATTAAAGGGTCCGTAATCACTGGAAGTGGGTGCACAAGAACTCAAATGCACACATCTGTGTGTCGCCTTTTTTTGCGGCACTGTGGTGCTGTCGTCCTCTAGGAATGATTAACCCAGAAGAGCTTAATATAGAAAGAGAGTAAGAAATAGATGGGAGAGAAGGATGAGAGGTAAAGAGAGAGAGAGAGGAGGGCATGGAGGACATTATTGTATTCCATGGAGAGTCTACTCTTTACCTCTGCACATCAAACCGTGTTCACCACCGTTTAGCAATCTGTCTGCTAATTAATCATACACTGTAATCAGTCAGAGGCACTGAAATATGCTGCGTATTTTTGTGAGGCTAAGGGTACATCATGTGTGCGGGAAAACAGGTACATACTGAGAATAATAGAGGAAGACTGCATGCCGTTTGCTGCTGCAGTGCTCCTGTTTGTGGCTACAATGTTAATGCAATCAGGCTTTGACATTTAGGGTATGCACTCAGTTTCCTATATTGCTCTGGAAAATACAGTACATAGTTCCCTTCATGCTGTATTCTTGTTATCCTCAGAGATGGAAAGTGTATCTCCTGATTGCGGCAAACTATGCCATCTACTAGGTGAAAACGGGTGCAGTACTCATGGTGCTGATAATGATCTCCTGAGTGGTGATATCACAGTGATTGGAGATGGATTGACTGCATTGCCACCAGGGCGAGCAATCATGTCTGCAACTATTCTGGCTAATTGTGACATGGTGGCAGTGGCAGGAGGGGTTGGCTGGGTTGGCATTCGACACAGAACACCAGCCAAGCCTGCTAGCTCGCATACAGCCATCAGCGCTAATCTCCCGCTATGTGCTAACAATAGCGCTGATGTGCTTGCTTTCTGGAGGAGCTTTGCTCCCGGCAAGCCTGCCTTGTTTGTGCGATGCCCTAGCTTTCCCATTACCGAGGGAACAGTAGAGCTGAAATCAGCCGGGGTATTGTCGCTCCCCTGGAATGGCTGAGTGATTGAAGGCACACAGGTTACCAGATTCTCCATCACATGAGCTGGGAAATGTGGAGGATGTGGATAAACAGTTCTTTAAACCAATTACTTTGCATAAAGCGCACTGAGATTAGTGAAAGAGAAACATGTGAAGCAGGATAGTGGAGATGGGAGAGGAAGATACTTGCTTTCACTTTTTATACCAATTTTCAACAAAAATCTATCCAGATTTTTCTAAAAGAAGACGATTTGTCTTATCTGATTTTTTTACCTGACTTTCCTATTCCAGGCACATCAAAATCGTGTCACCTGCTACTAGAAGATGCTGGTCACCACAGTTCACAGTACGTAGTATATTTTTGTTGGTTGGATTTGGCTGTGCAGTATTTAAAACACATAGAATCCGAATAATGCATTATGCAAAGTGTCTTATTACTCATGATAAAAAAATAAAAGCACCGGTACTTGTTGCCTATTTCAAAAGTAAAAACGACAAACATAAATTACAGCTTTCATTTGTAATTTATGTTATCAGTCATTTGCTTTCCCACTTGTTACTCTGCAGTTTACTGTTTTACCAATACACAGCCTCATTTACCTTTACTAACTGGGATAACAAATGTACATGCATTAATGCTACTCTACTGTATGTGTATGCTAGCCAAGATATGATTCGTCTTTTTCTCAGTCCCACACCCTGTATTTACTTTCATATTTATAAGCACATGTTGTCTAGCACATTTCTTAAGGTCTTTAAGGTCTTTAAATCCTGTAACAGCCTCTGGGCATTGAGCTTAAAATATGGCAAATTACATTGGACCTCAGCTGCACTGAAAAAACGGGGGAGGAGGGGGGGATCCCCCCACGGTATGTCAAAGTTTAATCCTCCATTTTAACACACTCCCTCAAGCTTTCCTTATTTGTGCTCTGTATTTTTCTCATCCTGTACCTTGAAGTTATTCAAAGACATAAATTGTTGGTAATCTCTGAGATATGGTGGCTTCTTCATCCAGCATTCTAGAAACTGCAATCAAACTATCATTCAAAATGCTGGTTTTCTGCAAGCAGGAGCATCATTATGCCAGACACTTCCTTGATTCGGTGGCAAGAGAGATGGTTTCACAATCCCGCTAAGCTGAATGACAGCCAAAGACACAGTTAGAGAAAGTGGGATTGCAATGTCACACACGACAGCAGGTTAGTAGGAATCTGGCAAGTGGACATGAACTTTCTGTCTGAGTTCATGAGCAGGTCTGACACACCAAAAGCCACAGACATTACGATCCGTACACAGGTCGCTTGGAGCACACAGCACTCTTCTTGGCCTGTTACCCATTTTCAATGTGAGGGGGGCATGAAACTAAATGGGTGAGACATTTCGCAATCAAATAAAAAGATAATGATAAAAATGGGTAACAGGCCAAGAAGTGTCCTTGCTCTTTGAAGTAGCAAGTTCCACTCTTGCATCCATTCAGATGCAAATACACAATATGCTGAAGGTGAATTGGAGTGAATTTTATTATATATTTGTTTTAATTCTGTTGGTTTCATTCAACTCTGCTTAGAAAGGTATTTACCTCTGAAACAATATTCACATCACACGATATCCTATTCTGCTTTAAGATCGTTTCAAGTTGGCCTGAATGATGTACAACTTTATTCATATAGCATTTAAAGCACACAGTTACAAAGTGCTTCACACACACAGAGATGAAAAATCTAAATGAATTAAGTAAAAAAAAAAAGATTACAATATAAAAAACACAGAACAATGAGAGACAGACCAACCACGAACATGAGTCCAGAGGTTTGGGGCTAAAACAGCAGAAGCCTGATCAACTTTTGTTTTGCAGTTGGGGGGGCAGGATAAAAGGCAGAGATTTGAGGATTGGAGTGGTCGAGAATAGAATGAGGAAGGAGATCAGAAATGTAACTGGGGGCAAATGTCTTATTTGTAATCAACAGGACGTTATAGTTTCTCCTAAATATGTGTGGGTATATGTATGGGAAGACAATGGAGGGATGCAAGAACAGTGGTAAAGTGGGAACGACAGGAAGTTCTCATTTATAACCTCGAAACAGTGTATACACCGGGAATGTTCCCTGAGCATAGTTTTTACTTTTTTTTTTTTTAAACAAACTTTCTTAGAAATAACACATACTTCCTTTTTCAAATGAAGTCTAAAAAATAAAACATCAAACGCACCCTTGTTCAGTTTACTTCTAGCGGTTTTATTAGCTACTATAGCCGTCACGGATAATATTAGCAAACTTAAGCTAGAGCCGCAGCACCTCCAGGACCACATCCTCAAGATATGTTGGTAATTCAATCCTTTGATTAACGGTAGGTTACTGATGTAAAATAAATGTATATCAACTCATATGTACTATAGGCCACTTTTGGTGCACATTTGAACTGAATTAACATTCTTAGCCAGCAAAGCTTACATGCTGGGTTTTCTCAGCCGTGAGGATTGCAGACTCATAGTGGTATCGATGCACAACACGTGTCTCCTGTCGTGTCAGTGCTGTATTATCAATAGATCCTTTGTGCCGAGGTGATACTTTCCAGAAATGAATGTGTCCATGAGCCAAAGGCCACAAGGCTGTGTTTGATATTTAAAAACAAAACAAAAATTTTTTTAAAAAAACGTTGTAAAGTGAATGAATAGTCGGTGGAAAATAAGTGTATGAAAAATGTCATTCCACTTCAAAAAATTATGCTGAACTTTCTCATTGAAGCACATAAGACAATAGGGTTCTTGTTAGCATGTTGCATTGCTCCATCAATTAATTTGGATTAGGGTCCACTTCACAGAGGCTGTAATCATGATGCAGCCGATCCTTTGATGTTGGAACAAATGAGTACAAAAATGGTAGAACGGTCTTCTGAAGATTTGTTCCCCTTTTTCACCACAGAGAACACTAGATCTCCCTCTAAGTCAGTGAATCTCTTTTCCCTCACATTGATGAAATCCACCATTGTCATGTTAAATGAGACAATGGAGAATCCTCGCTTTTTGGGTCGACTAAAAAACCCTCCTCTACTCTTTTCCTGTTTGCTCAACCATCTATTTAGGTCTATTTGCATCTTTGACATTTATGGGTGTGCTTCTTACACGTGCAGTATAATTTATATGACATGTACAGCTCATTTACAGATTGATAGCTGCCATTCTTAACTGGCTATAATGATTGCCTCATCCCGGCAAAAAAAAGTTACTATGCTGGATTCAACGTTATGCCAGAGACTTCAGAGTCACTTTCATTCTTCATTAAAATCGAATTTGTCTACAGAAGACAGCAGCCAGCCTAACACCCTCTATTTGTTTAATGCATCATTTTACTCTGTACAAGGAAACACAATTTGCCATTAAGGTTCATCTTTCAAAACTGAACACTGTAATGAAACAAAAATAAGAATTCAAGTTAGTGAAGAGTCCCACATAGCAGCATTTTTCTGACTGATTGTGCTCAATATACACAGCGATAAGGAAATGGTGAGGCAGCGGTTCCTGACTTATACATCCAGGATGCGTTTGTCCTTCAAAAGACCTTGTCCTTTATTATCAGTCAACCCGTCATGTCCATTGTGATCTTGTCCTGACTACAATAGGAAGAACTTGTTTCTGTTCTGCCTCCATACTGAAGTGGCCTTTGTAGCCGTAAGGGACACCTCACATTCATATGACCTCTTTTTACTACAAAACTCCACATTCCAAATCAAGCATCGCAAAAAAAAAAGAAATAGCACGGCAGAATTGTGCCTTAGAGCAGAGAAATATGCAATATGATGGCCAGGACATGATAGGGCCTTTATAGAATAAAGAAACACCTAAAGATGAAGCTAATGAATACAGAAAGAATCCGACTCTCTTTTATGCTCAGATTAGTGTCATGCAAATGCAGAGCACACCGGTGGGAAGAGGAAGAGGTAGAGGGAGAGGAAGGATTGTGTGCCAGTAGCTGTAGGGGTCCCACCTGTTTCATCAGGCACAGAAGACCCTTTTAACCTGTCCACTCTGCCCTGAACAAAAAAAAAAACACATGTCTCCCAAAGGTCTTTGTCATCCTCTGCAAAAGCGGCTCATTCTGGATTTGCTTTTGAAACGGCTGATTTAACGTAGACCACCTGGCTCCGAGTCTGCTTTGCCCCATCTCTTTTTCAACGTAACATGACACGGAGAGCCGATTAGCCTACAACTCTTGTCTGCAGATCAGATGCAGATTTAAATCACCACGCACCTTTTTTATATCAATGGCATTGGGAGGAAGGGGGAGAACCACAGTCTGCAAGAGCTGTAACTGCTTTTCAGGAACACAAAAGGATCCACTGGAGAAGAGCTGTGCTCCCTACACCCATGTGCGCATCCACATCAACAGACAAACTCTATAGTTCTCACACACACATAAACCTCTGCACCATGCAGTCCCACAGAGGAAAGGCAATCTTTACAACTCATGAATATTACAATGAGCTGGATCTGGGTAATTAATATGACACAGCAGTTACACTGGAGCCCAATTAGCAGTGAACATAGAGCCTGGAATGTTCCCCTGTTACTATACATAATCACTATATCACTGCAACGGACTCCAGATCAGCGAAGGATCAAACCACACAATCACATACAAGAAGTATCAAGGACTCTTCTACAGAAAGCTTGACTAAATAAGTAGGTCTCCGTTGCTTGAGAATATTCACTCAAAAACACCAAAATTGAATTCCTGGAGTGCCTTGGTAGGTGAACAGTTACTGAGCATTTCTGACCATGGGACCTTTGTTGCATGGCATACCCCTCCCAATTTCTAGTCTGCCACTATACTCCTAATTTCTGATAGATAAAGGCGAAAATGCCAAAAGAAAAATCTAAAAAAAAATAAATAATAAAAATAAATACTATACCTGACTCCCACATTGCATGAAATCATCTACTGTGTACCTTGAAAGGCACTATATAAAGTAAATGTATTATTATTATTATTATTACTATAAACCAACAATATTATGTAATGTTGTGAAATCTGCCTCATTTTTACAATGACAACCCACAGACAACAAGCCATCGAGCAAACAATCTCCCAATGGGGTACGAAAAAATGACTGCACACATTTTCTGTGAAGTCCACAAATATGAAAATCCAGCCACCACAAAACACTATGTGATTAAGAACTGGTAAAAGCAGAGATTCCAAACTTTTTAGCTTGAAATAAGGGATAAAACGGCAGAAATTCAAGATACCTGAAATTTGAATATTTGATATTTTACTTCAGGTCAGGTTAGGAGTCATTAACTTAAAAGTGCATGGGAGAAACTGTTAAGTTTAAAGTAAGAAATGAATTCCTCCACCTAGTTCACAGAGGTTCACTCAAACCTCTGCCAGATCCAACCCTCCTTTGTGCAGTCACCCTAATAAAGGACAGTGACACCTGCATGAGCCCTCACCGGCTTCCCACACACAAGCATTGGCAAAAACAAATCACGACCAAGCTGGAGACTTCACTGCTGGGAATTAAACCTTGTCTCTGCCTTGTTGACGAATGCTTGGCTCCTGATTCATCTGTGTGTCCACCATGAAATGCTAAAACATTCCCTAAAATACTTCCTTTTAAAAAAAAAAAAAACACACAGGCAGCTTGTTTCAAGAGTCTTGTAGAATCAAGTGCGATAGTTGTTGAGGCTAGCGTAGCAATCTAGACAATCTTTGTTAAATGTTGATTTCTATTGGAAACTATATGACCTCATCTTACCTTTCTGGCAGCATATTAGAAAACGGGGCTTTTTGGAACTCAATAAGAGACAAAATGACAAGGTAAGACAGATATTCGTTGCAGTAAAAAGCTATGAAGTGGATTTTCAACAACAACATGGTCCCTCCTAAATCCAACCCGAAGAAAGATTATAACAAGACAAGGACAATGCACTTATTTGAATTCTGTCATATAGTATTGCACAGTCAGAGCGAGATAATCCTTTTATACACAAAAACGACTGGGTTAAAAAATCTAAACACACTACATTATCCTACTTGCTGAGATGAGTTTTGCAAACATTTGACACGATGCACCTACGTATGTTTCCCTTGAAACACATCAGCCAGTGGTTAAGTTATGTTCATTTATTCAATAAAAGGAAATGAAATATGACAAGGCCTTGAATTTTGTGAGACTACTTTCTCTCCAACCTCCAGCAGTTGCTGTTGAAAATGTGTATTGTGTAAAAGCCTGTATTGCAGAGCTGAGCACATTCTAAAGACCAGGAAGCCGTGACATTCAAACTTTAAAATCTAATTGTCATTAATACAGAAACGAAGGTATTTTTGTGTTATTCTTCTTCATCTTGATTTTTGACAAGATGCCCTGTTTGTAAACAAGACTTTCATTATATGAGGTGGCATCTGGTCAGGATTAATTCTTGTTGTGTATAAGGGAGATTACCCATTAACAGGGCATGCATGAGCTCCCTCTATTCATCCAGGCCTTTCTGCAGCTAGTGCTTTTCAAAACTCAAAGCATTTGTTTTCCCTCTTACACATGCAGCAGAGGAGCGGACTGACAGCCCCTGACACAAGGCCTTGACTTGAGCAGTGAAACAGACTGGTACCTCAGCAGACTCCATAGAGACAACTTGGATTAAATCAAGTGTAAGTCTATCCTTGTCAGATCAAAACTATCATAGTAGGGCAGGCTTGCCTACATGCAGGTGCAAGGATGAGTGACACATTAAGGTCAGAGACTAACAGGGTGAGTGTGTGAGTGGGTATGCAAGAGAAAAATATAGAAATAAACCTACGCTCACAACAGATACACGTGAATGCACTGAACACAGATAACTAATTGTAAGCACATGAGTATGAAGTCTGTCCTGAAACTCGAGCACTCTGTTGTGTTTCTGCATGGTTTTGTGTGAGTTAAATATATAACAGTAGGTGTGTATCTTTGTGATTTAGCACACTGGTGTGTCCCTGAATCTTTGGTCATGGACAAAGGTTTTTTTCCCCTCCCAGAATGATCAAAGATACATTGTCTGTATAGCTCAACAGTCTGAGAATGTGTGACTGCGAGCTGGAGTGTGACCACGCTGTGCTGTATGTGGGGTTTGACTGATGACCAGATTCATGCCGCGACGCTGAGCTACCATGTGATTTCCAGCCTGATTGGGTTCACGAGTTAAAAAGCAGATCTGGGAGACAGACGGCAAAGCTCGACCCAGATGTCCAGATCACAGACACTCATTCTGCATCCCTGGGTCTGCAGAAGGCACCGGTTTCAGAGGGCACACGCATGCACTTTCACACACATGCACACACATAAACACACGCACACAAACACACACAGACACACACACACACAGAGAACTATAGCGAAAGTCTACAAACATTTTGAGCTCTCTGTTTTTGATAATTGTATTCCTGACAATACAACCCTTTTGATTATGGGACATTTTGTGTACACTTGTACATGTTTAATTAAATTGTGTACCCATCTATAAACATTTTGTCTTTCTCTTGGTTTCTTCATCAAAGCAAAACGTATTAGATTTCATTTTAAAACAACATATACCCATGGGGATGTGATGTCTTTTTCTTCTCTTAACCAATGAATATGCAGCCGCCTGTTCAGTAGTCACAGCATGATGAGACTAATTTACTCTTGCTGGTGTTCGTCCAGCCTAGCTCAGGGTCAAACCCTGATGAAGGCTACTGAAGTGCTTTGGCTTTTAAAATTACAGCATTTGTGAAGTGTTCTCAAAGGGCAGCTGAATTTGTTATTTCTTTTTTGCTGTTTTTTGTGCGCGCGCAGTTTCATTCAAGCACATTGCAACAGCTGCACGGTAACGTCAGATTTGTTTTTTTTTGCCATTCAGTACAAACCACTTCCAAGGTTTTGATGATTTCACCTGAGGAAACTGTACGTAAAAAATTAATAGCCATTTTTGCTTTGTTGGAGAGCCAAGTACAAAATCTTTCCAACTATAACAGATAAAACTAGCAATTTGCTACGGACAAAACACTGTATGAAAGAAAGGCTTCCTCTCCACTCGGGGAAGCCCATCAGCTCTATCAGGACAAGCATCCATTACAGCTACAGGGTATTTTCTTTTCATCTCAAAAAAAAAAAAACTACACTTCAAGTTAAAAGGTAAGCAGTGCACATGCACATGCTAATGTCGTCTATAACACAGCCTTTCTTTGTTTTCAATAACCCCTCTCAGACTGAGAAGGGTGACTCATTTGGTTGACAGGACACAGGGTGCATGTTAAGAAAATTCACGCTATTGAACCTAGATCCTAGAACATAAAAGCAATGTCATTTGCATTTGACTTAAAGTATGTGCATCTAAAAAAAAAGAAAAGAAAAATGCCTACAGTTTGAAAATCCAGATTCTTACTGGTTTTATCGCTAAAGGCTGGTGTCAATTGAAATCATCTATCTTAGCTAGCAGCTCATGAACTGCCTGGGGATACGCTAGGCATGACTCTGTTGCTATGCGACCCCTACAAACGTGTTTTAAGGGCATCTCTGCAGTTCAAATGTTTTTATCTTTGAGTGTTTAGAGCACAGAGGACTGAGCATGCTCAGCTCACTCTAAAGTCAACAACAAAAGATTGCGAAGACGGCACCTGAGAGTAAGGGCTCCTTTCCTAACCTGCCTTCAATTCTCTTTTTTATTGTCCTTTGCTTTTTTTTTTTTTTCCTCAGGAGGAGTTAAATATCTTACCTCCATAAGGCACAACCTGGAAAAATAAAGGAGGGCAGTGAGAGATAGCCCACCACCCTTTCGCAGCCCATTTAACCTTTTAATTTAGCAGCAGGAATTAATGTGGTGGCCGGGGCCAGTATCACTTTAAACAGACGCTGCCCAGGTGCCCCGGAGGCAGGAAGACTGACTCCTCTGTGGTGAATACAGTATGAACAGAATTCTGTTCATAGAGAGAGAGAGAGAGAGAGAGAGAAGAGAGAGAGAAGAGAGAGAGAAGAGTTGTGAGCATTTGCGCTGTTCTCATGCAAGCTGTCATTAACGGAGCTGCCGCATCAGTCCTACCTCGGGTGCTGTCGCTCTCATTTCAGCACCATGTGACATTCCAGTGAGGTCAAGAAAAGAGAGACTGGCAGCAGAGAGGAAGGTGAGGATTGCTAAGTCGAAAGACACAATCATCACGACTGGCAAGGTGGGTGATGTAAGGCAAGTGGTGAGTAACGATGCACCCTGAATTCAGGTCAGTGCTCTTAGCTGAATTTCACGAAAGGAAGCGAGGAAACGGGGAGATAGCGATGGAGTTGGAAGAATTCCGTTTTAGCCCCAAGTCACTAGCAGCAAAACAATGTTTTAAACTGTGATTTCAAAATAGCCAAGAACACAAGCAAACGCCTCACAATTTTGCCGTGCTGAACACACATATCTATAGCCCATTTAATCCACTCCTGCTCCCAAAGTAAGAGTGGCAGTGGCGGGAGAGAAGAAAAAAAAAAAAAAAAAAAAGAAGCAATGCTCCCTGGCCTCTAGAATGACAGAATGGCACTTTTATGATGTCTCCCAGATTATTCCCTGAGATGGATGGGCTGAGCTGGAACACCAATTGATTAATCCATCGACTGCCGGAATGTGCTGCGGCCGTCCCCCTGCTCAGCTGTTCTTACCCTGGACAGAACATTCAACCAGACATGCTGGAGAGGATGAATAATGAGTGGGACTGCTGCACACGCCGTTCACGTCTGTCTGTGTACGTGTGCTGTGCCCAAGATGCTTGCTTGTGTCCGGTTGATTATATTATACAAGTATGAACAACATACAGTCTCAAGTTCAGATGATCGTCCGAAGTGATGGAGCAGGATGGAAACAACTCCCTGTTTTCCTCTGTAATAATTATATGGGGATGCTATTTTGACAGTGAGCTCGCAGTGACAAAGCAGTGACAAATTTCAACTATTTTTCTTTTCTTTTTTTTTTTACAGTAAACCTATCCAACCACAACACTCTCTTCAAAGCTGTGCATTTGTCATCTACCAGCAGGACAGTTTAAAAGAAACTGAGGTGTTTTTTTCTTTCGTTTTTTTTGTCTTCACAACAGCTCCTTTGGACGCAGACGTGCAACGTGTCAGTGACCATCACGGCAGAGCTTACTCACTTGCTGGCTTATGACAGCATCTTCTAAACGTCAATTCCTGTAAGGTGACTCCCTTCCTGCCTACCTTTGAAAATATGCATGATTAATCACCACGAGACTGACCTTGTGTATAAAAAAAAAAAAAAAAAAAAAAAAAAAAAAAAAGCAGCACTCATCAGCGGTGATGTACTTTGCAAAAGCTTCAACTCACATCACTACTGCTTCTACGATGACCTCAAAATCCATACAAATGTTCTCCACTGAGGGCTGACAGGGACTAATTATGCGATAATTATGTGGATTGTCATAAGATGGATAATAGTAGGACAGGTCTTTATTGTTTCTATATGAACTTTATCAGTGAGCTAGATTTGAAACATTTGCCACAGTGCCTAAACCTGGCGTCACTGCAAATGTTCAAGTGATTTAAATCATCCCTGGTGATAAGGACACAGTCATGTGTACATTAACCTTTGCTAATTACAACAGAAATATTCTCTGTGGGCCATTGTAGGAAGTGAACAAAAAACGTATCATATGTAATGGCAATATACATTGTTTTGGCTCTGAATTCGGTGTCAGTAATCCATTATGTGGATGCTGTCAGCTTCATCTTTATACTGTATACAGTAACGGCTTTCTTTTACCATTAGAGCTTCCAGCTCCTATTTGGCCTACCACTTCAGACCCCCTGCATCGCACTGCTAGTCTCCAATACAAAAGGCAAGAGAGTAGATAACGGATCACTGTAACGGTTCCCTTCTCTCGTTGAATGAAACCCCCTGAGAGATTTTATACCCAGTGAAGATGAAAAATGTAGGGGTAGCTCCATTATTGATACAAGTCCCCAGCAGTGAAGAAATTAATGCTAATGGTGTCCTAAGCTGGGCTTTACAGAGATTAATCCGATTTGAGAAATGAACGTTTTATTATATGGCACAAAGTGCTGGCCCTGATCTGAACTGAGTCACCGGCTGAGGAGGGGGAAAAAATGACAAAGGGAGTGTGGGAAGGGAACATGGGTATACAGTCTGTCGCTTCACAAGACTCTGGCACCTCATTGCAGTCTTGCCCTTTTCCAGCTGACAAGTTCATTAATTTTCTGACACGGCTGCTTGGAATGATTTTCAATAGATAAGTCAGATAACAATGGCTGGAGAAAATGGACATTAAATGGGTACCTATGGTGGCAACATTATCAGCTGAGGACTGGCTTTGTGTGAGCAGCAGGAAGTCCCTCGGTCCCAGCGCTGCACCTGCTCTTAGGCTATTTCCCACTGCTTAGAAGGACTAATAGGGACACACTGGGGATACAGCTGTTGTCACTCTAGCATAGTGAAACCAACAAACACTTAGTTCCCTGGGAATCAGTCCACTTTAAAGTAATTTTCTCCTTACAGTATGTTGGCTGGATCTTTATATAGCCTGTGACATCCCAAACCTACAGCCCACATCCATCTCCAAGAACATCTCCAATGGGATGAGAAGGTTTGAAAAGTGTTAAATGGGGAGGAGGAATAGCCTTTCTACTTATTACTATGAATCATTCTACACCAGTTGGCAACAAACAACTGCAATCTTCGGAATATGTAGGGGGGATTTATCATGCTAAAGCCTCTGACAGGGCAAAAACATAAAATCAGCAGTCTAATTTGTCTCCCCAAGGTGATGTCACTCCATCATACGGAGGGTTTTTCTTTCAGTGGGTGAATAATGTCCGCCATGTTTCTCACTTTCACAGGTGAGAGATGCAATTCATTCTTTGTCTGAGGAGTGACAGCCACCTCTATTTATGCTTTTACCACCAACACTGGTTTATCAGCAACATGACAGACATCTATTTTTAAGATCACCTGCTACCGAGTTCAAAAGCACTGATATGACAAATATATACAAATGTTTGTACTAAGCTTTCTTCAGTGGATTGCTCATTCTAAAATACTCTTAATCCTTAACTCAGGGATGCATCTGAGGATAGATAGATAGATAGATAGATAGATAGATAGATAGATAGATAGAT
>CALSCE010009442.1:15956683-16005846 GCA_943593645.1 Bovichtus variegatus
AGATAGATAGATAGATAGATAGATAGATAGATAGATAGATAGATAGACAGAAAAGACAGACAGACAGACAGATATTTGGAAACATGATGAGTAGCCTTTTTAATTATTTAGACTTGCTCTATAATTAAACTCATAAGATGATGTTTTGCAATATAATTAAATACAATTTGCCAACTAACTTCTTGTATATCACAGGCATTAGGCTCACAGGTATCATCTGTTGCTTCGTTGCATACTGGGAATGGATTATAGTCAGAGTAGTGCCTCAGATTCTCGAGCATATGAACTACAACAGCCATGTCTTCTCCAGCTGAGCAGAGGCAGAGCGAAGACGGCAGATTTTAATTTCAGCACCACGTAAGGACAGCTCCCTCCCAGGCTTCCACAGAGGCAGCGAACAAGCGCCTTCTGTGTAAACCATGCGAAGAAGAAGAAGAAGAAGAAGAAACCAGTTTGACGATGTAGGCATCAGTGAGAGATTCCAGGGTTGGATCTAACCCTGGAATTTTAAATTCAAATACTACATATTTTATATACACCATGAATTATTTCTCAACGGTCACTATAACATAAAAATACCCGTGCTAAATATGGCATCTTTCCAGATACTGAATGTGGGTTTAGAGCATGCATGTGTAGAGTGGATGGATGGATATGTGAATGGATGGATTGCCTCGTGCTCATTCAGCAATGTGAAAAGAAGAACCAAGCGCATTTACTTCACTTCCTTTTACAAATACTCGGTTTGCTCTGTTTTGTAGGAAAGCTAAACTCTTTTTTTTTTTTTTTTTTTTTTTTTTTTTTACTGTTCATGACATCTAAGCTCGATGCTCGCGCACTCAACTCCAAGGGCGCGCAGTGAAACGCAAGCAGACCCACGCGAGCGCGCGCAATTTTTCCTTATCCTCCAAATCAGCGCATGATAAGATATATTTTAGTTAGAGGCCGCAGTATCAGTGAGGGTAAAGCCTTGGTAATGATGTGTCCTCATTTAGTTCACATCACTGCAGCCACGACAAGAAGAATAATTATCACATGTGTACATCCAACAGGAAGAACAGGCTGAGGGAGTAGTTATGTTATAAGGATGAATGAGGCAATTAACATCCTTTTTTTCCCTTTTTTTTTACACCACAAACACTAACTTACTTGTTCACGAAGACGCCGAGGTCTGCAGGCTCTCTGCTTAGATGGAGAATGGTCCCTCTCCCGCTCCCTCCCCAAAAACTGCATCGAAAAAACATCCGCAATTCTCAGGCGATTTCGCAGAATCCGTGGTGATATTTTCTTGTCAGACACATTGTGTTCCCACTCTCAAAACGACGTGGTATGTAATCCACACATCAGTCTGGACGAACACGCTATTAACTCTCACAGTGATGATTATGCATCCGATATTTCCTGTTTGTTTTTTTTTTTTGTTTTTTTCAGACCGCACATAGCACGGAGGCACCCACAAGTGCCATTCGTGAAACTACTCTCCCGGTGTAAAGCGATGCCCACTGTGGTCCCAGGGTTTTCTCCAAATGATGAGTTAGGTGAATGTGAAGTAACACTGTTTTTTTTTTTCCCTTTCTCAGATCTATATTAAATGTTAAAAAAAGTAAGCTCTCGACAACATGTAGAGCACGGAGAACCTCGTGTGGTTAATTTCCAGGTAGATACATCCCGACAAGTCCGTCATTTGACTGTATGACAGACCATCATCCATACATTGAGGGGCAAAGGTTATTCTAACGTCCCGCTTGCTGTCGTTTTCAAACGTAACTTTTCTTCAAGTCCCTATTACTTCTTAGTCATCAGCCCTGCTGCATCTGATTAGATTTCACCTCACAACCCAGTGCGGATTTCAAGACGCTTATTTCTATTTTCCCTCCCGGTTATATCGATGAAAGCAGTCCCGCAGTTTAGTGAGTGAATGGGTATCCAGTGCATTTGGAGAATTGCTAAAGTTGTCGAGATTACACGATATCTCTCTCTTCTCTTCAGGTTGCTCCGTTTTCCGTTTTCGAGAAGAAGAATGCGCTGATCTGGTATGCAACATCGAAAGAAGAAAAAAAATCCAAAAGGTATCCTGAAGAAGCCTTTAAAACCCCATCAGGCATGTATGCTTAAAGTGTGCGGAGCCTTCGTTGTACACCAAAAGCTGGATTCTTACATGTTTTCCGCGCCGAGCTTTGATTCACCCTTTCTGGACGGGAGTTATAGTTCACCAAAGGCAGTCATCACTTCTGCGCCCTCGTTCCATCTATGTATGCATTTCGGCAATTCAAGCCTCGCCTATCCATTGATGTGACACACGGGGGGGGGGGTAAGAAATGACTCAGGGGTTATTATCCACAGAGTGCTGCTCGTCCAAGCCCCGTCTTCTTGTCTGTCCACTGCAGTGTGTTTTAAACTGCTTTCAAATGTGATCACAAATCAGCCCGTTCCAATACGCGCACACAGGGTGCATCCATCGATGCACTTTACAGTACCTCAGTGCGCTCGGCATTTACGTACCCCAATAAAACGCACGGCGCAGCAGCACGGACGGACACTGAATTGATAAGTGCACGAGTGGGGCATCATGTAGGTTACCTCCCACTGACAAGCTGTTCTCTCCAAGTGAGACTGTTCGGCGCCGCCGTCAGCCGCAGGACTGTAGCGGTGAGGGCAGGGAGTATTGTTGCCCCTCTCTTTCAGTCTTCATATCGCTCTGTTTGAACTTCTAGGTCTCCTACCGCAGGCAAACATCTCACCCCAAGATTAATGCATTGATTATTGACCTTTGTCCTTCTCATGCATTGGCCAGTTTTAATAGGGCCAAACAAATGAAAATTATTGTTTGAGCGCGCACCCATTTGTGTGTAAAAGAGACAGCGAGAGGGAGGTTTGGATAGACAGGGGGATAGAAAGAGAGAGAGAGAGAGAGAGAGATTCCTCCCATGTGTCTCTTGCAAATGTGACACGACTGCCACCTACCGACTCCCCTCGCCGGTTTTTCTGTACAATAGTGACCTCAGGCTGATTGTGGCTCTCGCATGACAGACTGCGTTTTGTTTATATAGGATTATATATACTATATCTATTTGTATTTTAAAACGCTTCAGGGTACAATAGGAGACATAGGCCTACATACTCGTTTATGGTGAAGATAACAGAAACCAAACAGCAACAGAATGGAATAAATGTGAAGCACATGAGGGGAGTACTGTGACACGTCTGACAATCCAGAAGACAGTTTAATGTGTGTTATAATCTTTCTCAGGCTTCAGCACTTTAGAACCCATTTATAAATGCTGGCTGTGTGTTATGAATTATGAAATACACGTTGCAGATTTTTAGCACGGCGGCTGACACAGGAGATTTCAGGTCTTCAGAAAGATTATTGCTTGTGAAACGTTTATCTCAGGCAACCTGCTGTACGGCACATATTCTGCTCGACTCAGTCATATTATACAACATGTTTAATGTAAAAAAAAAAAAAAAAAAAAGGATGGATGGATTTGCTGATGGGAGGGGTGAGAACACGCCTCATCTTGGAAGAGGATGCACTCACAGATCATAGTAAATGTGAGAAAACATTTGAATGCCAGACCATGGGATCTGTCCATCGCCCTGTCAACAGCTGATCTCATCTCCCTCTGTGCTGAAGGCATTGCATCCTTCATCTGTCTTCATAACTGTCGACCTGCCAGTCTGTGTCTCTGCATTTGGTAGTAAGGAGCACCGCCCTCTTGCTTTCCAGTCGAAGGAGACATCATTAAATAACTCAATTTTTTCACTCCATTCTTCTCGCCTCACATTTTCCTCTTCTCTGGCCAAGCGAGCAATTGAAACCTATTACCGTGCAAACCCACTTTGCTCTTCAAGATAGTGGAGCAGAGTTTTTTGTTTAATACCCTTTAAATCTACAGTCATTCACATGTAACCGCTCAGGTCACTTTTGAGAGCTCTCTCCCATAATGCGTGTCATTGTTGCTGTATGTCAGCCTTGCCTAATGACATTGATTTAGAGCTTTTACTTTTCTATCAACATTTGTTGATCTCTGGTGATCGCTCCTTACCACCCTAGGCCTTATTTGCTGTGTGGGAACCATCACTGGAGGCCATACCCTTTATCTTGATTTATGAGTCTTTGCTGGTGGAAACACTTGCTTCTTCATAGTGAAGCTTTGGGATACTGAGATATTGTTGCCGGAATTCATGATCTTTAACACTACGTTTGTGCGTTAATTGTGAAATGCATTACCCAACATCCTTTCAGCTGACATGACACGGGAATATACCTTTTTATTGATGCAAGTCCTATTGAAACATCCCAGTAATAAAGATCACTCTGTCATTGGAGAACGTTAAAGAGCTGTTTTGCTGCCATTGTAAACACTGTGACCTTGTTCCCTGAGAGGGCAAGACACATACAAGACTCACAGGACCAGTTATTCTTGGACAGGCAAGGACGGGTAAAAAACCTTACTTAAGGGAATGCTTCAGTATAGATTATTGGTTATGCTTTCAGCATCCTCGTAAAAATGAAGATTGCTTGACATTAACAATGTGAATTACAGACGCAGCGTTGGTGTAGGCTTTTAAATTATTATTATTATTTTTTTTTTACCACACCATGCTCTTTATCCTTACTTTACGGAAACCAGCCTGAAAAAAGCCGGTGTTTTGACAGAAGGGAGGAAAAAGCAGTAAAGTGCCATTCAGATGCGGCTTAAGGCACACAGATATTTTTTTTTTTCTTTCCCTGGGAGTATTATGTTGTCAGGGCCTGAATAATACATGTGTTGGGATGCAATTAGATAATGTAATAATCATGTTGGGCATGCCATGTAGGTCTCATCCAGTGATCAAAAGGAATATACATACCACACTTAAGTCAAGGCTACTCAGCATTGCTATTTGCTCTGCCAAGATTCAGTTTTAGCTGACAGATTAAAACATGAAGAGACGCTCACACATAGCGTAGGTTTGTCCAAACGTAAGGAGTTAAGAATATAAGCACAAAGCTCCATGTAAGGCAAGTTTTGGGATTTGCATTGGATGTTCAATCTCAGCTACTTTCTCTGATCTACTAATGTCAAATTGGGGTTTGTTGTTTTTATAATGACATTGTTATCTTGTTAAGAAAAAAAGGCAAATTACAATTCCCCTGCCACTGTTTCATGTCTCCACATAAAAAGATTTAAATCAGAAACGGAGTGAGAAAGGGGGATCTGTGGCACCTACAGCTGCCCCTTTTAAAGGAGGCTCTCAATACATTAATAATGGGTGTTATTTATTTTGAGATCAGGCATTCATTATTCATGGTGTTGTTTCGGAGGGTATGAGACATCACCACTGATATCCTTCCGGGCTCAGAGGTAATGCAATAATGTAGTCAGGTGTGTTGTGAGAGGTAAGATGGAGAAGCGAGTCCGTGGGCCAGAGAATGTGTCACACGTCGCTCCTTTCTATTCTGCTCCATCAGTCTTAGTGCCACCTCAGGTTGTGTGGCGTAGGGAGCGTGTCTTTCTCCGTCTACTGTTTGATATCCCTCTCTGCTTTTCCCTGTTTCCACTGTACTCGCCGGGCATTACATACAGTATCACAACCGCAGAATTGGTTTAGAGTCAATGGGAGGAATTCCACAAACACCTTCGCGACAATGTCTCTGAGGTTCAAAGCGATTCATCAAATTTCACGGACCTGATGATTACGTGTAGCAATGTGTTTGCCGCCATCCTATTTAATCTCCACTTTGATCCACGCTAATCTCCAACTGTACTCCTTATCCAAGGCTTCCTTTCGCCCATAGGGCTAGTGATTGAAGAATGACTTCTTAGTTTCCAGTCTAGGCCACTTTTGGCTGGAGTTCTCGATTCACCCCTGTATGTGGGGTAAATTAAAAATAATTCAAAGTATGCTTCACCTCAATAACACTCTCTAAGACGCTTCAACTGCATAATAAAATGGTAAAGGAGACTGGATGACTGGCTTAGTTACTGGATATTGGCTGCGGACCAAAGCAGTATCAAGAGATGAGACGGCCCACACTCACTGAAGGATGAATCCGTTGATGAGCGTGATATAATCAGTATATTACTTATCATATCATGGAGCATAATCATACTACTTTGAGTTTGCATGTTAAAGGAGATAAATAACACTTAATAATCCAAGCACACATGGTATAATTTCCATCTGGATGCCTCGCTCTTCCACCTTGTTAAGCCCATTTCACTTTTACATTATATACTAAGTAATTCTATTATTTATTTATTTCTATTTCATCAGTAACAACTCAGTATATGCTTGTTAGCTTTGCATGATGACACTTCCCTATACTTCAGGGGCACAACAAGAGTAAGTAATGGTCGGATAATCATAAGGTATTGAGGGACTACTTAGTAACTACTCAAAATCCACTACCACTTTACTAGAAGCTGCACAAAAATACTGAATAATGATTAAGTAATAAGTAATACATTAGTTGTTATTAGTTTGTGCATCTCATTGGCTGGCTCTGCTGGATACTTATGAACTAATCTTTACCAAATTATTCATTTATCTACCAGCCTGTTCACTATAACTCATCATTATCTGCTATATTGTCTTGAAATTAGAGTCATTCAGGGACTACTCACTAACGATTTATCAATTATCAGGTCGTTCCTGATTCGTTCGTCATTCATTCCCCAATAATTTATCACATTTTTATGTACCCTATTATAAGGTGTTACCAGTATTTCTAATGGCTTCTTTCTTTTTGCAAAACACTGAGCACCACCTCACAGTGGCAATCTTGTTTATCCATTCAAGCAAACTTCCAATGAGTAGGGTAGACATTTGCAAAATAAGCCCTCACCCACTGCGCCAGTGTCGTTGAGTGGTGTATTTAAAATTTCAATGAGCCTCGGTTCAATACAACAGAATAGCAATTTCACTAAGTAAATAAATATGTCAGCTTGTATCATATCTCAGAGTGAGCACACAGCAGCAAAAACTTGAAAAAAACAAACAATCAACATTCAATCCTTTGAAATATTCAACCTAAAAAAAAAACTTAAAAAATATAATATTCGTATTATACATTCTCAAATCTCTGGATATAAGAATATATCTGAAGAAAGATTTTTGAGTGAAGCTGTAAATGATTAAAGCAGATAAAGCATTATTCAAATTTACAGGCAAGAGCTACTAACCACTTTCCTCCGGTTTTAATTTAGAGGAATTTACAGTGCAAAGTACGATTACTTGTAATGTAATTTCGGTGGTAAGATGTGCAGTTTTGACCATGTTGACCCACCTGCAGCCTCATTCCTCAAAAAAAGAGAAAAGAGACATAAAGCAATTCGACAGTGAAAATAAAAGTTTGATTCATGGTTTTGGAAGAGCCCCATTCTTCAAAGTAAGAACACATTTCAGAGGAAGCTCTCTGACTGCAAATGAAATGTTGCAAGACATATTGCCATTGAAACTTTGCCACATTTTGCCCATATGTAAAATACTGCCTGATCAAATATGTTCTGACAAACTTTAATGCGTTTGGTTGCTGAAATGTGTGGGCATTAAGAAATTATGTATTCCTTTCAGGCTGTGTGCAACTTCTTTTGTGGGTCATGACTAAGTGCCAGTACCAACATTTTGTGATGCAAAGATGATGTAGGCAGTTGAAATATACTGTGTATAATTTGATGAAGAGGGAGGCGATATGGAAAAAAAAATTATATGGGTGCTACAGAGCATGATGAAATTGCGGTTTGGTACAATTTAGGGTCCATCCAGAATGGGTATCTTAAAGTTTGTTGCTCTAGCAAGCTTGGTAGTTATGTTTCACTTCGCTTCACTTCACTTGTTGCAAAATGTTTAGTTTTTTTAAATCTCTAGGATAAAATCTCACATCCTGTAAACCCATTTTCAAAAAGATCTGTCCAAAACATCAAAATATATAAATATTAAGATATGAAAAGTAGGCAATTAAAGACATTACAGTTCGGAATGCATTGGCCACGAATTCTGGAACCAATCATGTACACGCTAAACAGTACGTTCTCGCCAACATGTGAAGCCTACCCACCAAATCTGATAGCTGTTGAACTTTGGATCTCTGGAGCACAGATCATTTTAGGAAAGAGGAAGACACAAAAATGAAGATGAAATATGAAACATGTGCCAGAAGCTGCACATTCCTCCCATAGTGAAATGCACATTTCTTAGAAACATCCTCTCGTGCTATTTACTGTAATTGAAGAAGTATTGAGCACTTGAGAGATTATCATGGTGAAGCCGGAACGCTTTTATTCCAGGAATTAAGATTGAATTTATTAGTCATTAGCGGTTTCCTCAATCATTCACTGCACTTTTTATATCCCCCAATGAATATATTTAATGTCCTCTTCTCAAAATTTAGAGCGCTCCCTGCACATTCATATATTGTTTTTTATCTGCTGTTCACCCATCTATTACAGTGTGAAATATCACATCCAAATAGTTGAAGAAGCGGACGACTGACAAGGATGCCTCAAGTACGTCAAATTTACAAATGAATATCACTCTTTTATCACAGTGACAGAGCTATTTTTAGAAATAATTTAACCTCAGCAGTGTATTCTCTGTAGAAATGATCCGACACGACACAATCAGATGTTTCAAGTCGAGCGTGACTGGCTGTTTCCTGTGCAGGTCAACAAAAGCCCACACAATCATGCTATGCATATACATAAAGTACATACGGTAGGTACAGCTTTTGAAATGGGTGAGTATTTATTTCATGTAATGATGGTTGAACAAAACACATGCACTGTAGGATCAGGAAGTTTCCCCACAAGGAACCCATTCTGAGCTGCAGCCACGAGACCACATACGGTTCCAGTATGTGTCTCTTCCTTCCTAGCAGTGATAGTTCAGTATCAGTATGCTGCACATCTTCACAACTCCCATATTGCTGCAAGAATTTCCTATTAATGCACAGCCATTTAAAGGCTTACTAAGTTTGCTACTGAAGAAATCTTGACTGACAATCAGAGGATAAAGCTTTAAGCATGACATAAACCTTGTAATCCTGTATCATGGCAGATTTAGACTCGGTGTAACCTCAGTTTCAGCTTGTTTATCTCCTTGGCTGTGTCTCTGTTCATGCAAAACAAGCAGTGCTCTAGACAATGGCGTACCTATTCACATGTGAAGCAGGGAGCAGATTTGCAGCATCTGGATGTGACGGCCGATCCTCTCTCGCTCTAATCCTCCGTGTGGTTGTGTTCCTGCTCAGACACATAGGGGATCGAGTGGGCCATCCGTTCACATCCTGCCTGCCATGGGGCAGATACACAGAGGGAACCAGAGTAAATGGCCACGTAATTAATAAGAAACATTATAAGGGACTGTACATTTCATTGGCTGTTTTCGCATGTTGTTATAAAGATGCACTGCTCACGTTTTAGCGGATTGGAGGTTGATTAGCTTTCAAAGTAAGTGTCTCTTCGGGCTAGTATCACAAAAACGGTAAAATGCGTGGGAACGTGAGAGTTCACAATGAGTTATGGATAGAAAAGAACATGTGATTTCTGCAGCAGCTTCACTTTTGCTGTGTGATACAATTCAGACAGGCACTCTTTGATATTACCCACACACCATTGATCATGCTTTATGTCCTTAAATGGCATCAGGCTGGTAACACTTTTAGTCCCTTCATTTACCAGTATACAAACATTTAATACATGATTTATAACACACAGTGCTTATAAATGCAAAGCAGGGGGACTTAATGTAAAGGAAGAATGTCTGAAATTATAAATGCCAGATACCCGTATATTCATGGGGAAGCAATATGCAATTTTAAGGGGGGGGATAAAGAGTTCAGTCAGAGCTTTATTTGGCCACTGAAAGGTATCACCTTGAAAGGTTGGAAATAATTGAACACCATTAGGTTCATTCCTGATTACCTTAATTATCTTTCTCCTAGAAAGGTCATTTTACAGTCTGGTTAACTACAGACAATAAGAATCAATGACTGGTAAATGATGACATTCATAAGAGCCGCTTGTGGTAATGTCTAATGGGCAAGCTAACACTATTTTAAAGAGATTAGCAAGATGAGGAATAGAATATAGAGCCAGGCGTGACATGGTATGACAAACCGTGACCATTAACAACATTGGATGACTGGAAAGTAATTCACCACCTCTGCTCTTGGCGTGGTTACTAAATGGTCACACCATGATTACGCTTTAACCTTTTTAACCATTCGAATAAATCTGACAAATCGGTTGGTACGTACTAAGTAATTCCAGTCAATCTGCATCAGTAATACATTTGGTTTGGAATTAGTCCGACAGATGCTTGTACTATGTAAAAAGCTTGTATAATGAAACCCTTCAAAAGTTCCAGTAGGTGTAGTAATTGTTTTCGGAAGATAGGAGGTTTCTGATTGCCATTGCAAATGATTTGTAGAAATTTCAGATTTCAGTCATTTTGTTTGGATACAGTGTGACTTTCCCTTTATGATATTGACTAAAAATACTTGATTTTGAGCATCATTTTTATGCCACAGCGCGAGTGACATGTTATGTGTTACCAGCATTAATGCATGTCACAGCCAAAGAAAAAGGGTTTTGCTGAATTATTAGTTTTTCACTTTGAGCAAAAGTTAAAGTCTTGTACTTGGTGCGCGTCATTCACACACACACACACACACACACACACAAACGCGTGGGCGCAAACACACGCATACACGCACCAAAACACCCTATGTGCAATCAATCTTCTCCACACCTTACAATAAAATTCAATTGCACTGATCCGTTATTGTTCTGTCATCAAAACTATTTTTAATCTCAGGCTAGACGGGTAGGAGGAAAATATATTTTAGTGATATCCTTTCTACAGTCCAATATATTCAAAGCGTCCTGCAATACACGTCCGCACTTAATCAAAACACACATGCAATCCTGTATTTCAGATGAGTGTGCCTTTCACTCTGAGTATACATTACTTCTGCAAATGGACGATCAATATGATGAACTGGAGTCAATACTTAACGGCTGCGTCCAGAAATGTGGTGGGCATTTTGTATAGTGTTCCCTATGAAATGCTTTAAGGCATTTCTCTGTTAGCTTCAGCTCACAAGCTGCTCCGCTGCACCAAAGAAAGCTGCTGGCAAAAAAAAGAAAGAAAAAAAAAAACACATGATCTCTGCTACTTGCAGTATTAATACAAAAAAAAAAAAAAGATATTAAAATACTGTCTTTTTTGGTAGAATTAGGAAGAAACTGGGGTGGAAAAACAAATTTCTGTGCCAAAAAGATGATTCACAAGTGGGAAGTGAGGAAAAACCACGCAAAGTCAGAGTGCAAAGCAAAACTTTGAGCGGCTTTGACCTGCAACTTTCTATCAGTCTTAATTGCAGTTGACTGTTCTGCAGACTTTGCATCAAAAAGTTTACTGGCGTTTAGAGTGAAGTTTCACACATATTTAAATTACAAAACGCATTATTGCCATTCAGCAGTCAACACTTGTACTCCCACAGTATTTGACACAGTCACAAAAAAACTAATTATACAAAGCTTCATTACTATAGGACATATTACAGGGCCAGTGTATTGGATTGCTTGGATGTGGCTGTGTCTATCTAATTTGGCAAGTTAGTGAACTATAGTATTTTGCCTGTTTGAACAAGGCACAAAGAGGCGGCGAAAGAGAAAAGAGACTACAAAGCGACAAAGAAAAAGACAGATATAGACAAAATCAGACAGATCCAGTACAAATCATAGACAAATATTATCTTGTTTTTCTACAGCTGTAGTTTTATCTAATTAATAAGGTTTGGCTATATCTATAATAAACAACACAACCACATACTGGAGGCCAGTTTCTGCTCTATATTTATTCCAGGTGGAGTAGCTCAGACTGACCCTGTGTGGATAGCATTGTGCAAAAGCCCACAGACACCAGTGATAAGCTTTTTCTCCAAACTCTCTGCCAGCAATTTAAGCCTTGCCCTTTGCCATAATCCCTCCCAGACTCACTACTGGCTGACATGCAGAAGAGTATCTATGCTAACTCAAGTTACCAAACTGTGCCCTGCTGATAATATTCTGGAAGCCGAATGCCAACAGAGCAACTAGAGACTAAAGTGTAACCCCTGTGGTACTGTTGTTCTATAATATGATTTACTTGTATCTTGATGCATAGAAATCCTGACATTTTGGGCGGCTGTGGCTCAGGAGGTGGTGTGGTCGTCCACCAGTCGGAGTGGTTCGATCCCCGGCCTCTGCAGTCAGCATGTCAACGTGTCCTTAGACAAGATACTGAACCCCAAATTGCTCCCGATGGCCAACGGTGTGTGGGTGTGAGTGAATGGTTATCTCTGATGAGCATGTGGCACCTTGTATGGTAGCCTCTGACTCTGTAAGAATGTGTGTGAACGGGTGAATGCTGATGTGTTGTAAAGCGCTTTGAGTGATCGCAACGACTGGAAAAGCGCTATATAAATGCAGTCCATTTACCATCCAATTACATTTTACATCATGGACATAATTGAAATATTATACAACAGTAACAAAACGGTGTCAAAGTCCAAAAAGCATAATATTAGCTTTGAGATAATTGTTCTGTTAAACATGTTGTTCTTCACGTCTGGCCTATTCTCAAGACTCAACTATAAAACACAGAAAACATCCGTCTCGTACCAATACATCACAACAACACATGCATGCCTGATAATCATTATCGTTGCATTTACACTAACCAAATTACCGAAATCAACCAGATTAAAAGGTAAGTATTTGAATAATTTAAAGTATTTTTCATTGTTTACAGTAACCCAATTTCCACTTGATCTGAGTTTGCATGGCTTATTATAATTGGGTTAACGGTAAGAATAACATGTAATAGCCAACAGCAACAACAACTTATTGAAGCCACAAAATACATTAAGGGAGATCAAGGGGTATTACTGTTTTGTTTTTATGCTTTACTTTTCTTACACTCTCAGTAAATGCTGCTACGTGTGTATGAAATCACCCTCTTTACCACCACTTCACCCCCAGAGTTAAGTGGAGGCAGAGAAGTGGTGCTTGCACATACTAAAAACAATGAAATAATCAATGTTTAAGATCAAGCTTTACACATCCCACAGTATACTTTGACAGACTGACAAGGAATTCAGCTCTGTTGTTCAGTGGTTATTGTTTCTCTGATTTCAAGCATATAGTATTTCTACTTGGATCACTGACTGACAGTTTGGATATTTTTTACCTAAAGATGTAGTAATGGGTGCAGATCTCAACAAGATCAGCAACACCCACACCCACATTTTAAACTACAATGCAACATGATTTTTTTTTTTACAAAACACAATATTTGTTGTCTTTTTAATGCTAAATTGTGCTTTTTTCAGACATCACTTAAGGGTATTTGAGAGGAAGTGGTTGAGCCTGTTTGCTTACTATGCTGCAATTCAAAATTAATTAGCATTAGTTTATAGATTATAACGATTAGACGTAGGTTATCCCTTAAAGCTACATGACAGTTGTGGCAATTGTTGTATTGCTTTTATATGGTGATAATCACATTCTAAGCATTAGTTTTTTGTTTCATCGATTAATCGTTTATTCTATGAAATGTAAAAAAAATTTAAAAAAATGCCCGAGGTGACCAAAATATTTTTACAGTTGTTTGACCAAATGTCCAATAAAAAGTCCAAATTATTTAATTTAATTACTATTTCTGTTGATTGAATAATCGATTAATTGATTTATCGCTTCATCGCTTCAGCTCCACTTGGCAGGACAACAAGGTACACACGCATGTCCACACACATTTTCATGTGCCATTTTCATCAATAACTTTTGCCAACAATTATGTTCCCATGTTTTATGAAAAATGTCATTTATGTTCAGAACCAAAGGCTCCAAAGAACAATGAAAGGCTTAAAACAAAATAACTCTTCGTGAAGTATATTTTCTGCAAGAGTTGTTGTTGGAGGTCTACCACCCTGAAAATCTATAGCTGAACCCTCAACGTTCTTTTTAAAAAGCCCTTTGGACTATGTGTCACAACACATCTTCTTTGATATCTTTTTTCTTTGTCTCCCGCTGCAGATTGATGGTCTGGTGACTAAAGCGTAAAATGAATCATAAAAAAAAAAAGCCACCACCATGTCCAGAGCCCAGCCGTGTAGCAACTCCATAAACATCAACACACACACTGTACTTCAGAGCGGAGGCTAGAGCTGTTTACATATGAAGCATAAGTGCCATCCGAGCATGTATCCTGTTCACTTTAGCTGGTCAATGAAAGCGTCAAGGATTTACACTTTCGTTCACTTTACACATCAATTTCACAATTTGTCTAAGTCCGGACAATAACCACAGAAGAAAGCCAAATTAATATTAACATTTGTAAGGTATTATGTCAAAACAAGAAATTGAAAGCCCTGGAAACATCTGAAAAAAAAGAGAAAGAAAACCCATTACAGTAACACAAGACGCGGTCTGTTTGAAGGGTTTGGTGAAATTAATATAATGCTGTTACTTTGCATCCATGTCTTTGCCAAGACATGTGGCCCAGCACTCAGCTCGGTGGCCCATGAGACAGAGAAATATATCGTAGACACACACGGCTTGAATAAGCTACGTCTGCAGTCTAGTAAAACTATTACAATTACCTCTAATTAATTATTTTACAAACCTATGACTTTGTTCAGTGATTCAACAATTACCCAATCTTAAATGGAAAAGTGAACACGCATGAGATCACACTCAACACTGGATAGTAATCAAGGTTAAAGATAGCCTGTGACCACAGACAAGGATGACCTATGTACAGAGACTCATAAACTCAAAATTAAATATCTTGAAAACCTTCTCAATCAAATAAATGAGCAAGCAAGATGTAACACAGGAGACTTCAAAATGGTACAAAGCAAAAGTAAGGAGGGACTTAAATAAAAAAGGACTTCAAACACCTGAAGTGTTCTCACTTTAGAATCAAAGCAAGGCTCTCTCTTTAATACACTAGCGTTGTCTCTTGAGAGCAATTTTTAAAGACTAAGCAGTCTGGAGATCACAGAGGTTATACAGGGTACACACAGGTGAGCTCATAACTTCAGTTCTTCTGGAGGTAACGGTTTTGTTGATACCTGGCCAACCGCCGGTGGAAAAACTGATGAAAATATTCCTAAGGGAGTGCATGTTTAACCCCTTAGGCAGCCAGTAGGATCAGCACCAAGGATGGCGTTTATGACAGGAACCAACATTGTGATGTAAACTCAGTCTCTAGGGACAAATAGTATAAAACATTTTTTTTTGTTTATTTGTGCCATAATGAAAGTATTTGTACTGAGTCATGCTATTCAGCAGAACTATTTTTTAACAATGGGGTTAGCTTGTTATGCATATCTAATGTGTTTTTATTATCCATTAACCGCACCAATTCAAAGTCATACATCTTTGTCGTCCGAGGAATTTATAATGAACATACTTACTGTATGTTTTTACTGCAATCATGTTTTGTATCTTCTGCATCATGTATTCTCTTCCTCATTCTCTATAATGTGTACCTTGATGTGAGTGGACAGGAGCAATTAGAGGACATTATCTGCTGCTGTTCTATTGTGTTTTACGTTTGACCTTCCTGACAAACCTCATGTACAACTGTAGCAGAAACATAACAGCTGACTCTAATGAGCACTTTGCACACATTAAGAAAAATGTTGCAGTATTATGCCAAAGTGCATTTTTAACAACCATCTACATCCAAAATATAACAAAGTCATATGGTATTTTTCCCATCAATCCCAGTCTCAAAGCTATTAAATGCAACCAGAAATGTACGCAAGTGAAACATTAATAAACACAGACAGTTTTGTGGAATGACAGTAGGTGAGTCAAACCTTGTCCTCTCTCTGCCCCTCTCTTTCACTGACTCACTCACACAAACACACATGCATGCTTCATAAGCGTTGTACACTTAAGAAAGCAGATCTGTTTAATACTGGCGTTTGTCCCACAGCTGCAGCCATGCAGGGCATTTTTATATAAAGCAATGAACTCAGATTTGCCAAGTCGCAAGCTGAATTACTGTGCAACAGAGGCCCTGTGGCCCTTCCTTTACCAGAATCCAGCCGCCTGCAATAACAACTCAGCCTCAGTAATCTTAAATGTGCATGGGTAATATTGTGCTTTTAGTTTAGTGAGCTCTAGTTGATGTAATACAGTTAGAGACTTACATTACAGTAGAACACTTAATTAGCAGGTTCATTTATTTCCCCACGTAGAAATGCATACATAGTATCAGGGTTTTTCAATCTTCACCCGTCTGTGGGTCCAATAATTCCTCTGGTCCAACCAGTAAGAGCTGTAAAATTGCAATTTGTGGCCTAGTTTTTATTCTATGCCTGGTGGGAATGCCATGTAGACTACCATTATATGTAAATGATATGTTTTCATCAATAAAAAGAAAACATCAATCACATGTAAATATTTCAGTCTTACTAGAAGCCATCAAGTGACCTTACATCCTAAACCCCATGTGTAGTTTCAAGCTTAGTCCAAATAAAGGAAGTCTGTCATTATGAAAATAATTATAATGAAATAATAATGAGTTGCATTTTAATAATTTCTTAATTTATCTTACACATTATGTTTTGATTTATATATTTATATAATTTAAAGAGATGATTGATGGACCAGATTATCCATTTGTTTTCATTTAAACTAACTGTGCCAAGACACTACAAAGGCCAACTTAATTTAAATTTAGGGATTGAACTAAAGGACTAACATTTGGGTTACACACTAAATATTTCTATGGAGCAGAGGGGAACTGAGAAGTGGATAAAAGTTTCCATACGGTCATCAGTACTTTTTGGTTTTAAATCACAACTAACATGTTTTTGTTTTATTTTACTGATGATAATGAGCTTCCACTGGAGAACAAATGATGACACTCTGTCCTCATCTGCCCCTTTACTCTGCAGAGTTCCTCAGGGTACAATCCTAGGCCTCATACTTTTCTCCCTATACATCTTACCTCTAGGCAACCTTCTTAGTCAGTTCAACTGCATCTCTCACCACTGTAAGGCTGACGACACACATATTTACTTTTCAGTTAAACAGAATGACATGGGGAACATTAGCACCCTCCATGACTGCCTGGCTGGTATCAAGGAATGGATGTCACTTTACTTCCTTCATCTAAACAGAAAAAACCAAGGTCGTTCTTATCGGCCCTGATAACTTTGTCTCAGACATAAAATCCTACTTCGGCAATGTTAAACCATCCACAAGAAAGGTGTTATCTTTGACCAGTATTTGAACTTTGAACCTCACATAAACAAGCTTTTCCAAACCTGCTTCTTCCAACTCTGCAACATCAAAAAAAATCAAATCAATGCAATCAACCAAATAATTAATTATTCATACCCTAATTTTTTTCCTGCCTAGACTGCTGCCATTCTCTTTTCTCCTGTGCTGTCTCAGGCAAGGAGCCCTATACCGCCTGCAACTCGTGCAAAACGCTGTAGCCAGGCTCTTAACTAGCTCCAATCGTAGATCCCATATCACACTTGTCCTCGCATCCCTTTACTGGCTCTCTGTCAAATACAGAATAGACTTCAAGATACTGTTCATCACTTACAAGGCCACACATGGTCTTGCCCCTTCATACATGTCCGACCTCTTGCAACCTTATACAACCTCTAGGCCACTCAGATCATCCGACCAAGGTCTCTTATTCATACCACGCTCCCTCCACAAATCCAAGGGTGATTGCGCATTTGCCGTAAGGGCCCCGTCCCTCTGGAACTGTCTCCCCTCTGTTAGATCAGCTGAGTCTATAAACTGCTTCAAAAACATCTCAAAATTGATCTCTTATGACTTTAATTTCTTTATGTCCTCTTTATTTGTATACGGGTCCTCCGTTTATAACTGTATATATATGTTTTTCCCTGTGAAGCACTTTGTAACTTTGTTTTAAAAGGTGCTATGTAAAAAAAACATTATTTACTTACACAGATCATACAATAAAACATGTTATTTAATGATAATTAATTGATAATTAGGATGTCATGATTTTGTCAGCATAATTTATTTAATTATTGCATTTATATTCAAAATCACACACAGTAAGGAGGCTAGACACCTTTGACTGTGTCCTCTAAGACGTCTGCTACAGTTTCAGAATCTAAATACATATGTTCCTCTGACATCGCCTCCCCCCCAAGGTCAACAGCAACATATGGCTGAATTACGTGCTACATTACTTCTTAATTCCTCTTTTTGCTTCTTCATGTCTCTGCCTAACACATAAACCCTTTGAAAACAACCTGATGTTGAATTTATGCGCTTCAATGCTCCTTACACTCTCTTTCATTCTTTATTTCTCTCTCTGATGCTCATTCGCTTACACGCAAATCCTCAAGAGAGACACATCATGGATGATAATGGTTTACCTTTAGTGTAGATACTTATTCATATCCTGAACAACAAAGTTGACCAACCAATAATCACTACATGGTGTGGGCAAACACTCCACACACATCATTCTGAGAGGTCAGAGCCTTGTGTGTAACAGGTACTACAAATCGATAACACCAAATGGCAGCTTGTAGATCCCACATAATTAGGCGGACACATGGGAGAAGGAGAGAGCTCCACTCACACAGACAGGTGAGCATTAAACAAGTGTTTTCAGCCTGCCTCTTACCATGTTTTACCAACATCCATTGCCTTCCTATCGACTGGCAAAGCTACTATCCCCCAAAGTGTTGATTGACTGGCAATTGGAGAAGATCCGAGGCATACAAATACATACATCCCAGGCTAAACAAAGCAGCTAAAAGACAGCAAATAGCAGAGGTGTAGCATGGAATGCCAATGAATGTTATCATCTATTTCACTCAATGCTTTTATCTGCGTGAAGTGATTAAGAATCTCTGGGCATACTGGAGGCTCAGACAAGTCAGACATGTCAGACATGTCAGCGCTTTTGTTTTTTTTCGCTTCTCCTGTCACTGACCCCTTGATACTGTCGCATGAAATTGACACAAACAACGTAATAACAAAACTAGAAGCAACGTTGTTGGAGGCAAAAT
Organism: Bovichtus variegatus; assembly: GCA_943593645.1. Taxonomy (NCBI): domain Eukaryota; kingdom Metazoa; phylum Chordata; class Actinopteri; order Perciformes; family Bovichtidae; genus Bovichtus; species Bovichtus variegatus. The sequence goes on from CALSCE010009442.1 coordinate 15,975,747, forward strand.
AAGTTACTGTTGGTGAAAGAAAGAAACACTATGTTCTTTTTTTGATTTTAAGTATAATTTTCATCCACGTCTCACTCCACAGTGCTTTCTAACTTCTTCTTTATCTGTAGCTACACTTGGATGTCCCAGTGATATGTTTAGCTTTCTATGTATTGGGTAACCCGTCTATTATGGAAGGTTACACACTTAAGAGTTTCCTTCCTGAGGGTATGGACCAATGGCCATACCCTTAGCATTGAGTAATTTAGTAGTTTTGTTACTTAAACCTAACCAAGTAGTTTTGGTTCAATTCACAAATGTCTGATAACATTCAAAGCTGGTGAACTATCCTCTTCAGCATTGAAGGAGCATTGAAGTCACTTTTATTTCTTTTTTCTCTCACTTACTTCAGGTGCGTATGAATGGTACTATGTTGATAAAGCATAGGACCAATAATACACAGTCATTCACAAAACTCTCTGTCTAAAAATCAGGCTTCAGAACATACATTTCTAAAGGTAAAGAAAGTTATGGCAATTTTTGTGGGAAGAGCCCACTGTAGTTTCCTTTGTTGCCTGGTATCGTGTAGACGTGACAGATTGTTCAACAGGTATCAAGGGAATGACATTTCATGCCATAGAAAATCCATGAAATGGTGATTTGTATTGGGTGGGAGCAGGTGAAATTATCTCCCCCGGAAGCAGTTATCTTTGCTTGTTTGACATAATAATATGTTAGGACTCAGTAGTGAATGGAATGACATCTTTAGATGGTTATTTTTTGTCGAACAATGAAGGATGGATGAATCAATCAAAGGAAGGAGGGAGGGAGAACCGCTCAGTGATTATATGTCCCTCTTGTACATTGCTGTAATGTGATTGTCCAACTACCAATCCATCTAACATCACCATGTGTGTCAAAATATGGCCTTTGAAACTACAGGGACACCCTTCCTTTTCAACTATTGATATGGCAACAAAATGGTATACCTGTTGCTCTGGGGTTTTCATTGTGTGTTTGGCAGCAGGAACTAGCTCTCCATCTCTGTCGCTACTGCTTTTGTCTTCGTCTTGAAATCAGTTGAGGGTTGTTGCTTGCTTCATATATACTGACATGATGGCAATTAAACTCGTTTTTTGGGCTTCCAATTGTGCATCTGTGTCTCCAAACTTTGCTAACCCCTCTTATGTTGAGTGGACAGTATCACTTTTTATAAATAATTATCTCCTGTTCAAACTCTACTAATGTCATGACTCATATGGTGTCATAATTGGTCAATTAAGCACTACAGCAGAGACAGCATACTTTAAAATCACTCGAAGAAGCATAATCTGTGTTTGCTTGTTACTGTATTGATTTGAGATTATTTGAACAATCATAAATAAAGTATAGTCAAAGCAACATATTGCCTCTCTGTCTTTTAATTCAAGTTGATTAGTAATTGATCTGAATTGAACTTAACTTTGGATGCTACCAATTCTCCATTGATATTAACAAATGTGTCAATATATGTGTTACCTGTTCAGACCCTGGCACCTATTTAACTGAAGATTGACAAATCCAGTTTTTTTTTAACCATGGGGAAAACCATGTATAATCTAGTGCCTGTGATGATCACATTGCTTTCCATACAATGCATAGCCATCCCTCCACCAAACTCTAGAATGATATAAAATGTAACTTCCGTTCATATATGATGTCATCTGGTAACTGTATGTCAGTTTTGCAAAAGCTACTTTCCTTGGAAACAAGTTGTCAACACTGTAAGCACATTTTCCTGTCACACTCAGATCAGAGCAAGTCATGTGTGAGATTCCCACATCGCTAGATAAACATAAAAAAGTAGTAGCTAAACAGCTTTCACTAAAATGATTAGTAAGAAGAGAGAATAAACAAAACTTGCAGCACCACTCTGTGCATGTATTTGTATGCTGAAACAAAGTACATTCATCTGGAAACAAGACTGTTTTCCTAACCCAGGGGTGTCAAACTCAATTTAGTTAATGGGACACATACAGCCCAATTTGATCTCAAATGGTCCACACCAGTAAAACTATTGCATAATAACCTATAAATAAAAACCCCTATTTCCCTTTCTTTTAGTTTAAAGAAGTACATTCTAAAATGTTCACGATTAATGAAAAATCCATTTACAAAACATATGATGAACGGCCTGAGACGTCTCACTAATCTCTCGGCTGCGACTAAAAGCAGACTGCTGTTTCCTCAAACCTGCCAACAATCAATTTATCTTCTCTGTTCTCAGTTATCCTTGCAAGTTCTTGTATTTTTTGCCATGATGAGTCTGATAGTGGTGCCGAATATAATATGTTTTGATACTTGGAATGAATGACTTCTCTGCAATTTTCCCACTTTACAAAGTCATCCAGTGGGCTGGATTGGAACCTTTGGCGGGGCTGGTTCTGGCCGTATGTGAGGGTTGTATGTTTGAGACATGTGCTACTACACAAGGTTTGATATATCTATACCGTTGCCTGGGTCCTGAACATAGAATCCGCCCACTCAATCGAGTTGACCGATTTATCTGGCATCATGACATGAAACAACGGTTTCTCGATTAAAAAACTATTGAGCCAATGATCGCCGGGCATCTTAGTTTGTTTAAACTTCTCTCCTTTCACACTGCCTAATATCAGACTGAATTGTCAACTACTTACACTCTGATTCCAGTCAACTTGATGGATCGAGTGGACTCAAAGGTCTGGTCCCAGGCAACTCCACTATTAAAACCCCGGCAAAACTGGTATATTGGCATGGCTACGATTTAGATTTAAAAAAAAAAGAAAAAGGGCTGGCATCTGCACCAACGCTGCATGTGTGGACACCACACACGTGAGTTATGCAGCAGTTTAGCAAGGCAGCCGTCACTGGCTGCTCCCGCAGGCTGTGTTGCCCAGTGAAGTCAGACTGAAAATGCAAAAGGAGTGTAACAACTTGACAATTCGGTCTGATATCAGGCAGTCTATGTGCTGCTTCAACACCCGTGTTGTATATGCATTCCATCCAAATAGATGATGAAGACCTAACAAACAAAACAAAACACAACCCTAAGGGATTTGAGTTAAAGTATCTTTTTTCAAGTATTTCACTGTATGTTTCGTTATTTTGTTTGGCCACAAACAATAGAACAGCTGCCACCAATCTGTTGCTAACAACTTCAAATAACTTTGGAATTGTAACAAGTTAAAAATAAAATGAAATAAATGTTTATTTATATAGCACACTATCACAAATTACAAATTTGTCTCAGGGTGCTTTACAATCTGTACAGCATACGACACCCTCTGTCCATCAGTCAAAGTTGTTTCTACTTCGACTATTAATTGGTTGTTGATCTGTAAGCATCTGCCAGTCATTTGTGAATAGGCTAGGAACTATTTTGTGCAACTTGGACTACATAAAAATATATAAAGTAATGTGAATCAAAATAACAATAAATCAACATAATTTTTCAGTTTATTAGTCAAAAATAAAATGATGTGATAACATACATTTACTCTATATCATGGGATTGGAAATTACCTGGATATACTGAACTAAAATGAACCTAAACCTCAAATACCTCTCACCAAGTTCAAGACATTTGTACAGAATACCATTTTGTTGAGATTGTATGATTTAAAAAAAAATGCGTCTGAAGAAGCCGCAGATTTGGTCTGCCATCTGGAAAACTGTTTGCATGAGTCAGTCTATTGATCAGCTCTGCATAAGAGTGCCATGTTGATCAGCGGTTGGTCTTGGTTACCATGGCTATGTAAGTGCATTATAAGTGGTGCTCGTATATATTATCCCAGCATTGAGCTTTCCAAAATTAGATAATATGCTGTGTATAAGCTAAAAAAATCAATGTGTTAGGCATTAATAAACATTATATTGAACCATAAATTGTCCATAGTTCCACAGGTAAATTTAGTATGAACATGACAGTGTGAAGAAGGAAAAAGACTAATAGGACTCTCCTGGAAACTTCAGAGGTAGGATATAAATCTCTCTTTACTAAAGCATACAAGAGACGCAAGCTGGGCTTGCATTCATAACATTTTCATCTCCCATTACAATATTGGCCTTTCGAGTAAATGACCTTCATGTTTCAAATGTGACAAGCAGGTCTGCAGCTAATGCATGGATTATTCTCTCATGCAATATTACCTCTGTTCTCATTCACAGAGGACACTACTTGATTTTGGTCAACAGCAAAAGTTCTCTTGTTATCTCAAAATACAGTAAAAGCACACACAGGGAAAATAGTTTGCTCTCTGTCTTTGAAAAAAAAAGTCCCTTTATCCTTTAATAATACAGCATGAAGTCAAGGTAACATTATAATTTTGCAAGGACATGTTGGTCTAAGTAATGTCCATTCAATTTGAAACTCATTTACCACCATACATTAATACTGTACTGTATGTCACATAATAAAACACAAACATATACTAGCAATGAGGACATCGTAGAAATGTTTTACATCAATGTAGTTTTGAAAATGAAAAAAATTAATGAAAACTGAACACGTTCGATCGGCAGCAAATTGGAGTGTTAAGAGGGCAGCCCAAGATATGATCAATATGACTCATCTGATGCAGCACAAGTCCTTGGAATGGAGTCATGGTATTGTCTGGAGTAACGGGATGGATTGTGGCTGGGTGATCTGGCCAATCTGCAAACCATTACTATAAAAAATAAAAATAAAAATAGCGCAGCCTCAATGATCAGGTCCCTCTCTGTAAAAACGCAGCTTGCACTAGATGTCTGTTAAACTCAGCATGTTCAAACTATTTCTTGGCATTCTCCATGCATCCAAGTAGGGCCATCTGTTTCAAGGATTACTTTAAAATGCAAGTTGTGTGTGAGATGAACTTGCGTATGGGCTGGAAGAATAGAAGACGGTCTGTGTGTAAACCAAGTAGCTGCCATGGTTGACAGTGGAAGCCAACGCAGAGATGAAGGACACAACACTGTATCAGATTTAATAAGGAAATAGTGATTTATAACACTACGTTAATGATAGTAAGGATAGTATCTGCACATTTTGAAGTCATGAATAGCATTGGTTTGTTATATTAAAAGACGTTAAATGCTTCTTGAACATGTCATCTAATACAGATACCGAGCTCTCCTCTGTATTACATTTCTTTCATTGAATAATGGTGCCAAAGATACAATATGTTCCTTATTCAAAGGGATACTGAAAGCTTTCCAGGATGTCTCGCTGAATACCAAAGGACAAAAAAAAAAAAAAATTTAAGATAAGCAATATTATCATGAATCCTTATCTTTTATAGCTCTTAAGAAATACCTTAAAGTTTTTGAAGTAGGCTGGATTCTGATTGGATTCTTGAAGGATTTTCATGTTGAATTAGCAAAGGATACAAAGCTCAACAAGGTCATAGTGAGCCTGTTCTTACAACCCAATGAAAAACAAATTGTTCCTCCACTCTATTCTTCTTCCCGCCTTTGTGTCCTATTTCTTGACAATAGCTGTCCCAGGCAGATTCAGCAGTAAAAGGCGAGGACACGTTATAAAAGGTAAATAGTTTGTCTTTACTCTATAGGCTTCCTGCAGGAGGTTCATACTCACACAATACATAAGAAATAAACTGAAACCCCAGTGCACAGATAAATTCAAATATGAAACACTTGACTCTGAGCCGCTTGTATATGTAAAGTGTAATACATCTGTTTAACAACATGATGTTTCATTGTTACAAGATGATGTACTATTAGCACACTGAAGAAATCCTACTGCTAATTCCTAAAACAATAGTTGATACTGGTTAAAGCTCCACTGAAATAGTTGATGTTAAAGAAACAACTAAGATGGAAACACTGTCAAACTTTGCTTAAACATTTGTTTTACTACATAGCAGACAGCAATGGACTGATGCAACAGTGTAACTACCCCCTACAAGCAAACTAGGCATGACTTCCTTTTTTTTTTCTCTTTTAAACTTGCTTGTGGATTACATCATCTCGACAACTCAATGAGTGCATTCTAATATAGTTTTCAAAGGTGACAACAGAAGAAGATATTGATACCAGATGAGTATTTTACAAAGGAACAGATCTGTACAAGAACAGTGTCTAAGTCCCTCAACAGATGCTGCAACTCTTTGTAGCATGGAAATATACTATTCATAAAGTGCGAGCATTTTATCCTCGTCGTATAATTTTCATCTAACCAGGAGAGACATTACCGTACAGTGGTACTCATTAAATAGACTCTTGTACTCGCAGACCACCAGAAACGCCACCTGTGCAAAAGATTCTACTACAAGGATCTTTTCAATTTCCACCTTTCCATAAAACACAATTCAGAGGCACAATCAGACTTTTGATAGAACTGACACTGAAGTCAGAAAAAGACGCAAGACGTTTCTAAACGTATATAAAGAGAGAAATAATAAAGTTGTCCGTTTGCCCTACAGAAAAAAAAAAATAACGTCTGAATATTTCTTTTACGCATTTTTCAGTGTGTTTAAGTCAATTTGTTTCCCTTGACATCCCCAAGGTCCTGTGTTTTTTCATCTTCTGCTGTTTCCCGCAGTGTGATTTCCATGGCACCATTGGTGTCGAGAGAAAAACGTATGTCAATCTGTGCTGTAAGGCACTGCCCTACCTTTAAAGCTATTATTTACACAGTGCTATACATCATGACATGGTATGGTGCTGCCAATGTGATTAATCCCACTATTCACTGAATAAATGAAAGGTACATTAAAGTGCCACCATGTTTAGAGTTGATTTAAAGCATTTAAAGTGTTTAATTTACAATTTATTCCTGTGACACTACTTGAATGTAGTTTGGATGGCCGGTCGGCATTCATTCCTGTTATCATTAATATAACTGCAGGCATAACAACCAGGGAGTAACACTGCTTTTGTTTTGTGACTTAACATTTACACACGAGGAAGCCTTGTGTGATGCACTGCTCATTCAAAAATGCCAAAGATGTCTATGCCAATATCGTGATAGTCCTGCTAATGTGTCTGAAACATAGTGGCAGACACACAACAACAGCTGTGAGTCTTGACACTGTTTGGGTACATCATGAATTTAGTTGTGCAGGACACGGCCCAGAGCATGCCAGCTTGTCACGACAATATGAAGAGTGAAAAGGGCTTCTTTGCAGTCCATCATGGGAAACTACCACAACAGCCATTGAGGTTTTGGAGGATTTTCTTTGTCATGACAGGAGTTATGCAGGATAAGAAGCAAATTGCTATACCCCTGCACAGGATTGACACATATTTCACATTAAAACTGATGCTTATCTTTTCTCCCATACTGAGACAGCAAATGCAGCTCTTCAAAACAGCAAACTGCAACTCGGCAAAATCAGTCAAATGTGTGACACAGAGGATATGGATGAAGCTTCTCTGGTGGTATGAAGCGTTTAGAAAAAATACAACTGCAGTACAATGATTTAAACCTATACAGCCCTTCTCTACCAAGACTAAAAAAGTTAAACAACTTACACTGAGAAAACAAAGGGTTTAAAGTAAAGTTTGGTATTTTAAAACCCCAAGACATTTTTGACCTTATAACTGTTTATGTCTTTCAGATAAATGTGCTATTATCAGAAATACTTTTCAAGAAGAAAAGTGATGAGCTGCGAAAAACTGACATTGACACTGATATGAACAATGACTGAAGGAGCTCGCCAAAGGGTGTGTTTTATCTGAGTAGAAATGCCTTTGTTACAGGAGAGGGATCTTAAAATAGAAACAAGACCAGTGATTCTAAATATTATGTCACTATACTCAAGTTCAATCCATATTTGTGAAACTACATGACATGTTGCCAAAACCAGAAACAGGAGATCCAAAGGCTTTGTCAAGCGAAGAAAGTGTCAGCAGTCGGTGTTGTGGAGAAGCAATGTTGTGTTGGGGCCTATTTCTAAATGTCTATATTCATATATCCATGTCTATATTTCTGCTGTTTTTCTTTCAATACACACATTGTTCAGTGTCATCACTGGCTTGGAACCGTTGGATGTTTACTCCACTGTGGGATAGAGTCCAAATCCAAATGGCAATTCAAATGGGACAATCCAAGTGAATGGCATGAGTTTCAATGGCTGCAGCTCTTTAAAGCACTTGCTCTTGGCATTTTACATTATATTAAATGTACGTTATCCCTTTTAAACTTACCTGGATAGTACTTCAGGTAACTTTGGCCAAGCACAGTGACAGCATAGCGATGACCCACCGTTGCTGAGAAAGGCAATGTGATAACATTTCTTATTTAATTTTCTTAGGTTTGCTTTTTTTTATATCCTGACATAACCAGTGTTCAGTGATAACAGCAACAGTGTCCTGCAGTTTTAGGAAATAACACTACACATTTGGGACCAGTTCGTATTACATCTTGAGTGAAACACATGGGCTAGGGCCGAAAAGACTTGAGAGACAGGCTAAAGGCGGAAATATGCTCAATGTGCCGTCTCACTACATCTAAGGGCAAGTGTTCATTACTGAGAAGGTGGGCAGAAAAGCTAGCTGTCATCGAGAGATAGAGGGACAGGATTAATTATATAAATAGGGATAATGGTGCACTTATGGCCAATCTTCCCTCAAAGATATTAATTTGTACACGCCAGGCAAAGTGCAGTTGTCTGAAGAATGAATATCTGCCTTTAAGTACAAAAAAAAATGTGAGAGGCAGCATGATGCTCCTGTAGCTGGTGGACAGTGAAACCCTAGAGTTCAATTTATGGAATGAATCGAACCATTTCCATCCAACATCATCTTTTAATGAAACACACTTAATTGCTGTCTTACTGTAGATGAGACGATCAATATTACTTTAATTTCTGTTCATTCAGTTGACAAATCTTAATTGGCTTAAAACAAAGCGAAGCAAAGGGAAAGTGCTATCCTCGCTAAATGTTTTCCAACAGCTCCAACGCTTTCTTCTTTACATGGTGTACCTGGTATATTTGAAAATGGAGCACATTATATTGCAACTACATGTTGCATATTGTAAGCTAGAGAGTCAACATCAAAGAGTAAGCTATTTTGGTTGTTTTACTGTGAGGACGACTGAAACGATGTGTCACTGCACCAAGCTGTCGATCTTCAAATAGCTGTAATGTGAAAGCTAGCACATTTGTAGGACAGTTTGGAGTTCTTGGAAGACATTTTTGTTCACTTTTAATAGAAGCCTGGGCAAGAAGACAAATAAATGAATTCCAAAAAAAAAACTTTCATTGCTGTACCCCTCAGCATAAATATAAGTTCCTATGTAACATTTTCAACAGGTTTCTAAGTTACCAGCCATGGGTGTAGCAACCCAACTCTGTAATTTGTTTCCCAATTGTGTGTGCTGTGCACTAGGAGGTATGACTGCAGCTGGCTGTTACTATGTTATTAAGTTACCTTTCTCTTTCTGATGCTCCTGGCCTGTTTCTGGTCCAGCATAGGTTGTCCTGGCAATCACTGTAAAACATCCTGGAGCAGTTCTTTGATTGGCCTACCAGAACAGCACTCTCGGCTGTCATTTCTTATTTGGGGAAGAGAGGATGTTCATGCCCACAGACAGGACAAGATTTGATTGGAATAACAGTGGTGTGCACCGGGCGGGCTGAAATGTCCATCTTGACAGTGACTGCAGGATGCTTGCCTGACATGCAGCTGAAATGGCAGCCAGCCACATAGAGAAACCACCATCCAATGATTTTCATTCCAATTTGTGAATGTAAACATGAAAAACAATGTGAATCATAGACACTGAGACTCAGGATTAAAAGATTGTTGTTGGTAAAAACACAAGAACATCCAAAGTATGAATTTCTTCACTGAAATCTAGTTTCCATCGTATCAATTTGTTGGTTTTCAATAGGGGGATTCCAACTATGGTAGGGACTAATGATTGTGGGTATGTGTGTGAGATCACCGGATAACAAAGGGAAAGAAATGAAAGGGTTTTGCATATTTATACCAGGTTCAAAAGACAAAAGCCAGCAACAGAACCTTGCCAGCATTATTAGTCTGATCCCACATGTCTTTCATTATTCTAACAATATTATTCCTCTATTTAAGATAATAATGAAGAAGATCATTTCTTATTTTTCCTCTTTTTTTTGTTCCAATCTCTTTGACTTCTTTGGAGTGTGCTGGTTACATGAGTGTCCCTAGAGTGTGTTTTTAAACACAGCTTGTCAGAGTCTGGAAAACGTCCAGTGTCACGCGTGTTTATCATAACGCACAAATGAATTGAAGATGTTCTGTTTTCCACATTTATGATCAATATCCACATGCGTTTCTGCTTGAACACAGGAAACGTATCGAAGACAGACTGTGACACACTTCTCCAAAGGGCAACTACCCCACGACGTTGATTAATCAGTCTCATTGAAATTATGTCACATGTTCTTTATTTTCTCATACAGAGTGCAAGCAGAACAGATGGTATCACGGAGTAACATATTCTCATTAGGAGGTCCCGAATCTGCATATCTGAAAGGGAAAACGAGAGAAAAGGGCCGAGGGAGGGGGGAAAAATCCTCAGAGTTTTGGCACAGATCAACACTCTGACCTTCTGTCCAGTCTGCTGGCCGACAGGCAGGAATGAAAGGATAGAGCAGGGAAGGAAAACTGACAGCCTCTCAGTAGCAGAGAGCTCCAAATCTGAGTCGGCCTAATCAGTAATCACTGATATGTTGCTTTCACCTTTTACAGGCATTTGTTATGAGAGAAAATCAATAAGCAGCAATACTATCCATACAAATATAAAGGCTGAGTCTCTACTGTAACTATATTGACAGTAAACACTATTGCCATACTACTGGAGCGTGTTTGTGCATGTGTTTGAGTGTAAGGGGGTGGGTGGAAGAGAGCACTGCTCGTGTATAACAACACCCAGCAGAGCATGGGGAATCAAAGAAACTATCATCATTCAGTTCATTACCATTCAAAAATAAAACGCATTTGAAAACACATTCTGAAGCTGCTTACATCCAACTTCTTGAAAAACATAAAGTTTCACTGATTATTAGAATGTTAACAGAGACATTATTGAAAAGAATCGTCTTTCTCTTCAACTCAGCATGGGTGTGCGCCTGAAAATGTGCACCTGTGTTTGTGCGTTTGTGCGTTCTTTTCTAGGAGGAAGTGGCGCTCCTCTGTATACCTAACACTACCTGGCAGCTAAATGGCACGGCATGTACCTTGACTGATGTGTCAAAATGGGAAGACGGTTGTCTGCTCCAATCACTGTCTCTGTTTCAAATTCATTGCATCGCTTACAGCAGGTTAAGTTGGTGTTTCTTACCGTGACAAGTAGCTACAATAGTGGAATCTTTGCTGCGACAACATCATAGCCATATAGGTCATGCCTGCTCTCAGTGGGAGTTGGACTCTGCCAAGGTTGTGCTTCGTCACATAATCTCTTTGTGACTTTCATGGGCAGGGTATCAAGCGTCAGTGAAAATTAGAAATTGTCCAGTTTTGCTGTGGCAGGATTGCATCTCTGCTTTTTGCAGATAAAGTAGTTCTGCTGGCTTCATAAGACAAGGAATGCCCAGTGCACGTTCCGGCAATTTGTAGCCTTGTGTAAAGCAGTCGGAATAAGGATTTAGACCTATTGAATTTAAGGGCAAGGTTGCCTATCGTAAAAACGTACATTCTTTCTTCTTTTACATTCTTTAACATTTGTTGCTGCTCCGAGTGAAGGTGCACAATTATCTTCGGGTATCACAATTTCGGTTAAGATGGAGCACAACAACAACAACAACGGTCAAATCAGTGCAGCAGCTGCATTTATGCAAGCCAGGCCGTGGTTCTGAAGAGAGAGCTGAGCAGAAATGCAATTAACGCACACACAATCTATTGTATGTCCTTGCCCTTACCAATGCATACAAACTTCTTTCTGTAGAGACCGAAAGTGGAAGAACATAGACACAAGCTCCTGAAGTTAGTTTCCTACACAGGTTGTGTACACGTATGCATAAAGGCAATGTGAGGAGCGCAAATATCCTGAAATAGCTCAGAGAAGAGATTCTGCTCATTTGCATTGAAAAAAGCCAGTTGGGGTGAACCAGGCATTGATTAGGATGCCTTCCAGGCACCTCCATGTGGAGGCATTCCAGCAGAGCAAGACTGGCTTAGAAATGCTTCTGGATTTCCCATGAGTAGGTGGTGAATGTGACTATAGGGCAAAGGATTTCTGGTTTAGTTTCCTGTCACTACAACACAGACCTCAGTTATGTGGTTGAAAATGGTTGGATGATTATACACAACTGAATTGTGCATTTGATAACTGACAGCAATCATTTGTGTCTGCAGCTCTTTCGCGATCCTCCGGCTATAGTTTCTCAACATTGAATTGTCTTCATGCCTCAAGTCCGACAATCTGCTCCGTCATTGAAGAGATCCACACTGGACATACTTCCTGTGTCCGTTGAAGACATTGAAAGTTCTGCAGGAAATAATAATGAGTGCAATTATACACAGGTACCACTGCGGAATGCATACGACCACCTGGTCTGCAGAGAAGCTGCAGCCTTTTTTTTCCTCTACATGCCTCTGAATCATCACTAATCAATTGTGCAGGGACGATTATGATATATCCTTCTCACCTCACGTCTTTGAGATAATTCCCTCAGGCCAGAGGCTAACGTCTATGAAGATGAAAGCCTTGAACGACCACAAACAGGAAACTGGACCTGTAGCTATACAATGAATCCTATTTTGATATGTTAAAGCTATCGGGGATGAAGTAGCGCTTCAGCAGCATTTAGCAAACAAGACTGACATGAAGGATAATGCAAATAGCACAACCCCGACCATGATCTAACAAGCACCTGTGTCCTGTGTTTTGTTTTTTTCTCCAGACCCCAAAGCCTCCGGAGAGAAGTGACTTTAGGCCTCAGGACCTGCCAGTGGGAAAGTGGCCTTGCAAAGCCCTTGTAGTTGAGTCTGACTCTGTCTCACATAAGAGTCACAATAACAGCCACAAACCACAGGTTCTCTCAGGTAAAAGTCAGACAGTTAGAAGCTTTGGTGCCAGCGGGCCAAAGTATAAACACCAGTACTGACTGTAGGAGAAAAAGCAGACCCCATAACTATCTCTGACCCCTTTCACTGTGAAGGAGAAAAAGGGAAACGGGCTATTTTTTTTCTCTGTAGCAGCCGTCACTGAGGTGAAAATAAACAACCAAGGGTGTCAAGGGGAATTTAGTCTGAAACGGGCATGTTTTCTTGGTAGAGATAGATACATTTCCATGAAACTTATAACTGATACTGTATACTACTTGTTCTGTTTAAGTTTTTCTTCAGCATTCTCAACATTTGATTCACTTTGGCTACTTCCAAGGTAAACGGAAAGATCCAACATTTTTCCAACCATCCTTGAATTTTTAATCCCAAATATGACTATTATACTTGAGGATCTATGTCGGTTGCCACTCAAAAGATCCAGAGCAACTACTATATATGTAAATATGCAAGAAAGTTTTCCTTGATCCTTAAATCAGAGTTGTCACCAAGTTACTTAGAGATGGCAAGCGCAGCGTATTTGTGCACATTTTTGAAACATTGCATTAGTGACTTACATCAACATCCTTGTTGCATCATTATCTTTTTTGGACACCGGCTTGATACCTTTTTGCTTCAAACATTTCATCCAGTATATATCACTTGAATCTCACTGAGTAGCTACTGGCCCACCTCCTAATCCCCTCACAGTTTTAGAGAAAAATAATCTCTAAAAAGCCAATACCTTTTATGATCCACCACAACATTTTAGAGAAAAAACTACAGTCCTCAGACAGTCCTGCAGGCAGCCCTGATCTCTGAGTCTTCTTTTAAGATAAGTAACTGCTGTACAATAATTTAATCTTTTCAAACCTGTGTGGCAATCAATACAATACACTCTGGCATTTTGCCTCAAAACATGGGAGGGTAGGACCAAAAGAGTACTTGGATTGTTTATGTCCCAATTCACCAGCAGACCTTTCTAAGTAACACTAAGCAAGTCTCCATTATCACCTAATCCCTTGCAGTGCACTGCATTGGCCTTTCCACTTATCTGTTATTGTTACACAATCTACTATATGTCTCTGATCGAAAACCTAAAAACGCCTGGAAAATCTTTTTAGGCAACTAAATATTTACCGATCTAAACAAATAAGTCAGCAGATCATACTTTCTTTCATACTTTCTGTAGCTAATTATAGCTCTAAAAGCTGTTTTATACTTATGAAAAGGGGGACCTAATCTATGTACAATATAGTTTTACTTCTTTAGATTGCTCTTAGTCCTTTGGCTGGCCTTATTCCGTTTTCTGCTGCAGCAATACTTTTACCAGAACTAGATGTGATTACATAACCCTTTTCTTTTCAACCTCCCCGCTGCACTGGTTATTAAGCTCAGAAAGTGATTTTACATATTCTGGAGATTATTTTTAAGGCACAACTTTATCTGGCTGCTGGCTATAATAGACCCTTTAATCCTGTAGGAGCCTGTGCATTGCTTGAGACTCAAGCAAGCTAAAAGATAAAAAAAATGTGTACCCCAAATGTTTTCCTAATAATAGCAATAAAAATAATAATAATAAGCATAAAACTGCTGATTATTGACAGATCCTTTGATAGTCTGAAACTGTAGCATAACCGTCCAATGCCTATCGCTGCCTTTTCATGAAAGTCTGAAAATCTCCAGCCTTTTAGCTCGTCTATGATAAAAAGAAAATTTGTCAAGGGAGGCAGAGAGATGTCGCATCCGCCCTAATTGCATAATTTTGATGGCTCTGATCTACACTTCTGTGGTTTGTGTACTTTGTGTTCATGACTTTTATATCTCTACCCTTCATGGATGGCACAAGATAACATGTTCAGAGAAAGGTTTGTTATAATGGGAAAGTTTTATTCTTGAGTTGTTTTTATTTTACAAAATGTCTTTTGCTTTTCCCTCCAAAAAGATTAGTCAATCTTGTGTTGGATGACAGGAGAAGGACCATGAATTATAGAGCTGCAAGAAATCTCTGCATCCTAAAGCCCATTCAGGCAGGATGAGAACAGAATCGTGCCAGCCAGTGTGAAAGTCGCAAATATGTTTAATTTATATTCAAACTGAAGAAACCTTGAACATGTGGCACTGAAAATCCATTTTGTTAATATTACTTAAAGTACTATAATTCATAAATCAGCATTTTATTAATCTCAGGCAGATCACATTATAGATATGAAAAATGGATAAAACAACTAATAGATTTGAATGTAATGGCTTTACTGAAGGTAGGAGTGCTTTGTTGTCTCCTGTGCTTTCTTTTCCCTTGCCTTCCATATTTCAGAACTGAATATCTTCCAATTCTGATACCAATCCTGACTCAGTAGAGGAAATCAGAACTGCCATAACTTTGCAGCTGTCCAGAGCCAGATGATGTTCACCAGTGGCTCATTACAGCTCTAATCGCATACCATCTCTTCACACCTGTATAAAGCTTCATGCTGGCTCCATGGTTTACCTACTTGCATGACTATTCCTGAAGAAAAAAAAAATAAATGTCTCTGACAACCTAATCCTTAAATTTAAGCCTGGCACTGCTGAGTCTATGCAAGTATTACTTTTTTGGGGGGGAGGCTTGTGGACAGGGTAGCAGGAGTGGCAGCAAGCGCTTTTGCTGACCACAACCTGCTAAGTTATTATTTATTTATTTACTTGTCAAGTCATCGCTGGTTCACTCTGGTATTTTGACAGCCACCTTATTTGGAGCATGACAAGTTTTATTTAAATAGACATGGCACAGGAATGCAAAAGAAAAAGAAGAAAAAATTGCCCAATTTCACCGTTTGGACAAATGTAATCGGTGTCAGCGTTATGTACAAATGTGTTGTACACACTTTTTTTCCTTTTGTCAAGCAGTTAGAGCATCCACAATTGTGTATATAGTATACATACTAGTATATAGAGTGTGTGGCAGTTGAGATTTAATAACATGATATTATTTGTGTTGAAGTGCTTGCCATGGACAGAAGAATTGGCCTGCCTCTGCTTCCATTTCTCCATTTACAAGTTGTAATGACATGTATTTATAGCTGCTCACAGCAGGAATCTACACAAAACAATAGGGGGCTCTTTAATTCCCATCATGGCCAAAAGCTTATAATGACCTGAGTGGAGCTCTGATTTCACCAAAAGCTTGTGTCTTTACAATACAAGTAATTGGCTTTAAGAACATGCATAGGTCAGCAAGTGACACACACATGGTGCTCATTATTGCCTACAAACTATATGCGGTAGAGCTGTGTTTTTTCTATGCACCATTTTAAAGTGTTTTTATTGGATAGTTTACATCTGCTAGAACAAAGAGCAATGTGCACGTATTTTAGAAAACAAAATCTGCTTTTTTTGGCTGAAATGCACGTTAGCAAGTGTATTGTTTTGTAATGGACACCTGGAGGATGTATGACGAGCCTGTGAAACTATTCCAGGAATAATGTAACCAGAAGAATTTCATGGATAATTAATCCCTGTGTGAGCGCTAGCAGAGCCATGGCCTGTGTGCAGTATTCTTCATTGTCCCTACTGAGCACTTTGCCATCACTACAATCACTTAAAAACATTCACATTTTGCACTTCTGGTCTTGTGTCTCTAGTTTTCCTGGTTCTTCCTCAAGGTGGTAAATTAGCAGAACAAACAGTGCGGCTGAAACTGAAACACATTTCCTGATAACTGAAAGAACATTCCAGCAGAAGCCAGTGCAGATGTAACACAGCCATAAAGAAATGTTCTGCCACATTGCTAATTGATTCACTTTCTACTAAAAGGTCAGAACTTTACAAAGTCCACAATGGATTAATATAAATGCCTCCAAAACACCAGCTTTCAAATCAGTAAATATCTCTCATTTTAGATCATGCCTTAATGTTTCAACATGTTCACCTTTTTGACATGCCATTTATGCATACAGGGACTACACCTAACTTTTTTTTATAAATGTGCCTTAATGCCACCACTAGTTTAAAGTCACATTTTTTGAGCATGATTGCTTTACACATTTTCACCAAGTTCATCTTAAGTGGTTTCAATGTACTGCACGTCTTGTATAATGGTTCTCAATACAAACCAAAAAAAACTATTAAAGTATATTACTTGAGTACACGCAACCATTTTAAATGTATTGCGGAGCAACATAAAGAGTCTTGGCTTTCCATATGCCATTAGCTACCATGGGGCATACATATTCATCAGGAGTTGCTATGGAACAACAGTTCACAGAGGAGCAGAATAGAGATGACATCAGAACAATACAAATGGACAGACAACTTTTTATCCAGCACCACCCAAGGCCCCTATTTGAATTCCAAACAATCCCTTGTTCCGTTTTTCTCTTTGCCTTGTTGATCTTTCACCGATGGAGGAGATCACTCCGGGGAACAGAAGACATTTTGGTTTAATTGTGTGTGATAGTCAGACTGACTGTTGATTTCCTCTTCTGTCTGTCTGCAGTTGGGTTGGCAGTGAGCAGTGGCCCATACCAAGTAACTTTGAAGAACCATTCAAAAAAGGGTGAAATAAATAATGGTGGCCTAAGCTGACCCAATATTGAGTTGGACACTAAAATTTAAGAAAATTGCACATGGTTATGAATGCAAGTGTACTACTATTCTAACACAGATTTATAAACATATTCATGTTTTAAAATAACCTAGTGAAACAAACAAGTGCAGGTACTTGCCGCTTAAAGACTTCAATTGTAAAAAACTCACATAGGAAAGGAATATTGTAGCAGAGGAATGGACGTCTGTATCCAAACAGTTTTATCCCAACTAAAATAAATATTTATGCCTTTGGGTGTCCGTTTTGGCTTACTTGTGTTGTTTCCTTACTGTGTTGTAATCAGATGCCTAAATGACCACTATCAAAGTTAACCATACAAAGATTTACTCTAATCATTGTCAAATGAATCATTTGAAAACCCATAAGCTGTAGCTCCCCTGAGGCATTTGCTCTTGGTTCATTAACATGTTTACCCTTTTGCTGCTTCTGATGCAACACTTGATTGTATTGTATTGTTGAAAGAGGATTTTCTCAGGGAAAGAATGCCCAAGAACCCCACAATTGAATGTAATGAAAGTCTGACATGGCTAATTTAACCTGCTGTAACGGAAACAATTACTTTTTTTCATCGCATTAGGATTTGTCATCACAACAAATGTCCCATGATAAGTGGAAAAGCGATGTCCTGTTCTAATGTGCACAATGTGATCATCTGCATTCAAGCTCTTTGAGGGGAGAATGATTAATAATGACTTCAGGGATGAGGGCACAAGAGACTGGTATGTGAAGGGAAAAGTGAAGGGAAGGTTGTTACATTCCATCACTTCTTCTCAGATACACCAAAAGTCATTTCAGCCCCAGATCTACGAGTGCAATAAGCTTGACTGAGGTGAGTGATCATTTGGGAAACATGATGGAGATTTGGATATATTAAATTAGACTCAATAATTATAATTGCTATGCTGTAGAGCAGATTTTATGGTCCCCAAAACTGTTAAATAAAAACAGACACATTGTGACTATACATTTGTTCACCTTGAAGCTTCCATCTCTTCCATATTAATAATATTATTTTTTCTCTGAAAAGGAGTGCAGAACTTATTTTTTGCTCACTAAAGAAGAGACACTTTTCTGTCCTATCCAATCATAAATATAATTCCCTGTCTTTGTATATGCTTGATGGGGTGGACACAATAACATGAATACCTTGCAATCTACTGTAGTGCATCCAGCACATAACCACAATCTATACATATTGCCTCAAAAATAACCATCAAGTTGGAATTCTCAAGTACTGTATTAACTGTATTTTATGCTTCACTAAAGGTAGGATCTGTTGCATAGCTGTTGCATCAGATTGCATTACACTGTCAGAGGTTCTTAATTATTAATTAATAAGGACGAAGAAACATACACATCAAGTCGCTAACATCACAATACCAAATTTTTGTTTAATTTAATTTAGTACATTTATTTGTTTCCCCCTTTTCGGGTAGTGATTTCTCCTCCCTCAAAAAAGGCAGGACATCTAATTTAACAAAAAAACTACAATTGAATTTTAGCTGGACTTTAAAAAGTTAATGCTTTAATATGTCTGTTATGAAATCAGTATTGATTTGTACCAAGAGGAAGAGTCAATCACACAGAATAAGGATGTCCACACACTGCACATTGCTTTTACCAACTGAGTTTGTCTTAATTAACAGACTGCCCAGACAACTATAAATACAGGGCTATATAAGCATGAACAAAAACAATGAAAAAGGAAATTGACCAGCATGACTTATACATGATTGGTGTGTTCAGTGAAATTCAGCATGCAACATGTGTTATCTTATATTTGTAGCACTTTGACATTTGAATAATACTTTCTTCAAATACATGTTTCTGTATCATCAGTTCAATAAATCACTATACGTTTTCACCCTGTTATACTGCAGATTGTTAATGCCACATGAATTAGAGCATGGCACAGGAAACGCCATAGTTTACTGTACACAACAAAAGGCCCTTATAGATTGTTTTCACTACCACTCTAATGCTTCAAAAGGGGCAAACCTTACGCAGGCCACCTCAGTTAGAATAACTCAACGTTGACTTTAGATTTCACAAACTCCAGTCACCTGGGTGAAGGTCCTGTGTTCGTTTGACCCGTCTGTCCTCACTCTCCCACCAACCCTAAGCGGTCTTTATGTATCTTTATACTATGTAACAGGACTTCCTCCTTTGCTCCCGTCATAATAACTATGGCCGCTAGAGGTCACCCCTTTTTTGTGTTCGTATCAGTGAGCAACTACGTGAATAGATGATAACAGCATCCCGAACCTACTTGTAGGTGTAGCAGGCCCCTATTGACCCATATCCAAGAAGCTGATAACCACTAATAACGGCCATTTAATAGGCTGATATCATTCTAAGCAGGTGTCCAATGCTGCATATTGCCTTTAAAAGGTCTCTTGTCAATTACTCCTGAATTAAATCTCAATATATTATAATAGTTGAATTTAAACCTCTGCTTCTATTACTGTAAGACTCACCCAAACATGAAAATCTCTCAAATGTGATCTGAACTCCTCAACATTTCACTCCAATATTGTGTAAATCAAACCCGGGATTGCTAAAAAAGAAAATATCCTTGGATAAGTATACACTGTCCATCCAAAAGCAAAGTGTGGTGCATTGGACTATTGGCATAATAATGCCGACATAAGAAAAGTAAGTCTGTATGGGTTTGATATGGAGAAACATTGTCTAATTAACAACAAGACATTGCATTTCCCCTCAAGGGATTAATAAAGTATAAAAAAAGAAAGAAAAGGACTAACAACAAAGACAGCCTTATGATGTGCTGCCCGTTTTACATCTTTATGTCTTCTTTTTTTGACGTTTGGAAGGGAATCTGTAAACTGTGATGGAAACCTGTAATCGTGTACAGTTGCAGTGGAGATAAGTACCTCTGTGAGTCTACAGCTACCATAGTAATTTAAGCAAACAATCAATTTGAGCTAAGATGTTGGTAACTTAACAGTATGAAACTGCTTGGATGGCAGTCTCTGCTGTGTCGTTTTCATCGTTTTATAAAACTATGCAAAATTCAATAATTGTAATGTGCAAATGCATAACCTTCATGAAATACATTATTTTAAGGGGCCTTCTCTTGCTCTGAATTGATTTTTAGATATTAGTCAACGAAGAGAAGAGCTCGGATCACACACATATTAGGTGGATTAAAACAATTTAAAACGCTGCTGGTACTTCTGAGAAAATTAAGCTGGATAACCAATGTGTGAATTTTAATCCATATCCTACGGAAAAAGAATATTTCAGACAGTGACTGATGACATTAGAGATTAGTACATTTCCCACATTGAGGTGTCTACTGTGGTGGGGCTGAGATTCTGCCTACTAATCTAACATTGGATATCAGTGATACTGAGGATATTCCATTCAGTAAATCTAATATCAGAACAATACTGCATCTGCTGTTTTAGAAACACAATTAACCCTGGTCACATGCAACTTAAATACATCTTAAATATCTCCGGCACAAATCCAGCCCAGCCCATAACTCCGTACAGATCTGTGGCATTATAATACCAAATCTTGTCTGGATTTACAGCTCATACTCCGAGGAGTTTCAGAGTAAGCTTAAGTAGTTGGGGTTGGGGATATGTTCGCCCAGTAAACCTGGAATTCTATTACAGCAGTGTAAATGGGAGAAAGAGTACAGTACGTTTCCCGCATGTTTTTATTGTCTCTATACTCAACAAATACACCCTGCGGAATTAAAAAACACAGAATTAGGTGTAAATCACGAATGCATCATGAAGCAATTTGCTCCTGTAAGTATTAGTGTAGGTGATGAGGATTAATGTGTACTGCTTGAAAGATGAGTACATCTCTGAAATAGCTCTTCTGCCAATTCCTTAAAATGCAAACATTTGTGCAAAGGGAACTAATATAAATCTGCAGTATGAGACCTGCTGATAAAACAAGGCCCATAGTCACCTATAGACAAATCTTGATAAACTATCTTTCCTGTTCCACATCAGCACTCCATTATTCATTTGTTCAACCACAACAAGGTTCTAGGTTTCATCCTATGATAAGTTAGGAAAGGGGCTTTCGTAATTGCTCTTTTTTAAAAGGGAAAAGGAAATGGGTGTTCTTCCTGCCTTCGCGGTGCCTTCTAAACACCTGGGTCCTGCTGAGAACAGCCGAGCCTTTGATCTGGGCTCTAGAGAGCCTTTCTTTTTCAGCAGAATTATGGATTAGCATCAAAATGAACAGGGGAAACCATTCAGATGTTAAGTATGTTATACAGTTAAGTAGGTTAATCATGGAGACGGTAGCGGGGAGAGACACAGACAAACAGAAAACCTATTGAATTAATTGTTTAACTGTTACAGAGTTGCAATAAAGTGTGACAACTTGAGAAGAGAAGACAAGTTAACATCATTTACATCCAAGTGGGTCACATTGGGGAGAAAGGCTTTTTCTTATACTGTGTTATCCTCAGTCATGGAGACAGCAGAAATACACGAGCTATTGAACAAGATCATCATCAAACACAGAATTCAAGCCACTAAGTAAGGATTATTTAGATTCGGACTAGCCTTGACGGTTGTGTCACAGAAGATAAGGTCCATATCTTTACCTGGGTCGCTTTGAAATATGAATCCTATGAGCTAACCTCTGCAGAGTCAAATATAATCACCACATTCAGACAGCAGCATTGCTGTATTTATCATATGACCTATATTAGGAAACAGTTAGGGCCATCAGCATATTTTAGTTTTTTTAGTAAATAAATTACATAAAGTAAAATCCTTGTACAAAACAAAATGTCCCAAATCCCAGGCAAACAGAAGGCAATCCTTTCAAAACAGACATCACATAAGCCCTGAGCAAGACCCTTGAAGTGCAGCAGGGGTCCCAGAAAAGCAATTTCTCCCTTGACATCACCAACATCACTTACACCGTGTGTGCGCACTGCTCTCATATGCACATTGAACTCCAGTGTCTCAAAAGTCGTAATGATGGCGTCAAATGTGAGGAAAAACTCCCATGTTAGTGTGCAAGACAAACAAATGGCACTCCGATTCCAGTTATTTGTTTTAGCATGTTAGCGGATTTGTCAGATGATAACATAATATGAGAAATATGCCAATACACTGGAGGGATTTTTTTTCCTGAATCAATGATGAACATTTCTATCACCCTCATTGTGCAACACCTAGGACATGTTGAAAAAGCTTTTAATTCTCAGATAAGAACCAATCAGACCTCAATCGGATTCCCCCAAGGCCCGGAGGATCTAATGCTGACATGGGAGGGTAAATCAAACCTAAGATAGAGCAGCAGCACAAAGATGCTCAGTACATTTATGCAGGGTTTTTTGAATGCTGCAGTCTTTAGACAATGGGATGAACAGCGCAATTGACAAATGGGATTAACATCAGATTTACAGGATTTCTGTATCACGCATAACCATGGAATTTCTTGTGAAACTGTTGAGTCATTGGTAGTAAAATTGCACACAACATTTCTTCCCGAGCTTTGCTCCCATTATAGAGATAAACGCATTAGCTAACAAAGACGTAGACTCTTGTGTTTGGCCTGTCTGTTTAAAAAGAAAGAGAGAAAAAGAAAAAGATTTGGAGAAAAACTATTTAATTTATGGTGCAAATTGAATCAGGTAGAGATGACAAAGTTTTGCTTTGGTCATAAATTTCAGTCTCCTATTTCTGATACAATGGAGCTGGCAGCAGGATCATTCTTCAATGCACATTTTTGCACTTTGCATAATCTAATTTGAAAATAAAAAGAGTTTAAAATAGATGATGAATAAACATCCTACTTGTATAATTAGAGTTATAAACCTCAATGTAGCTCAAACTGTCCTCAGTTTGTAAGAGCGATGATAGTGATGGACATACAGTATAGTATATATAGTATAGTATATTGCATTGTGCTATTAAAGAGCATTCACTCACTGTTGTTTGTTTTCTAGATGAAGTAAAATGCATTGCATCATAAAAACAACATACTTTAAAAATAGAGTTTCAAAGGCAAACGATAAGGCTCAATAAGTCGTGGCACATAAGGCTGTTTATGTTTACACTTGAAGTTTTAGAGTGACTAGGAGCAATATGCTTTTGAGAAATAAATATACAAACCCTTAATATTTCATACAAGCCGGAGTAAAGAACTGCTTGTGCTGTGAACCCATGGAAACCTCATAACAGGAGAGCATCTCACCTTTTCATTTGTGTCCCACTTTTTAAGAATCTGCAATACAGAAAACCTGCAATCTTTCTCATTGCCGTCATTGCTTTTCAGCCAAACCCTGCAGATGATATTCACTTAACCTCTCATTCACTCGGCTTATGCGTTTCTCAAGTCATAATTGTAATAAATTCATTTCAAAATAGACCGTTATTATTGGAGAAAAGAACATGGCGAGCTGGTGAAAATAATAGACTCAAAGCACTGCAGCTCAACATTAGGGGGATAAAAGATCTTGTAGAAGTATTCCAACAAAGTAGTCAAAGACACCTATCACCCTCCGGAGAGAGGACGTAGAGATAGTGTAGCAGGGTAGGAGGCTCATGTCCTTCAGCGTCTGCAAACACACTTCTCTCCTTGTTCAATCAGTCAGTCGTGGCAAGTGCACTGCTCTTTGTGACGGTGTAGGGAGGTGGCAGAGGAAAAAAAGAACAATAAAAAGGGACAAGTTACAGAGGCAGCACTTCTCAAGCTCGGTGAAACTCCTCTGAAGCACCTTCAGCCGTGGAAATGGTAACCTCACTGTGCATCATGGAGTGCTTAAGATTGTAACTTCTGTCTCTCTCTCAAGGTTTGTCTCATCACTCTACGTAATCACATGTTCTGGATATAACTCGGTATGCTTAGTTTTTTTCTGATAATATATGGTATGTTCTGTTTTTGACAGAGATGCAGCACAGGGTTTTTATTTTATTTTATATACATACAGTACATATTGTAGCGTGCTGTGGCCACACCAAATTGCAAATGCAAATTAGTCTGGAACCTCTCGGTTCATTTTCGAGGGCCGTTGTCATCGGGTTATCAACATGAGAGGTCGATGAGAAAATTACACTACTTCTGACTTGATTTCTTACCCCAGTTAACATTTTCCTAATTAGTTTCTAGTCTCAATTGCTAGTTGCAAGTCTTCTTCAATACAGCATGATGGTGATTTTGTGAATCTGGAAATAGACAATAAAGCAGCATATGCTCTCGGGCGTGGCTATCTTGTGATTGACAGTTCGCTACCACGGCGTTGTCCAGAAAGGGTGCAGTCCGTGTTTTCGTCTTAGAACTTTAACACTTTCACAGTGCGTTTTCAGTTGATTGTAACATTTTGGTTTCCTAAAAAAATTTGTTTTTCATCATTTGGGCTGCACTTAGCTCCACCCTTCGTGTCACATCTGGTTGCAAAAAGATGGGGATGGCCAAAACCTGTCCAAAACGGAGGGGGGCCATGCGCAACTGCCAGAGCAAATAAAACATGAGCTTGGAGACTCGGTTCCCAGGCAAACCATAATCTGGATTGCTTGAGATATTAGTTACTGCATTTGTAACAAAAAGGGTCAGTTATTGAACATAATAACTTTATTGTGAATTGGCTGTTGTAATTACTTTGTAATCTCTAAACCTCTCATATTACATGTATGCTGGACAGGACATAAGTCATAATCGGTACCATAAGATTATCTGGAACCTGATTATTTCTGCATTACATTTTGGATTTTGTACCTTTGTGTTTTGCTAAAAAAAAAAAGAATAAAAAAGAAGAATTCAATCCAATGTAATAATAGAATAACCGAAGTCGCATCCAAACCCCCTGCAGAATGCTCTCTATGTTGTACATGAGTGTTGTTCCCATTGTTTTTCGTGTTTCAAACATTCTTGTACAACACAGAAAAAAAAACAGTCAAAGCTAATCGATATGAGCAATGGAGAAAGATGGAGTACAATAGCAGGTTAATGCTCTCTGGGTCCGGTGCTTTTTCACTGCACAGTGTGCTCACTCTGGGTTATATACGCATTAATGAGAGTATTTGTTGGAAAAAGAGTTCCACATTGATTGATGCTTAATGGATTTAGTGGCGCAGGAAAAGGGACAGCATATTCTGCCACTAGTAATATCTAATATCTTTCTGCTCCAGAACAAAAATAATTTTTAAATGTATAGATGGAATTGGAGGAAAATATAGATGTGGATTTACAGTGAAAATTAATTCAAGGGTAATTGTAAATATGTTACATTTCCTGGAAAATTTTAGTTTGGGAAATTATATATTCTGCCAAATGTTGGTATATACTGTATATATATATATATATATATATATATAGAACATATACAGTATGTTAGGGAAAGTGAAAGATACACTTATATTTTGACTGAAAAAAATCACTGCATGCGAGAATGTAAATGGACTGCATTTTTATAGAGCTTTTTATGCAATCTTTGCCATCACTCAAAGCACTTTACAATGCATCAGCTTTCACCCATTCACACACATTCAGAGGCTACCATACAAGGTGCCACATGCTCATCAGTGATAACCACATACACACACACACACAGTTGGCCATTGCAAGCAATTTGGGGTTCAGTATCTTGCCCAAAGACACTTTGACATGCTGACTGCAGAGACTGGGGATGGAACTGCCAACCCTCTGACTGGTGGACGACCACTCCACCTCCTGAGCCACAGCCGTGTATTATAGTCTCTTTGTTAAAGATCATCGAAATATTATCTGTGGACAAGAACGCAGCAGAACGCTGTAACCTAAATCTGTAAATGAATCAGCACCGTTTTTAATGAGAAAAATGTGGAATTTTACCAACTAACATGCTGTGGAGTAGCTTTCTATAGCTGCCGCACGGTCTTAAAAGCAATACAAGTTTAGTTTTCTGTTGACTGGTGAAGGTGACTGCTGGAGCCCCTCGGGTGCTGTCTGGTGATAATAACGTTAGATTTGTTTGTGTTAGTCATCGTCTGTCCTCTGGGGAGTTGCTGATATTCATAAATGCTTCGTAAAAGTTTGAGTCATAGACCACCTTACAAGGTACACATTTCCCTTACATACACACACACACACACACACACACACACACACACACACACAAAAAACTTCATGCTACTTTAAAGTTGAGCATATGTAGTTGTGAAGCTCACAATTAATCAATCATGGTATAAAACCCAAATATGTCCAATAGTTATTTCTAGTAATTTCCCTCCAGCTATGCAAAGCTAAGTAGCGATGCAACACAAACAATCAATACTCAAGGGATGCATCTTGAAGTAACTGTAGAAGTGTGATTATTTCATCTAGCTAGTTTTACATATGCTCACTGAAGAACCATTATTAATAGGTTTGCTCATACCTAAAATTGTGAAGGAAATGCTGCCGTTACTAAAAAGGTCTGAAATATGCAGACTTTGAAAGGTTTACAGAAGGTTTATAGTTAATACACTGAAGGAAATGTTTTTAGTCTCATATATCTTTTATATTTTATATTCTTTTTGATATATCTTTTATGTGTGAACTCATGTAACCAAATAATAAGAAAAGTACTAGTGGAAACTGTTGTATAAAAAGGTGCATAGTCTTGTGTAAATAGGGAGGTTACAAGACAAAGCTACAACTCAGGGTTACAACAGCATGATACGCCTACTGCCAAAGGAGGGACTCGTGTTGCCAAGAGGCGTGGACACGCCTGTGCACCAACCAGAAACCAACAAAGAAGATCATGTTACATTGTTTACGTTTACTAACCAATGAGTGAGAGGCAGCGCCTCTAACAAAGAATGTATATCACTTTACCCAAAACTTGAATTGGGGGTTCTGAAAGAAGCGAGAGACAGATAATTACATTGCTCTGCTTTGTGGACTGTGGACCGCGACTTTCAGAAACCAAAACCCGAGATATACTCTCATCACAATTTTATACTAAATAAAACAACTTTACTCTAACCTCATTCGACCAGAAGTCCTTACTGCTTTTCTCGAAGATTTTGAACACGACATAACTCACAAGCTGTACCAATACATTTAATTAATAAAATAAACTAGTTACCCCCTCGTGGTTGTATACTTCCGCCAATAAGTCAAGTCGCAGTTTACATCCATGTCTTTCAAGTCTTTTAAGTGTCATCACTTAATTATTTTATCAGACATCTGTGTGAAATTGTCATAATTAGCGTGTAAATTGAGTTTTGCGAAAAACGTGTTTTGTGAGGTCACAGTGACCTTGACCTTTGACCCCCAAATAGATTGACGGAAATATGACGGACAGATAATTGAAAAACATAATGCTGCGCAGAGGCATAATGACACGTATTTACTGGTCTTTTATTAAAAAGCATGTTAAGCTAAATTGTAGGAGTATGATTGTAGGAGTATTAATGCATGTATCCTGCCTTAGACTGAGGTTACTCCACATGAAAATAAAACGTGCAATATATACTGTATATATAATTATTTTTTAATATATTGTGAATATGTATATTGTGCAACTCAAACATTTGGTCAATGTTGCTAACGACTTTTGCAACGCAGGCTGCCAATGTCAAAAACATTATGATATTTGTCTCCTTGTTTAAATTAGAATTTTTAGCACCTTAAAGGCAGCATCACATTAATGTGTTAAAAGGGCCCTGTGGAGTTTTCTTATAAACAACCAAAGGAACACATAGAAAAACAACTCCATAGAGCTACTAGGGGTCAAAACACTCAACACAGAAGCTTTAAGTTAACTTGTTTGTCAGTTTTTCATCAGCTCCATATGATAATCAGAAAAAAATATTGGCCTCATGAGATGTGATGAAACTTATGACCCTACACAAATACTATATGAAGTCTGAAACAGAACTGTACACTACATCGGCCGCCATACAAATCCTACTCCAGATGGCCAGTCCTTTCCCTGGCCTTGCCCGGTCTTTTGGCTTTTTTCCCTGTAGGAAACCTGGAGTGGCTCTGATAGAGGTGAAGCAACAATTAGCCAATCTCTGCACATTGCCTCAGCTGCTAAATGCAACCGACTGAAAGGATGTTAACACAAGGTAACAAAAAATAAATAAAGAAAAGACTGTGTTTAGACCGTGGCTTCTTGAAGGAAAGCACAGCCATGTATTTGGTTTGTTCTTTCTGCCAGGAGGCAGAGAGAGCTGTGCGGTGGGAATATAAGCTCTGACCCGACAGCCATGAGAACCAGTGAAGCAGCCACAATTCATTTGAGATCGGCCCAAGAAATACCAAACCCAACATACAGCCTTGTGGCATAAAGAATGTCTCCTTTAGTAGCTTACTAAAAAAAACTACCACCACATGAAGAGGAGTCGAGGTTAAACTTGTTTTATCTAGATGTGAAAGTCTGTGTTCGTTTTTTTGTTGAGTCTTTTCTGACAGATGAAAAAAAAACAAAAAAAAAAACTAAAGAACTGAACTGAGAATCTGAAAAACTCTTTTGTAAGTTGAGTGTCTGGGGTTAAAAGTGTTCACTACATGTTCTTTTGCTTTTATAGTAGGTTTATTTATAACGCCTTCTTTGAAAATGACTTCTTAGTCTCTTGCAGAGTGACATCTGATTGATGCTTAATTTGAAAATTGGTCGAGAAGAGAGAGGTGGGAAAAAAGCACATAAAAGAATGAGAAGGGAGAATGAATTATAATGCCAAGGTGTTAAATTGTGGCATTTATGAATGTATAAAATTAAATGTTTCACGAAATTGAATAATGTTTAATTTGTATTTTTTTACAGACAATGTAAAACCCAAATGTTAAAAAATGATGTGCATACACTGGATATTATGCAGAGAGCGACGTCAGGGCAGGAATATTTTTGGGTTGGGTTGACTCAAATAACACAGACACTGGTAACATACTATCTGTGGGTGGAATGCTTCTCACGTCTGCCCTAAATTCAGGTCTGTAAAAAGGATAGGATAGGAAATTCAGGAACAACGAAAAAGACACTTGCTAATAATTCTGCTATAACACATGTACAACAATGTTAAAGGGTGCTATTATTATTCTATTGTTGTATTAAGATAACCTTAAAGATCATGTTAAACCAAGATAATAGAGAACAATAATCACTTACTGTACATCATGCCTCTATTTACATATTTCCCTTCAAAGACGTAATTGCAAAATAAAAGGCAACATCTTAGTCAATAATGCTCTTAAAGGCAAAATGATACTCTTCTTAGAGCTGCAGTGCAGCCTACACTATAGGATCAATGCCAATACCAATTGATCTATCTTCTAATTATTACCTTAAGATGTTGTGTGCAGCATCATACCAGTATGCAATCAAATCCAATTAACACTGGTGGCCCCCTCCAGAAAACTGCATTGTGGAGGGATTACACAGCTATTTGTGCAAGTCTGATTAATGGCCACAGTAATTAATGCTGAAGGGGTCTGTCCGAGTGCTTCAGTGTAGAGGAGCACACAGCAGTGAGCCAGCTGCAGCGAACAGAGCTAACACTCACACACGTACACACACGTACACACACGTACACACACGTACACACACGCACACACACACACACACAC
>CALSCE010009442.1:16005856-16051928 GCA_943593645.1 Bovichtus variegatus
CACACACACACACACACACCAAACACCTGGATCCTCTCATGTGCACATATGTTGCACACACTATGAGGCTTTTTTTTTGTAAAGTTTTGTGCCTCGGATACATATGGACAATTAAAGCACTATATGCTAAAGTCTGTTCAATAGGTAGGCGCTGAAAAACTACAAAAAAATGAAAGTTGGATCCACAAATCAAAGAGCTGTAATGAAAACTTGTATGACTGATTCTTATTTTCGTGTTCTTTTTAATAAGAAGGCCTCAAAATGTGTCCCATCCTTTCATCTCAACTAGGAATACGAGTGCTCAATGTACTCAACACATACACACACACACACACACACACACACACTCGTAAGACATGGACACAGTCAGAGAGGCAGAGACCGAGTGGAGGAGGCACACTGAGTGAAAGAGTTTAACAGATGTGGAATGACAGTTGCAGAACTGAGCTAAATTGAGTTAGAGAACCTTCCCCCGCTCGAATCAGCAGCATGTTATTTGACTTCCTGTTTCATAAGATGCTTAAAATGGGCATATCATTAACAACGGAATAATAGTCGACAGTTTTTGTAACACACGTATCTTATTCAACCCTAAACTCTGGGAGCATGTTAGCATATGTCGACTTAAGCTGAACTAAGCGTTGCTTTTAAAAAGAAATGTATATTTCTGTAGTGTTTTACATAATTCTGAGTTACACAAAGTTTTGTATATTAAAGAAACTGTGACCCTAATTTTTAAATATAAAAAAAAAAAAATCAATAATAGAATAAAGATTGTGAAGACCATGCATTACACTCCTAATACAACTACAGCTAGTATCATTAATTGATACTCGTAAATGCAATTATAATACGAGGTATGTCGATTTTACTGTCACAACTATACAATGCAGGAAGCAGGAAAATCCGCAACAGACACTCCACTGGAGACTTGTCGAGCAGACATACTGTAATGTATAATTGAAGTATACCAATCCAAATAATTCATAAAGCAATCTACTTGCAGCATCCGCTTCAAGAGATAACAATCCTCAGCATCTTCAGCAAATAATTATCACAGGTGGTTGAAGGCCTTAAACCTAATCTCCAGGATGTGTCATGCAAATTTGAAGGCTCTCCCTTTGCATCACAGTGTGCATCTATCAGTTCATTTCAACTTCAAATGTTCTTTATCTTGCAATGGTATCTCATATTTCAAAGTCTGTGGTTGATATGGCATGACTCCAGCCTGATAAGAGCACAAACACCTGCTTGCTCTGCAGGCGTGCTGCTTGGTGATCCCTTTATATTGGCTGTGGATTGCTTTGCTGAAAGACAAGGTTTAATCTCTCTGTTTTTCACCTGCCTTTCCAAATCCCCTCCATGTCTTTTTTCTCATGCTGATGCGTAGTAATTTTCCATAAATTGTAGCACAAAGGACTATGAAAAGCCTTGCAAACACTTTGTGAAAATTGCTCTGACTTTATGGAAGTTATTCATGTGTCCTTTTGTCCTTTCATTTTTCTATTTCCTTATGCATCTTTTTTTTTGAGTCTTTGAATGGATGTTTGTTTGTGTGTGCGCGCGTGTGCTCGTACATGAGTTCTGAAATGGTAGACACCACTATCACTTCAGTCTGTTATGCTCTGTAGGTTAACCACCACAACAGAGAAATTCACAATTCATGAGGTGCAAATACTCAATTCTTAGTATTCTCTGAAGGCCATTTGAAGGGGATGTGAAATGACTCTCATGAATGATGAATACAAAACTGTTCCCAAAATAAAATGTTAATCAATGCTGTAGATGTCTGTTGAACTAATGGAACATGTAATACATGCTATGCTTCTGTAGTTTTATTTTTATTTTTTTTACACTTTAAATAAGGAACGGACGTATTTGCAGATTTTGATTTTGTGTCCAAACATGAGAAAAGCAATTGCAGGATGAGATAGGGTTATATCAAAGGAAGAGTGTTCCTACACTTTGATTATTCAACACTTAGGAATTTAAATCAATTAAGAAGGGCACAAAATTCAGCCATGCACAGTTTCATAGTTTTTTAGCTGCAGGCGCACAGCGCACATGGGGTGCATTTGAAAACAGGGTGGGATAAAAAAAAATGTTTTATAGTCATTCTCTGTAGGTGGGTGTGTTAGGGGCTGGGAACAATAATGGCAAAACACATTCATGCATATGTCAGTGAAAAGAGTTTAGAGTATTCAAGACTTATATAGTATACTTGCAGCCAGTCACCAAAATACCAGAGCAGAGTAACTTGCTGCGCCTCAGGAAAGTCCTTCTGTCTGCAGCAACAAGCTGTGCAATGTGTGTAATGCAAAAATATAACCCCATATCAAACACGGCCACGCTCCACAGTATTTGGTATTACTCCTTAACACTGCAGTGTATTTAGGTTGACTTTACTGACTGAGAATAAATGTATCTTTAAGCACAATTGTGTATTGTGTTGGTTCTTTGTATTACTAAATTACATTTCTCAGAATATTCTGTCAAAGAATAGATCCACTGTGCTTTATAGAACAGAAAGGAGTGATGCCTATTTAAAAATAAAAATAAAAAAATTAGATGGATCAACTCACCGTTCAAAACTTCCAAGGTTGTAGTCATCATTGATAGTCCAAATCAATTTTCACCTAAACGTTCCCCTTTGAGGACCTACAAAAATAGAGAAAAAAATAAAAGTCTCATGTTACAGTTTATAAAAAAATGCACTTAAAGAAACATTGGTAAGTCATTATAAATGACTTATTAGTTGTATGCAAATATCCAATAGTTTATAATGGCCCAGCATCAATGGAATAAATAATATATTGATGTAGGATACAATTAATATTTAAATAAACATTTTATGAATAAGATGACAACAGTTGATAAAATAATAATATTATAGATGTGTAATATATGTCATAGATATGTAGATGTGTTAAAGATATGTAAATGATATATGTAAATTGTCTCCCCATTAGCTGTAAAGTATGGAATAATTTTATTGTGAGTTATTCCCTGTGTGACTGCATGAGGTTTACATCTAAAGATACTGTGTGGAGAAAAGCCTTATTATGCAAGATTACACATTCACGTCTACCTCATTTACAGAGCTGACATGTCACAACACACATTTCTTACAGCCAAATTGGTTTCGGACAATCGGAATCTGATTGACATTCAGCACACTGTGGCCACATTAAGCCGAGATGCAATCAAGGCAGTGATAGTTTTGTTGTTGGTCTGGCTGGAAATTGGCAGTAATAAGGATGTTTAAAGACATGAAGTGGAGACTATTGATGTCCCAGGCCTTTGAAACCAGCCAATAGATTTTTTATTTCCACTCGAATCCCAGCTCAGGTGTCCAATCTGCCATAATTATTAAGGCTGTCTGGTCTTAGTCTAGGGACCGTAGAATACAAATGAACTGGAATCTGCAGCGATGATCATCATGTAGCAACCAGCTCTGTGCAAGGACAGTCAGAGTAACATGACTTCCTCAAATGTCAACTATCCTGCATTAGAATCATCATGTATGTGCATACAGTCCACCACAGTAGCACTAACATTTCCCCAGGCATATCTCCACCCACACATATGGTTTTTGAGCTCTTAAAAACAGAGACCAACAAGGAAACACATACACATACAGTACATAGAGTGTGTAGAAATATGTTCTTGCAAGTGTATGTGTGGGCTTAATGATGAGATAGTACAAGGCAGAGAGTGAATCTGTTAAATTTGACATGTTTTATTATTCCTGCATTATGCAACCATTGCTAAATGTCATGTTAATGCTTCAATGAATTTCAATTTAACATCAAGCCACTAAGCCCCAGCTTGTACTTTCAGTTGATAAAGTGAAATTGAGGGATGAGAAAAAGTGGTTCAGTAGGGAGAAGAGACTGTATGGGACACTTTGCTGAGAGTAGTATTATCAAACCATGAATGCAGAATGTCATTGGCGGTAAGGGAAAAAAGTAATTTGTCAGCTGTATCAAGACTCTGACAGTAATTAATGTAGAAACAGCAGTCTTGTGATTAGCCTTGCTGAACAAGTGTAAGATAGGATGTGTTCAAGTCTGAGTAGTGACTAAACATTAAAACATTCACAGCAGTTCAGGAAGCAAAATATGCTTATGTTAGTGCTGGAGCTGTCAATGTGATAGTTCATCATATTGTCACTAATAAACTAAGTCATATTTTAAAGTTTTTCAAAAAACTGAACCAAATATAGAATATAGTATATTCTATATTTGGTTCAGTTTCTTTTTTCCAAAAAACTGAACCATATATAGAATGTATAAAGTTTGTTGAAAAAGGCCATTAGTTTAAGAAGGTGACATCGTAGTTTCATATGCTGAAATCCAAGCTCGCAATTTGGCACATTTTAACTTTATTATTTGACTTTACTTAACCAAAGACATTAACAAATGTTTGGCGGAAGCGTTGCACGAAGTACATATTCATATAAGGTCCAGTTCTCTTTAAGTAACCGCAATTACACTGGACACTGATGACATAAGGTTTATTCAGATATAGACGGTGTCGGGTTAAACTGTATTTGTGCAAGTATACATACTGTACTTTACGGCAACATCCTGCTCTGAAAAGTGAAGCCAAAGCGGAAGTGACTTAAACCTGCAACCTTTCTTATAGCCCAGCAGGGGGCGACTCCACTGCTTGCAAAATAAGTCAGAATGTATGGAAGTCTATGAGAAAATGACCCAACTTCTTACTTGATTTATTACATCAGTAAACATGTCCCTAATAAGTTTATGGTCTGAATCACTAGGTTCAAGTCTGGTTCAATATAGCATGATGTTCATTTTGGAAATTATGGTCCCATTTAGAGTAAAATAGACACTAAAGCAGGTTAAACCTTAGGGCGTGGCCCCTGTGATTGACAGGTCTTTGTTGTTGGTCTGGGAGTTGTCTGTGTTTTTATCTTACAACTTTAACCCTTTAACATTGTGGTTTCATCTCATGAAAAGTAATTGTAACATATTGATCTGATTTTGGCCAGGGACATTTATTGCATAACGACTGCAAGAGCAAACCTTTTTACTCCAAATCTCATACAAACCAGATACTTAAAAGATGAAGAGTTAGGCACTTTGAGCTACATGCTAATAACAGAATGCTAACATGCAAACAAGGAAAATCTGATGGCAGGTAATGTTTACCATATTGCCCATCTCAAATTAGCATGTGAGCATGTTAACATTTTCTAATTACTAAAGACAGGGAAAATAGGCTGCAGGTATTCATAAAGCAAAGTATATTAACTTGTTGATGTTGCCAGATGAAAAGTGAAGGGGTTTGTTTCAAATTGAATGCCAATCCATCCAATAGTTATTGAGATCAGTCTGGACAAAAGTGGTGGAATGACAGACTGACCGACAGAGCTACACTGCCTTCCCAAGAGTCACGCAGCTAGCATGTAGCCTTCTACAGGGGTTCACAACCTTTTGTAAAATAAGCCAACTTCTGGAGGACCACCTTCCCATATATATGAGAAAAAACATAATATGACATAGAAGGGAGAAAACATGCTTATGTAAACATTGCTAGTACTAGCATGTAGCAATGCCTATATAAGTCATGACTATGCTATATTACCGAACTTTGAGGAAAATTGAAACGTAAATTTGAAATTACTTACAATTTTTTTCCTGATTAACTCTGACACTGTGAATATCTGTAAATTTGGGTTAATCTAGTGCTGAGTTACACATGCAATATAACTGCCTGTTGATGGATCACCAATTAAAGTCAACAAGATAAAAGGACTGATAAAACGTTTCTGGGTAAGTTTAGTAAACCATGTCTGTAATTTCCCAGAAGGCAAACAAAACGTTGAGAAAAACGGTGTTCACTTGAATTGTTTCAAAATGGGTTCTTGTTGAATTGCTTATGTGAGAAAGAGTAACATTTAGCATTTTTCTTTTGGAGTGGAATAAGTAAGAGGCCAGAATCTTTATCTGGATGTGCAATACTCGACGCTGCTCCCCAATAGAACTGATTTAAAAATACATTTGACAGATGAAGAATGAAATCAAGCAGCACTCACCCCGAGAGGGTTTTGGTAGGTTAGATTCCACATAAAGCTTTCAATCTCTGTATCTCAAGGAAATATCTTTTTGTCGTTTTTAATTTACATAAAAAAAGTCCCATTCATCAGCAGGTTAAGAAAAGGTCAGAAGTATTAGTGCTTGCGTTTGACTCATTTCACTGTCTTTCATTAGAGCCGGCAAGCCTTGCCATAAAAGCAGTGCCAGCTGGCCATTGCCTGCTACCTGGCTGTTCATTTCACTGACATTTATCCCAGACACTAAATGAGCACAATGAGATAAATTTCAGTAACGGCAATTACCGAGGAACAATTAGTCTAATTAGAGGATGAAATATTTGGCAAGGCTAAAAGTAAGTGGATAATGATATGAAGCTCGATTGCAGAAATATGTTTGACACACAGCAGAAAAAGATTAACTTGAATCAATGTGCGGGATAGTTAGAAGTTATAGGTTGATTGAAGAGTTCTCATCCTTTTGTATGGGAAATCAAGTGACTTCCCATCTGCATATGCATGCACACAAACTTGTGTCCATCACTATGGGGGACATTGCATGGACTTGCATTCATTGCGCAAAGACTTACCCTAACCTTTGAAACATAACCACTAGATGCTCAACCTTAACGGCCATCTTTATTCCTATAGTCCTAAGCCTAAAATGTAGTGATTTACATTATGGGCAACTGCGTTTCGTCCCCAGAATGGGAAGGGAGTCCCTACAATGTGACTGTATGAATACACTTGTATTCATCCACTTTCAAAAGAGAATATTTCAGTAGTCCAGTCTATGTGAAACAAAAGCATAGATTAGTTTGTCTGTATCTTTAAAAGATGGGGATGGCCATAGATTAGCAATAAATCTATAATGGATCTTGTGGGATTTACATCCAAACTCTATTTTTCCTTTCAGTTTGGAGATCAAATTGATAAGCCTGTTCCCCATGGGTCAGAGTAAAAATAAATCCTGCCTCAGTTAAGTGTTAGAAAGTTGTTACTTACCTAAATGATAATAAGAGATGACCAGGGAGACTTTTCCATTTATGTCATTTGGTTCAACAGAGATGTACTCTAGAGAAAACAAATGCCAATAGATTGGTTGAGGAGTTCACAAATGCAGGTTCTCTTTGGATCCTGAGATATACTGGAGTTGTGTTTTGTCGGAAAAGATCTCCAAATTAGCTCACATGACCTAAGGGTAGTATTTACTGAGTACAAGTAATTTATTAGCAAAATGATTTACTGTATGAACCTCATTTTAGAATAAAACTTTCCCATTAACAGTTTTTTTTTTTAACCACACCTTTATTAGGTGTGTTGGCACTTAAGTCTGGAGGAGATAAATCTACCTAATTCGACTATGGCAAATTCCTTACAATGCTGTAGGGCATATGAATTAAAGCAGTATCCCTTCAAAATGAACAGAGTCAATGTCCATTTTGAAATGAGGCCCTCTTGCTTTGTAGACAAGTCATTTGTTTGCAACGACCAAAGTTGTTCGTTTAGCTAATTTATTTTCTTGGACATGTTTTACAAAGGGTTTCCCAGCGGCAGCCGTATATACAGAAGTAGAGATGTCTGGGACTTATATGGAGGGTGTGAGCTTAAAAGGTAAAATAAAATAATGAAACCAAGAGTTCTACAGAAATCCAACAACTCATACAGGCTATAGTCTTGGTGCAGTGGTGATTTATATTGGAATGAAAGCCTTGGGGTGTCAACAACTGACTTTGCCAAAACTACAAATTCAAACAGGCTTGTCTTGATGTATAGATTAATGTCCATCATCGTGAGATTACCAGCAGGGTAATAAATTATCATTTAAAATGTAGTCTGCACAGAATGAAACTTTCATCTTTCAACTGTCTATTCTTATGGTCAGCAATGGTAGGCTTAGGAAATGTGGTGTTTTAAAGAACTCACTAAAGTGGTGGTAGTGCTCCTACCACCACTGGGAGCACTTGTCCACCATTCCTCCTTCAGGCCCTGATATCGTCTTATTCCTTCTTGTTGATGCTGCTGAGCCACATGGGACTGCCACTTCCATCATCGCGGATTTCTTTTCCTTCTCCATTACCACAATGTCTGCTTGGTTGGCCAGTACTTGTTTATCTGTCTGGATCAACAGGTCCCACAAGAACTTAGCTCTGCTTTTCTCAACCAGCATGCACTGACTTGGCTCCTGATTGCTTTATCTATATATATATATAATACATCTAATACGTATAGTCAAATTCCAGTGTGCTGCTCCTTAGACGAATGGTCAAGCCTGCAGAGCCGGTAAGAGTGTGTATAGTGTGTAACCTTTGTTTCAAGTCCATTAGCTGTCACATTGCTGTCACATTGGCTCTTGAATATGAAAGTGACATGCCAACTCAATAGCGATTTGCCATGTGAGTGACAAAGGAAAGCAAATAAGCTCCAACAGCATAATATATGTTATGCTACGAACAAGCAGAGAAATCATGGAGAAATGGAGAACAGAGGGAGTTAATGCTGGTGTGAATAAGGTA
Organism: Bovichtus variegatus; assembly: GCA_943593645.1. Classification (NCBI taxonomy): domain Eukaryota; kingdom Metazoa; phylum Chordata; class Actinopteri; order Perciformes; family Bovichtidae; genus Bovichtus; species Bovichtus variegatus. Next base: position 16,014,431 of record CALSCE010009442.1, read on the forward strand.
TTTTTAGAGACATTGTGAACATGAACATCCATCACTGATTCTCACTCTGGGAATGGTGGGAGACATAGTGGTGGAGAGAATGGAAACGGGAGCAAAAAGGGTTATTTTCTGTCAGAGGGGGGCATGCTCTTTCCAAAATGAATTTCATCTCATATACATGCGTAAATCTCGTCAGCCCCCATCTCTCTCTTGGCGGGAAAAGCCGTTCAGAGAGACAGCTGAGATAAATCAGTGTGTGGGGCTCGATGTAGCCTGTGTGGGCTGGGACAGAGATGAAGCCACTGCAAGCGGCCTCTGGCTTTAATGATGCGAGCCAGTGGAGGCGTGTAAATCTGCAGCTGGCATCTCATTCTCCGCAGCCTCAATTCCTCCCCAACCTCTGAGATATCTCTGTCAAAGTCACCTCTGTGAACCTGTGTCAGGTTCAAGTGTAACAATCTCCACCGTAGGTTAAGGAGATACAGTAACAGATTCTACAGATGGGCAGAAATTGCTGCCCCAAGATGCGACCTCACACAAATTCATGAATAAATGATGTTAAACTGCTATGAAAAGAGGCATATATATATTTATATATATACAAAATTAAAAGCTTGCATTACAGAGATAACAGAGAACAGGTTTTAATGAAACACTTAAATGAACCCCAGGAGGCATCTGATCTAGTTGTATAGGGAACAGCATGGGTTTCGTAATTCACTAAATCATAACCAAAACAACCCATAAACCCAACAAACAATAATGAACTACAGTGGCATACATCAAACTTAAGTTAAAACTTGCCTGTAAAAATGTTTTCGCCTGAAGGTAAACACACTCACTTTAATTAAAAATGATGAAAATTATGATGTAGACGACACAGTAATGTAATTGGGATTGTCATCACAAATCCTCATGAATTCATTCATTCATCTCTCCAATAAAGCTATGTTTTTGTGATTGTTTATCAAAGCGTTTGTACAAATGTTCCAACCCTGTGATCAATTAAGACTCAGGCCAATGCCAATATTCCATTGCTGCAGTCAACTATCGGGGATTTGTTTATAGATTGGAAAGTAATTAATGTCTGGAAGTCATTGATTTGTCAACACTAGAACAGAGTACAGGACATAACACATAGGATTATTATGGGAAAAGAAATATGGACCAGAAAAAAATAGCATGAGCAACTTTTATTTTGTAGCGAACATAGGACCCATATAACCATCTATCTATTAATCCATCCGTCCATCACTTATTACTGCTTCATAACTGCTTTTATTTTTAATTTTTTTTAAATCAGGGTTGCGGTGAAAGTCGGGGAAACATCATGAACAAGTAGGCAGTCTAATGCAGGGCTGGCATATTGACAGACATACAACATATTTAATTTTATGGGTTACTTCGAGTGTCAATTAAACTGATCTGCATGTCTTTGGACTGCGGGATGACAGCCACACAGACATGGAAGAGAGCTTCACACCACTTCACAAACTCAGACAAGACTGCATTTAACTTGTACGCCGACAGCATGTCTTGTTGCTTTTAACACAAACTGTCAATGTTAAGGGGTACATTTAAATGTTTAATTCAAACAAGACTGTTCTCATCCGAACAACAGCAGCATTGGTTGTTTGAATGCATAAAACAACATGTGTTCACATCTGACAAGCAACCTCTTGCAAATGTGGCAGCAGTGTGACAATATTATTCCATTAAAAAAAGTGAGGAGATCAGAATGGATTGTTTGGCGTACAGTGTTTTGCGTCCTCTGTTGTTTTTCTCACAGGTTTTTGTTTTCCTATTTGAACATCTTCTGTATCTTCTGTTTTGGCAACGTAAATGTCAAACCCAAACTCAATCTAATGGTGAGAATACATTTGCAGAGATCTTTTAAATGTATCTTGAACACCTCAAGTATGCTCAAGTTTAGAATCTTTTCTTATTAATAATGTGAAAAATAACATTGTGGTTATGCCTGATAATGTCGTACGTTTAACCAATAATGCAAACAACTGCGTCCTCTGTATTCTACACGATACAATTCAGATGTCAGTGCACTTTGTGACCTTGTAATTATAAGATTGTATGTGTGATCTGAATAGTTTTGTGACAATGAGTTATAAAGTTGAAATATTCGGCAACATTTAAAGGCAGTGAAATTCTTCAATTGGTCTATAAACCTTAACCATATTTTTTTTAAATGTATCTAAATATAAAATGTTAAAATGCAATCACATTTTAAATGAGGTTAGAACAGGTTTTATAACTTTAATACTGAAAATATACATATCACAATATATTGTACTGAATTTGAAGGTAGTATCTTGTAAGACATGACACTAAGCAACAATTTTATAGAAAACATTGACAATTAACTTTTGCCTTGTTTTTAATTTTAAACAGTAAAATGTTATATTACAGACATTTCAACACATTTTTGTCCTTTTATTTATAATATTTTGTACAAATTGAAACATGCTATCATGTTATTAAATATGTTCTGACTGTGCCCATGCTTACATCAGGCAAAATATTTACTTTACAATTTTATTTCAGAAAATCACACCGACAGTCAATGCAAGAACAATGCAAGAGCATAAACGCTGTCAAAGTGTCACTCATATAGGATTCTAACATGATTCCAAAATGTGTTTGCTATTTTTCTGTCTGGATGCAGCAGGATCATCACTCAGTCATGAGTGTTAAACCCAGAGAGCCGTTTTACGACCATTAATGAGCCTGCTTCCACAGCAGTGCAAAAGTGGGAAACGGAAATAAAGTTAGAAAACACATTTACTACAGTGTGTAGAAACTACATAGAAGTACACATTTATCCAGCCTACTCACAAATCCAATGCAAGAGTTGTGGAGTTATGGTGGAGTCGTATGTCCTTTGATAGAACATGGCAGGATATGTCTGCATAACATTCTTGATGGTGTGCTTTCATACAGGGTCCGCTGAGGATCAATCAAGTCAAACTGTAGTCTAGATCCCCAAGATTTCACGTTTTCTCTCATCTTGTGTGTCATTTTTATGTTTTGTCTCATCTTCTCCTCAGCCCCAGCCCTCTAAGGACCAAGTTTCTGTGGTTTGCGAAGCATATGATGATGAGTGGGACAGATCGAGCTTGAATGTTTCTAAAGCTCTTACTGTACGTTAATACCATCCGATTCTAGGACCTTCGACGTTATCCTCCCTGACCTGTTCATCCGACATGTAGATGGAAAACAGTTCAACATATAAAATGCAACTACAATCCCTCCATATTTTTCCGTCTTCTGAAATCCTTTTATTGGAGAACATACATTCTCTGGAAGAAATCAAAGCCACAGTAAAGTGCAGTGCTATAGAGAAGAACACTGTTTATTTGCTAAAGTTTTTGGCTTCTGTTCAGGCTAGGCTTTTTCGCTACCTGTTCTCTCGAGGGTACCTACCAAAATGAGCTCAACTCTCCACAGACTTCACCTCTAGACACAGGGGTAAGAGCTAGATTCGGCTCCAGTGGACAAGCCTGCCTGTAATTGAATTGGCCTCGACACCATATTTTCTTTTTGGGCATAACCCAGACAATTTACCATGCACTGCATTTTTGTCAAGCAAGAAAATGCTGCCAGTGCTTTTGAGGAATGAGCCGATTGTCACTTTGTTACATTGCAGTCAGTTACTTAATCATTGGAATTACCTTTTGAAATGTTTGCATCTTTTTTTACAAGTGGTTCCTCTTAATCATTCCTATATGATTGAATGCAAGTATTGTCTCCTCTTCAATAGATCCAATTTTACATAGCATACGGTAACAATGGTCAAGTATCCTCAACATGCGTCTTCTTCATGTGTGTTTTGAGAGATACTGAAAAGCTCAAGTCAGAAAATCTCCAGATTGCTCTCATACAGTATGATGGCAGACGTGTAGAGTACCCTTTACTCTAACTTGGCAAAACTAACCTGTTCTCATTCCCAACTCGTCACATACGGGCGCTTGGCCAGGACCTACTTTCTAACGCACTGGGTAGCCCTGCGGGTCAAAAAACTATGACGCTTGAATTCAAACAAAAACACATGGTTAGGTTCAAGCAACAAAACTACTTGGTTAAGTTTAGAACAAGGTCGTGGTAGACTTAAAATAAGTCACCTAACGCAACTTAAAATAGCTTTACATCGCGGGACACAAACAGTGGTCTCGTGGGTGAAAAGCTGTGGTTCTTTGACCAATCCATCCACCCTTCCCCACCGGCCCAAATGATCAGTCTTTATCCTACGTCACAATACTCCCGGAGCACTGGCTCATAATTTCAAATAGTGCCGAAGATGGGTTTACATTGTAGTTATTCGAAAGCTCAGTGCGTCTGTATCACACGCCAAGGGCTGTGACAAAACGTTGGCGTTTGAGGCCCTGGGAATGAGACTGGACTGGAAAAACCTAGAATGTTTATTTTCCCTTTCCATCATAACAGCAAAGCACCGTCTACAGCTTTCTCAGTGTTACTGTACAAGGGGGTGAGTATCCTCCAGGTGTTCTGGTTTCCCCCCACAGTCCACTCATATGTAAGCCGGGTGAATTGCTGCTAGGTGTGAGTGTGAATTTACCCGTAGGTGCGAGTGTGAATGTGTACGTCCACCTATGAACCCTGCGATAAGAGTAGCAACCAGGTGTGTTTCTATTCCTTTCACTCAGTGCATGCCGGCATAGCCTGCTGCCCCCAATTTGACCCTGAAGGAAGGATTCAGTGCAGAAAAGGGATGAAAGGTTGGAATATCAAGGATTATTGTCTCTAACTAAACACAAGCAATATGTCAAAATGTTTTTTTCTCAGTTCGTATTCTTGTATATCATGTGCTCTATGACAAGGTATGTTCATTACATCAAGACAACAAACGGCAAAAAGGGAGATTATTTAGAAAATGATATGTTGGGCTGTGTATTTATTAAATTCAGTTTCCAAAGCGTCTTGCATTGCATTTGTGTACACAGCAGCACTAAGCAGATTTGGAGAGAACCACAAAGAAAGAGCTATATAAACATGCTGTACTGCCTGAAACCTAATTCCTCTTCAGATTTCACTTATTGAGTCCCCTGTAGTGTTGTAAGGTGCACAATAAAGTGCCCAATTAAAGCACTGCTGTTTAGCTGCCAACATCTTTGTCTTACAAACCAAAATTGAGACAAAGCAGAAAAGACGTTTGACAAGTTTTTTTTTGTTTTGTTTTTTTTTTTCATTCTTTTTGAATCAAGAACCTCAAAAGAGGGATCTGAATCCGGTTTCTTTCACTAACTGTAAGCCATAATTTTTTTCTCACAATCTTATTAACGTCTAATAAAAACAAAAAAGGGCACATTACAATTTGAGAATAGATGACAAAAAAGCAGCGATAAAATTGAGAAAGAGAAAAGAGAAAGACAAATTGTTGGTGACACAAATGGGAATATGCAAACAGCTGGAAGAAAAATTGAAAATTAAGTAATTGAGAGAAAGACAAATGGCGAGGGAGACTGAGGATTAATAACTGGGTGTTATGAATGCAAACAGTTTCACTGTCACATCTTTCTTGCTCAGAATAAGGATGTTAGGCTGGAACAGATTTGTTGTCAGAGTAGTTACTGTTTTTAGGCAATTACTGATGGAAATATTAAAATTGTTTTAACAACTAATATTTGTTTTCCTAACCCTATCTGTAAAAATAAAGTTGAGACTATGTTGTTAGAAATTGTACACACAGATGTATGAGACCAAGCTGAGAAAACCTGAGGCAAAACATTTATTCCATTCTATACATGTAGAGAACGTCCAATAAACCAACAGCGCTGACACAAAACACCTAAGTATTCTTTAATGTCAGAGGTGAACCTGAACGCTGCAACAGCTTATGGAAATGAATAATAGAGAGTCCACATACTGAGAAAAACTCTTTAATAAATATTTATTTCACAGTTACAAGTTGTTTATGGTGAGAAATGATTGTCTAAAATAACGCATTAATCTACGGGGCTACATTTCTCTATGTGGTATTTTATAGACTATCTTGTAGTCTCCCAACAAAACATAAATGACAACACCCTCAGTGCCTCATTAAGGGGGATAGAGTGCCTATAATGGACCTCAAACTCATACTTATGCTGTCTGCCTCAGAAGATCCTGTTGACTGTGCATGTAAATTTCATATTTTTAATTTATTTTAATTAAAAACTTTTTTTTTTTTTTAAATGCAGCACTTTCTACATACATACACGTGTTAATTGAATTCACCATCCAATCCAATGCATTCATTATGATACGATTCATCTGCAGTGCAGCAAATTCATTTGAATGTCATTTATCACATTTCTACCACTATGAGGAGGGTTATTAAGAGCTTCCCAGGATACATTTGCATTGATTTTACACTTGAGAACTCTCTGTTGGCTTTCTCTGAGCATCTATTGTTCACTTTCTTCTGTATTTTGAGACTGAATGTAGGTATGTACAAGGATTAATTAATATGCCTAATGCATCCAAGACTTTTCAGAACACGTGCTGTGAAACTGAACTGAATAAGCCTGTTGTTTGTTCCCTGCCCTCCAATCAGTACTAGAGCACTGTCAACACGGGTGTCCAAAAAAGTAACAAACCCCGAATAAATGAGGGCAGTTATCCCCCCCTTTACTTAATATCCACTTTACTCGGAGATATAGGGGAAACTCTGGGTTGCAAGGTTCTCTTTCAATATATCCTCAATGGAATATATCCTCAGGGTGTTATAAAATAAGTTATAATTCTTATCAATGACATTTACGGTTAGGGGTGAAACATCCCATCTTGAGGGGTTTTATCCATGTTCTCAAAAACTGACTAAAGCTTACCAACTCTTATAAAATACAACATGTGTGATGCAGTACCTCTCAAGGACACATGGTGTTACACTTGGTGCTATAAGCTTTTACACAAAGAGTGGCTCTGCTCTGCCTCCTGTTCTTTGTTTCAGATTGTTTCCCAGAAAAAGATGCATAAACAAAACAAGCAAACACAGGAACAGGCGAGACGCCACATATTCATGTGTGCTTATCGCAACTCACAGAGTGGAGATGGCAAACAAAGCCGCATGTCCAGTATAAGTGCAATACACAAGCTGGACATTCTTATAAATACCACCTCATCTAAGCAGGACGTGCTCAGCATAAGATGACTTGGATATTGGACTAAGTTGTGGTGATGAGTCACTTTGTTTCCATGTGTTTGAAAAGTTATTACATTTCTTTAAAATGGCAGGTATTACTTATTTAAATCCTGAAATTATAGCTACGGAAATTTTACTTTTGCTATTTCAGTAAACATTTTCATCTAAACAAAAATATATTATGAAGTTGTTTGTTTGTGAAAGCATTTGGAAGCAAGCCGACTTTGCCAATTCCTTTGATACCTGTAATTAAAGATCAGTATTTTAATTAAAATCTTGAATGATATCCAACTTTGCGTACATGTAAAAATAAAAAACATCCCACAAGGCATTAATTCCTCTGAATGTGCAGTGATTCTGTGGGCAGAAATACATGTCTTGGTGCATTCCGGGTAAATATATAGTAGCTGCTTTATGTCATCTATTCCTGCACAATTCAGGCTTAAGGTCCCCAACAAAGTTGTATCAGACTTCACTTTTGTCAGAGATGAGGCCGGTACTCTCAAAATATAGTTTTAGACTTTATGCAATATTGAGCAAACAAACGGACGTTGAAAGGTCTGAGACAGAAGAGCGATGTTAAAGGTAAACGATGTAAAAGAGCTATAATTAGAATGAATCAATTATCCATGCTGTGGAAGAGTGTTACGAAACATTGGTGTGCAGCGTGTATAGTTTCAAAACAGTTTGGGCACAGAGATTATACATAATTATAGTTGTGATAATTATAGAATGGTTATCACAAGAGGTTTCACATACTGGCAGGGTTAAAGAGGAGGGCACCAGGAGTGAGCCTGTGATGACACATGCTTTGGCAATCACAGGCAGTGAGCAATGGCTCATCTTAGAATGCTGGTAGGTTACACCTGTGTCACTCTCCATTAGTGTAATTACACAAGAGCTAAAATGACGGTCCAGAATGAGGGCGCGAAAGATGGGAAGCATAAAACGGACATTAATAATGACAACATCGGCACTTCTGTCTGAGGCAGAGAAATACATCATGTTAAAGAGAGAGGATTTTATAAACATATTCATAAAGAAGGCACGTGTCGTTTTGGTTGTGTGGGATACTACTCGGAGCATCAGCGTAATACTTTGTGACCTTCATGTCACAACATCTCAAAACACCATTCATGGATACCGAGAAGCATTAGGGATTTTTATTTATTTACCATTCCTCATGAATAGGATCGTTTTTTTTTACCTTTACTAACCACACCTTAGACTTTGCTACTTTCTTTGAATGCTCACAGTGTATTACAGTTGATGAAATGAAGTTGTGCATGCAACACAACCTGCATCAAAGCAACATTCTGCAATTCCAGTGAAATCATACTACAAATCATACTTTTCATGTTAAATCCACAGTAAGTTAGGTATTCGTGTTTGCAAAGGCTTCACATGTTTCTTTGTAATTGATGAGGAGGAAAGTTAATATTCTAGTAGGGTGACCAGAATTTCCAAGGACAATCCCCAGATTTGGTGCTTTGTCTTGGGCTGGCAGGCTCCCCAGAGAAGTTTAGCCCTCTCTGCATGGTATTAATGTGAAGGAAGGTACTACAGATGTACTGCTGCAACTCTGTATCCTGAGTATTTTCCCCACATTTCCTCCACACAGCACAGCTGGGTTCAGTCCGAAGCTACAGTAACTAATATTTCTGTTTATAAACTTCATAATGGAAAACAATTGTTGAAAAAAATAAAATAAATAAATAATAATAATAATTTCAATAATTAGCAGGTGCCCATGGAGTGTAATTCCTTCTTTAATTCATAATCAGCTTTATTGGCCAAGTATGTGAACACATACAATGAATTTTACTCGTGTTTTAGTTGCCTTCACTGTACTTATTATTAATAAAAATACAGCTAAAACCAAGGACAACAAAGCGGGACGAGGGTAAAACATAAACATGTAACTGCTGTGTAGAGAGCGATAATTACTATTCATAGATGTCTACCTTAATTGGAATATTTTTCAGTGATTCTAGATCCGAAGTGAAAGCAACAAGTAACAGTTACTGTGGTCATTTTAAATTATTGTCGCTAAAATATACTCCAATGATAACACATTTTCTTGGCAGGAAAAAGATCCTTAGACAATTCTGAAACTATACCTGCAGCATAATCCCCACACTCCACTCTCCTTCCATATTCTCAGTAAAGTACAGCAACATTGCTAAATACACGTTTTCTCTGTCATTTGCTTGTGTATCTCGTGTTCACCCTGAGTACAGGTCCCTCAACAATCTTGTGCTTGGTGCTTTTATCCCCCACCCAACCAGCTTATCATTTTCCCATGGACTGTGAGGACAATCGGTGTCCACTGCTCCATATATTCCCTGCTCTCTCAAACATCTGCTGATTCCTGCACAGTGGTCCAAAAGAGAGCTCAGAGTGAAATGGTTCAAGTTCATTTTTCACTTTCTTTAAACTAAATCTTTCTTTTTTTTTCTCACAGTTTGGGGTTTTGCAGAAGGGAATTGTTACATGCTGGCGGTAGAAGAGCACGCTGGTGGAAAAGAGTGAGTTACACTAGATAATCAAATTCCTTTGACCCAGACCAGGTCTTCTTATAACAGCCTGAATCTCCTCTGACCTCTGTAGTGACAGTTCATGCCGATAGCCATGCTCCTCTTGTGTCTCTGCTTCCATCCTTATCTAAGAGGAAGCAACGTATTGGTGTTGGAGAACTCTGGGGTGGAGCAGAGCTACATCGAGGGAATAGACTGGAGCCTCAAGGTCCAGTCTGTTTCACTGTGCTGCACATTTTTTGCAGATTTGAAATTTGCTTCCGCTGACGAGCAGTCACGCAATGTTGTCTATATAGAAAATTAGCCACAAAAACAAACAGGGAAAGCTGTAACACAATGTGAAAGTTACATTTAGTTACTTTCAGGGAAAAAAGAAATGTGTAACCAAGTCACAAATTCTTCCATATTAAAGTAAGTATGAGAATATACTTACTTATACATAATCCTGTAAAATACAGGTTGCGGTTGCCTATTAGAACATTTTCTATGATGTGTTAATCTGATGTATTAAACAAGAGTAAATTGACTTAATTGGAGGTATGCAAATGACTGACATGCATACATGTAGGGTTTTGAATATAAGAGCTACCAAACATCTGACCCCTTTTGCTCATTATAAGAAGCTGATGGACAAAATAGGTTTACATTTATATTGATTCATGCAACATTGTACAGAAATCATTTACCAGTGTTGCCACATGGTGCAGATATGAGTTTGGCTGGACAGCCCAACAGACTTCCATAGATGTCTAACAATGCGTCTCTCTTATTTTTTTTTGTTATATTTCAAAATGAATGCAGTTGGTTTTGTACGTTTTCTCAGTGGAATTGTGTGTGCAAATGTTTGGGCTTGTTTGACTGCTCCCAAGATACCTCAGGGAGGATTGTGGCTTGCAAGACTGTGGAGGAGTTCCTGGTGTATTCCACCATGATAAATCAGAGAGCAAGAGAAAGGAGTTGAACAAGCCACAAATTACAATGACCTACGGCAGAAAATCCAAAAGAAAAACACTCTTATCCACAGCTAAATATTACTCAGTCTGTGACTATGGTTACAGTGAATAAAAGTGATCCATCTTGGGGAGATTTGATGCTTTTTCATAGTAAAGGTTTCTACCACCAGTGTTTGCAGCATGGGTCTGTAGGCAGCGATGTGCAGCTCTCGCTTAATGCAATGCTCTCTTGGACACTGCAGGGAGCAGCGGGTGAGTATAGTCTGCCATTCACTGCCTCCATCAAAAGCCATTTGTCAAGTTTTTTGTAGTGCACATCAGTACACAGAGCTGAGAGGGTCTAACCCGCTGCCCCCTTACCAACTGCAGACATACTGCATCAAGTGGAAAATGGGCATGTAATGTGCAGTGGCGTGACAGACACTGTCAATATGGTTGTGAAGAAGTTGTTTATCCCTGCCCTGAATGGTAAAGGTAAGTCAGTACTGGTGGTGCATTTTGCTGCTCACTATTAAATGACTGGATAAAAAAAAAACAATTTGAATAATTGACCAATTGCTCGCCTCAAATGTTTTCAGAAACATAAGAAAATGAGAAAATTTGCTCCGGCCGGTGGGAGGTGCTTGGTTTTCGACTGTTTTCAACATGGCGGTCAGGTCACAAACTCATTTTACAGCTAAACAGTAAAGTAAAACATGGTTCTGAAACATTTGAGGCGGGAAAGAGGCAATGCAGTGACATAATCTTGATTCATATTTGATCAGCGTTGCCTAGTTTGACAGTTTGATCGTAATTCACGAGCAGTGATTGACACTACGACAGAGACTGATTGGTTGTTTTCCTTCGGGCGTAGTGGAATCTTGCGAATGCCATTAGAAGTACTGGAGAGAGGCAAAGGAGCATGACTTTTTTCATAGATTATCTGTCTCATTGGCAATTTAAAGGATATAGTGACAAAACATTATTTTTCATAAAAGTTACCAACTATATTTCTTCAATACAAAGAAAAAAAGATACAAAAATATGAGTGAATGAATCATGGAATAGGATTTGTGGTCTGCGCTTGATTTTGCACTCAGTGGACTTTGCTCTGCAGGCATTTAAGGAGGAGGAAGCATATCAAAGCCAGGTCACATTGTAAATAAATATATAACTTCATATTTAGTCTGTCAATACAAAAAGAGTAATTAACAAAATGCATCATACTACTGGTAAATTATATCATTAGAAACAAAGGTATTCATAACGCATCCAAGTTTTTATGACTGAATAAGTCATAAGTGGAGTAAATAAATGGAGTAAAATATATTATCAAATGTAGTAAAATTTTGAAAAACTGCTTTCAATAATATATAAATTAATATCTTAACAAACAGCTCTGTTTAGAAAAGATCATTAAAAAAAAAAAGGTGATTCTATTGATCTCTCAGGGCAATTTGATTTACCACCAAGAGCTTTTCCATTTTTTGTTTTGTTTGCCTTGTTGTGCCAAAACTGTTGACAGATGTTTAAAAAACAGTTATTTTTTGCGATCAATAGAATAGTCTAAAACGGTGAACAGCGTTTTAATAGCATGTCCATCGCTTTTGTTGATTCCCATTATTTTTATTTCATGAATGTGAAAAAGAAAAGAGGATAACTGCAAAACGAAAGGAATGTGTATGTTTGTTTCTTACCCCAACACCCATGCAGGTTCTCTGGGGTCAAAAAAGAAATCTGGAGCCACCTCAAAAAGCATATGAATTGTATACAACTATCACCTTGGTTGTACACAGTTGATCAGTTGTCGTCTGTCAAGTATTTAGGCCTTAAACAACCGAACAGCTAAGCAGTCTACAATGGGTCCAATAATGTGTGCACTAAAGATAGTGAGTGACCATCAAAGGAGACAGCAATACCCATGCTGACAGGGGATGCCAAGGAACTGTGTATGTATGCTGACTCTAATAGACAGCATCAGTATTTCTGGATGGATGTCTAAGCAGTGGCCTCTTTTGAATGGTTATATGCCAAGCTACACTGCACTGACATCTTCCCCATCAAAGTAACGTGCACACACCTCACCATGGCGACAGGTGCTGCATCAGCCCCTCTGGGCGTCTGGGGATTGTGTAGGAATATCTTAAGCCTTCCTGATGCACCTTGTAATGGTAGTGAGCAATACATGTGTGAGACACCGATGCACCAAGAAGCATAATCAAAGACAGATTCCTCACCGCTTGGGGTGGGCACAGGGTGCGGGGTTGACTTTTTATGGTTATAGGAAAGGTGACATTCCATGAGCAGATTCCATTAGTGCGACATGCTAGGAACAGCCTAAAGTGAGTTTACGCATGAGGTTACCAACTATTGCCTGGAATGCCTCCTGCGTGGCACTGTCCCACTTTGACCGCAGTCATTTCAGTGAGATGAATGGAAAACGTTTAATTCATTTAAAATAAATATTTCGATCAAAACCGTTCAGTGATGTGAGGTATTTATTTTTTTAGGCAAAATGCAGAATAGCCTAAAACATTTCAATTGTCTTGAGGTATTTTACAATGTCTCTCCAATGACTGCTCAAAGGCAAGACGTCACTTCAATCTTTGCGTGTAGTCATCCTGAGCTCAATGAAAAACATCAAGCATTTTAAAAAGGCAAAAAAAAGGAAGTGTGGGTTTTGCGTAAACTTGAGCACTTCCCAATATCAATAGCTCACGCACTTGCATATCTTTATCTCGTCTTAAAATGTTATTTGACTGTTATATGTTTCCGTCTAAATCAAGGAGGCAAGGTTGGGATATTTCAGTCATCCTCAAATTAAACATCAGTTATTGTAAGAGCAAATTAACTAAACAAATGTTTCCGATTCAAATGCTGACATCTATAAATATTATGTGTAATACTCCCTTGCTGTTAGAGCCAATGCACACACACACACACACACACACACACACACACACACACAGTTTCAGCGCTAACAATCACAGTCAAAGAGCAGAACAAATCCATCTAATGTTAAGATCAATAATCTGACTGCATCCAATGGTTGATGTCAGCAGAGCGACTTATGAGGCAGCATCCACACTGAAATCTTGCCATCAGCTCTCACTGTAGCGGCATTAAACAAATACTGTAAGCACTAAAACCACAGTAGCCCCGTCACCGAATGACTTAAAATATGATAATGGTAAATAGGTCTACATAAAAAAGGTCAATTTATTTAAGTTTTGTTCTTTACCATTGTCACTAATAATTTCACAATACTACTAATAAAAATAACATTATATTGTACAAGCAAATTATGCATACTGTAAAAAAAAAAAAAAAAAAATGTGGTCTTCGAAAACAATGAAAAAAGGAGAGAGAAAGAGAGTAAGTATAATGAGCACTGCAGTGCGTTTCCAGTGTAATCTAAATGCGTTGCATTTTACACTAGACAACTGTTTTTTTTTTCCTCAGCAAAACTGCTGATAAACGCCTCCAAAGCCAGGAGGCATCTCCTCTTCATACATACATTATACAAAAAAAGTTCAGCCTTATGTAACCGTAATATGGGAACATTTTGTCTCCTGCTCCAGTTCCTTCATCACAAATTAAATGCAGTGTGCTTGGCAAAGAAGATGAATAAATTAAGAGCTTTAAAAACACAAAATGCCAGTGACAGGCAACTACAGGAGTGACAGCGACGATGATAGGCATGTAGGAAGAGGACTCGGGTTGGAGATTGTTGCTTCTAGGCATTCAAACGGGGAGTGGAACTCAGACGTGGTGTATTCATTGTGCAAACACCACCTGCTGAAAACTATTTGGGTGCTGGAGTTTCGACTCCGGGCTGCTCAATCTCAACAAAACACAAATACAAATAAACATGTCTTTCATATGACCACACATGCACACAGACAGCGTTTTCATCAGTGCCAAAACTACCACTGGAATGAGAAAAAACAATGCGCCTCATGCATGAAGCCGATATTCGCACAAATGGCCTCCTATTTTTGTTTGGATCCACGATCTGTTCCCATTTTGTCAGCACCCAGTCTGATTTCACCAATGTTTTCATATTGTTGCTCTTCTCCTTGGTAGGAAAGCAATCTTACCAAGGTAAGAAAACAAAAAACATGTTGTTTTCACAGTCCACAAATTGTTTGTCCAACGCAAGGAAAGACGAGTTTTAAATTTGAGTAACATTAACAAAAGTATGAATTTCACATAATCAAGTTTGTACTATTATATGTTTTAGAGTAATTATAATGATTTGATAATAAAATGTGTAGGTTAAATAAATACTAATAATAATAAAATAATAAAATAATACACATTAAAATAATATTGGTCCATTCATCCCATTTAATCACATTTTTACTTTGCGTTTATTGAATAGTACCTCTATTTCACTCCTGCTCTTCTTCTTCTTAGAATCTGTTTAATGGTGGCAACTCTCCAACACCTGTCCTTGCACAGTTTCTAGGGGGCATTATCTATAATAATAATAAACAACAGGCCACGCGCCTCCAATTTAAGTGGGATTCATAATTCAGCACACCTTGGTACGAGCATATTTGTGTGGTTAAGAACGTTTGGTGCATCTGGAGTTGACTCTTAACAGAAAATTAAGAGAAAATGAAAGAGAATTTTAACAGAATGTTGCTGCATGAGGCCCAACGCTTACTAAGGTACAGTTGTACTCTCCATTCGTCCAAATCAAGCCATTACTTCTTCACACTCTAGAATGTGCCCGTGTGCAGCAGATGGAAGTAGGCTTGGTGAGCACATGCAATGTGTGGACTGAAAGAATTTGAGTGCCGCTTGTTGCGAATGTGCAAGTGTACAGGCAGGATACTGTAAGTACACACGTATTCAAACACGGTATACACACACACATCACTTTATTTCACAATTTAAATGTAATACTAGGTTACCTGAACCACACGGATCTCCAACAAATACATAATAAAATTCCTATCAAGCTAACTTTGTGTTTCAGCATGGTTGCTCTATTTTTATCTGGCTCGTAGAAGACTTGACTGAAACCCAAGTAAACTATCGGGAAATATCTGTGAATGCATAAACAAGGATAGGATCAGTATTGTACATGCCAACACAAACCGCTAACAGATGTAAACGTTACCAATCATTTACCAAATTCTGTAATTTAGCATTTATATGCAGTATACAAACATTTAATAAATGTTTTCATAACACACTATAATATACGTGCAAGCAATCACATATATATGACCATTTTAACTGTTTGTCAATGTGCAGTATTGGTCAGTAATTATAATTTCTCCTATGATGACATTTTTTATATTAATACAACAGCGTATTTCTATATTGTCATCTGTTTATACACCAGCCTCCACTAATGACTGCCCACAGGAGGTGTTAGAATTGCCGACTAATACATTAACAAACCCATATATCTGCTTACAACTAATCAGTCGAAAGCATCATTATAAATTGCAACAAAACACTTATTAAATGCTAAATTGGGGGACTCAGTGTAAAGTGTTATACCACATTCCGAGTTACATTGCCATTTGAGCAAACGGCTTTAGATTTTTCCTACAAATCCCATTCCCCACAGAGATGTTATATTAACTAATAACTATATAGTGACTAATGGAGACCTCAATAAAATACAAATTACGGATTATACTCAAAAAGCACATTGTATTACAGAAGTATGCATAACCCAACCACAATGTATGCATTACAAGTAGGGGATAACACATGACAATATGTGCAGAAATACTGAACAATGCAGTGGCTAAGAACTCTCAACCACTTATAGCTTCTTCACAAATACAGAGGCATCCCTAATGCGTCTTTTCTATATTCAAATATTAGCACTGCTTTCCTTTCTGCCGTACTTTGGTATATACATCTCTTGTGGCAAGTACTTGGCAACCACCTATGCATGGTTGATGCCAGCCACCATGAGTTAAATACATTGAATGAATATGTATGAGTGCTTTGGTAGATATTGTTGACATTGAAATATTTGTTTCACTGCTTTAAAAAAAAAAAAATCTTTAATAAATGTAGATACAGCAGTGCAATTTTGCACAGTAATGCGTATTGTATGGACATTTAATCAATGGATAATGCTAAATAACATTAAGAATGAATGCCCTTAAAAGCACCAACCTGCTTTGCCTTTAATTTAGCTGGAAAGCAGGGAAAGTTCACACACAGAATTTAATACCAAGTGCATCAGCTGACGGCTTCCAGGGAGGCCTAAATCTTGATAACCGGTTAATTTAGATGAGTGTAATTAAAGGTCACAATTATTAATTCATACATGATATATCAAATACCACTGATCTAAAAGAAGATATATACGCAGGATCGGACCTCAGCACTAGTGCGGCATCATTTCTCATGTAAATACATAACTTCTGAATGGCAAAGCAAACTATTTACTCTGTAGACGATGGATACAAATCTGCTTCAGGCTATATTTATTTACAAGCTTCAATGTCTGCATTTGTCTTTAGTTAGGTCTTTATTTGGCTGCATGTGTTTGGCCCTCTCAAACGCACTATGACATAACCCTGCTCAACCACCCCCAAACCCTTTTTTACGGCATATCTACTCTGACCTCATATAGTCATAGTCTGCTGCCTCTCTGGTATCCAACCAAAGGAAATCCACTGTAGTGACAGTAATCTCTAATCCCTAGATATCAGTGTGTTCTACAAAACCTTTTTATTGAACACCTGGAGACAAGGATGAAGCCATTCTTGGAGGGCTTACCTCCATTTCCTCTTAAATTAGCTATTTAATATATGCCACGGCATGCTCACTCTATGTTTAATTTCCATTGCGTTCATCATGCAGTGAGTGCATGCATCATTAGCATCGTTGCTCCCAATAGGGATTAAACTTCTAACCCTCACAGTGTTAGTGCTTTGCTCCATCGACACACTGCACACACACACCAATGCAGACACACACCGATAAAGAATACAAACCGGGAGTACACTCATAACCTTATATCTTTCAAAAGATGTTAGACTTAGTCCATCATATTATTATGATCTGCTCTAGTATTCTCCCTTAACACAAAGATGCATGCTTGAAAATTCAAAAATATGCTAGCAAGAGATTAGACCAGGGAAGAAGGATGTATGGAAGGGTGAAAGTAGGATTATAGTATTATTCACATTAAGCGCTGAAAACTACCGAGATACGCTCATCAAGTATGATGGATTTGGAAAGAAATCTGTATCTTTCCGAAAAGCATAAAATATTTCAACTTTATAATCTAGGTTGGTAGTACTGTATGTGCCAATTCTGTATCAAGTCATGTTGAACTCTTTCAACGTAGGCTTGTTTTCCCGAATGGGATTCATGACTCAGGTGTGGTTTGCTCCATGTTTGCAGGGTACAATCCTTCAACAGTGAAAAAAAAAAAAAGAATGGACAAGAGGAGACCAGTTACCTCTCAGAGAAGCAATTACAGGAAGCAATAAAAGGTGTAGAAGTGCATTCAACAGAAGCAATTTTTGGTACCTCTCTCTGTTTGGCAGTCCACTTGTTCTCACTTGCACACAGAAATACACAGACAGAGAGACAGAGAGACAGAGAGACAGAGCGAGAGAGAGAGAGAGAGAGAGAGAGAGAGAGAGAGAGAGAGAGAGAGAGAGTGAGAGACAGAGAGCAAGGGGGTTACAGTCTCTGAGATCTTGTCCCCTCCCTTTCTCCCAGCTTGCCAATTCTCATTGATATAGTGCATTGTTTACTTTCTACAGATGTAGGCAGAAAATGGCGAAACAAAGGGAAGAAATTTGGACTAACTAGATACTGCCGAGAGTTCAACAGGGCCAAAATAAAAAGGCCTTTTGAACAGTGGCCCACTTTGGAACAGAGCCGAGTTCCTTAGAAGAGGTCCAGTGCATCTGGTAATGGTACGGATTTCATAAAAGAGAGCGAGTGTGGCAAAGTGAAGTGGGCAGCACAATTATAAAAGAAAGACAACAATGACGGTTCAACATTTACCTGTGGTTGTGGGCTAATGATATAATGTTTCCGCTCATCTGGTACAGTGAAGTATACTGCCGTTAAACATCCTGACATTCTTTGTAAAAGGAGGTCAGCTCCACGCTACATTTTGGAAAACCTATTTTCTTCCATGCGTTGAGCACATGTCTGGGTACTTTGACGAATGAATGCTCAGCCTCTTGTGTGTAAGATCTCAAAGCACATCAGATCAACAAGCAGAATGATTACAATTACTTCTATTTTAAATTCATGGGTACTGCCTTTTACTTGTTTGTGGGTCCTTTTACTCAGTCACTGAACAATATAATCAGCAAAATTGTTCAGAAACACACAATATACATTTTACATTACATCTGTACCCTTTACCCTGTATAATACTACTATAATATTCCTTTAATGACATAATGTTGAACAGTGTAGTCATGAATATACCACACTGTCTTAAAATATGTCATTGTAAATTGTGTCTCTTTGAAATATTCATATAGTAACTGATTTTGCTCGGTTGTATTTCTATTTAAATATATATTAGCATTAGTTTATCATATATGCATTCTTTTATAGCTACTCCACAGTGAGTTAGATATTTTTGAGTTTAATATTATGTGATAGGGACCGTCAGTCTGTGCGTCCTGTCCAGAGTATCTCCAGATAACTAAGAAGAGATTTGTCTGCAATCTGCAGCCGCCAAAGCTGACCGGAGTTGGCGGAAAGTAATCACAACGTGCAGTCTGGTGTTACTGATCTTTGCTACCCGTTTACTACGGAGAAACAAGAGGCCATGCAAAGCAAAAATCCACACAATAATCTGCCAAATGGCAACAATGTGCAGTCAGAATACACTAAGACCAGCCATAAAACATTAACTTCGAAATAAAATTATTTTAATAACATTTGCTGCCTTACAGAACACAGTATTATTATTTTTTTTAATCATAAAAAAATTATAAAATGAAATATATATGATAAAAAATATATTAGAAATATATTGTGTTTTTATTCATATTTTTTTTGGTTGTCATATAAAATATCAGAAAAATTGCGAAAAAATAGCCATCATTTTCATGCAATTGCCAGTGCAAAGAAGGAAAGCAGACACAAAGCCAAATATCTTCAATTTACACTGACAAAAAATAATAATATAAAAAGCAGTAAACATTTGCATTTGAGAAAGTGAACCAGCAAATGATTGTCGTTCTTGCTTGATCAATGACCTAATTGATATTCGATCATCAAAATTGTTGTTAATTCTTCATGAATTAAATGATCAATACTATAATCAATACTACTGCTGTGAATACAGAGGGATGGCACTTATGACATGTCGGTAAAGACATCTGCATAGTTAGTTTGTGTACATTCAGTGGCAAAAAACATGATGGTGAAAATTCATTCGACTTTTTTACAGGGTAAATTTCATTACCAGGTCATTATCACTTGAAAGAATAGATGACCATATCTTGTACTATAAGAGCTATAAAAAAAAGGATTTGATTGCACCAGGAGACCTGCCGAGCACATTGTTTGTTTCCTATCCAATGTTTAAGATTATAGTTTGTTGAATCAGTCAATAAATAATAGAAATATATGAAATATTATAGTGAATACAGCATTATCCTTTCCACGTTGCCTCAGGCTTGTTTTTGTGAGAGATGGATGTTTGTATCTCTACTTGCACTTTCCCTTTGGAAATATTCATCAGAAGTGCTGCCTGCTTTCACTTCATAACCTCTTCCTCTATCTAGCTCTCAGTATCTTTCCCTCTCCCTCCCTCTCCTCTAATGGCTTAAGTCTTCCCTGGGGGAAAGCTAGCCAGGGATGATGCTTCTGTGGATAGGTTTAGAGTTGCTGAAGGTCTTTCTTGTCATGGGAACAATATAAAAATGATAAAGCTGGATTTTTCAGGGCTTTCTTGATGTATTTCATTTTGTCAAAGCCAGATGACTGCTTTCTGCTTGGAAATGGCCCTGGTCTGGTTTTGAATCATATTCACAAGCTGTCTCTCCTAGTTATCTTGTTCTTTATTGCCTCTACTGTATTACTTCTTGCCTTAGCCGGATGCCCAGATGAGAATCACAGCTAAAGTCTCCTGAAGCTCATTTATACTTCTTTCTCCTCGAGGTGCAGATATTTCTCATTGCATCATGAATAATAGCATTGAAAATTACAATGTGTCGCCTTTTTTTACAACATGCCAATATGTGCTACATGGTCTTTTACTCCAGGAAATGTCAGCCAAGGGGTGCATTGCAAGTGTCATTGGAAAATCCCCATTAAAAAATGGGAGACATTTAGTATTACCTCTCAATAATAATTTACACGTAACTAAAGTAACTCCGTCATAGCCATGTTCCCATTACATGTACCCCTAAATGACATCCTCTTTGCAATTAATTACTTGGTAATATCATACTCCAAGCGAGAAAAGATTATAATGAGCAGCTTTATGAAATGAAGGTGGGTCAGGTTTGTAATTTCAGATGGCAACCAACTGGGCTGTAAATGAGTAAGCACTCATGATAGCTGCATGCAAATGAAATCTGTGACAATCAGGGCTAGTGTCTTATTTTTTTGTCACCACATCAGGGGTGCCAGCATTTTCAAAATGCTCACATATAGACTTTGAAATCTAAAAGAAAAAAAATCACACTGAACAAAAACAATTGAAAAGACATAGGACCGTACTTCTCAAATACCACAGAGCATATTATGTAAAAAAAATATGCATGTGCCTTGGCTATATGTTTAAGATAATTTAAGCTCTTTAAGACTCATTAACGCTGCATACATAACCAAAACATCATGTCTCTTGGATGTTACCGTAAGTTCCACTAATATATTTACATTTTTAAAGTGGCAGTAGGGCAAAACAATTATTCGAAATGTTATCAAATTGCAATACAGCCTCGTACAATTTTCAAATCGCAGGTGGCCCTATATTTGCCAAAGGCGAAATGTGTGTGAAAATACCATTTTAAATTAAATATTGTCATGCTGCTTTGTTTGGTATCATATCCTCGCAAAAATCACACCATAACCATTTTAATATGTTTTTCAATGAAAATGAGAATTCTAGAGAATATTGCAAATCATATTGCAATTGCAATATCAGTCAAAAATAATAGCAATTATACATTTTATCAAAATCATTCGGCCCTTATTGGCAGTGGCAAGCTTTCATTTCATGTCATGTATTTTTGGGACAATAATTCGTTTAACACACTCGGCGCCCTGTTTGTGGTGTCCGTGTGTGTCTTTTGTGTAACCAACATGTTAACACATTTGACAGCAGAAAATGATTGGGGCAACAGCATGGTCACGGACATCTCTGCTGATTTGTCAGATGATGCCTGATGTTAGCTAGTAGCAAGAGAAAATGAGATGTCACACTTTAAATATGACTGAGGCTGGCACTCACAGAATGCAATGTTTGATGAGCACAGGTGAAAGTGAAAAATACAGAATGGCCATGAATGATAAGACTTTTTTTTCCAGCCGTTTGCTGAGCACTTTATGAATCTCTTTGACAAGCAGCACTTTTTTAACAGTTGTACGTTTTTTTCATTCAAAGCACGGGTAATGATCCACTTCATCTGCGTTTGTTCCTTCCATTATGCTTTATACACACACGCTGTTTACTCTAAGAAGCACCTTCAACATTAATGGTACCCTGATAGGAGTGAATTAATGGTTTCAGCCAAATAGTCACAGAGACATTTTTAGGTCATGAAGTAAAACATGTAGGTTGTATCCTGTGTCAGAAATGAAAAGGTGAACAAAATGAAGGGATGCTTAATTTTTTCACCAAAGCGGTTAGAATAAATCATTCTATTTCACAAGAGGTAACAGTGTTGAAGTTATGTCAAAGACTATGTATTGTGTTGCAGAGATATCTACTGAAGCTCCAGTTCAGCCACAGCACCGGGGAACTACAAACCCCCTGTTGCTGCTGTCACACAGGTCCACCAGCCCGCTGTGACTGCTGGTGCTAGGGCTTGTTCTAGCTGAGCTCAAGTCTCTTCTGCCGCTGACTGGGGCTCCGTCTGACGGCTGCCGACCTCTCTCCTCCCCCGGCGGGCTGCTCTCCTTGCTGCGCCGCCACCGGGAAGATGAGACGAATATGCGGGTCGTTTTGTAGTTTGTGCCACTTTGGATTTAGTCCAATAAACAAATTGACGTAATGTTACACGGACTACAGCCCCGGTTAACATTAGTGCCTCAGTAAACACAGATGGATCAGCCCCACGTGAAGATTATAAGACAGCTGTGTTTTCTGACCGGCTCACAGAGTTTCAGCAGTTTGGTCGAATTTTGGTATTCTTCTCCACTGACTGACTAAATGCAATACACAATATACAGAATAATTTAAATTCAATAAATATGCCAAACTACTACAACTAAAATATAAACATTAGAGATTGTATGGACCCAGTTTAGAGGTGAAATACTGCTCCCTATTTCTTTCGAGCAGGTGGCTCGGAATTACACATTGAACCTTTAATATTTAAAAAAAGTGGTGGTCAAATTACTCCACAGAAGGATTCTGACAAACCTCAAAGAAATAATCCTACAGCAACACCTCTTGTATTATATAATGGAGCACTTACAAATAGTTCAACCGACTGAAATGACATAAAAGAAACTAAACTTTGGAGTACTGTATTTGGAGTAATACCAAATGCTGTAGCTAATTTTTTTTTAGCATGACTTACTGTAAGCCTGCCTGAAGAAAAAGCACAAACATACTGTATGTGTAACCAGTTCTGAGACACAGAGCTGTGTTAGAGACTGTTTATGGAGCATATTGATGTTGAGCTGAATCTTTTCATTTCTACTTTGGAAGGTTATCCTGCAGGAGCTGAACCAACATGTAGTATGACCAGTGAGCCTTCAAATGTAACAGCAGCAAGTTTAACACATTTAATGCCATTCAAAAGGAAATACAGTAGGACTGATGAACACTGCTGCTCATCTCGATGAATGAATAAGCATTCATCATGACGCTGCTACAAAACCATTGGGGGGCCACGTCATTCAGATAAGATGAGTTAAAAACTTTAATTATCCTGAAGAACATTGCTGTGCGGCAGATGCAGTACAAATTGTGTGCAAACTAACAAAATAAAAAAGATCAAGAAGGTGAAAAATCCAAAAAAAAAATCAATGGTGAACAGTAAGTGTCATAATTGATTAACAGTAAGGTGCAAATTCAACATATACACATGCCAAAAGATTCATTAAATATTGAACACAATGGACTATTCTAAGGATATGGCAGGACAAATAGAATTCTCATCCACAGCAACTATCATTGATATCCATTCATTACTTTGCAAGGTATCTCATTAGGGAGAGGGAATTTTGACCTTTGGAATTAGATTAAAAAGGTCAGGAGGTAACAAAGGCCTTTGGAATTACCCTCTGGGGGACTTGAATATCCATAGTGAAATTCATAGTGGTAAAATGCATTTATCTTTCATAGGAGAGTGAATTAGGCATGGATTTTCTATAAAATTTTCTATAAAACAAGCAATAAACATCACCATGCCTTGCTTAGTTATTAATAGAAAACTATCAATTACCATAATTAAAGTGCTAAGTATATGTACTAGTATTATGTGATGATGTTGAACACCTTTGTTCCTTTTACTGCTGAAAAAGCTCACAACCAAGTTTTAAATGCAATTGGCTTCATCTTGTGTTTGTGTACCTGAGGACACTGCATTTAATGAAGACACAACAGACATGGTTTCTTACAGCTTAAAGCTTTCACTCACTTACTATTACATCTTGTTGGGTGAATTGCTCAGCCCATTTATTATTCAGCGATTATTGTTTATCTTGTTTACCTGTTTCAAAGGTTAGTTGCTTAAAATACTTAGGAATTTACATAGCCACCTTCATTTTATAAATCATTTTTGTCAAATGTAGAGGGGAAGTGTCAAGAGCATGGCCAGTGAAATTATAGGGAAAACACATATGCAACTAAGCGGCAGGCATGTACCGAATACCATAAAGATTCATCGCATCCATTGTACCTACAATTTGAATTGCTTCCCTCAGGATGGCACTTAAGACCGCCACGAGCCACCAAAAGTGTTTACCAGAAATACGTTGTACCAATCGTACAGCGCCCACCCCCGCTTGCTGAATTTGCACATTTGTCTTAAATTTCAAGAAGTTGCAAATTGTATTTTTTTTTTCTATTAAACATATTGAACTGTATTTGATTGCATATGATTGAACTCCAAGCCCTCCCGATGTTTTTACCGTTTCTTAACACCGTCTTATTTGTAATAAATGGTGATTGTAATAAAGCCAAAAAAAATGTTTTCCACATTGTGGACAATGAAGTTTCTAAATAACTATCTTGTATGCCTAGGTTTTACCTTGGTTTACCTCCACATACTGCGGCAACATTTTTTTTAAGCTGAAACCACAGTTGCTGGCTTTTTTAATTAATTTAAAGTGATGATAATGGTCATTCAAACAGAATTTCTGTAATAAGAGTTTGACTTCCATTTGAATAGTTTTACTTTGTTAATTGTTCCTGTGATGCAAATGGTTTCTCAATAATGTGTGTTTTTTTTTAATGATTATGACTGTTTGCAGTTTTTATATTTTCTTGGCCACTTGGCCTATTCTGTTCCCATCTGCATGCCATCAAGTTAATGTTATACTTGGTTATCATATTGAAACCATTCATTGATTAAAAAAAAAAAAACAATGCCAAAATACAGTATGACAGTATGCCAAATGTACTTTAAGATAAGTGGTATAACTGCATGGTCTAAAGACAGCTGTGATCACTCATGAGGTCTCAGTTAAGCACAAAGTACTCTGACACAGTTTTTTTGTCGGCACATTTTTGTTGCAGTGTGCAATTTTTTTGCTACTGCTTGTGTTTGAATAATGACCGAATAGAACTGTTAATTCTAGCAAGATAAGGTCTCTACCACTAATGTAGTTTGCCACTGAGATATAAATGAACCTAAGAAAAACTGGGTGCAAAATGACTATTTCTAGTAAGTTCACTGTAGCCATTATCCATTTATGTAGCCTATTTAGAACAGGATGCTTTGTTGGCAAAGTAGTATTGCAAAGGAAGTACTGTAACTCTGGTAAGCACCACGCAAGATAAGAAGCAATGAGGGTAATAATGATTAGTCTGTTCATTTGAAATGGTGGTTATGCTGTTTAAGTGCATTGTGAAAGCTTGAGCATGTTGTTGTGTATTTTACAAAGAAACATAAAAGGTCCTACTAAATCACAATCAAATATTCAACAAAGAAAATTAGGAATATATTAAAACAGGCTGTTCTTTGATCTTTCAAAAGCACACACCTCCATATTTTCTGCTGTGACGGGCACTTTTCTTTATATCTGCATGCCTTTAATGCACAATGTGTAGAGGAAATATATGTTTTTATACTTGTGGAAAAACACTTTTTGTATTCCCCTGTGTTAATTCCAGGGGATTCTTGAGGAATCCCATTCGCTCCTGAGAAGACTTCAACAACAAGGACATAAATTGACTGGGACAATGACAAATGTAGGACATCTGATACAATATGAAACATGGGATAACCTTATGGGAAAATAGCATTGAAAGTCAGCATAGTAGGGCATTACAGAGCATCCCCTATAGGCCCCCCATGGTTCCACCGCCATACCAGTTTCTCCTCAACAGAAAGGTAGCCTCCTAACCTTGCCCACACAGCCTTAATCTTCCAAATGCTGCTTGAGCATTTGAATTTCTGCACATCAATCTCAGGGCCCCGTCCTGCTTTGATTAATGGTCCCCATCTATCACAGCACCATGTGGCGCACAGGCCTTGCCCCGCCAGACAGCTTTGCTTTAGAATAATGGGCGCACTCCATCCCAGTCCCTACCATGCAATGATTGTGCATCTTTGTGATCTATCTGTCAAGCCCCTCTGTCAAAAGGGACAACAGGGGACAGTGCAGGTGAAAGCAATCAGAACGAAGGAGGCATTGCTGCACGCCAATTACATACAGTATACAACAGAATGCCTCTTATTGTGGCTAGCTGTGCTGACTGATAAACAAAGAAATATTTTCTCACAGACGACGCCGTCTCTCTCATTCGGTCACACATGGGTGCATGAAGCCTTGGAGACATTCTGTCTACCATCAATAACGTTGGCAGGGAAACCAAAGCCACTAATGGTGACTTCAGGTTCTTTTCATGTATGGCCGCTTTCTCGCTTCTCTAATATTCCAAACTAAATTACACAAATGCATGTGCTCAGATGTTAATATGCCCAAACTCACCGTCTCCTGAACACGCAGGGTGGCGGAATAAAACTGCAAGGATGCCATTCCAATGTTTCAAAAAAGGTACTTCCCTCTGTTCAGAAAACACTTGTTTTCATTAATATTCGGAAAATAATTAGCTGTAATTATGTCCGTCTCTCACCAAAGCAATTACATGCCACATGATCAAGCCCCTTATATGGGCACACCAGTATTCTGTGGAGTCAAGAGCGATTCATGCTTTTAAACAAGCCATTCATCACTGTCATATGCGCATTCTTCACTCTTGATGGCGCTTTTGTGTGCATTTTTACAGGCAGACAGGAGAACAAAAACTCTTGGTCCCTATGCAAAACACACAAACCAGGCAGAAATGTGTCTTTCTTTAATTGAGAACCCATTCATAACAGCAATAATTAAAAGCGCCATCATATTGCAGCATTTTGCATGGCAAAGGAACAAGTGTGACCACAATTACGCATCGGATCTAACCAGTACATCTTGGTTGCTCGATGTTCTCCGGCATTGTGTTTTTTAAATGTCGCAGCCCTATTACATTGCCCACTGGGATCAGCGTCGATATGTGGGAGTATTGTGTTGCTGCCTGTTGCTGACATTTCGACAGGCAGGATGGTGCGGCTGCATTCCACAAACATCACCCACCTTGTTCTCCCCATTCCTCAGAGAAGATCACATGACAAAACTGGGTAGGAGTGGAAATAAAAGGAAGTTAAATTGCCCTTAAAGACATAAACTTTAAAGCAGGGGACTCTAGATACATACCATGTGAATATCTAAAAAAAGCCTTTTGGAAATGTTAAAAAATGTAAGGTTACGAATCTCTTAATACAAATTGGGTTGTGTGGTCATGAATACCTAACCAATGATTTAACTTGCTTTATTTTTAGCTTGAGGCATATAATCAAAACGGACAACATGCATAAAGGCTTTGTGTTATGCTGAATGCAGGTAAGTCTCTGACAGCTGAAGTGCTGGAAAAAAAATGCATGCATTCACTCCCGACCTTGACTGAGCTGATGTGCAGTAGGTGGCACATATATCAAAAATCCTGCTTTGGCAAACGTAAAGCCGCTGAAATACTTTATGTGTGCGGGTTAGGAAAAAACACTGCTTCACATCTGGGAAGCAAATTTTACAGCCACACCTTAATGTCTTGCCTGTATGAATCTAAAGGCCACGAGAGTCAAGAGAGAATATGGTGACCCACATACAGGTAGGCGCCGGGCTCACTTATACAGCCATATTCCTTTCTTAGCATTAGAAACGACGGATTTAGTGTGTTTCAAAGAGAGAACATAGAAATAAACTCATTATTCCGTTACAAACGTCTTTTTTGTCTTTAATGAGAAAGCATAGGTAGAGGTGTTGATGAAAATGCCAGTTGAAAAGCAGAGTTTGTTTTGTTACAATTAGTTAAACTAACTTGGTAATTGCATGCAAGTATAAAGGCAATTTGGAAGACACAGCCAAACAATGTGCATACCTCTGTCTTGTTCTCTTAATAATTTTATGATCCATGTGGTTTTGCTTTAAAAACTGTTTTTGGAAAAGTGACAGGTCTAATGAGCATGGACTTAAGCTTGCCAGAGTTGAATTTAAAATGTATGCCGTTCGTTTGCCAGTGCGGGCCCCATTTTGTTTTCATTTACAATTCAGTAGGTTTGGGGCCAAGTGTGTTTTATGTGAGCTGGGTACCATTAAATGGTGAATTTCATACTACAGTACATAAGCCTTGTAGAAAATAATGAACAGGGCAGATAGCAGGCATAAACTGAGTGAGCGAGGAGGAACACGGAGGAGCCTGTACATCTCAGCAATGGTTTTAGAGAAGAGGCAAGAGACTGATGCTGGCTCAGTTTCATCTAAACACACAGTCTTGTCATAGGGAGAAGGGATAACCAAGAGAGTCAGTGGATGAATGAAAAAAAAAAAAGAATCATTATGAAGGTATTTGAGCGGAATTAATCTTGATCCATGCGGTGCTTGCTTTCTGAATAGTGCGGTTTTACACTTTGACACTGCCTCAGTAAATCACAATTTGTTCTCTGCATCTAAGGTAGTGCAGGTATTACAAAGCACATTAAGTGGACTGCATACAATACTTCCTCAAGATGGCAATTTCAAACAGTACGTTTGAAATCCACACATTTTTATTTAATTTTTTATATTAGCTACACAGGAAGACCTTGTTGGCATCCCGTCTTTCTTTCTTTTTTTTTTATGATAATTTTGAATGGCCTATAGTAAATAATACCATAACATGTGAACTTGGCAGATAACTAATGCTGTGTGTTTGTTAATGAAAGTTAAAGATTGAAACTTTGGTTCTGAAAGTAGTTGTGGAAGGGCCCAAAGCAACGTCCTATCACTATACAGTATATATGAAGTTACTGCCTCTATGATTCCTACTATACTGTTCACTTAGACCACATCTTTCCTGTCATCACATAACTGTGTACAGTACAAACAAGAGAGGGAGAAAAAAGGATGCAATGAGTAATAAAAATTGTTATGCGTTTATAAATACACACATAGCTTTAGTGCAAAACCAAGGCAATTAAATAAGTAATAATTCAAATGACTCCCATCTAAATTTTTAGTTAGGCTTGTCATACACGGCACATATTTGCCTACAGTCCAAGCGTTTCCAGGGTCCGATTTCCCACATGGCTTCTTCACAAAAGTTTTTATTTTATAGACTGTTGTGAACTTCTTTTAACATTATTGTAGTAGTTTGTTTTTTTCATGTCGTGGGTCAAAACTATTGTCTTGATTGAGACCGATTTAAAACTGAACCTCTCTGCAGAACAGACCATATTGTCTGCATGTTCCAGTCATCAGTGTTTACATTCAGTGTACCATGTGAGCATAAAAGTTGCAGGATTTGCCCGGGAAGAGAAAATGATTAAAAATGTGTAAAACACAATATACATTTTTTTAAATAAAAATAAATAAATAGTAAAAACGTGCTTTGTCTGCCCAGCTTTAGAAGGTAACTTTGAGTTGTGGAGCTCTCCAATGTCTTCAGTGGGGCTGTCAGCAGTGAGGGAACTGTCCATGGTGCTCAGCACAATTCCATTAGACAGTGTAGAGCTGGGCCTGTGAACGTGCTTCTGTGATAGTTGTAATAGTAGCAACGGTTTCCTGCGAGTACAAAACTGTGTGCAAGTCGCATCCTGTTGCTGTGTCATGGAACTGTATCCCCAAGTTGTAGGCTTGCGTTTCCCAATTGAGCTTTTACAACATCTTAGTTGAAGGGTTAAACCAGTTTAGCCAGCTTGTAGCATTTGCTTTTTTTCCATCTTTAATCGTCAGATGAATTATTCATGAGGCATCACTGAACTTCTGTCATCACTCTGTACCTGGGTCAGTATCACAACACCTGCTGACAGTTTTCTGCACTGACATGGCAGCTGCCGTGTTCATAGGGAGGAGCAGACGAAGAGGCAGAATTGGACGACAGAGTGTTTCATCTGACATTACTCTATTTGGGATGTCAGAGGATCGGGTGAAAAATAGGTGCAGGTCATAAAGTCGTACAGTTCCATCTCAACTGGAACAAAATAGGCTTGGTATCGTGGAACGAGAGAACGCTTGCCAGCTAAACTTTAAGCAACCCTTCATCACTTGGCCTTGAGGTCTTTCCTGCAGACAGCAGGGATGTCACAATCACTCTTGCATTGTCTGCAGTACGGAAAAGACAATGGCACAGGTACAGGGACAACAAGCAGTGGATGAGCTCAACAACATCTACAGAAAGATGATTTACTCTCCGGAGCAGGACTCCTAAATGTCAGTTCATTCATTACTTACATGTTGGGGGGAGGAGGCGGAGGAGGATCAGGAGGAGTTAGGATGCGACTGTTAAGTGTAAATAAACTCTGCATTATTCCACCCTTATAGATGGGGCAGATCTTGCAACCTTTTCAAGTCAATAGAGGTGGAGTCAGTTCAGCACTCCAACAACCTTTAGCTACTTTAATTAATGGCTTGAATGAGGTTATTTGCATTTTAGTTAATGAATTCAGAGGAGCACTTCATGTTTTTTATGTTTTTAGAACGGTATGAGGAGGGTAGACAACACATTATGATTCGTTTATGATTGAAATTATGATTTTGATGACACTTAATGAACTGATTTTTGCCAAAAAGACGGATACTCTTCAACATGTTTGCTTTTGTTGGGGTAAAAGGATAAAACTAATAGATATTTCAATTTTGACGATGGCGCATAGACGACATATCTCAACAAATTTTTATCTCAACAACTCAATGAAATATTTACTTTTAATTTGTGTGGATGCTCTTTACGTCTCCAAACGACAAGTCACTGTATTGCTAGTTTTGCTGTGTGTTGTCTGAGAATTACATCTCGTAAAATGTGTCTACAAGGCCAGTATTTTCAATTGATACCAATACATCTAAATGAGCCAATATTTACAATTTGTAACGCATTAGAAACCAAAGAGCGAGCTAAAACAAACAGATACTAAAGAACTATTAAACCCAAATTAGGCGTTTCTATTTTTACATTCAGTTAGTGTGTTTGTGAGTATACAAGACGGCCGTCTTTGGCTAGTGGGTAGTGAAGCCCCTTGGATTCCCTGGAGTGGGCCCGGCTGTAAATTCAGTGTGGAAATGGGTGCAGATTAAAGCTTCATTAGTCAAGGCATTAGAAGCCATGTGCTGCTCTTCCCCCCACTGCATCTTTGTCTCTCTATCTGAACATGTGTATTCAAACCGAATGACACATACACAGAAGAAGAACGAAATAGCTCGGAAGAAACAGAAGGTATTACACACACAGAGAGATGTGCATACTGAACCTCACTGTTCCATCAGCATCTGTAATCCAAAGCCATTGCCTCATTCTGCTGTACTGTATATGTACATACATATTACATACAATGTATACTATATCACACATACTGTATATAGTACCTTGTTCTTTTATGTCTTAGATCATTGTGCCATCTTCCCAACAACTGTCATTGCAAGTTTTCATTTGTGCCAGGTAGTACCACGTACATATTCATTCAATCACCTCATGTATGATTTATTCTATGACATAACATCTTGTCATTGTTTTATGACCGGTCTCTCTTTCAGTATTTCAAAAATTATAATTTACAAACATTTTTAATTGTTTAAAGTTTAAAGTTTTAGAGGAAACACTGAAAAATACAGCATTTTAATGGCCTGTGAACTTCATACACTTTTATCACATTTCAGAAAGAAAACAGTACCTGCGGTGTAGTATGTATGAAATAACCAATAACTGCTCAATTATTTTCATCATTATTAAAAAAAAACAAAAAAAAAAAGTAGCACCTAGGTAATAGGTAAACATTATACGTTACAGAAATTTTGCAAAAAAGCAGTACTTTCTGCTATAGACCTCAATAATACTTTCTCAATACTTTCAGTCGAACCGCAAAATGTCTAATGATATCCACGGCAAAAAAAGGGTTTCTAAAGTCATATTTGAAACATCAAATTAAACAAACAAACAGACAAGAGTAATCTAATTACTGCATCTGCATTAGGAGACACGTGTGGTGGCAGAAATTGTAGAATTTGTCTGGACCGTTAAGTTTCGAGTATGGTGTTTTGAGTTTCCTGTGGCATTTTGCTTAACATCACATACTCCTCCACGGGTGACAGAACATACCCTGTGGCACACTTTGCAATTTTCTCATGTATTTATTCTCTCCCACACAGAATATTTAGCTTCCTATCCTTTGTGATACTTTTGCAAAGTCTTGCGTTTGACAGGGGAGCTTGAAGAGGAGGCAGAGGCCATTTTTAAATCTGAGTCCGACTCCCACTGCCTGCCAGCTGCCTTAACATGGCAGCCGCCAATGTACACACACATACAGAGAGAGTAGGAAAAGTAAGGACAGAGGGCTACCCGCCTGCTTTTGTCATTATATTTGCTCTTTATTAGTCATATCTTATAAAGGAATTGATTTCAGATCTTCTTTTTACGGTAAATAAATAGGGAAATATAGAACAAATCACTTCATGCATGAAGCATAAAAATGTTCTTGCTTGAACTTTCCCTATAAGTGTACACTCTCTCCCACAATAGGAGTTGGCAACATGACAATGATTGTCGTTTAGTAAAACAAAATAATAATCAGTTTTTCGGAACATTTGAAAACAGATATTAGATTTCGCAAACGCACCAAACCTTTAGTAAGACACCTGACTGAAAATAAGACTTCACTATTTTGTGTTTTTTTGTGTTCTATTTTAGCCGCTGTTCGTTCGTCATTGCCGTTTCTCGTCAAATATGGTTCATCAGTATACGCACTACATGCCTGGTATCTGCATCTACAGGATAATAATGCGGTTGCATCGGGAGACGGGAAAGGAGAGGGGAACATCAAAGGGAATGCAGACTGGCTTCACACAGCCTTGCATGTTTAAAACGCATGCATAATACAATACTAAAAGCCTCAGAAAAACTTTGTAGGAGAATGTTCAGGGTCAGGTCCAACACAAAACAGCATGAGAAGGCATGCAGCATCCTTTAGTCATGTTCTTCACCGAGTGCGTGTGTGTGTGTGCGTTTCATATTTTAGTAGATATAATAGTGACAAGAGACACGTCTTTATTTCATTCTCATTCTATTGTTCCTTGATTTTGTTTTACTGCATAATACAGTAGTTGCTTCAATTGCCCAAATATGTCTTGATAATATGTGAAAACACATTCCACTGAGATGAAATGGGAGTGTCAGGGGATGCTATTGAGCATTCTAATACCTTGAGTGGGCAAAACAAAAATAACGGCCGACACTTAAAGTTGTGCAGGAGATGTGCAAGGTCTAGTGAAAGTTGACAGACTCCCACTGATTTGTCTCATGAAACCCTATGGCACTGTGCATTTGATCAACAGTAGAGAGTGAAAGGACATTTGGAGGGAGAGAAGAAGAAGAGGGCAAAAAAAAGGTCACCAGGGAGCTTGTGGTTACACGGTAACAATACAATAATATGTATTTTTTAAGGCTAAAGTTTGAACGGCATTTTAATACATCAGGCTGATAAAAATGAATCGTGCTGCCGACTGGGCATGAGAAGCAAGCCAGGCACCTAAATACTGTCTGTCTAATGTGGACATATAGAGTCAGAACATAATCTGTCATTTCAGTTAGTCTCCGATAACACATTTATATACAGTGGTCTTAATTCATTAACCGTGACACAATGCCACTTCCACCATAGAAACCGAGATTGTAAGGAGAAACTATGGAAGAAAAAAAAAAAAGATAAATCCAACCAGGATTATGACATTGTTCACAAGAATTCACTCAGTTGCTGCAGGCAATTGATAAGAGAGCCAGCTTGGCCTAAATAGGTATCCAACAGAGAATTCACAATCTGCATTGTCTGCTTTAACAATCAATTTGGAATTAGTTCTTGCGACCGGGTATGGCAGCTGACGTCAGTTACGCATGGAGTATGGTTCACTCTAGTCCTTTGTTGTTTAAGTAAGACATACAGTTTCATTTCAGACCAGCAGAGACTTTGAATCTACCGTACAGTTTTTTCTTTCTCAGCTGGCATCACTTTTTCAGGAATTTGCAAATAGCAATCTAAAAAGGTAAAATACACTGATAGTAGAGTGTAATCACCGACACAGCATCCAGTTTCAGGCTTTTCTAAAGGAAAGTGGAGGGAAAAGTCACTATAATAGCGGCAGGGGCTTAATTATTGCAGCAGATATTTTAAAGTGTGTACCATGTAGATTTTATTGTCTCTGCCTAATTAAATTCTCTACTTGATTGAAGAATGTTCAATCATCGTCAGTTTTGATATTTAGTTCAATGGTTTCTCTTTGCCGTTTGCTAGTCGCAATGCCGTCCTACATACACAGTAGATATTAATACACATTCCTTTCAACACAGTTAGGGTTGAGATGCATGCAGTATCTCATTGTACAATATCTATAATCTACTTTTCGCAGCTAAAGAGTTCATTCATTAATGATTCGCAAAGCACAAAAACAGGATGAGCTGAATGCTAACTTCATCATGTAAAAGCTCGGACTAAATGAATCTGTGATCTGGAGATGATGATGACGAGCAGTAAAGCGGTTACGTATTCATCAGTGGTGCAGTTCCCAGTGAATCAGTGGGCAATTGGCCTCAATCCAAATGCAGAGCCTGCATAAAATATATTATAATAACCATGCCTGCTTCTGCTACTGTCGTCCATGCAGGATGCCTCACTTCTGAGCTCAAGCACGGGCAAGGTGACATTAGCTTGCTCTCGCTACTCAGGTCGTGATGGACTCTCGTGACACAAACCTTTTTTGTTTTTTTTGTATTTTCTGCTTGAGTTGCAGTGAGTCTTATGGATTTTTTTTTCACTCAGCTCTGAGGTTGAACACCCCGATACAATTAAACCTCACATTGGTTGCTCCATATTAGTGTTTTCATTACCTAATATTTCTTACATTAGCATTCAGTCTTTGTACTATATTTGATTAATGCAATACGTTTTGCAACAAAAGGATGTAAATAAGGGTAATTATAATCAGGAAAACAGTCATTCTTGAAGTTATTTTGGTCGAGAAAAGACGGTTTTGATCCAAGAACGTTTCAATTTTTATATCTTCTTTAGTGCTATAAAACAGTAATTCATGAAAGAAAAGCAAATTTTTGCCTTATTCTTTCTCTCTTCGGCTCCTCTTAACAACATTTCAATGAAATATTTTTCATACTTGCTGTGAAACTTTAAGACTTGTGAAAGTTATCACCTCTCTCTCTCTCTCTCTCTCTCTCTCTCTCTCTCTCTCTCTCTCTCAAGAGAGTTGACCTGGAAAACACTGCCAGCTAAACTCATTTGAACAACATCAATGAAGGTGACCCCTGAACAGCAGGGCGCACACTGCAGTGGCAATGCTTCAAATAATGTTTAACTGAAAATCAGATGATCCTGCTTTATTCTCATTGAGTTCTTCTGTCAAAGAGTCATTTTGGAGATATAGTTGTGGGTAATGTTGCAATTAGTGATGTGTTCTGCATTTAATTTTCCCTAAAATGAGGTTCTGTCAGAGCAAAGGCAATATGGAGGCTGGGGACTGTGGAGGTCAACGCAAGAAGAAATCACTTTGGCCGTGATTTGAATTGCTAATGAGAAAGACCTTTATTGGACTTTAGCCGCTATCTAAAAGCTGCTGTTCAACTTTATAAATCGGATGCATTTACATCTGTTATAATAGCACCTTAACTTAACCAACACCTAAAAATGTTTATTGGAGATTATTGGTCTCCCTCATACGTAAAAAGGCAACTTTCACTCTTTGCATGTATCCTTTCAACAAAGTTTAATTTCACAGTTTACTGTTAATGACTCTTTTGTAATTGCTAATGTTGCCAATTACACAACGCATCCTCTGCCCTATTCACACCCACTACAACAATCCTCTAATAGCGCATTCACTGTATGGATGGCAAAACATGAATGAGAGCAGTGCCGCACTCTATCCCTCTATCAGTCACTATTTATAGCCCAAACAATTAAGCAGAGAGGACCTTCATTAGCCTGCTGCTATTCAGCAGGACCCTGAGTCGCCTTGCCAGCCAGCCAAACAGGTGTTCCTTAATAATCACTGCTGAATTGCCAGCAACACTGGTTTGCGATTTTCCCTCCATATGTTTCAAGCTGTTTGCAGTCCTCTGCTGAGAAATGAATGACTTTCTAAGCCTCATTACAATATCTTACAGTACTTACAGGTGGCTGCTGGCTGGCAGTCCAACCCTCATATAAGACAAACTGGCAATGCTTGTGACATTCAGCCACAGTATCAATACAACACGTATGAAAGCATTTATTAAATCATCAGAAGTTATTACTGTGAACAGTGTTGTGATTTAAATGTACAGTTATTGTCATGCCTATACTCCTACTGCATCATTTATCTTTTAATCTTAGAACATTGTTTTGTTGCTTTCCTTTGGAGGATAAAAGTATTTTTATGAGGATGTTGCCGCTGTGCTGATATGCTGTGGTAAGAGATACCAATTTTGCAATTTAAGGATACATTTACAATGATGCACATTAGTGAAAACAAAACATATATGGCCATATTTAACATTGAAGACGAGAGCGCAGGCTGCAATTCTCCACTGTAGCTGTGTAGATGAGGCTGCCAGAGGTTTTGTAAATACTACAGTGGGATGCCACCACTTGGTGCAATTAGGTTTATTTGTTATCTCACACAACAGTTATAAAAATATAATCACTATTGGTCATATATTGAGCAGCTGGTTTGGGTTTGGTTATCTTCATTGTCCACCCTATCACAACTGCAATGCCCTAAAAAGCAAGATGTACACACACAAAATAAGATTACATTTTATATCAAAGATTTTCAAAAAAAGCATAATTCCCCTTAAGGTTCATATTGTGTACATACATGTTTTAGACCAAAAAAAACAACAAATATGATTGATGATGAACTATAATCATTACTTTTATCAATATGAAAATCACAACTTTCTTCATGTACCAAATATCGCCACTGAATTTAAATCACTGATGCAGAAATTTTATATAATTTCTGCGTCAGTGATT
>CALSCE010009442.1:16052328-16096824 GCA_943593645.1 Bovichtus variegatus
ATATATATATATACATATATACATATATATATATAAATAAATAAATTGGTATGGACTCAGTGGCCCATGGCAATACATTTAGTGTGGTTTCTGAGTTTCTGTACGTCTGTACTCCAGTTCTTTGCACCTCTTGGGACTATGGAACACCTTTTTTCCAGACGCTGGTCTGGACTCTCCTCCTTTCCCATTAAGAAACTGTCTGCTGCTGAAGGGGATGAGAGGAGTTAAAGTGATAGGACACTATGAAAGCCTGCCCCAACTGCATCTGATCATAATATATTCCTCCCACCAACAATGTATTCATCCTGCTTCAGCCTCCTATTTCACATTGTTCCGCATTGCTAGAATTGCGCTCAACTCTGGTTACCAAAATTAGATCGCCACATCAACTTGCACTCTCTCTCCGAGTTTGTGCTTGCTTTTACCATTGCCAACGGCCCATTGAATAATCATAATTAACTCATTCATTGTTAAATAATCCATAAATAATCTTTCTACAACTCAAAAGTCAGTATGCCTGTAGGTAAGCCACTTGTGTTAGTTCCTATGTAAATCAAAAGACACTTTTCTTATTAAGAATTGGAAAACAATGTGGCTTTACTCTAATTACCACTTCTAAAATAATAAAATTGGCATATGCAAGCCCAGTTAGATTAGTTTTGTTCTGATAAATCAACAGAATAATGTATGCCATAAGGGATTCAGATGGCCTAGCTTCTACTAGGCACACCTCCTCTTGCTTATTCAGGCTGTCTTAACACACTTGTCATGTAAGATTGTATTGTATTGCCATAGTAAGCTACATGTTGATGTTTCTCTGCACTTTATTTTGTTTTCAAGGCTTGCTTGAGCGTGCATCATCAAAAAGTAAACAAAAAATTGTAGACTGCAGTATCTGATGACACATTGTCGATAGGAAATTTAGATATACAGTAAATGGCATATGACACATCATACTGCCTTTTCTTTTCTTTTTCTCCTCTCTTTAGGTTTCTTATGATTTATTAGTTTTTCACATTTTGTTTTGTTGGCACCTCCCACACTCAGTCTGCATTTCTTTTGCTCTTCTAAAAATGTCTTCAACATCAGAGAATGAGCCATTAGCCACATTACGTAATATCTCCCACTATGATAGGGTGATATTTCCATTCATTAAGTCACTATCTACCTGCAGCATTACACCAATTTAAATAGAGTTGTCAGTCTGCAGTCTCTGTGTACAGTAATTATGATGAAATAGTAATTAGGGCAGACCTGACCTGTGCCGGCATGCTCACGCTTTCAAATGTCTACTCCAGATGGCAGCAGGTACAAAGGATGCCTGGGGAAGAGACCTTTTTCAGGCTTGTCCGCATTAGCATAGGGAGGACCTGTCCTATCGCATTAATATTCTAAACATGTCTCCTTTGGTTTAGGTTTCAAATTAGCAATCTGGCCAATGTGAAAAGATTATGGTCCCTATTTTACACCTTGCGCAAACTGTCATTGCTAGCTTCAGACAGACGCAGTTATTATTTTTACGCACAGCGTCCACGTTGTGCAAGTAGCAAATGTACTTATCTGTGCGCCCATGGGCATGTTGCTCTTAACATATTGTGTGGTTAGGTGCATTGTCGGCGCATTCCTATCTTGAGGCAGCAGAAAGTGGTTACACCATTGACCTACAAAAATCAGTTCTAAAGTCAATGGTGCAGTATTTTCCTGCTTTTCAAAGGGTGCATGATTCAGAGAGTACGATGCGCCAACACAGGCAGGTTAACAGCGCGCGTGCACTCTGGGACACACAGCAGCGCTCCTCTTCCTCAGTTAAATAGGTTATCAGTGCATTTGCTAACAAGCAGATCCTTTTCCTCGAGAGAAAACCCACGTGTTTCTCCAATTTGCCAAATCCGCCATTTAAATAACAATGAGTCAGGTGCAGACGCCCCTGGCTCTTAAAAGGGAATGGGAGATGACACTTTGATTGGTTTATTTCATATTACGCCCAAAATACACTTATGATCAATTAAGAGAGTGACTACAATCCCCTTTGCGCCCGGATTATGTGCCGTTTAACGAACAAAAGTGGAGTTGGACACGCCTTAAATGCACCTATGCCATGCACTTCAGACGTGCACTATAGATCGTTTAAACAGGGTTTTCCTTTTTACTTTATATTCAGAAAAACCCTGTTAAAAAAATAATAATTATAGCAGAATATTTTGACATTGGTGTCTGCAGGGGGACGTTAGGGAAAGACGATGGTCATGCTTATAAGAAACCAATGATGACTGTTGTAAGGCGACGGGATGTGAACAAAAGTATCCTGTGTCTCAGGAGTCAAACAACATAAAGCTGCTTCCGATGCTGCGCCTGACAGACTAAAGTCATAATTCACCGGCTACTTGTGGTCTTTGTCAGGCAAACACGCTCTCTGCTGAGGAGTGCAATGATGCGTCCCACAAGAGTCTACGACAAACGTTTCACGAGTTTGGCCATTGTACGTGAATGCGTTTAGATGTTATGTGCCGCTCTCCCTGCCTCACGCCATTTTTGCTAATTGGCATGAACACAAACGCACGCCATCACACACATACACTTGACCTCCATGCTACTTTTCATCCTCGTAGGTCGAAACTGTGGCCGACCAGTGATATCTGGATACGAGACGCGTCGCATGACAAGCATAAATTGCACTTCGAAGATTATAAGTGATGTTTAGCTTGTCCCCAAGATCCCTTGACACATGCAGAAGGTGTAAGTATGCTGAACTTCAACCAGACTCTTTGACTTTGTGTAACTTGATACCAAACTTGAAGAGATAGAATATGACATTACAGGGGTCGTCAGTTTGGTTGCTATGAACCCTTTATTTCAGGGTCCATGACTCTCAGAGAGACAATATCAGTGC
Source organism: Bovichtus variegatus (assembly GCA_943593645.1). NCBI lineage: Eukaryota > Metazoa > Chordata > Actinopteri > Perciformes > Bovichtidae > Bovichtus > Bovichtus variegatus. Next base: position 16,055,219 of record CALSCE010009442.1, read on the forward strand.
ATAAAGGTTACATTTTCTCATTTTCACCACCTTTTACAGGGACAGAGGCATTCACAGCTTCCAGTGTAAACTCTCCAAACTACCTTTTCCACACTACAACTGCCAAGCTGGTAAGAGCAACAATGTCAGCAACCAGCAAGGCATTGAAAATGGAAAAAAATGGAGTGACGAGGTCAGTTCTCTATTTTGCGCCGTCTGTCTCCAGCTCCCTGACAGCCTGTGATATCTGCCACTTCACTGTTCACCAAGGAGAGTGCAGTGCATAGATAAGCACTGAGATCTACACAGAATCATCCACAAGTCTCGGTCGGAGGAGGCACTTATTAAATGAATTGAACATGTCATGAAACTCTTCATCAGGTCAAAAGATGAGGGATTTTACTACACATCCTAACCGCAGATACAAAATGTACCTTATCAAGTTAATACTTTAGAATATAAAAATCATGGGAATCAAAGAGGCAGCAAGAATTCACACACGTGGGCATAGATGAATCCACATACACACTTAAACATATATCTTGTATTTGTAATAAAAAGGTTTTAGTAAAACCATTGGAGTTGTCATGATTCCTTGGAACGCAGAGACATTGCTTGAATGTAAACAGATAGAAACAAGAAACATCTGCAGTTCTACTAGTGCTGCAACTAATTCAGTTCATCAATTGGCTTAATTCGCCAATTATTTTTTCGCGTAAATAATTTGGTTTATAGAATGCCAATGGTTTATTTAAATCCAATTGAATTTCAATTTCAATCATCAAATTGCTAATTTTGTCCAACAAACAGTTTGAAACCCTAAGATTTAAAAACAAAGAAAAGCTGCAAATCCTCACATTATAGAGGCTGAATTTATAGAATGCAATTTTGGTTTTCTTAAAAAAGATTAAAAAACCTAAAACTACAAAATCGGTTATCAAAGCAGTGGCAGTTTTTTTCTGTTGATGACTAATCGATTAATAAACTAATCGTTAAGAAGCTGTATTTTAAACAAACCCCCAGCTTAGACAAACTTATGTGGAAAAAAAAAAGATGGTGAATGAACAATAAAGTAACTATTCAAACTGTAAGATCTACAGACGGACTTCCTGTTCAACTTTGACCTATTGAGCCCGCCATAGTTGAGAGCCAATGAGAGATTTTTTCTCAAAATAAAATGTTTTAGATAATCTTGCCAAACTGTTGACTTATTTCAAACGTGTTTAACCTCTTATGATTCTTAGCACTTTGGACCCTATTGTTCCATGTTTCCAGCAATTGCAGCATTGGTGCGTACATGGATATTATAACAATAACAATTACAGAAAATAAAAAAATAAGACTCAAATTAATGAACTGCTATGATTCTCAAAAAATTGGAGAATTGCCTACTTTTGTTTTCATCCATTTTTAAATACTTATTCAACTGCATTTGTTCTTTGAAAAACACATTGTAAAACTATTCTGATTGGGCTGGATTAATACATTTTACTTGATTAAAAAAAAGAGAGGAGAAATTATAAAATAGGTCTGTATAAAGTAAGTAAAGCAAAAACAGCATTTCATGTGTTGTTACAGCAAATGTATGTGGAGTACTTGGTTTGTAGTTATCAGTGGTGTAACATGAGTGCACATCAGTAGATTTAGGTAAAAGCCAGCTGTGGCTCACTCTAGAGGTCCACCGGTGTGCTCCTGTTTCTCACTTGTTTTTGATGCTGTTCCTATTGTTTTCCTCGTTCAATATTATATGGCACATATGCTTGCTCCTGAGACTAATGTTTTTGGTCTGGGATTTGTGCTGGATTAAGCTTCAAAAGAATGGCTGACAGTCTATTGTTCAATGCTGGCATGCTCCGTTCCCCATCGGGATGCTGGTTTAGTGCAGTTTGGGTTTCGCAAGAAGAAAATAGAACCAATATTACGCAATCTTGCATTATTTTTGACATAGTGTGTACAGTATGCAGTTGGAGACACACTGGCTAATGGTTAATGAGCGCAAATTATTAAAACATTGTGCTGCGCTGTCACAATCACCCATGTATTCAAGCTCAGGCAAACATAGCATTGTTTACCACAATGACATGCGATACACATCCTTTCATGATGAATGGCATGAATGGATCAAATTCGGCTCACTTTTTCCAAGCGATCCCGTCTTGATGGAAGGACTTTATCAATTGGACTAATTGAAGTATGTTTGCTCTGATTTTGATGACGCATATAATTTCATTATGCACGGGTGAATGCTTTTTCTAATATCTTAATCAGCAGCAATTACTAGCCTTTCATCATCACCTCACTGCATCAAGAATCACAAGTGGCATCAAGGGTGGTGCACACATGGCTCATCACCACATGCTCTCTCAGGGGTACAGCACTTGTCCAGCATCTCAGAGGCCCTGATTGCACACAAACACATGAGGGTGTAATCTAAATGTGTGTGTCATGCTCCCTCTTATCTCAACAGGCTCGTGGGTGAAAGCGCTGAGCAATTGCGGCAAATAGAAACCCCCACCCACTGTACTATAAGACACAGGCCACCGGTGTGTGGTGTTCTTGATTCTCAGGCTAATACTTCATAATTAATTACAGATGATACAGTTAGGTTAGGTTAGGGTAGACGAGACTGAACAAGAGGCAGGGACCTGCGATTGACGTGGAGTTTGTCTAGACATGGCTTTTTCATGAAACTAATAAGACGGAAATAGAGGCAGTGTTTCCAGCAGAGACAGTGTTCATCTCTCTAAGGGACAAGCAGTAATTTACTTTGTAAACCGAGCAGTTAATCTCTCACACAGCGGTCCAAACTTTCACACAGTAAGTGCTCAAACAATTTGCCTTTCACGACCAACATCAATACATATCCAGTGCCTAGTGTTGCATTTAGTGAAAAATTTTAAGTGCTGAACAGCCAAAGATAGTCAGATACACTTTGATCTGCTCCATATTGAACTGTTGTGGTGTGTGTGTGTGTGTGTGTGTGTGTGTGTGTGTGTGTGTGCACCACCATGCAAGGCTCCGACAGTGTAGGAATGCAATTTAACAAGCTCTGTGCAGCCACAAACTGCTGGGAAGCCTGAAGGACGAGCTAGGCGGCTGTTCCCTCCACGTATCTGGACACAACTGTTGAACACAGGCTCTCAGACCCGGAGTAATGAATTATGCTGACGTCCAAACAGGGTAAATCATGTTATTTCTGACAGGTAGCAGGATTCTTCTGACAGAAGGGAACTGTAGCTCGGCCACGAAATGACAACAAAATTATTTTTGGTGGACAAGCCTTGCCATGCATCAGTTAGCCTGTCAATGTTATGTTCGTGCAACAGTAAGGCATCAATCCTTGCAGTCAGGGCTGCAAGGAGGACGGGAAAACTAGAGTTTGTTGAAATAAAATTGAATAAAAATAATAAAAAGTGACAGAAAAAAATGTATTTTTTTAATTTATATTTTTAATAAAATATACAATACCCACATGATAAAAATCACATGGGCTACAAAAAAAATGGTGTAGCATATTAATATTTATTCTGTAACATGAACCTTGTTCGATGTCAGTGGGTAATAAATGCCTAGCTTTGAATTGATTGAGTTCATGCAAGAATCGGGTAGTGATATTTGGCAGTTGTCTGTTCAACAGTTAGACAGTGTGTGTATGAAACTTGGAAACTCCTTTTACTCACCAATGTGTTTCACATGTTAGTCCAGGGCGTCCCTCAGGAGGAATGCACAAGATTCACCAACAGTGGAAGTGAAGCAAAAGAGAATTGTGTTGCCTTCTGCTTTTCTTGTCTTTGTTTCCTCCCCACATTGACCAAAAAACTCAATAGCCATACATGGAAAGAAAAGAAGAAAAGCTGAGGCCTATTTGGAGCACAACTTCTCATATGTACTTCTCAACGCCAATAACTCCTCCTGACTTCTTCCCATTGGATGAGACGCAGAGCAGAGGAGTACTCAGGAGATTTGCATAATGTGCAGAATGCCTCTCGAGTCTTCTGCTGGTACCAACGTCTGACCTGTAGAGAGACCGGCGCTGATTCACATTCGAGCCACGCTTTATGAATACCCCTTCAAATCAAGACAGGGAAGGGTAATAGATGGACTGATGGAGGAAAAGGGAACTTAAATGCTGCAAGGCAAAGCCAACATAGTATTCCAGGAATCATATTGCTGGTGGCATCGGAGAGGTGTCGTGCCTCCCAGTGTATTCCCTGTGCCTCCGCCTCTTCGTGCCCACCTTGTCTCCAGCTGTGGTAGAGGCACTGAGTTATATAGCTGTGCTGCTGCTGCTGCTGCTGCTGCTGTCGCCCGCCACTGCTGCTGCCGCCGCTGCTGCTGCTGCTGCTGCTGCTGCTGCTGCTGCCGCTGCCTTCCTCCTACAGCAGCAGTCTCAAATAAATGCCTGGTCTGTCATAGTTCTCAGCTGCAACGCATTAGATTCATCCTTCCTCTCTCTCTCTCATACACTCCCTCTCTCTTTCTGCCCTCCTCCCTACTTGCTCACTCTTCTTTGCTCACTTGCACTCAGTCACATGTGAGGAGACAGAGTGGGAGTCTAGAATACAAATAGGCTGTCTTCCTTAAAGACGAGATTGTGCTCCTTGAATTTGATGATTTTTTTGTGAAAGAGGTGAATGGATGGAGTAGATGTGATCTCTAGATGCCTGACTTGCTGTCTTTGATATGCAAGTCAGGCCGTATCTCAAATGGCCTGAGCTGTCTGTGAGTATTTGCTGTGACTCTGGACTGCAGACTGGTTCTATCAAGATGAAACAGAGAAAGAGAAATTAAGAAGAAGTTTGTTTCAGACAGAGCTGTTGAGAAGTCCTGGTTGGATTATGGGTCTGTGCATAGTGCCACTAGTTTTGGAATAGCGGGATCTCTGTATCTGATTGAAAAGAAAAAAAAAAATGCAACCCAGCCCTAACCACAAAGCACACTGAAAAGCGACATTCAATTAATATTTAATCTGGGAAATGGATTTGGAAACTATGAAAGGAAACTTTTCACGAACATCTTCAATTTAAATAATACAAGTTTTCACAGATAGATAAAAAAAAACAGTTAAAAACAAAACTATTTCTACAGGTTTCTCTTTTTAAAAAAACTATGCAATTTGAGAACGTCACAGAGATTAATGCCATTTTTTGATTCTTTTTTAAATTTGATAGACACGAAAAGATAACTGCCAGATTTATCAGTAACATAAATAATGTTAGAAAACGCATCTTCGTAAGGTGCTGGGCACTACTGCAACTGATAAAACTGTCGTACATTAGCAAAACATACCAATTATTCTTTTATATTAGCTGCAGCTGTGATTATCCAAATACGACGTGTGAAAAGTGTCCGCTGGAAGCGTAAATGAGCGTCTTCACGTTCGGCCAGTAAGCACAGACAGCAAAAGAAAATGACAAAAAAAATGCCAAGTTCACATCATGCGAGATAGACCATAAAAGGGTGGGGAACGTTGTCATGGTTACGACATGTCGTTGGCCAGGATTACTAACAACAGTGTAATTTACACACTTTATGTATAGTTATCTAAAATGAGATGATAGGCAGAGTTGGGTAAAAATAGCCTGTATGTGCAAGTTTAAATTAGGGCAGTTACCTTGTGAACTTCAGCTGATGTGACGTCTTTGTTTATGCTTAACAGGCACTTTTGTATTACTTATTGCAGGTCAAAGCAGGAAAAGTATAGGGGTGACACAACATTAACGATGAATGTTTTGCTTATTTACACTAGGTGTGTCAGAAAGTCATACCAGAGAGCCAGCGTGCACAACACCAGGGCCCTTGTATTGACATACCTAAAGGAAATGCAGACGTCATTAATGTTATTAGATACACCGATGCTTGACAAGTGAAAACGCCTTTGAGAAAAAAAAGCAGACTCCCTGGGCAGTTCACGAGCTGCAGTACAGCATTGGTTTGACTAGGCACCAGTTTAATACCCGCTCTCAGTGTTTGTTACATTACTATGTGAATGCTCTGCCTGCCAGCCAACTCTGCTGGGCTTTGTTTGTCTCATCCTTCCTGCTCACTGCAGACTGCAAGTCTGACTGACTATCTAGTAAAGTGCCCGTTAACTTTACCTTGTCTGATGGATCTGCTCCTGGGTCTGAGTCCTGCCTTACTGTATCACAGACAGATGGATACAATTAAGTCCCTGCCGTACACTGCAAATGTTGAACAACCATTTGTGGAACAGCTATCTGACTGCATGTGCCAAGGAAGGGTTGTGATTTAAGAAAGCTCATGAGATCTAGTAGTTTCTATGAAATGGTCCAGCATTAAACAATGCCTTACACATGCAGATAATAGTGCACAAAGCACATTCTGTAAATAAAAAAAAATATTAGAAAAAGAACAATAACCTTCTGAGGGAAAATATTACATTCCAGGCTAAAAGCTGCTGTTATCCAGCTGTCAAACCAATACAATCCATTCGGGGTTTTTTTTCCATCCCGTACTTACTAAATTACTTCCCCCTAATACTTTGCATTCAATACTTTCATCAAAGACATAAAGAATAAGCATAAATAAAAAATATCCATTTGCTTTTTCCCTCATATATTTTCTATATAAATATCGATTCTTTAACTAGCCAAGCCTGCAAATAAGAAATTTTAATAAAAAAAGATACAAGTGGAGGATGTAAATGCCTCTCAGCTCAAACATTAAGATTCATGCGTGGTGTCTTGTACAAGGCAGCTCCTGTGTAACACGCTTAAAGGACAATTTCAGATCAGAGTTGAGAAACTGATAGAGGGCACAATATAAATGACAGATCACAGAGGTCAGAAATCTCAAGACAGGCCAAGAATAACCTCCACATGCTGTTTTCCATGCGCTATTTCATTTTCCAGCTCCACAGGGCATGAACGATTTCATCATCTCTGACCATTTTTGCTTCCAATTATCTTATCTTGTTTCCATGACAGCTGAAGTTCACGTGCTTTGATGTTGATGCATTTTATTCTCTTCTTTTCTTATAGTGTGTTGCCGCTTACCTAGCAACAAGGCTTGTTTTATCAGCTTTGTAAACCTTTCAAGAATGTATGTGGCATATTTCATTACTTGAGTATTTCCATGTTATGCTACTTCTACTTCACAACATTTCAGAGGGAAATAGTGTGCTTTTTACTCCAGTACATTGCTTTAATAGCTTTAGTTACTTGTTACTTTGCAGATTCAGATTAATAATACAAAATATAAAGTATGATGAAATATTATAGATTAAGATAGACCTTTATTTATCCACGGGGGGGGTTTATGTTTCCCTATATAAACAAGTACAAATCAGCTCAACCTTTACCAGCTTCTTCAATAAAGTGATGCACACATTAATGCATCAAATATGATAATGCAATGATATAACATACACTGTTCTGAAATTAACACATAGCTTTTACATACTATACATAAGAGTATTTCTGCACTGTGGTATTGTTACTTCTACTTAAGTACAAGATCTGAATATGTCTTCCAGCATAATAAAGTCTTATGATAGGTGGTATTTGTCAAAAACTAGAATATTTTACTCAAGCAAAAATACAATTACTTGTTTAAATATGCATTGTGATAATGCTATAAAACTATTAAATTCCGAACACCTAGTGCATTGTCCAAACCAATAAATTGTTTCTAATAGACAGGCAATTTGCTGCCTGTGTAAACAATAATCAATTATAAACACACAACTGCCTTCCTCGGTGTTGCCTTACTACAATTAACCAGAGGAGAGGACACAACTCAAACAAGTAAACAAAAATTAAAAATTAAATGCAAAGACATGCAACAAGCAATATACATAAATCAAATAACCGCCACTTCACAACACAACACAGCCCACAGACATTCAGGTTTTACGCACCACACACACACACACACACACACACACACACACACACAGCGCTACTTGTTACGAGCTAGCCTTCTCTCTACAGTGAGTTGGAACAGTCAATGAGTATCCTTGTTGCACTCACCTGTCTGAACAGCCTTGAGCGCCATCTCAGTAGGTCCTCCTCAGTATACTGTGGGATGAACTTCTCCGCTTGTTCACTGCCAATACGCAAATCCAGTGCACGCTGTCTCTCTGTCCCATTGTGCTCCAAGTGTTCCAACATTTTTGAGCTGAACGAGCACACAATTGTGTGACAGGGATTGCCAAAACAGCAGAACGAGCTCTTGCACACCTAAGTTTGACGGAGGAGGATCCACCATGAGCCTTTTAGCCACACCCATATGCACCTGTTGGCCACGATATCTTGGGTGTGTTTGTCTCACTTAGCTGCTGGCAGGGTGCTGAGTTAAATCAGTGATTCATTCAGGTAGATGCAGGGGTGGTAATAACAAATTACTTTTTGAAAATAACAAATAAACAGAAATCTGCAGTATTGTACTTTTCTACATTTTGCATCCGTTAGGCCTACAGTACAAACAAAAGCCACATGAAAAAGTCCAGATAAACTGCGTGATAATGGAACAAAAGAAAGGAGCCAAATCTGCAGCTGAAGCATAGAATAAGCTGCTGGTGTGTCTGGAGGGCAGAGCTCTGTGTCCAGAGAGGTGACACTCATGTTCTACATGCAGACAGACCTGTGCCAAGCGTGCACAGGGCCGGCCCTGGTATCCCTGGGGCCCTATGCAAAATTATGCTAAGGGAACCTCCTACCTGACCTGTGAGCCATGTAAACCATTTGCCCATGCCACACAGACACCCCAGTGCTCCCACCACAATCCTCCCTCCTTTAAAACGCTCGAAAACTACGTAGACCTATACAGAACAGAATGAGTATAACACAGAGCTTTGGTTCTGCTTGATGTGGATCAACTGGGCATGTGCTTGTATTGGCTGATGATCCATCATCTCCTCCACTTAAGCGGAGCGCCTGTAAATCATAGATAGCAATGCTAGTATACATTTTATCAGCTTCAAATTTAAAATACTCATTTTATTACTTCTCCTACTACTACTATGGCTATAGTAATTATACTGAATTCTTGATGGTTATTATTTACTGAGAGATGTGCATCCATATTGCCCATTATTACTCCCAGCTAATTAAACATTTTAAATTCAAAACTTAATAAATAGTCAATGTCAATCCATTGCTTTCAATCTTGCCTGAGTCCGGAGTTGTGACTAAACCTTGACCCAGGGACGAGATAATCATTGTCTTGTTTAAAATTCTGTGCACCTAGGCAGAGTGTCATCATGCTTTCCTTTTTCCCTAGACTGGTTCCCACAGAGGCTGCTGCTTGAGTTTTATTTCGTGCACGCGCATATGTACGCCTGGCTCTGTGTCAAGCTCTCTTATGGGACATTTCAAGCGCGCGTAGCCCTCCGGTTGAGCAGCCGCTTAGTACGCTTATGCCTCGGGCTGGTTTTGGGCTAGCAGTTGCAATATAATAAGGAATTACGTCAAGTTTAGCATTATTGTACCTCGGTATTTGTTTTAAAAAAAAAAAAAAAAGGTTGCATCGACATCAATCACTGGCACCACCCAGTGGGCACGCTAAGTGGACACGATCAAACACACCCAGGATGTGTATAAGTGCATGCTGGGACTGGCTAACATGCTAAATGCTAAAATGTTCATGGTGGATCCTTTCTGCATTCACTTTTACTGCATTTCACTTTCAGTGTGGCGTGTAAGGCCTTTCTGTGGCTTTTAACTGTTCTTCTCTGTCTCAGTTGTGACGGTAGAGCTTCATCTAGCTCAGCGTGTTTTAAATCTTTGAGGAGCACAGTAGACGAGAGAGGTTGTTGAGTCGACTCTGCATGCATTGAGAATGGACAAGCAGGGAAGTCAAACCTTGATCAGATTGTGGAGGACTTCGCAACGCATAAGACTCGCACTCAGACAGGTGAGTACAACAACACACAACGCTGTGATGGTTCAAACTCTCTCTGGAGGAGAACGTCAAGGTTGCTATGTGTGTGTGGCTTCAGCTGCTGTGGAGTTTATATTGTTGCCCTTGCCTTGGTGATTTTTTTATTCTGCTGTTAATTCCATAAGAGTTGTCAGGTTATGTCTGAGTTTTGTAGTCTTTTCTCGTTGATTTGAGTAAGGATGTGCAGAGGAAGATAGTTATGTAGCTTATAATTAAATGTAGAGGCTGCAAAGTGCGGCTTTAAGAAACAGCATTTATTTATAGTTTGTTTTGACTTGGCTGTGTGGTGCGTCGGGTATTCATTGACGGGTTAATACATCATATTTTTTTTTTTTACCTAAATGTGTTCTTTGAATTATGAAGTCCATCATATATTAGATATGTTATTTACCCCCCGGCTTCTTCTCTGCTGCAGCTGGTGATTTGGCTTCTTCCTTTCGCTCAATTCTCACACGGTTTATCATGACTTTTGTTTTTCCTCTGTAATGGATGTGATGGATGTGGTCGCTTTCCGTCCAAATGTAATGCAAATCATCAAAAGAAAATGTAAATTAATGCGCATTTCAAGATATGGTACAAATTAAAAGCTCACCAGTCAAACCTCAAACAGTGGAAAACAATGTAGAAAAAGTGATGAAAATATGGCATTTCTCTTTTGTTACATGTAATAATTTGAGTAACATTACGGTCATCGTATGCTTTACAAAGATCTGACGTATTCATCTCTTCAGTGGAGCGGAAACTTTTGTAGAAGTTAAGTCAGATTCTTCATGTACATCATGACTAATCAGCTTAGTCTGTTTCTATTGCACGTCGCATTTAGCTTTTATTGATACACTCTTTCACCTCGGTTGTAAAAAAAACAAGATTTTTGCGATACAAAAAAAATAACAATAATTCTAATTTTCTGCTATATTTTTGCACACCCACACAGGTGTTTTCACTTCTTCTGAAAACACCTGTGTAGGCAGACCTTGGGTTTGTAAGGTATTAAATCAATGGCATCAAAGAAACCATGAGAGTCTATTGTTTATCCGACCAATAACTCGGAAGGCTTATTGCTGGTAATTCTAACTCGTACCTCCTAAAAAAGAGAGTGGAGCTGTGCTGCTGCCTCGTTGCAACTACAAAGAAAGGACCAAATATCAGGGACTTTTATGTTCTACCCAAATACTGTATGATTTAAAAACATGGTCTGGTCTGACAGTACTGGAATATTTCCTCACGTAATTGTGAATAAGGTTGTTGAATTTAAGGCTTACAACACAGGCAATGCTATTCACTTACAGCCAAGCTTAAATCGAAGCGCATACATACACACACACACACACACACACACACACACACACACACACACACACAGTCAAGTCAAGCTTGGACATCTGCCACTCAAAGATTTTTTTTTGTCTTTTACAAGACAACTCTATTTTTAAATCCTATTTTTCAGTCCTCTGGAGGATTGTACACATAGCATGCAAGGCACTCTGCTGCAAATGCAGTTCTTCCACATGCTACCATCAGACAAAGCAACATCGTTAAAAACCCTTTTGCGGGGCAGAATAAATGTTTATTTTCTCCCTGTACTAATTACTTATTAGTAGGACACACATGTTTTCTCTTTTAGTGGTTTATATATCATTCCCCCCATTTTCTAAGTTAATTACATCAGAGGTCCAAAGAAATGGTGGAAATGCTAATGTGGCCCACTAACACCACTGTTGTAGAAGCAGCAGAATTCAGGTCAGAAGAAAGCAGTTCTTTAGGCACCACATCCACACTCTTTCTGCCAGTAAAGGAGGAGTATATATCAAGCGACATGCTTATGCAGAGCCAGATGTTTTAATATCATTAACATTAAAATGCTTCTGCCTTTTGACAAGATCTTGCAATTTAGACAAATTAAGCTCATTACTTCCCATTTTTAATGCTCAGTATTAGGGATTATGTCTAGGATAGGCTATATGTGCTTTGCGGGGCTACTGCGCAATCAACACTTTACTGTGTCACTTATTACAGTCAAATAAAAAAGAAGCCTGGTTGAATAAAAATAATACAAAACAGAACATACAGTAATGTTTGTGCTGCCTCAACAGTTTTCACACGTTTAGAGATACAAAAAAAGTCACTTCCTCCCTGATGTTGTCCAGACATAGCAAATGCCCTAAAGACCCTGGATGTGCAGCCATCAAGATTGTCGCACTGCTACAGCATGACAATGTATTAATCACATATTGTGTCCTGCAAGTGACAGGGAGAGAGTGCACTGAGTGAAACAAGGCCTTCGGTGGGGATTTGCCAGTGGGCTCGTCCCTTCAAATGGCATGTGATGATAACCTCCTTGTCTTCTGCTCAGAGATTAACAACCAGGCTGGCTTTATGGATGGATATGTTCTGGTGTTGTGCTTGGACTTGAGAGGAATAGAGGTCAGAGTCTATCTGAACAGCAGATGTTTTTTTGGGCCTCTTTGGGAGTGTGCTAAAATGGATTGAACTACAGTACATGAGTGCACTGGAATTTGATTTCAATCGTGCGCAAGTATGAATCCACGGCACACAAACATGAATATAACGTAGAAAAATATATAATTGCTATAATACTTGGAAAAACAAGGGGGGAAGTTTATAGGAGTGTAGCAAGAGAGTTCTTGTACACAGAGCAGTGCTAATTACCCAGACTAAAGCCCTAAACGGAAAAACAATACACATAATGCAGCCTTCCTCCAAACTGCACAGCTTTAAAAAAACGGCTGACATTGAACCACCAGCAATTTGGCCCCTCTCCTAAACCAACATAGCGTTTGAAGGCATTTTACTATTGAAATAAATGCATCATAAGCACAGCCTTGACTTTCGAAAAAACCAACAAAAATGTTAGGTGGCACCTGTTACATCATTGTTATATGTGTTGTGGCCATTGTTGTTTTCAAAAAGCGGATTAGTGGATGAACAAAAATAAAGCTGGTTTTTAAAACGATATACCCCTCTGAGCTCCATATTTCCAAAATCTGGGGTATGAACAATCATATCAGATAAGGCATTCAATACTGAAGGGTACCATGCATAAGTTAAAACAAGTGTGGTCATGCATCATTAACACGTTACACATTTTCAAATTAAAAGCATAAACCTCTATGTGAAATGCATCAGTGCTTTCGATAGACTTTAAAGTACAGAGGCTGACAAGAAGATTTTAAGAAGTTCCACACATTTTATTTTGGAATAATACTTGGGGAATTAAATAAAACGCATCAAAAGCATATCCCGAATCTTGATTTGTGTTGCTGTAATTTGGACCTGCACTTCAAATGTGAGTATATTTTAAGGAGATATAAATGTATTGCTCCAACTACATCCCCTTAACAAACAAGGACTTAAGAATGATGATACAGAGGTAATATTAAAATGTGTCAAGTTGTGTACCCTGACTACGCTTTAGTATGTTTTAAAACATTTTTTATCATTGTCAAAGCAATTACTTTAAGTGGTATTTCTACTTGGCTTTACAAACAATGAGGATACAGTCATCACATAATTGGAGGTCTACAAGTAACCTGCCTATTTCATTAAAAGGTATAAGGTAGTGTTAACTTATTATTATGTGGTTGAAAAAGCATGTTTCACATTTGTTATTGCGTTCCTATCAATGAACATTTCTTGTAAGCTTTACTGTTCAATCTTTTCAAGGATTGAGCGCATCACTGGGATCTTTAAATTGCACACTGCCGGAAATAGTTCTCTTGAAGTGCACTAAACAGTAATGTAATGAGAAGCTGATACCGAACATAGACAATCAAAGTCCTGTGGGCAACAGCAAACCATGTAAATTAGATTTAGCACAGTGCAGCTGTAAGGCATGTCCCCTGGAGGCCAACACATTATGGTTGTGTTTGTAATGTTCCACAAGTCACTCAACTTCTAATCTTGAGCTGTAAGCAGAGGGCATCTGCAGAATATTTTCCCTTGAGTTACCTAAAGCTTACTTCATCAAAACAACTTCTAATCCTAGTGTAAGACGCTGAAGATCTGTTGAGCATTACGGCACACCTGCAGTGCATCCGGTAAGCTGACTTCTGATGTACAATATCATCAGTGACGAGAAACACTGCAGAAACACGGAGACCGAGGAAACTGCATGATCTTGGAACGTTAACGTTCCCATATGCCTCTTCTCTCCAAAACAGAGGGAATGTTCCCTGGGGGAGGCTTCCACAAAGACTGACAGACAGCCCAGTTCTTCTAAATGAGTCCTGAACATCTGATATTTCCACAATTATAGGCAGTCACTAATGGCTTTACTTCATTGAGAATATGTGACCCAGCCTTTAATTTATGCATCCTCTGAGGCAGATGGTTGTTATTTTTCTGTCCCTCTTTTTTTTAAAGAATACCATCTTTTAAACACACTGAATATAAATGAAGAGTTCAACTCCCACAACTACTTGAACATTTTTACAAAAAATTCTAATAAAACAAATGGTAGAATAGAAAGTGAGTCATGAGCCACTTACCCCAACTTCTTTCAATGCCCACATTGTGTACCGTATATGCTTGTGTTGGTTTGATTAAATTAAATTTAACTTTGATGTAGTTCGATGCTCCTGAATCAATTCCCTTTTTTTGCAAATTTACTTTAAAACATCCCTCAAATTAACGGATGATGCCTTTTTTAGTTGCATGAATCAATTCAATACAAGCAACTTCACATGTGGGACATGGCAGCATTCACACTCTTAGCATTGAGTTTCATTTGTGCATACTTGCAGTAAAGTGATCCTTAAACAAAATCCACAATCCTTTTCCGTGCAACAACAAAAAAAAAGCACTCCAAAGCTACGTGGCATCAGTAGTCTCTGTTAGCCAATTCACATAGATATCTTTAACACCATGTGTTGGTTTATTGTCTGTCCCAGCAAACACACCTTCATGCAACTACCAGGAAATATTTCCTCTGTCGTGGCTCAGAAAGAGGAAATGTTGCACTATAAAGACTGCAACCTACAAAATAGATGTACTAAACTGGACTGGCATAGACTGACAGGCTTCAGCAGTCTAAGGCATGTGAGCACAGTAGTAGGTATGTGAGTATTGTATTCAAATTGACTAGAAAATGGCAAAATCAGAGCCAAAAAAATCCTAACTCTGAAAAACCTTCAGCAACCAATAAAACAATTGTTGACATTGATCGGCAACAGTATCAAACTCCTGCAGCCATGGTATGGATGTTTTATTTCCGATGCTTTAGGATATTATTATGCTGTTGACACTAAGTGTAGGATACATTATTGTTTTAAATGAGTGAATGGATAGAAGGCTATATGGAAACTCTCTCCCTCCCTCCACAAAAACACATGTGCAGAAGTGAAGTGGAGGGGTATGTGGGACATTCCCCTCCACTTCAATTATCAGATCATTCTGATGCTAACACACTGAGACTTGGCTTTGCCAAGGCAAATATTTGCATGACACAGAGGCCTGTGGTCCTCTTTGACTCTCTGTCTGCATCATCTGTCTCTATTTATTTACATTTGCACTAATGAGGCTCTTTGCCTTTTTATTTGTGACTAACCTCTTGGTGAGCATTTCCAAGGCAAGACATTACTCAGTGTGATTTTTATTTTCCTTCACACAAAAAAAGGATTGCTGAATTGTTGGTCACTTGTGTCGTATGGTTTGTTGTGGTGCCTACTTTCATTGCATTGCCTTGCTGCTGTTTTAGTGCGACATGAATTTAACAGGGCGTGAATGAATATGTAATTGGAAAGCCTTGCAGAGCTCAATGCTAGTTGTCAAGGAGATTTATAATCCTGAAATTTAAGCCGTATACTGTAGCCTTTCCCCAGGAAATATTGTAAACTCAAATGAGAGAAAGGATAAATACTGAGACAAAGTTTATTCAAGATCTAATTCCCAATTTATTGTTAAATGTGAGTTGTAAAACTACCTTCAGCAAACCATTTTTCATTGCAATACTTTCCTGAAACTGGGTGGAGGTGAAAACTCTAGTGCACCTGCAAGTTGGGTGACCAAAGCCAGAGTTTGTTTCTATTTATCGTTTCTCTTATCTATTTGTGTTACCAATGATATTAACAAGATTGCAATTTGTCATATTTGATCATGTTTAAATCTACACAGTCATGCTGCAAAAGTAAGAATAGCCAAAGTCTGTTTAAGTCTTTTACAAGATTGTATAAATGGACATTCCCCAATAATAGGTTTTACTTTTAAGAAATAAATGTCTTTGCGATCTTTGACAGAGCTCAGGACGTTTCCTCCCTCCTGATGATTCAGTATGTGAATTTAACATTTCTGCATTACAGTTTAACCATTGAGACAGTCATGCACCTACTTTGTTAAATCTGTACGAGAAGATTTGACTAATGAAGGGTACCCATGCTGTTGGACCCGCACGCAATTAGACGTAGTGCATCCTTCAAATTAGAGAGTGCAAGTGGAACACGCATGTTAATCCTGCTGCTCTATGATGACTGCAGGTATTAAATCAACAGGAAGGGAATAACCTCATGCACACAAACAACATGTTGTGGATAATATTATAGGAAGCACCCATTAATCTAAGCCCTCGCAGACTTGGCCTTAACTGTACGAAAGAGTGTGAAGTTCATTTAAATGTGTGACGGAACAAAATGTGAAAGAAAAAGTGTGTGTGTGTGTTGGGGGGTGTGTGTGGGTGTGTGTGGGTGTGTGTGTGAGACTTTCTGGCAAAAATTAGCTTGACACAAGTGGTTTCGAGCCACACAGGTGCAAGTGCAAAGAATGGACTGAAAATGGCATCACACCCCTGCTGGGTGTGCACCGGCACAAAAATAGAGCATTGATTGTATAGCATTTTCAGGCTTCTGCACATATTTAAGTAATCTCAGAAACAACCAAGCTGTGCAGAAGGCTTTTGCAGTGGAAGTGTATATAGCTTACTCTCAATCCCCCGGTGTAATGCTCAGTGGCAAGCATCAAGAAAATAGGATGGACTTTCATTTCACCAAGCTATGAAAGTAAAATGCTGAAACCAAAATGCCACTCAGCTGGCAGTTTTTGAGCAGTCTGGATTAGGTGTATTCTGAAACAGATACTGTCAATGCAACAGATACCAGATCTGTGTTGAGGCGACAGTAACAGTCTACGACTACAAAAGCAAGCCAAGGTCCTCAGATATACATGTATATTCAAATCTTACATTTTGATGTCGAGCAGGAAAGCCAGTCCAGTCTTTTTGGTACTATTCATGTCTTTCTTTTTGTTTTTATCCCCTCCCGTGTCTGTGCCTTTATATACATCACTGCAGGAGACAGTTAAATAATTGTGGATGATAACATTACAGATTTGTCTTTGGAGGGAGCGGTCGCACAGATGGTTCACTGAAATCAATTCAAGTTTATCAAGGTAAGACATTGAGTTAAAGCCAACAAGACACTCTGAGAGCACACCGAGGATAGAATGTTAATGGGTCTGACGGTTATGGCTGAGCTTTTATCTGCCTAGACAGTGGGAGGTTTGACCGCCTAATGACCACTGTGCTTAGCAACAATCAACGCAATACACAAGCCCCTTGGGTGGCGGTGTGTGGACTTGATATGCGCGTGTGCTTGCGTGTGTCAATGAACAAACTCAAGAATAAAAGCCATTCTATAATCTAACGGCGTACATGCAGGATGAATGGGCAGGGAAAACATTTGTGAAAGCAGGATGGGTATCTCATGAATTTTCAACATGGCACCTCTCTCCCAGAGTCTCTAACCTCATGTATTTGTAAAGGCTCTTTCATCACATATGTCAACTTCACCTATAACCAACAGAGTATATGCGCCCTTCTTTTTGAATCAAATTGTGTTATGTCAGCTGGCTAACATACGTCCGTTTCAGGAGAAAGTACGCTTTTATTAGCCACTGACTTACCTTTGCCATATTAAGACTGTCTGCACAAAACCATGGTGACACTGGTGGCAGGTTTGTGTTACTCAAACCAGGATACAGTAGATGGTAAGAATTTCTAGTCTAAAAGGATGAAAGAGATGAAAATAAAAAATGCAGCTGCATTTCCATTTGATTCACATGTTACCTTAATGAATTCTGTGGAAGTCATCAGAGGACGGTTCTCAGGGAAGCATGAATGAGTTCAACAACGAGCGTCTGCAAAACATCCTCATTCATTATAGTAGCAACTGGCATTCAGAGATCGTAGAACAACATCATCTCCCACCTGGGGAAGTGCATCACAGTGGTTAACTTTCCTACTTGAGTTTTGAGCATGAAATCCTGAACTGTGAAAAACAACAAAAAAAACAGGGTGAACGAGCTCTAACCTGAGTGCATTGCTTTTTAAAAAGCTGGTTATTTGGAGTCAAGGTCATGACCGTGCAAAATTTATGTGCATGTTACATTCGAAAGTGCATAGAATCATGGTAGCAAAAAAGAGAAAAAAGAAGAAGATTCAGTGTTTCCATTGTGTCTGCAGAACACAAACATAATATGAAAAATGAATAAAAACACACACAGTAGGAAAATTGGGTAAATGAATATTCATAACCTCTAACAAGCGCAGTGAGTCTTAAATGTCTTTTCACCATCTACAGCCGTGCATTCAGTTCTCTTTGTATGCTAACTGCATTTGCCTGATTGCTTTTTCTGTTTGTGAATGGTTTGTTTGGAGAAAGGCCTTGGCATGGGGTATAAGGCATCACTTAATCCTCAGGCAATACGAAAGAAAGGATAAGAAACAATGTGAAGGCATGGCAGAATAGGCATGCAATGATGCTTCTCAATGGTGATCATTGCGGCATTCTCTGGCACAGCATGCTGAAAGGATTTTCCGGTTATACTGTATGCCTCAGTTACTGCCAAAAGCCAACTGACTGAATTGACAGAATGTGTCATTTAAATGTGACCTTTATTGAAGATGTATGTTATTCTGAGTGGATACAAACTTTGTTTTTGTTTTTGTTTCATAGGGATGGGTTTATTCAGTGGCAGAACAACATAAATAATGTGACTTTCATTTTTGTTGTTGAATTATAACCACTGAATTTAAATGGACGGCTTCATGCATTGGTTGACTTCAACCATCCATGCAAGCACAGCGGGCAACCCAAGGGAAAAAAAATAAAAAAAGTGTCTAGTCATTTTCTCCACGTAGGGAATCACCAGCTGGAATAAAATACAGCCGACTTATTTTACCATCCGTGTGAGTGGTAACGCTTTACTTTTAAATGGTCGCTCAGCTGTAGCCAATCACATGCCAACCCTGCATGCAGTATGTCCTACATGTTACTACTGCACCACTGGAGCAGTAACTCTTTCACTTTTCCGCTATTATGCATTCAACTTTAAAAAATATGTTTGGTACCACCTTCTAATAGGGCGTCCTTTTTAAATGTGTCTATAAGCTGTGACTAATGGCTTCATTAATGGTTAATAAATCATTAAGCAATGATTTATCAGTTATAAGCCTTGATTAAGAACAGCTTTTGGGTTGCCAAGTTGTGTGGCTGGTATTTATTCTCCTCCCAAATGAGACTTGCAGTATATTTTTAGATAGCTCTTTAATCAAGACAATACTCCAATGGCATTTTTACCTATTACCTTCTGGAAAAGAGCATAGCATATGAACAAAAAATCCATTTATTTAGAGCATATTAGCATCCAAAACCGCAGATTTGATGAATTGTTGTAAATGCCCTTTATTAATGACTTGCTAACATTTAAAACTGCATTATTACCAAATATGTAACTTAAAAAAAAATTTTTTTAAAGCCTTTTTATGTCTGAACGCTGTTTATTGGATACAGATCAAGAAAGATGCCCGCAACATGTCCACAGCTGTGATGTACTGTGGGCTCGAATTGTTTCTGATGCATTAACAAGTGTTCGCTCTATCATTTCATCATTTGGAACATTGTTGTTTAGTTTAGGAGCAGTTCCAAAGCTACCCATATTCAGATAGGCTGCCTCCAGCTGTATCTGCCTCCTCTGCCCTTGACGTCCATGTTCTGCATATCTAATCCTCCACTCACCCCCTCACTTTGCCTTTGCGCAACACTTGCCTCTTCTCTTACTGTCAAGAGTGCCTCTGCGTGTGAATTTTACAGGTTCAAAGATCAAAGCGGAGAATCCCAATGGAGATAAAGACAGAGAGGAAATTAAAGCGAAGATAAAGAGAGTTTAAAATCTGCTCCAGTCTCCATATTTAGATGTTTGTCATCACTTTGTTTATGTGTTTTACAGCAACCTTAGGTTCTTCTAAGCTTGCTGAGGTTGTGCGCCCTGCAGCCTTGTTTGGACCGCTTCAGTAACCTGACAGTTACTTAGTCATGACATCAACAAACATTTACCCACATCCCATTTTGTATCACAAATTGCAGTTATTTTTTTCAATCGCTAACACTCTAAAAATGAAACATAAAGCACAATTATCAAAACTGACACTCAGAGAGCAAAACCTCAGCTCAAGTCTCCAAAACTCCGAAACGCATTTTCTGCTCGGCACCCAGTTTGCAATTCAACGTGACACTTTTTGTAACGCACTGCACTCGGCGCTCTACATATGACACAGGAATCTGTCATAAAGTCATTTTAAAACACTGCTATTCAAAATGTCTCACCCGTTGTCCAATTGGCCTATACATGTGTCACCTGGCCAAACATATAATTGCTTTATTGTCGACTCATCAATCAGGATGTAAGCACTATAAAAAAATAAAAATAAAAAAGACAACAAGTGGGTACCTGTTTACAACAACAATGGAAGCCAACACGGCAAAGCCAGACTATGTCAAGATAAGTCGAAATATTCCAAGTGTTTTAGATTGAGCACAGCACTGTGTAACTGCTTCAAAGAGAATCAGACACAATGAGTCCTGTTTTCCAAATTGTGCCTAAGCAGTCATAAAAAACTGTAAGTAGCAAACACTTTTTTGTCAATATTGAAAACCTTCATCGTTACAGTTAGAAAAGGTAAAACAAATAATAAATAGCTTGCAGTAAATGACTTTTGTTTTGCCAAATAGAACATCCTCATGAGATATTTTTATTAAAGTTAATGGTTTCTCCCATGTCTTTCCTCAAGGTTATCAGTAATGCGCAGATTCCTGCATCACCATAGGGCCAATGTTTCACCAGTATGTAGAGTAAATCAAAAAGATGCTATCAGTTCCTACTGCTGGATCACATTATGTGCATTCAAAATGCAACTGTCAGGTCACAATATGATGGGAAAATGAATCTTACACATGTAAACCTATAGTGTAAGGTTCACTGTAAAATTACAGTGAATTCAACACGAAATGTACATTCCATGTTTTAAACTGACTTATAGTGTATTATTATTATTATACTAACTTGTAACTTTAACTGTATAAGAATATTAAGTTATATAAAAAAAAAGAAGCTTTTTTTAACATTTGAATGTGTTTTTAAATTTTCTTTTAAGTGAATGGCTGGTTGTTGTGTGTTTTTGAGAGGGGTATACAGCACTACAAGTGATCTGGAAGGCCTGCAGATACTCAATACATACACACATCCTCCCTGCAGTATTTATCTCATTGCGGTGTCGGTTCCATGTCTGTATCCGTTCCACTGGAGCTGCATGGCAGATGGTGCTGAGGAATGGGCAGGGAACAGTTGGTCTTAATTAACCTTTCTATTTCGTAGTGTCATTAATGTCAATCGGGTGCCGTCACTAGAGACGAGCTCGGGCTGAAGAGAACGGGTCAGGGTGCAAATGGAGAGATGAGCAGTAAGAGGCGAGTGCGAGAGTCAGAGAAGTAGACAAGTGAATGGCGATACAGAGAGAAGAGGGTTGAAGGTCAGAGCAGAGGGAGGGGAATGTGTTGGGAAAGGAGAAAGTATCTGTTGACCTTGCTGTGTGAATAACAGCGGAAGAGAGAGAGTTTGCGGTTAGTTAGATGTTTGTATCCACTATAAAATTCATGCTGAGGCAGCATGTTACCATGAGCAGGGCTACATGCAGGACAAACTTTTGACCTGCATTTTGATGAACAAAAGTTGTTATTTCGTAACAAGACAGGGAACACGGAGTCGGTGAAACAACTGCTTTAGAAGCTTTTGAAATGCCATGGTCTGGTTCTCTCTTGTATCACTATAAAGTAGGGCAGACACTGTTAATGGCTTTCCTCAAAAAGGGAGATTGAACTGTTTGTCAGCTTCTTCCAGCCAAATCCCGGGACAAAAACGTGGATTGGAATGTGCACATCACAGAAATCACAGCTTTTCCCAAGTACATAAAAAAAAAAAAAAAAAAAGAAGCTTTACATAAAGAAACTGATCAATACATATCCAATCAAAACAAACTCTGAGTTAAATATGTATCAGAAAACGGTAATGTGTTGAACTACGTTCAACTTTAAAATGCAAGATGTGTGACACGTCATTAAGGAAATATTGTTGTCATTGAAAAGAGAAGGGACATTTCTTTCTACATGTAAGGGTTTTATATTTAACTTTCAAAGAAAGACAAAGCTGCAAAACCACAATTTTTTATTTAGTTTCTGCTGAGGCAAATATGACTATTACTATATTAATAATTCAATATAATCTGACACAGTATTCCGTTTTTTTTGGCTGAATTGCAGGATGACTCCTGTGTATATAAATGGATATACTGGGCAACTTATCTAAGGAAAAGGTCTTTGGTCTATGGGTTTTTAGTACAACACCCCTCTACACACCGTGTTTAGGGAAATTGCCGTAAGTGTGTAAATTTGAATTTGGATGTGCTTTGTGAAAAGATGTACAAAGGGATTGAAGAGGCGCATAATAGCAGTTTTTTTCAACCCACTTGACCCGTCTAAATCCATCCATGATAGAGAATATATAACCTTCAAGTTGTTGTTGAGCATAAACCTGCTTTCGACGCAAAGGCTGATAGTAACCCTCAACTGATCTGTCCTCAGTAAGAAAAGACTGATGCACACACACACAGTGTTACTGGCTTTGAATTTGTCTTTCTTTCTTTATTCTTTCATTCAATTTCTTTTACTCTTTTTGTGACGGTGTGCTTTGGCTTGACAAAATAAGCTTGAACCGAAGTGGAATAGTCTAGCGTTTGATTAGTGGAATGAGTATCCATTACCCACGATGATTTGTAGCAAGAGGAGAGGAAGGTATTCTAAAAATACATGTAAATGAAAAATTAATACCAAAAATGAAAACCCTAGATACCGTATATGTATATGTATGATAATGCGGTTCATATCACATCACATAAATGCCACCCAAGGCATAGTGGCATTAGATTTAGCTGACAACAACTTAAAACCATTCCAATATTTACTGCTGGCAGATATGAGCAGACATGCTGCCTCTAGTGTTCTCTCGCTGTGGTAATAGTGAAAGATTGATCTGCAAGACATGCTCAACAATTAATTCATGAATTGATTTTCTGCTTGGGATTAGTATAGCTGCAGTCTTTTAGAAAAGCTGTGGTGTCTCAGGCCCGGAGCAAATTTTGTTCGCTGATAAGTTGAACAGAAAGGACATGAAGGTCAGGGAGTGTTCAACAGAGCCAGAGTGACTGAACTGAAGGGCAGACAGAGCATATGTTGAAGTGAGGCAAGTGTGTTCACAAGTGATCCTGCAGTCTAGAATCACTGATGGGAAAACCTGAGCATTTTCATAAGCATTGTCTACACCTGAAAAATGGAGTGCGCCACGAGCACTTTAAAATGCTTTGATCTAAATAATAAATAATAATCTAACATGCTGATGTATCACTCCGTTGACAAGTATATTATGTGATGCAGGAGCACCTGTAGCAACGGTGGTGCTAAATCATGCCGGGGCTGCATGCACCATTTTTTTATGGGCTCATCTGCATAACTCTGGCTGCCGATAATGTTGTTTTCCATAGTCTGGCAGGAAGAATCCGGCAATTACTCTTCTGCAGAGATGACCCTAACATACTGCAACTGGTTACAAACATTTTAACATGCTATACACGCAGCACATTCCTCAACATTCCTGACTGATTGATTTTTATTTGTGTGTCATGCCTCATTGGAGCTTAGGCCATATGGACGTAGAAGACATTACTCATGTTCAGTGATCAACACTTTTTTTTTTTTTTTTGTTCATTACACATCTCTGTCTGTACAAAGACAGCCTAACGGCAAGCATACTCTCTACATCCTGACACATACGAAGATGGATGGTAATGACCAGCCTTTACGTGGATGTAAAGCATGCAGCTGCATCGAGTGTCCTCTCCTCCTGGCAAGTCATTAAGAGTGCATCATCAGGGTCTTCCTTCACACCTGGAGAAGCAGGTGCAGGGCCTCGACCTCGTAATCGAGTACAAGGTGAGCTCAAATAGTAGATGACTCCCTGTTTGGGGAGACCAAGATGGAGTAGTAGTAGTAAGAGAGAGAGATTGAGAGTGTGTGAAGCACTTTTAAGAACAAAAAAATCCCTTTTTCGCTGTTAACAGCATCAAACAAAAAACTCGACTTCTCTGCGGTGCAGAACTCATGCCAATTATAGACTATATTGCAGCTTGAATCCTTATGCGTTTTGTTAGAAAATATTGAGGAAACGCATCACATCCAAGCAATCAGGTGATATTTTGCATGCAAAGTGTTATTGCCTCTCATGCAACTATAAATCATGTGTTTAATTATCAGTTAAAGGGAGGCTTAGATTAAAGAAGTCATTTGCATTATTGAGCATCAGACCACTCTGCTAGAAAATGTATGTACTTCTTCAGAGAGATAATGACTCAGTGCAAGAAACGGTGCAACAAGACGGTGTCACATTTTACTGTACATCATAAAATGAATCAAGGGCATGGATTAAGTTGCTCTAAAACAGGACGGTCCCATGAGGACTGATCGGTGGTGTGATGAAAACCTAGGTTTACGTGAGAAGAAGTGGTAATGGCTGTTGATTCTCAAGTGTCTATTTGACATTGGATGTGGCCCTTAAGAACAAAACGCAATACTTATGCAAAGTATTAATCAAGTATCAAAATGTGTGTGTGCGAGAGAGATTGTCTGCGTGTGCGAGAGAGAGAGTGAGTGAGTGAGTGAGAGAGGCAGATAATAGTTCTCACCTCATTTTAAAATCGTCATTACACCAGCCTAAGGAAATGTTTCTCATGTGGCATTTGTATTGAACGAATACTCCCAATGCTCCACTATCCTGACAAGAATATAAAACAGCAGACCCGCGTCTGTAACCTCAAGCCAGCCATTTGCCATGGCATCTGTGATGGTAATGGGAGAGGACAAGAGGGGTGGGGATGTGACACTCATTGCATGCACCTCTGGCTATGGCGGGCATGCCTGAAGAGGTATTTGAAAGTGAACTGATTTAGGCTGCTAGGACTAGCGACCGTCCGTCACACCAGCGGCAAAGTAAATTTGAGAGAAACGAGCCTTTATAGATAGTGTATTGGTCCTGACTGCAGGCAGTCAGCATCCATTTATGCTAATGGTGAAGCACACAAACCAAAGTGCCTGCCTCGGGTCTTGCTTATTTCCTTTTTTGCCCTCACTACTCATCCTCACTGTTTCTGTGTGTTAAACCAGTCTTAAATAAGTCTCTTTATTGTTATACTCAGAATGTACCTGTTTTTTTTTTGAATCCTGGCTGCTGTAAAACTTTTAATCACTCCATGCCTTCAAAAGGTCATGTTTTCTTTTTTATTCTCTTTTGAACTACTTCGACTGTCTGAAATTCTCCTTCATATTTGATTCATGATGATATTTGACTAAATCTGATCTAATTCCACAATATTGAAACATGACCCCAGGTTAACATCATAAGTTAATATGTCATTCTCCCCTGCTGTAACTTTGGTCATTGAGACAGAGTTGATGGTCCATTATTAGTGAGTGATGGAGTGATTGCTAATGAAGAGGAGAGAGTATGCAGCCAAGCCCTACTTGATGAAGTGTGATAGATAAAGGGAGAAATTGTCCTGCTAATGTGTAATTGAGTTTGGAAAGACATCATGACATCATCTTGAGGTGAGGGACGATTATAGATTACCCTCTATTATTTTATTATTATTTTTAGATATGAGAATCTTCAAGTTGTCCATGTCACTTCCCTTTACGGTTAATAAGGGGCTTGTAGAGACAGGGCTGCTGAGGTCATTTCACAAGTGATTGAAATATGCACAGGTGTTAATTTTTCTGTATTTCAAAACTATTATATCCTGAATGGGACAGACAGGTCGTTAATGCCATATAGTTAATGAGTTAATGATTGGTGAAACATATATCTATGTCTCAATGTGTGTCTCTCCCTCTCTCCTCTCTCCTAAACCCTTTAGCACCGCCATAAAAAATGAATAGTTTTAAATATGCAGGCATATTGCTCATATTGTGAGACAGGCATGCACATAAAAATAGGACAGAGCTTCAAGGCAGGATACATTTCTTGAAAGAAGTCGTTCATACACATGCACAATGTTTACGTTGCATTTGCAGTTAAATCAAACAAGTAGTGACCTCAGCGTTTTCTTTCTTCATAAACAGCCACTAAGCTTGATTACCTCCTACTCACTACTCTCCTCCGCGCGCTCACAGACCTGTCAAAGCCCTTTTCCAAAAACAGCATCCTGCTGCGCCATTATGACACTGTCTGGAAGATTAAATGTATAAATCATAGTTTCCCAGGCCAGACCACCTGAGTGGCAATGAGTCGGGATAGCATCACCTCCCAATCTGGGCCACGCCACAGTACACTCAGGTTCCAGACCAGCGGGAGTTGATCAGTCAGCGAGCAAGGCATTAATCTGCCATGACACACTGACTCTCTCCTTGGAGGACGTCCGGCACTGGGAAGACGTCCAACAGCAGTGCCCATTGCTGCTAGAGTAATGCAGGGTGTCAGAGACGCTGGCATGGATGGAGGGACAGGGTATGGAGGGAAGGAGGTGAACGGACAGAGGGAGGAGGGGAGGGGGTGCTGAGATGCTGGATCAGCGGAAGAGAGAAGAGGGATATGGGAAAGAATAAGAGGGATGGAGTTTGGCATAGAGCAGATAAGAACTATAAGTTAGTTTGAAATAAGCTGAGTTAAGCTGCAAGAGAGAGTGAAATCTTCAATGGCAATGGCTGATCCTTTTCCTGTTTTGTGTTCAAATTCTGTGGGAAGTGACTATACTATCTTTATAAGGATCGGAATCTTGTTATAGCAGTATTACAGTAAAGGGTTCAAATAGTGTATCAGTCATAGGCAGTAATCAGTGTGCCATACAATGATTTCTCTCATTTCAAAGAGGCAGTTTCTCTAAAGAAAGTACTATCAGTCCCAAAAACTAGACTACATAGATTAAGACACTAACTAAATCCAATATATTAATGTTTTTCTTCTGATCATGGAAAATTCGTCCTTTAGTAAGTATTTATAATGAATTCATGCATTGTTTCACGCATGGAGAGACACCGATATGGTTATGTCCGCTATATTTTCTTAAAGTGGCTATAAAATAAGTTTTTATAATATATCAATAACAATAATAATATATCAAGCAAACAAATAGCAATATTTTCTCATATAAAAAGACTGTAGTTATTCTAATTAAAGTGTGTGTTGTATGCAAATGATTCAGATGTGAATAAAAAGAGAATCCACAGTTAAAAGGACTTTTTTTTTATGGTATTTGATGTTGAGATAAAACACATCAAATATCAAGTTTCTCATAGTATTTTCATCTGATCAAGTTCTTTGAATTACTTCCTTTAAGACATTGCTCTTGATTTTATGGCAAATTTGGACATGAGTCTTTCAACCAGTACATGAGCCAGTTTAATATCCCTACAGGCCATTATCGCAGTATGGCATCTTTATGAGGAGAATTATAAAACTGTATGCAACAAAGGATCCTCGATGCCACGGATGATTTCTCAGAGATATCAAAGAGCTCATCTGAAGGCACTGAGAAGTGTTGTGTACCATGATATATACATTATATGTATAGAAAAAAATTGTTTTGTCATTACAACAATCTTAACATGGACGCCTCAGTATATTCTACATCAAAACAGTTTCACACAAAGTTTGGATATATCATAAAAAAACGACGTAAAATAAAACATCACACAAGTTACATATTGTCATTTTTGGATCTGTGGATTGTTGACCGACTCAGACTGTTTTAAATACTGTATTAAATACAAGAGCATTGTGCAGGAAATGAGATATTTAGCAAATCCTCAATGTAACTGCATTGGAGACATTGGATGTGCTTTTTTTTTTTTTCTTCATCTGCATGTAACACTTTCTAAATAGGCTAACATTAGAAAATCACCTTGCTAAGCTGTTGTTGCACTGACCAAATTCAAAAAGCAGCTCTTTCAGTACATATTTCAGCTCTCGTACAAGCAATGACTCACTACTTCTGATCAAAGCATATGCTGTACACACGCATACAGTTAGCAGAGAGATGCACACACGCACAAAGGAATTAATTTGTGTTTTAAATGTGTTCTTTTATTATTAACAATAATAATACACATGACATAAATGAACTCCCTCCTGTACTTGGTTTAGATGTGCAGATGTGCGATACGAGACAATGTGTCTATTTACTGGTAAAAGTCTGGTCAACAGGCCCAAGTCAGTTCTGGTGTATGCTATGAAATGCTGTACTAAGTGGTGGGATAAATCAAATAGCGCTCGTCTCTAGAGCCACTTCTTCCACCACCGCCCAGTTAGTCCCTAAGGAATGCTGAGCATAAACATCAAAGCAGAAATTATATTCATCTACCACTCTGATGTTGAACTTTGTTCCAGAAAGTTTCTTTCATATGAAAATACAGAAAGAGTTCCTATGCTTCTCTGCATGCTAATCGTTCCAGCCTCCAGTTTACATAATCAGTGTCCTGTACTGGTGCAGTGACACCAGGGAGAGTAATGGACCAATGCATATGCCATACAGGGGATCAGGTGCAGTAAAGTCATGGTTGCTGCACTCCCCCAGGGCTTAGAAGACAAAGGCTGAAGACCCACCCCATAGATGTCAGAGGGAGCACCTGCTGCCGTGAATAACTACAGAGATAACAGAGGCAGGACACATGCCCACCTGCTGGGAGGGCACGCACAGGTCACGGTGCTTCACAGAGGAGTGAAGACATTCAGGGAAAGCGAACACACACGCACAGCATGGCGGTTAATTACCACAACATAGTGCAACACATGGAGATGTGTTTTTATGGTTTTATGTAATGCTTTAAAGTTGAAGGAAAGAGGCTAGAATTGTGTGCAATTCGACCCAATATTTAGTCAATACCATTGACGTCAAGTACACTACATTGAACATGCTTCTGTTAACAAGGTATATTTCTCTAATTTGTCCTTCATAGGGTTACCAGACAGAACCCTTCTAATTGGAGGTTGTTAAATTCATTGTGTAGTTTATGGAACTCATTTAATATTGCCTGGGTCTGAACCTGCTGGGAGTACAGCTGTCTGAGATTCCTTTGAGGTAATCCATCGATTTTAGAGCACCTGCTGACAATGAGAGAGTCTGTTTCTGATAGTCAAGTTACCGAGGGAGAAATGTAGAAAATAAAATTTTAATAACTCTGAGATAAGGAAGGAAAAGAATAGAAATCCAATTATAACTTTAGTTTGGTTCCACCAAAACGAAATTAATTCACAATCTGCTAATACTTATTTCTCTAAGGAGTGTCAAAATCCCTGTTAGTAAAAAGTGACTTTGCCTCTTAAAGCTAAGTGTTGTCAATTAAAAACATTACAAAAAAAGGAAAACATATAAACAGCACATTACATTATCGATGTTTGGTAAAGACATGACCTTTGCAGTTTAAAAACATGGTGAGTTTCAGTAATAGCTATAGTACAATAAACCTCAATTTTAGTAATACTTCATCCAGCACCATAAACTCACACTAATGCAAGTTAGAAGATCAACAAAGGAATAATAACAGTATCTTTTATTATCTATCATTTCTCCAATTCGTTTTCTGTATGTCAGCAATGTTGTTCCAGTTCACACTTCACCAGAGCTAGCTCGAATTCAGTTCACACAGTTTAAAATGAACTCGTTCATGTTCATTTCTTTTGGAAAACAACAATGACCAAAGTAGTAAAGTAACACAAAGGACATTTCGAGTTGCCTTTAGTCAATTTTGGCAAAATGCTAAAGTACAATGTGAAAACATTCTGCAGAATCACCACCAAGGACATTTTCTCTGTCTTATATTTTACCATGCAATGCTTTGACTACCAAGGCTGCGCTTGAAGCGGAAGTGGTTTGCATGGAGTGAGAAAGCGCTGATGCTTATACATTTGGCAGCGAAGGTGAGAATTTACCCCGGTGCCACTACAAACCTCACTGCTAATCTGAAGCCTTGCAGAACCCCCCGATTCACACCATCAATTATTTGTTTCAAGCTACAAATAGCAACATACTCTTCTCTGTAATCTTTTTGACAGAATTGCCATTGTAATGGAGTATTATGTGTGACTTTCATTGTTTAAAGGGTGGGACCACTCTTGACAGTCAACCAGTGACTTGAATAGCAATTTGGTAGGAACATGCATTTGGTACATGAGCTCTGTTGAACATAACATACCCAAACTATGCCTTCAAAACCAGACCAGACTATGTAGCCAGACGTATAAATGACCAATACCGGAAACTAAAAGGCAGGGGTATCTTTCGAAATAGGCCCATCAATAGATCTTCCTGTTGAATGAGGGTAAAAAAACAAAACAATCATATCATTCTCCTCGCTTGTTTGTGACTATCTCAAACTCCCCGGGTAGTAGGGGAGGGTTAGGGTGTTTCTATGAACCAAAGAAGTGAAACATCTGCACATCTTTAAAAACAAATGAGATTCAAACCAGCCATCACTTCATGGGTGGTCGTCTTGGTGTCAGAGTATAATTGCCTGCTTGGGGTTTTTCTCCGAAATCTACACCGCATTCACCTCAACAAAGCAACACCATGAATCCGTCGCCTTTCAGGAAGCCAAAGAAATAAATGAGTTTGTGAGTAGAAGAGTGGAAACCATGTTGCTGGTCAGAATGAAGTCTGAAGATGTAGACGGAAGAGGCAGGATGCTTTAAGAAATGCAGAAATGTACACAACATGCTGTATGAGATGCATGAAGAAAGAGTCAGAAATGCACATTGTTATGTCTTGTTCAAGGCACATTAAGTAGTTCAGACCACGCTGAGCATGCTGCAACATTTCCTTTCCTAAAGAAAAGCTTTTACATATTGTTACTATACTGTGCACATTTTAAATTATATTCTGCTTGTCTGTGGTATTTCAAAGTAAAGTATTTTATTGCATGTTTCATACAGAAAACCATGTGCTAGGTTGGACAGCCCGTGGGCCATGACCTTGACAACCTCCACATGTGGATGGTGCCATCTGATGCTCCCCCTATGAAGAAAAACCTCTATCCAGCTGTCATGCTGTGGGCATTAAATTGAGACTAATTGGTTAAAAATGGCAAGAGAAAACAAGTGCTGATAAGAAAGACTCCAGCCTGTCTTAACTACCTCTGTCTGCCCTATTAAAAGACCATTCAATTCTCCAGCTGGCTTCAGCACAAGAAGGTTTTGTTTGCTTTTATATCTGGCCAAGTGTTTGGTAGGTGGATGGTTGTATGATGCTCATTTGAGAATAAAGCATTTACACAACTCTTAAGCCCAGAGTGAGAGTCATAACACAAACTATGCACAACAAATATGCAACACACCTGTATACACACAATAAAACAGTCACTGCTGTAAACCTACATGCTTCAGATCATGCAAAAAAAAAAAATGTTTAACTGAATGCTCAAATGTTCAAACGAAATTGCAGAAACATATGTATGAGGCTCCCGTTATGTTATCTATCACTGCAGCGATCGACAACCCTGTGCACTTGACTCGGTATAAAAAAGACTGCATGGGTGGTTGGCACTTCATATTGAGTACAAACTTTGCAAATGCAGCCTGATGGTGAAGACAGATAGGGATGCAGAGGGCAATAGGGGCACCATAAATCAACATCTATCTGAGCTGCCACATGTAGTTTGGAGTGATGTCTCCTCGGCATCCCAAAGGCACTGGATACGGACCTCATAGCGCTTCTCCTGCTCCATGACAGTGGGAATGATTGCATGTTTCACAACAACATTGCTCAGAGAAAACATTCTTTCATTTCTCTCTGTCAAGTTGTTCTTTCTCAGTTTTGTAGGGATGGCATTGCTTTTACGTGACTTTTTGGCTTCTATAGCAGCAGTACAAATTAAAATATGTTATCTAAATGTGTTCAAAAAGCCAAATAGAAGATTTACAAAATTAGTGGATAATTTGGTAAAACCTGAAGCAGTGACTTTGTATGACAAAGCTTAGTGATTTAGTTAATAATCGTTGGGCTCTTGGGGAATACTCCACAAAAAAACCTGTTTATCAAATACTTACTAGGCTTGAAGCCGGCTGTGAAAAGTGTGTTGCTTGTTCCTTAAGAGAAAAAAAAGTATCTAATATTAAGAAACCTTTCAAACTGCTCATGCAGCATAATCCATTTCTCTGCTGTTCACTTATACGTTTTGTTTAGACCAACTTTATTTCTTTGAAATTACATTTACATACAACTACGTACAACAGCATACGTTTTGAGGGAAGTGTAATGACCAGATTACGTTTTCTATGAACATAATGAGGAAATGTGGTTGATCAACGTATCTGGCAAAACGCAAAAATGTTTATACTGAACCTGAATCAGATTATCACTTTTTATTTGTTCTCAAACTAAATATCTGATTTTCCAATATGCGTTTGTAGTGAATACAGCATTATTACACTTATATATGGTTATGTTTAGACACTGGCAGCACTTGTTTAAGGTTAGAGAAAGATCATGGTTTGGATTAATACAGGAAAAAAGTCTTAAGTGATTAATAACAACTAACCCAAAACCATAATCTTTCCCTTACCTTAAACAAAGTGTGTGTGCTGTGAGCATAATCCAGGCAGCGATTACATTAGCTGCCTCAATTCCTCATTTCTGGGAGACGGGGTTGGTCTAAACACATAATTTTGCAAAAAGATTTCAAACAAATTGTCTGAATGTTACAAATTTGCTCCCACAGATATACTCTTGCTTTGAATTTTTAAACAACGTTTCACAATTTGAGGAAAAAATAAAATGTTTTTCTTCTTTGTTTGGTTTTTGATTTGCACCAAACTTGGTACTTAGCCACAGGGGCGGTTTTGTAGCAAATGGTTTGTGGTCTTGGCTGCCCTCAGTGAATAACAGATGTTGACTACCACAAAACCACAGCTTATTGACTATTTTTCCAAACAATACAAAACCTGCTGTGTTTGTCAAGGAGAGACTATTAAGAGCACCTGCTGTGGCATCTTCTAAACAACCCTTTTATGGTTTGTGGTGGTGCCACAAATGTGCCTCAGATATGATGTGACCGGTGAAGTGAATTGTGACACCAAAGGCTGTCTTCCCAGCTGCCACCTGTTTCCTTAACACACAGTATTTTGGCCATAAACCATAAAAATGTGACCCTCATGATTATTCTTTTAAGTCTTATCAAGTCTTATCATATTCAGTATTTTGATCACCATTTGAAGCTGCATTAATTTCTTCTTTCATTTGACAACACCACCTGTCGTGTTGTTCAGTTATGCTACTCTTTCCCACACTGAAGACTTGGAGCATGCATTTTGAATTACCGGAAGCATGTGGTAAAATAAATGTACACGATATTCTTACTCTCTCTTCGGGAGTCAGCTTCAAGCTATATACAGCAGGGTATGTCTTAATTGAAATTGTGAATTATGGTCTGTAGTACATAGTTTGGTGTGTGCCGACTCATCCTTAGTGTGTGTGTGAGTGTGTGTGTTTGTGTGTGTGTGTGTTGCTACAGTTCCTCTTTCTGGTTTTCTCTTACATTAGAGTACAGCTCCCTGCTTTAATGACAGAGTTTGATCACTATAAATATTTAACTTTTACCTCAGGGGAGAGGTTTTTGGAAGAAAGTTGGTTTTTTTTGTAATCAATATGTCCAAACTATTCATTGCTGCTTCTCAACAGCCCATTAGCTAACTCCCTAACCACCATTTTAAAATACACTTGGGCCAAGCTTTCATTTTGAGTAGAAGCCGACCGTCATCAATATTTAAAAAAAAAAAAATACTCATAATGCATAGACCAGTTTTGCATATTCAAATTATCTTGGATTCATCAAACATATTGCCATTTTTGTTTATTTGGCACAAAACTTGTGGTTATCTTTAATACATTTTTCTTCAAATTAAAGTTTGTCAAAAAGACGACTGATTAAATTACAGTTTTTAGGGTTTTTTATACATCTAAATTGTAATAGCCAGGGTAAAAGGTCTGTCAGTTCTCCCTGCCAACCTCATTTGGAACTTAAGCAAGCATTTCGGGTTGGAAAGCAAGTTAAAGCAACAGAGTGCAGTCGGTAAGTGTGCCCAAGCTCTTTGTCATGAGGAATTAGCAGCAGCTTGTTTAATGTCTTTAGGATTATGATGATGTAAATGGTAATTATGATCATGGTAATGATGATTAAAATGTGGATGCCTCCAAGGTAAAACAAAAAATGAGAGAGAAAACTAGGCTGTAAATGAATTGGCTTTTAAATAATCAACTGCTGACTATTGCAATACTAGATATGCTGAAGAGTGATTAACTTTGATTGACCAATGCAAGACTCCACCTTCTTCACCGGAGTGTTGCATCCCCCCAGCCTCATTCTCTACTCTGTTCAATTGTCAGAGAAGGTGTCAGCTTCCTATCTCTGTTATAATGCTTGTTTCCATGTTTCTTTAAGAGAACAAATGGCTGTGTCAAGCATTCTTATTGTAGTATTGTTTTCACATATTCAGCAGGTGACCTAAACAGCATGTTGACATTTATTGAGGTTGTCTAGTGCTGGGCCATCTGTACCCAGCACTGTGTTATGTTATGTGTTGGTCGACTCATGAAACATTCATTTCAATTATACTTTCACACCAAGACGACCAACCATGAAGTGATGGCTGGTTTGAATCTCAGATTTTTAAGCTGCGCATATGTTTCACTTCTTGACTTTTCATAGAATGAAAATATTCAGAGACAAGGAGTTTGAGATATTCACAAACAAGCAAAGAAAATAATTTTTTTGTTTTTGTTTTTACCCTTCTTTCACGAGGCAGCTCTATTGATGGGCCTATTTTGACAGTTGGGGACAAACTATGTTGCATGTTCCAGAGTAATTCAAAAATAATTCCCAGCAGAGGTAGCTTCTGAATTATACATTACAAAAATGGTACTTACTTACTATAAAAATTCCAATTGCAGTTCAGTTGTTTTCCTTCTCATAAAACATCTTGAGAATGTCATTAAGGGAAACATACCTAGGCAGTTTATAACATGCATCAACACATTGTTTTGTATGTAAGCCCGCACACAATGGTATAAAGTTATAGCACAAGTAAAGTTGTCAGGATACAGGATACACAATTTTCCTATATCCCAATGACGACACCAATGAACTCTCTGTGATCACATTTGCTCCCCAGAATGGCACCAACAGTATACTGTATACAGTACTGTGTGTGTGTGTGTGCGTGCGTGCGTGCGTGCTGCAGGCACCATTTGACGTTCATCAAAGGGTGCAATGCTATGTGACGTGATTGATGTGTATTGCACGTTAGACCCTAAAATAGGCGATATCATGTAGGCTTGAACACAGGCCTCATTCTTGATGGCAAAAGTGTTTCATTTATTAACCCCCAGATTAAAACATCATATGCAATTTTAGCTCACAACTGTTATGCAGACAAATCACTCACATCTACATAAGCATACATCTGCTGGACAGTAATCTGAGGGGAAAAAATGGCTCCAACATTGTCCTGGCTCATTAACAGTACGTAGTTAAATGAATAAATATGAATAAATGTTTTTGAGAATACATTGATGTCTCTGTTAAGGCAGCAGCTGATAACATTTTAGAATTTTATTCATCATCAGATGATATCTTAATGATTGTTGCAGCCAAAATGACGACTTTCTTATTAACTTTAATTTTCATGAATTATGCATAAATGTAATGAAATATGGGAAGTGTAAATATACTCATTATAAACTATTGGAGTTGTGGTAATGAACTGTTCCCTGAATGTGGATGGTAATCTGCTGATTGAGGAAGTAATCGTATTAATTGGTATCTAAGCACTGAGCTGCCATGAATTATTTGTTCAGTCTTTAATAGCTACAGAAAAGTGTTTTTATTTGTTTTAGTTTATGGCTAAAATATGGCTCACCCTATGTCACTCTTCTCCTCCATATCTTAAAGCCATGATGCTAGCTGATCACTGACAACATCTTTGGGGCCCAGTGGCATGCAGTGCACAGACTAGTAATGCATTACATTCCGGTCGTTGATAATCACTGTCGGGTGGTGTAAGTAGTGTATGTATTACAGGCGTGTCAGGGTATACCCCTGGCTTTTATTACAATTAAATATGGGAAACTCAGCCGCATGTCTGCCAGACAGCCAGACTGGAGGAAGTGCAGGTGGCACAGCGGAATATGCAATAATTTGGGAACTACAGAAAGTGGCATAGGCAGCAGCAGAAACACTGGTGAAGCTGGCCAGGAGCACATTAACCCACCACTTAAGCTGTTTATGTGTTTGCCAGGAACACTTTCAGCCAGAATCATAGACTTACCCACCGCTCAGTCACAAGGCTACCAGGCACTTTTACAGGAGACTGTCAATTGTTCTGAAGGCCCATTGTTCCGAAACCCCAATAGTCAGAAAAATGTCCCAATGGACCAAAAGCCCATTTGAGTGGTAGGCTATTACCCCAAAAAAACTAACACCTATTGCTCCTTATTGCGAAAATAAATATCGCAGTGTGCCAATCAGAAGCAGAGTAGGGCGGGTCCTGCCTTCGCTGTCATTCTGCATAATAAATAGCCATGTGCTTGTGTTTGTTGCTGGGAGAGTGTGTATTTTCGGAGCAATGGGCGTTCGAAGCAATAGGTGTTTGTGTTCGGAGTAACAGGCTGACATTTTTCAGAGTATTGGGCCTTCGGAACAATGTCATGGTACCCTTTTACAAACCTAAGGACTTTTTTTTTTTCTTCTGTAGCCCAAGAACATACAGCATGGGCTATGGCTTTGTTTTATATATGTTGTAGTCTTGTTATGCATGTTTTCTTATATATTGTAGGCATACATACTTTTTGATTGCTGCAGACTTCAGTTATATAACTGATTACTCAACCAGACCAAAACGGAGCAAACTGCAGGGAGATACAGATTTGGGATAGAGCCATAGAAATTAAACATTTTCAAAATAAATATGTAATTGTGGTTTCTAACTAAAGTGGAAAATAAATAAACCCACTTGGCACTGATTCAGACATCACTCCTTGTTAACTCTTCATTATTTGCATATCTGAAATCGAACACATTTTGTGATTACTCAATTAGTGGAATACGATAAAAAAAAAAATCACCATCCCATTGCCAAAATATGGCTACTATTTCTAAATAACAACTTGTCATCACTTGTCTCTTCAAGATAGTGGCACAGTGTAATTGTGGCAATTAAACAGTCTGCCAGTTTATTAATATACACATGTGTTGGGATGCCACGTACTGTATGTTTAGCACCATGGCCTACAGCTTTCCTTCTATCCCTTCCTTCCCTGTCACTTTTCCCATCCATCTCTCACAATCTCTGTCTTGGTTTCCTGAGGCATTGAACTCACCACAACACAGGCTTGTCTTCCTTACAGCTGGTGCATTGAATTCCTTGCAGTGTGGACACCATGTGAATGATGCATCTATTGTCAAAGAAGGATTTTTAGTTGGAAAAACTAAAGCATTGTAAAACTGAAGCAAATGTTATATTTTTTTACGTGTGTAATACAAGATTTGAGTTGGAAGGGCTCCACTTAGGAGCTTCATTGACATACTGTCAGTTAACTCTTAATAGTAGGTGTCAAACAAGTCACCGATCGCATTTCTGAAGCCGTCTTTTTACTCTACAAAACATTTTAGCTGTGCATTTTAGGATTGCACAGAGATAGCGGTGATCCACATGCATCTGCATTGACTTGTTCTGTTGCCCTTTTCCTTCCCATCGTAGTAACACTTTTTTTTTTTTACCTACACAAATTGCGGAGCATATGTCATTTTTCCAATGATGTGATCCGATGATGGTAAATCATATTTTTTAAAACACATAAAAACAAACAAGTAATACATGTGTTGCATTAATTTGCCCATTCTTCAGAGCTGGTATCATTGGCAATCTCTTTTCCTGTGCCAGCTGACATAAAATACCACAGCTCCTCTCTCTTGGCATTATGTTTAATTGCCAAAGCAAACATCGATGTTGTCTGGCCCTGGAGGAAGTGCAAGCAGATGTGGGGGAAACTGTGTACCAGTAGGATCACGGGGGTGTGACAATAAGGTGTATCAACAAGATGGCAGCAGGCAATGGACCGTGTGGAGCTCTAGCAGGCAAACAAAGGCATTAAAGTCTTCCCAGTGAGGTTCTGATTTTGAATGTAATGCTACATGATCTTTCAACATCTTTTTAATATATGGACTTTAAGAAAACCATGTAATGATTGAAGGGTGTCTGTTTTTTTCCGTGTCAGTTTTCTGCTTCAAGTTCATGCTTCACGTGTATTTTCTTCCGTTTTACGTTACTACAGTGATTGTGTCTTGGGCTCTGACTGCTGCTGCTGTGCTAATGTGCTGCTCACGCCCCACGAGTAGACACAGACCTACAGTAATGGCGCTTTGAAAAACATACACAAAGTCTTGAATATTTTTAAACTCATTATCCACAGCATAGTTTTGACCTTTTTAAATGTGGTGGCATTTCAAATGGTTTTGTGTTAATAGGTTCCAACCTACAGGATTGTAACACCTGTTTATAAATTGTAGCAAAAACCCATACAGTTGAGGATGTTTCTACATTGTTGGGCTTGTTGGATTGGGTTGTGTGAGTGCTCTTTCGGTTTGCATTTTTTCATGATGAGGCTCTAATCATTTCCATATAACAAGTTGCAAATCTTTATAAATGCAGCTAGTTACATGCCAAGTGCTGTGTACAATCCAACCTGCAATTAAAAGGTGTTATCTGTGTCCTGAAAAATGTCTCACCTTATGAACCAGCTGTTCAAGGCTCATTCCCAAGCTCAAAACAGAAATTGAGCCCAGCTAATGTGAAGTGGATAGAAGCCTGTAATTGTCAGCCACGTTCCAGCTGGCATCTTGCCCTGGAAGAAGACACATCCCCCGCCCCTGTTTGGGGCCTTAACCAGATCTGCCTGTTTCACCTCTGCACATAGCCAAACGTTTAACCTATTCAATGGTTTTTCCGTAAGGAGGGGGGGGCGGGGGACCTGGGCATTGCAGTGGCGCCACTCCAGGGAGGATCAGTGGCTGTCGCTCATGCTCACAGATCAGTTAGAACTAAGGCCTGCCACTCTGTGATGGCACAGGCGCTCTAGGGGACAGAGAGCAAATGGACACAGGGGAAGGTTTTATTTTCTTTCTTCTTTTTCATAGCACAAACCCGCAAATCGAATCAAGTTTTCTGCTCTCTGCATGTGTCCCCTTGTGAACACCCAGAATTGAACACTTTTTCACTCTTTCAAGCAAAAATACCCAGCATTATTTAAGCTAAAATGGCATCATGGTACTAATACAATTTAGGGCTCGGTTTTTACTGGTTGTGGTTTTTTTCACCAATTTATATTCATTTATCTGAATTATATTTATGTTTATATTCTCACCCTATATTTTAACTTTCACTATTTTATGTCTTACATTCTCATTTTACGATTTTTTATATACATATTTAATGACCAACATCTGTGCCAGTTTGTCATGTATTGTTTGTCAAAATAAGCTTTGATTTGCAATCCAGTGAATGACCTTAAGGTTTGATATATGTAAAGTAGATGTGGATGTATAGATCAGTGGT
Source organism: Bovichtus variegatus (assembly GCA_943593645.1). Taxonomy (NCBI): domain Eukaryota; kingdom Metazoa; phylum Chordata; class Actinopteri; order Perciformes; family Bovichtidae; genus Bovichtus; species Bovichtus variegatus. The sequence goes on from CALSCE010009442.1 coordinate 16,095,086, forward strand.
TGGATGTATGTATACTTGGACTATATTTTAGCTGTAAGGTGTAACAGAATGGGGTCATTCCTGCAAAGAGTAATGTGCCGCATCTCAGATATGTCTATTATGCATTTTATACTTGAATTTATTCTTTGTTTAGTCTGTCTACATACTCAAGTGAGCTGGCATGATAAGATGACATTGGCTGCAAACCAGCTTTCCTCAATTCAGGAACAACAGTGCCTCCTAGGGTAAGAAATGACATAATCTGAGCCTTACTCTCTGCCCCCTCCTTCTCCATCTCTATTCCTTTGTTGCTCTTATTTTGGGGCAGAGCCTTCGGGCTTTCTGGGAGAGACATGCTGCAGCTCAGGTTTTTGCGAATGCGTAGGAGGCTTTCAAACAACTGTAGCTGTGCAAAGTTGCACTAAGTAAAGAGAGTGTGGGGAATGTTGTTACAGTGTTGGAGGGTAAAGCAAAAAATAAACACTAAAAGAAGCTTTGAGTAAGTATGGAGTATTATGAGACAGAAAGAGAAAAGTCATCCAAGGAAGTAAGAGTTTCTTCCTTCTTTTTTTTTTTTTGTTGCCAAGAGTTTGTCTGGCAAACGCATACAATTGAAGGCCAGCATGTCAATCATCTTTGGACAATGAAAGTGTTTGATAGTGAAGAACTGCATGCACATACTGGAGCGACCAAGCTATAAAAAAAAAAATAATAATAATAATGTCTCCACATATTCTGTATGTTTGCTGCTTGTCACTGCTAGATATTGTTGTGAAACGGCTATATCACGAGTGTTCTTCTAATTTGAAAAATGCCCTCTACTTGAGTTGGTAGTAGCTTTCTAATCTAGTGTTGGCCTTTACCATCTCATTTGCACCCCTCTTGACAACTTATTTACTGTAAATATCCTATTCACTTAATTGCTATGGTACTTCAAAAGGAGGTCCTTACAAGAGCAGCAAACATCAAGAGGATTCTTGATTTGAGTGCCACATTGGCTGCTATGAGTGAGTTGTTTTTCGATCTTGAAACTCAAACACTGAACATCACCACCCCCGCCGCTAAATCTTGCAGGTCTGTCTTTTGCCCGGAGAGCATTTTTATGGGGCTTAGCAGTTCCTCAAAAGTCCTTCTTTCATTTCCTGACAATATCCCCAGTTGGTGTTAGCATTTTCCCAAACTTACTGAAAGCAGCCTGGTTGCTTGCTGGTCTCACCTCCAAAATTGCTGAAAGGTTTCCAAAATATCTTTTGGCTGACTGGGTCATCTTTTCCATCGCCTTTTCAAACTCCTCCCTCAGCGGGGCTTTTGCTTCAAACCTGCGGAGAAGACAGCTTCCACTAGCCAATGTCAACAAGCAGCCTCTTGGGTCACCACCTTGGCAACCACTGACTCTGGTCACAGTATGTCCATATGACCCCATTTCTTGTCATATGGGTCTGTTCTCTTGACTATATCAGATTTCTGTTCTTGTCTTTTTGTTGTACTGCTGCACTTTTTTTTTTATTTGCACCATTTTTTCTTGTATAGAGCCTGTATTTCCTATTGAAACAGCTCAAATGTATTATTAAAAAAATAGACATTTTTTATCTACATTATTTTATTTTGGATCCAATTTTGAATTGAACTTATTCCAAAACGGGGCGGGGCCAAAATGTCAAGTGTCAACACAAATGTGTAGCGTTTTGCTGCAAAAACAAAATGCAAATGCATTTATTAAATATGTGTATATAATATAATATTTTCTTGGATGGTCTATC
>CALSCE010009442.1:16096834-16171370 GCA_943593645.1 Bovichtus variegatus
TGGATGGTCTATCATAAACTAACAATTTTAGTTATTTGTACTTTATTAACCTTTACATACAGTTCATGTTCTTTACCTGTAAGTACAACATTTTAGAAAATTTGACCCGGAACAGCCTCAATGTACAAAGATTTTTAGCACCGGAGCAAAAGTGTAATATTTTTAAATATTTTAATTTTTGGGTCACTTAAGGTCATTCAATTTCAGGCTAAAATAATTTAATTTAGGGTGTTTTTACTCAAATAAAAAATGGGTTAATGTGTAAAATATCAAAATGGGTTAAATTTGACCCAAGCAGCACGTAAGGGTTAAACAAGTCCAAAGCTAGAGAGTGTAGCATGGATAAAGGCCTTTTATAAAAGATTTAAAATCTCTCATGACAGACATGCCTTACATGTCCGCTACAGGGTGCTCCATAAGCAGTAGCATCAAAACCGGAATAAGTTGTTGATCAAATCAACAACCAAGCTCAAAACTGCCAAGCATTTTAATCTTTAGTGGTGTAAAATTACATAAACTGACAATGCACGCAGAGCTTAAATCACAATAGGAAATGTCAACATGGCCTAAAATTGCTATTCACACTGACTGAAGAGGAAAAATACTTTTAGCCAAGTGTGCAGAATGTTCAATGCTCCGAAATAAATGTCTGTTTTGTAAAGGGGAGCCTCACTTGGAGTCATGTAGAAAGATGAGAAGCAAACCACTCAGGGAGAAAATAGAACTTTTGCAAGGCAGGGGCTTTAGTCTCTGATGTTTGAAGCATGGCCATATGAGTAAAGGCTGCAAGAGAAGCTGTGCTGACAGGTGTGTTCCCTGATGTATCCGACCGTTTTACATGACAAAAGCAGACAATGCAGGTGATCAGAAGGGCAATGATGAAGGTCTCAAGCAATCAGTCATCAGTGCTTAGTTCCGTGCATGAAGTGGATCCTGTGGACTTTCCTTGATAAACAGCATGTAAAAAGATAAAAGCATTGGTTTAGCTAAATCACTTAACCTTTTGTCATGCCTCACTTTAAAGCAATAGTTATATAAGCTAGAAAACATGATTTATAACATGGATGCAATAAGTATCTCAATGAGTTTGATTTAAAACATTTAACCTCAAAAGCAACATTTTATAGCAATAACATTTGCCGAGATGGGAGCTGAGCTAACTTAGCAAGGACCTAAGGCTATTCCACTACCTAGCCTACTCCTGGCTGATGTCCGGTCGCAGACGAATCCAATCAATGAAGTAAGACTCCGCCTAACCCAGCAACGTCGAAGACCATTTGCCCCCTTGTGGCATCCAGGATTAAGCTATTGCACTTGACGTGTGGACCACAGGACAAAGCGCTGGACTTGGGTGGGAGGAGAGGAGGCTCTGTGTTTGCATTAATGCTGCTTGGTGCTCAAACATCAAAGTTGATGGACAACGTTTCCCTGATGTTGAATCTTTAATATTAACATGCCCAGAGAATTCACCATTTGTTCTTATTCCTGCAGTTTACATTCCTCCTGAAATCACAAATCAAAAGTCTGAAAATGCACCACAGGAATGCACTACTGTTTTTGTTTTGTTATGTTGTTCTTGTGTAGCATAATGGACTACGATACTACTGCATTTTTGTTGTGCAACCCCGCATTGCAGAATGACAATAAATAATCCTTGAACAAGGCACAATGTACAAGGTGAACACAGCACAAGGTAGATTACAACCAGAGCTTTATACTATAAGTGAGGGGAACCTAGATACATAATAGCAACATTTATAATGTATTATTTCTTTGATCAACTGAAACCCCAGTAGTAGACCAAAGTAAACCAATTTGTTTGATAATATTAGTCAATTACTGTGTATTGGAACATCACCGTAATAATTTTTTACTCAAAATAGATGTTTTTAGGGAAAAAGTGTAAATCCTAATGGCTTTAAATAAAATTATTTCCGTTTCCATTACATTAAAAATAAAAAATAAGCAGGTCATTTTTTCGACTTGAATCTCGGAAAACATATCATCGTGTTTGATGGTACCAAATCATGAGTTTTTCTGTTGTTGTTCCTTCCGAGATGCATCCTCATCAATTCTATCCAAATGCCAAGAAAACATGGAAAACGCTTTTAAAATGTGTCGGCAACGCCTATCACCAGCAGAAAAAGCTTGACTGGCTAACACGAAGGCAGACACCAGTGTTGCTGTTGTTGGGGAGATAAGGATGGAGGGGAGTGGACTGAGTGTTTGAACTTCAGATAGCTATAGTGATGACTTAATTCCCTTTTCTGTCTTAGTCCTGCACTCGCTGACCTTTCTTTTCTAATCCCTTCTCCCAACCACAGTATTTGTCAAAGGCCTGGGTGGTGTGACCTGCTTCCCAGGGTGATGAAATCAAATTCATTCCATTCACGGCCACTCTTGCTGCCTGTGTCCCGATGCATGCCCTCACAAGCATGTTCAATAAACTTTATGTAAAGTAAGAAAGAAGCATCAACTGTGGTATGCAAGGTTATATGTGCGTTTCTGGGTCTGACTCAATTTTCTCTGGTCCATTTGTCTGCATGATATTTGAGTGTTATAATTTATTTTCTCTCTAGGTCATGTTCTGTTACTCATGCAGCATCGTATTAAACATTAAAAAGAGTTATACATAGACATGTGCACAAGAGGCATGGGTTTTGTATTCAATGTGCAGTGAAGTGTTTCTGGCCCCAGTGTCCCCTGGGAGCCTGCCCTTCGCCGTCTTGTCCCCCATAAACACACACAGGCAGATGGAAGGAGGTGTATGGGTGTGGTGGGGGGGGGGGGAAATGTACATGCTGCATTATTTATCGGTTCCCATCCATGTCAATGCTTTGTGCTCATTTCCCTGTGACATTTCAGGGGTTGTGGAAAAAAACAACAAAACAATGTAATGGAGAGAAAGACCTTCAGCACAGCACAATAGAGCTGAAAGAAGCGTGACAGATGACGCAAATGCCTCGATTACCTCTCACAATTTCCTCTCTTGCTACCTATCTGTGCAGCCTGGTGTGTCGGCCCCATGTAGACAACACGGCTTACCAGGGATGCTATATTACATGAGCTCCTTATAATTATACGCGACATATTTTATGTTGGATACGCTCTCATCCTCCTCCTCATCCCATTTTCACAGGCCTCTCTTTCATCTGTCAAGTCTAATGAACAGATGTTGCTCAGCTGTTGTAGTCAACATGATGGACTGAGTCGCTGGCAGGCACATCCTTCTGCTGAGAGAAAGGGAGAGGGGTCATCTGGACAGTGAACAGCGTGCCAGGGCGCCTTGACTCTTCTGTGTTTCTCACCTTTTTTCTTCCTCATCGCTGCCCTCATCTCTGACATTCAGGATTTCTTCCACCCTGAGCCCCACCCCCAGCACTCTACCACCCACTGTCCTGTCCATCTGACCCCTTGTCAGCCATTCTGTTCGACTGATCACTTACCTGTAACATGCCCTTGTCCGCAAATGGAAAAGCCAGCAAGTGAAAAGTTCAAAGTATTTATAATAAGGTCAACAAGGAAGGTGAGGAAAAGTGGTAGGAGGGATATGAAAGAATGGAGGTTATATGAAAAGTCACTCAATATGTGTGATAAAGAGAAACCATACACCGTAGATGTTGCAAATGGGGATATGGTTCAATATAGATAACAAGTTGAACAAGTTCTACCCAATGCTTGCCGATCTGCTTTAGGTACAGGGAATGGCTTAATTCCCAAGCTTAATCTAGTGAGTGCAGATCTCCGCCATGTGTGTCTCCCTTTCCCCTCCAAAACAAAGAAGAGTTAAATCTCACTCAATTGTCCCTTCTAGGGTCCCTTACATTCAAGATGGCAGCAAAGATACCAAAAATGGAGATTTATACATCTCGTGTCGTGCCTTACTCAATGGATTATAACATGCTGTATATGGAATTAATCTGCAGATGCTCCAGATCAAAATGAGACCAAACTTTTCTATGGATGTCAGTTTTTACACCACAACATGTTATTAGATGCCTATTCTGTTGAAGGTCAAAATGTGGCCTCTAAGAGACCAGGTAAGGCTTGTTTTTAGTTTAACAGATTGCAGGAAATGCCTTTAGCTCCTGAAGGACTTGTTGATCACTTGCTGCCCCTGCCCCTAACAATTGAATAACCTTTCATTGCTACAGAGGATGGCAGTATGCGCATCAGTACATGGTTTACTTTTAATTACATACAAATTACATTTCTAGTTTACGGATGAACTAATCCGATATGTTGATTTAGACAAGCAACTGTATTGCCACTTTCAAACTTGCTGACATTTCTTAAGACACATTTACAAAAAAAGGTAAAAATTAGACTTATTAAAGAAGCCACTTGAATAGGCCAACAGCAAACTATGTAGGGCAGCAAAAAGATTCACCAACCTAAACCAGCTGCCGCCTACAAGAAAGCTACCAAAAGGCTTTATATTTAATCCGTCAAAAGTGTTGCAGCGATCATAATGTAATGATGGCGCTTTCTTCAAACACAATAATTGAATTGATGCGTATTAAACTTAGTGGAGAAGAAGGTGAAAGGTCTATCACCCTCCCTGATAATGTCCCTATAATAAGATGACATCTGCTGCCACACTGAAGTGTCCATCTGCAGAGAAAATTGTTCCTCTAAAAGCGGTCCACACATACTTACCCTGAGCTTTTATGAAATTTGTCAAGAGCTCTACAACTGAAGAGAAATTATTTTTCAAAATGTGCGATAATAAGACACCACACCTATTTAACGCATGAGTTCCTTTTTCGTAGTGCGTGACAGATGGTGAGCGATAGCTGTAACTTTATCCTGTACTAATCTTTTTCTAACTGGACCACCTTCCCCGAGTATGTGACGGCCTTGGCACGCTCACATTCTCAAAGTTTAGTCGACCGTACCCCAGCCAATCTGTCAAACATCTTTTTCCGTTGCATTTCATTGTTTTGTTGTCTTCAGCAGGACTCACTGCTTCTCACGGCACAGTGTATGCTCAGTCGGTGTAACTGTGTAACTACAGGCCATGTCTTGTTTGTCATCATTGGTTTCAGTACATTTGCAATGTCCTCAACCATGTCTCATTCTGCTGGGGTAACATCCAAGAAGCACTCATCCTTCTCAGTGTAGTTTCGATCAGACATCACTCAATGGCTACAGCAGTTGCTTGAGCACAGAAAATGTCGAATGTGGAAACATCTTGGACCAGTTTATGTTCAGAGAAAAAAAATCAAAGCCTTGAAAGTTTTTGAAAATAGACATAAATAGTATGGATGTCCCAATAAAGTTTTTTTTTTTTTGCCCCTCGACATCGATCCAAGTAATTTAACATTGAGTCCCTATCCGATACTTCTATTTTCCTAGATAATACCGCTTTAATCTTACAGTTTAAAGTTATTAGAAATCAATCCAATATTTCAATTTTTTACAAAATAACAAAGTATCAAATAACAAACCCTCTCCTTTTTAAAAGTGTCCTCAAGTGTTGCTTCAGTGCAGCCTTTCCCCGAGTTACCTAACAGAACAGTATTTTGTCTCGTTTATTTTTTTGTTTTTATTTTTTGCTTGCGGGTATTTTGCAGCACTTGCAGTGGCGCAGTGAGTGTGGTTGTCGTCTGTCATTCTCTCCACCACTGTCTGTCCGTCCTCTGAGCTGGGGCAGGGCTCTGTCTGTGGTGAAAACCATTTTGAGCTAGAATAAAAATAGTTCTTTTGATATTTCCTTTACTTAATGTCAATAAATAGGCCACGCTCCACTCTCTGCATGTGTGTCTCACACAGTTGCGTCATTGTTTTATGCACCACCTGCCTTGAAAAAGTGTGACAATTTCATACATGCTTGAGTGATTGAAGTCAAATGGTGTAGGTTTAACAGCGACAAGCAAGCGAGACGGCTAACTTTAAGTGAACCTGAATGCCTGAAAAATGTCAATTCCGGGACTCATGGCTGACCAATGACATTAACAAAGACTGGCTTTTCAAAGATCATTCACATGGCCCAATGCAGAGCCTGCAGCAAATCTATAAAAGACACCTTGACCTTGATCCGTGTCTCAAACTTTGCTGTTTTGGGTCATTGAAATTAAGGCCCTGAAAGTCCCCTGATTTTTAAGGACTTTTTAGGAAGACCAAATTGGCCAAATCAGGTCTTCCTATGAGTGCAGCGTTAACACAGAGCTGGTCTGTTTTGCAACCTTTGCAAAGCTTGATTCCAATAAATGTCAGGTTGTGACACATTGTTCTGCTTTAGATGTAAAACCTGCATGGAGAGGAACAGTGTTTGTTCACAGATGAAGGTGAATAGTGTCTCCGAAGCTACCACACAGTTTTGATGAAGTATCGAAAGAGATTTAAGCACAATGCAGAGGTTGGAATGCTTCTTTGGGATGGGTAATGTGGTAGGTTGTTTTTAATCAACATGTCCTTGATCCTAATCAAAAAAGATTACTACACACTTGATCTTATTATGACGCTAAGACCTTTCAATGGATAATTTAGATATGATATAATTACCACTGTCAGACCACAAAGGTTGAATTTTCCTTGAGAATTAATTGCCGTTTTATCCCCATTTTACATATATGATTACTTTCTGGAACATCGAGTCCTTGGCTGTCCTCTCTGCAGTCGGAGTTGCTTGTCTTAAACTTAAACACAGTTCCATTAGAAAATGTGCTCTCTGGATAAATCAGCTGCCATATTAAAGGAAATACAATCAAGTTAAGTGCGTATGGAGGAATTCTAAACAAAAAATGTTTAATGAAAAATTGAAGAAATACAAAAGTGGTGAAATAAGATAGATATTAAAGAATAACAGTACTCAGTTCAGTGCTGTTGACCATCTTACTAATCCTCTTAAACATGCTTGGTATGAACAGATTCTCCCTGTGAATATATACTGTGTATATATATATATATACACAATATACCTCACGTGTATTGTTGGAAGAATAGACTTGAAGCGTAAATTAACGCTTCAGGTCGCGGTTACACTGTGAGAGACAGCCTTCATACATAGCCTTCATATTATTTAAATAGTTCTCTTGCCAAGGTCTCTTGCAAATGCAGAGCTTTTTTTTCACAATGAGCAGAGGGACAAAGAGAGAATTACAAAGCCTACACACGGACCACAGAGCCTACGGTCTTTGCCCTGCATAACAAACTGCATGCAAGGGAATTCCCAGTGTAACGGCAGATGTCGCACTGAGGAGCTCACAAAGCCCTCTCTCCCTCTCTCCCTCTCTCCCTCTCTTCCTTTCTCTGTAAGTCTCTGGCCACCCATGACAGATGTGATCCAGACAGAGGAGCCACACAGACACTGTGCTGTGGGAAATAAAACTGGATCACATCAGAGATCAGAAAGGCAAAAAAAACAACAGAGGAGAATTTAAAGTCTAATTTGTCTAATCAATTCTCACTACACCCAATCAGGTGCCCCTCCTGATATGTTCGTAGCCCACCAGGACAGACTGGACATTCTACATAAATATTGGAGAAATGTTCTTAATTTCTTTCTTTTACTCACATAATTGTCAATTTGACCTTATACTCAATATGCTTTTATTTTACACTATAATTTCCTACAAACATAGTAAATAAAACCTCAAAACCTCAAGACCTCAAACAGTATTGTGTTGTGTCACTGCTCCTTTCAGATCCTGATACATTTGTTCCCCTCCTGTCATGAAAAAGCCACTTGTCTTTGACAAATATATTTTGACAGGGCATGGAGTCTGAGATCTCTGAGGTACATCCACCAATATGTTGACTGACAGCTTTAAGGTGCAATAGCATGACTGATTTTGCATTGTTGTAATTGAGTGGTAGGTTTAAAGGATAGTCCCTCATGGCATACATTTAGGTTTAAAATTAAACAACTGCATCCTTCTGCAAAAAGTGCATCTGGTATCAGATTTGAAAGACTGACAGGCTCCATAACTTGTGGGGTTATTAGGCTGACTGATAAAGGCCCTTCAATTTCCTCTGGACCTTCAACGGTCTTTGCAGGATGTCCAAACAATGAGGGTTGTGCAGCTGGAGTCCATGTTCTCCCTTATTCCCAATTCAATATGAAATGCAATTGCTTTGTCTCACATTTTACTCCCTATCTGCTACACTCGACCACCTTACTCATCTAATCTCATTCCCGAGCAAAGAGCTCCCTTGATATGGAGAAAGTGAGATTGAAGAATGCGCTTAAGAGATAGCACTGCATTAAAGATGTAAAAGGATAAATACATGTGGGCATTTATACTGTAAGGGCTCTATAAAACACTGACTTAGGAGCCAATACTTCACAAAGTTAATTATGTAACTTCATGAAGTATTGGCTAATATAAACAAAAACAATAACATAGTTATTTAACTATGCATCTAACTCTTTGAAATTAAATGCTATGTACTCGTGTATTTCAGAATGTTTAAAATATGTAAAAAAAATTGAGGTTTCTGTAATACGAAATGCCCACTGTAATATCTATAGACAGAACATATCATGTAACTTCCCACATCTGCTAATTTAATAAAACATTCAAAATTGATCATATTTACAACTCAGCCTGTTCAAATACTTAATATGACTCATCACAATGTGACTGATGAACTCTATGTTAAAAATAATGTGAATTATAAATAATTAGTTACGCACTGCATTAAAGTCAATGAGCCACAATACCCTAATTATACAGTATAACGCAGACAATTATAGTCTCTGCAGTTTTTGGTCCTAAAAAGTTAAGATAGGATGTTGTGCATCAAGAAACAGTTAAAACAATTACTTCAGTTAGCTCTGTCTCATACTATGCTTTCGTGGGCGCTTAGCACTCTCTTCAGGCCCGAGCATCCTTAAGGTAATACCTGCGGGACTGCAACTTATGTCTCACCACAGGTGGAAGACGAATCATGCAATGAAAAACAGTCAATCCATTTGGATGAATATAACTCGGTTCCCGGTCGATCGAAGCATCCCTTGCACACTAAGTAATAACTCAAACCGCACAGCACAACACATTCTACTGTACTATGCAGTTTCAAGTTTCACTGTTTTTCATCGCAGCATGTCACATGATCACTCATTAGCAACTAGTGTAGCTCGCTAGGAGTTCTTCATAAGATGGTAGCCCTCATAGGAAAAGCTTTATGGAACGAGCAGACTGAGCAAACCCACTCGTTCACATAGAATATTCATGGACCCTCGTATCAACAAAGATAGATTGGCTGCTGCATATTTTTACAATAGAAGTAAGCACCAATAAAAGAGCCCCTGAGTAAAATGTAGACCTCAGTCTTGATATAGCAGACACAAGAATGCTGTTGGTTGAAAGCTTGACCAACACCCTGCAATAAAACACTCTAATATGGGTCTAATCATTTCTCAACATATATGGGACTCTGCACATTAGAATACAGTACAATACAACAACACCATAAACTGAGGCTTCAATGGTCTTAACAAATATCTACTAGAATACGCATCACAGAGGTTGTATGATAGTGGTGGTGGTGGTCTCGTGCTCCATGGTGTCCCTGTAGTTAATTCACTGTAAGTCGCTCTGGATAAGAGCGTCCGCTAAGTGACAAATGTGATGTAAACGTAATGATACAATGCTCATAAAAATGTATCTATTCAGATGCAGAGAGCATTCTTTTCCAACATGATGACCAAGTTTGAGCAGTGCTCTGGAAGGTCACTCCCCTGATATGGATTTAGCGGCTGCTAATTTGGGATGACAGCCCATGTCATCGAGAATGTTTTTTCTAGGACCTGATTATCATCAGAGCTGCCCATGCAAATGACAGGGAGACCTTAAGGGATATCATTTTCTATTAAAATATGTAAGAGTCTAATTACAGATAAATGTCACATTATCTGTGTGAGATGCAGAGACCTGGAGTGAATAGGTGGTCGTGGAAAGGGTCAGAAGGCGCTAAGCGCGCTCATAGAGTGATGCGTGAAAAGAGGAGGGAGAATTGGTGGATCTAATAACACTGTCCAACATCATTAGCACACTTCAGTTGTTTTTATAGTTAACATATGACAATATGAATGCAGAATAAGAGCTACAAGTGCATATGACGTACACGAATATGATTAGATTGTGAAAAAGAAAAACTTACCATTATAGAGAGATTCTATATTTTGGCTTGGCAGTAGGTACAAATACATAGAAGGGTGTACTTTAAAGGGTATGATAAAGTAATCAATTAAATGGTTGAGTTTGGTTCAACATTATAGCTAGGAACTAATGTTTGAAATGGGAAAAACTACAACATGACTCTAAATAGCACCCTTAAAATGCAAAGCATAGCTTCTTCAATGATTTTACAAATTGTGACTTCATACCAGAGTGTGGCTATGTGCTGCAGCAATGAAGAGAATCCTATTCCCTGGTTTAGGTTTTTTTTTTCTTGTCCTGAATTAGACCTCTTAAATAGCACTCATTCCCAAGCCCAGCATCCACACTCAAATAGTAATGTTAAGTTAGAACAGAGGTGGTTAAACTGCTGTCAGACCTGAAACTGGCAGGGATAAAAATGTAATCTCTAGCGGATCAGGAGGAAAAAGTATGGGCAGCATTATAACCATAATCTGTAAGCATGACTCGCTGACAACCATCAAACTTCCACAAATATCCACCTTTTACCAATTAAACTGTACTGTGGTTGCACTGATTGTTAGCCATTCCCTATAAGCATTTTAACAGCAGACATTTTAACTTGTCATAGCAGGAAAAGCACAGGTGTAACTAATAAAATGATGATAGCCCCATCCATGTAGGTGTGCTAGCAAAGATATAGTGACATTACTCGATTGCCCAACGAAATTGCCCTGCACTCAGCCCAGAAAAAGGATGTGATGTCAGGGACTTGATGTGGATATATGTAATATGGAGCAGAGTAATCATCAACTGGAAACAGTCTATGAGAGCGATGCTGAGGTTTATGGTCTCGTGGTGTAATATTGTACAAATTGAGGTGATGACACACCACAAGAATAATGTCTTTTCCATTTTCACACGGTGTATCACTTTTTGTATTGCAAACAGTAAAATGCATCTTTGTCAGTTGTATGGGCTTCAGGTGAAGTGAATGGGAGATGGGTCACATATTTGGAGAGATTGGTGCTAATGTGAGCGCACAATAAGTCTTGCCAGTGAGCGACCATGTGTCAAACCACGGCCTGGGCACCGACACACCTAAAGCTGGACTGTGCGTTTTTATTGATCTTGTATGTTATGTTAATTTACAATACATGTTTTAATCTGCCTCTCTGCATGGCTAAATGCTGCAATAGCTAGATCCTGCGACTTTTACGCAGTTCCACTGCATGGTAAAGCACGCCTCTACTCAACTCGACTCCTTCTTTTTGGATTTCTAGAAGCAAAAGTTGATGATAGTACGTGGTACTAATCTTAATACTACTTTGGTCGAGGTTCCAAACGAGTTGAGCTGATACTAAAAGGTTCAAACACTGCAGACCATTCATTGGGCAGAGAGAATCATCACCAGCATCACACATATCCTGTACAAACCTACAATTTTTTAATAGCCAAACTACTGCCAATAGCAGTCGCAATGTTGTTATTCAGAAAAATGTCAGCCAGCAAAACTATGCCGTGAACTATGCACTATGAACTATGAAGTGCAGATGTTTGTCTGCTTTGTTGCCGATGAAAGGACCCAGCGAGCGTCCTGTTGAAGATGATGTCACGGCATTTTTGCATTGCGTTGCTACGGCGTTGAGCTGAGAATCCTGTCTACACTGAGGTGGTACTATAAGCAGTGGAAAACGAAATAGACAAAGAAAATTGAATCGAACAGAGCCGTGCCATGCAGTGGAAACACATTCTTTTATGATCACACTGAGTGGATCAACTGGCCATGATGTGGTTAATTACACTGAATGGTTTTGTTCATTGACAATTCCAAGCAGGCTTATTCATACAAGATGCAGACAATGGTCTGTTTGTTCTGCAGCAAAGTACAGTTTGATATCACAGCAGTCTCAAGACTACAGTTTTAGCCCCACTATAAAAAATAACTGCACAGCTGACCAACATTTCTCACATGGCAGAAATCGATCCGATCCTCCGAGAGCCATATTGTTTATTGTTCAGGCAATTAATCTGAAAACCCTAAAACTGCACAACAAACCTCAACCAATCTGGTAAAGATTTGGCTTGATTATGAAATGACTTTGAGGCAACCAATTCAGGGCTAACATGACTGTTTCCCACCTTAATAAAATGCTACTATTATTAGGCCCTATAAAGACCTTTTCTGGAGCTTACATTCTTTAAAATGTTACTTACATGTACTTTTGCATGCACACTTTTGGTATTTACATTAAATGTCTGGATAATGTCAAGCCTCACTTTTAGTTTATCTCGCACTGCAGCTGGATTCTTGTGATATCACAAGATTACACGAGAATTGCATGATCACACATCACACGAAAAGCCATCTTGTCAGGCTTCAAGTAATGCGTTTGTGTCGAGCCAGCCAGTGTCCCTGACCGATCAGCGTCCTTGTGAGGAGCTAGTAGCGTGGTTTTGGTGTGAGTGACGCGACATAGAGAGGCGACCGTTCGCTCAAAACAACAACAAAATGGCGGTTCCTAAAATGTTTAGCATAGATGCTGCAATAGCATCAGGTATTTCAGAACTGGAGAGTATCTCAGAACTGTAAAATGGTGCCTGCCCTTTTTTTCAAATAGTTTCCAATGAGGGCTTCACAGCTGGTGCGTAACAAACCATCTGGAGTGTCAGGTTAACTTGTAGTACCACGACACTCAACTCTTTATCCCCGTTTAACTCATTGGTTTTGATTTGTCTGTGAGTGAGTGAAAACAGAATACACTTAATTCATTAAGTGGAACACAACTCTGATGGGATGTTCATCTTCAATTATCAATGGATAATTGAAAACTGAATGTAGGCAGGCCCCAATAAAGTGCAAGTTGTATTGTAAAGGGATGCTTTATCAGGTTTGGGTTTCAGCTGTTCTTTGTTTCCGCTAACCCTGTTTGACAGTAGTGTTTCTGCAAACTGAAGGTACTTTATACTCTACAGTAAACTAGGTTATGAGATTTTGAACACCATGATTGCTAATTGTTTGTAAAACAATTGTTGCGAAACGCAGTGTGGACATTATAACTGCAATTATCCTTTAAGTTTACCTTGTGAATGTTTACATATGTGTGTTTGTATATGATTGTCATGGAAGGGGGGAAATAAAAACAGAGAGCGATGGTGAGGGGAAAAGATAACAGCAAAGTGTGTTCATGTCTTGCCCGTTTTTATTGGGGTCACGTTATAGGTCTTTCTTTTGCCATCGGTGTTGTGTCGTCAACTTCACAAAGAACATTGAAACCAGCACTGACACTGTTTTCATGTTCATGCTGAACAAATGGCGTTCCGTTGTTGGTGACATAAAGACAAAAATGTCCGTGAATGAAACTGAGGTTTGGCTAATATCACCGCCGTTATATGTGATTTTCCTCGTCTGCAAGGAGTTCTGTCTACATTTTATGAGGAAAATGTTAAACTTTTAATGAACAAACTCATTAAAATGGGAGTTATTTTCAGAAATATCCCTGATGGCTCCCACTCACCAGATTGAAACCTCTTTTCAATTATCATGCAGCCCCAAAGAGACAGACAGCTTTTAAGGTCCACTCTGAAGCCATATCATTAAAATGTAATGAGAGGCTGTCCAATGGAACTCCTTTATAGGACACTCATCTAATGTCCCCGCAATGGTGAATTATATCATGCACATGATGTAGGAATGTTTGCTATTTTATATTTCAATTATATTTGTGTTGATTTTGAAAACATTGACATCCGCTAACAAAATTTGATAAAATAGACTGAGTTCTATAGTGAGGTTTTTTTATTCCAGAGGCCAGACGCTCATTATATTATTTGAGGCGATAAGTTTTCTTTTTTAAAAGTCCCTAATTAGATTTATTTACACCTTGACATACAATAAGGTGTTAGGGGTAAACTATACCCCTATTTTGTGACCTCTGAATTTGGTGCCAAGCAAGTGGGTAAAATAACCTTAAGGATTGGTTTGCATGTTCTTTCCAAGTCTGTCGTTATACAATACTCTAATACCGAAAAGGTCCTCCAAATTAAACAGCAACATACATGTAACTGCCCACGAAAGCAGCTCACGGCTTGGTGTGGAGGACAGTGTTATGAGACTAGTGTAGCTGCTTTCAGGAATAGCCCAGCAGTTTGTGCAGCTATGTAAACAAAGCACAGACAGTTTCATGTGAGAGTAGTTACTGTGAAGGCACAAGGACTTTCTATCTTAAAAAGCTACTCTAACACAGCTAAAACCACTATTTCAAACTTGAAGTTCCTGAAACTCTACAGCAAGTACACACAGAACAATATGGATGTCTTGAATTCATTTCCATTGCCTCCCTTTACAAATCAGGCTCTTCAGTATGGTAGATGAAGACACTGTTAAAGTACCACACGTTGCCTTTTCAAAAATGTTAAAGCAAGAGGGGAGAAACGTGCTTACTGACTTATATTTGTTACCCTTTACCATTCTGTGGCCACAGATGGGCTGAAAAGCTCCATTGCAGAGAGTCATTTGAGGTTTTTCCAATGCTTCAACACTATGTGGCCACAGTACACAGAAAGAAGCCCCCAAATCCTGCAACAGCCTCCTCTGATACAAGCCAAACTTCAGTTCTTCATGGCTGTATGCTGGACCTTTAGCCCCTTCTTGATAAAATAACAACAGAGGGTTTGCGAGAAGAGTTTTCATTTCAAACTTTTCACTAAGCACATAATCAATTTAGCTTCAATTATACCTTGTAGCAGATTAAGAAAAAAACAACTGACACAATATGAAAAATATGAAGATTAGTAGATTTGTATTTAGTATTTACTAATGTCTTCTGTCATGTTTTATTAAAACGAAACTAAAACCAGACCTCTAAAAGACTAGTGGTTTACCCCGATGAGGCTGTGCTGTGCAACAGCCCCATGAGAAAGATCAATGTGTTCACTGCTCAGTTACTATGCCTTATAGTTCAAGTTTATTGTCATGTGTATCAAATAATACAATGAAATGCTTGTGCTTAGTATATTCATTATACATGAACACAATGCTGCCACTGATGCCCTTTGTCGATTGCCTACATGTTCTGTATTGAACTCATTTCAGCAAAGCAGACTCGTTTTAGAAATTAATCATCTAAAGGTGATCTAAAAATCATACAGTCTGACGGCAGTTGTGGCTTGAAATCAATGAGATCAAGTAGGCCAGACCCAAAGCCAAATTTGCCAGCCAGTCAAGGACCCCAGACATAGAGTAGACCGTTAACAGTAGCATTTCACATGAATCTATACCTCCACTGTCCTCAGCACAGATGGATATTTGGACTGGTTCTCTCTCAAAGGATGTGAGAATATGGCTCAAGAAGCCCAGCCCTCAAAAAGGACAAGAAAGAGGATAATAAAAAAAAAAAAAATGTAAATGGGAGGGGGAGGGGGGTATATATAGCAGAAGTAAGGACGATAACAAGGGTACGACATTATGTGTGCCAGACAGGGCACACACAACACACTGTCTATCAGCTGGAAATGCTCCCCAACTTGGAACGACAACAGGGGTCGGGATTTGGCCATCAAGAGTACAAGCTGTCAGTGTGCTCCCTTATCCTGTCCCTTGGTTCCCTTCACTAAATCCCTGAGTTAGACATCAAGGCCATTGTGATCTGATTTCATCCTATTTATCTAGTTCAGCATATCCAGTCTTTTCTCGCTTGACTGTTGGAACATGCTCCTGTTGTAGCCCCTCTTGCCTAGAAATGTAAGGATACAGAGGCTGCCAAAATAGTGAGCATTTGTTTGAGACATCAAAATGTGTGCTTCGTGGTCTGCATGTGTACAAGTCTAAAAAAAAAATAAGAAAAATATCTAATGCTGCACAATTGTTTGCTTTTGTCAGGGAAATCTGTTTTGTGCAATGACAAAATTCTAATCTGGTGATTTCACTGAATATTTCACAACTGCCTCATACCAATGCAAATGTGCTGCTGAGAGAATAGCCCACCAGATGGGATTGAAGGTGTAAGTACTAAAAAAGGATGGGGGGAAAAGCTATTTGAAATATGGTCCTTTTTTTTCTATGGGCTGAGCTCCAGATGAGGGCTATTGAAGATTTAAGTATAACCATGTCAGACAGGACACCAGAAAGTCACAGATGTCCCTAAACTGCACAATAAAAGAAAAAAGTGGAAAAGAGATAATTATCTCTGCATCGAGATACTGACCAACATTGCATTGTATTTAATGTAATGTACTTAATGCTACAATATATGAAAGTAGGACCTTTGAAAATAATCGACATATTGTCGACTAATTTCTTCTAATAATATTCGGTGGAATGCTGTAGACCTCCATTAGTGTAACTGAATCAACTTTTCTGATGCATTTTTGACAATACAACTGACACAACTTTAACATATGCTGTGTTGTATGGTGTTCAACTCAGCATAATGTTTATGGAGTAAATATGAATCAACGGCATCCATCGAGCGTAAAGGTGGTAATATTATTGAAAGAAAAAAATAATTCTGCCTGCATCCGTCTGGTAATTTTATGGCTCACAGTAACATCGCACCTCTATAGCCGTCAATAAACTCACACAAACCTCTTAAATGCAAGTTATGGATGCTTGTTTCACTTTGATATACACCCAGAGACTAGAAAAAATATATGGTCTACAAGTAAAAATGTGCATCTCAAAACCATTTGCAGACATATTTTTTCTGAGGTTTGTGCAACAGCAATTGCATTTCCATGCTTGTTTTGCTTTGAACAGATGACATAGAATGGGTTTTAAGTGTGATCCATTGGTCTTTGTAAAAACACCATGATCGTGGCTGCCAGGAGGGTGGGTGTGAGCATCACCAAGATCAATGTTTTTTATCGCAAATACAGATTAGACTTCAGCACAACAAACATGATGCATAACCTTCTAAAACAGCTTGCCGTTTGCCCCCTAACTCCTTTTGCCCACTGCCTATGACAGATTCTAAACCCTGTTACAGAGCCAGCAGAGAGTCTGTAATGATGCCTTTTCTCTTGGCTGGTAATTAGTAAGCTTTAAGGGTAAAAGTTATGGTGACCTATATCCAGCAAGTGGTGCCAGCTCAATCAGTCATAGACATTGTATGACACTCCTCCCCTATTGCTCTGCACCATTTCTCATCTACTTTTCAGTAGCTATTGATCTCCAGAGCAGCAATTCTCCACAGGATGAATGGTGTCACCACAGTAATGACAACTTGTAGCTTTCAGTCCAGGTACCAGCAACATAACAAAGTAATATGGGTGGATGGTGAACGTTATGACTAAGTACGTCTGTTTGAATGAAATGTTAATTGGGACAATTGGGAACTTGTTATAAGACACAATATTGGATTATTTCTTACAGTTTGTTCTATTTTTATTTTTGGAACCAGCATGGTGACTGGTATTTATAGAGATGTCATGGGGAAAGGTTCAGGTGTCAAAGGTTTATTAGTTGTCCTGTCATGATCAGATTTTCACCTACATTATATTATTTGTAATGTGCAAATAATTCTTAGAAGAAAAAACATTTTTTTACTTTTAATCTTGATCAAACTCAGTTACATAAAGAATGAATTGCACATGAGATAACACACTATTTCACCATTCTATGAAACAAAATTATTATGAAAATCCTCTTCAAAGAAAATCCCTTTCAGACTCTGTGTAGCTTGGTTAAAGATGTCTACAACTTGACCTTGACACTGTGTCTCACAAACACATTGTTACCCTGCATGCTGCCTCCTTTGACATCTGTGTGTCAGTAGTGTGAAAGCAGAGCAGCATGCATCTTTGTAGTCCAAGGCCATCAGTTAATCCTTCTTTACACTAGCTGCAGATCTGCACTGAAAAATGTCTTTAGAAGTATCGTAATGAATGCAGCTTTCGGGATTATCTTAATTTGACGTACGTAATTTACTACTCCTATTGTACAATTATGTCAGTAAGCAGTCTGAGGAAAGAAAGACTCACTGTCTGATTTTCTTAATACATCCATGGCATGTCTCCTCTGTCCTTGTGATAACAGTAGCTAACGTTGCACTGACATTTGCTGTTGTTCTCTGTCTAATTAAAGCAACAAGAAAAAAAATGCTCCATCGATACATAATAAAATACAAGGCACACCAGCTGCTGTGGAGCTTATCTGATGCCTGATCTGAGAGCATGTCAAGTTAATGAAACTTTCAACTCGCTCATAGTTCAAGAATAAAATGTGTTTGTGTTATGGATAGTTTGTTTTAACTAAATTGTCAAAGTTATTCTTTTTCTGGTGTTTTTTTCAGTTACGTAGCAGCGTTAGGTGCATTTCCACCTTCTTGTGTACTGAAGTACTGCTGACCCTGATTTACATGTAGCCCGGACGGATTACAATCAGATTTGTGATTCTGAATTAAAGTGACTTCATTCTTATCTGGATTTTATTCATAAGACACTTTTGTGACAAGGAAAAAATAGGGCCTACGATTCATGCTCTGAGAAGCATGAATGTATACCAAATTGTGTGCTAATCCATCAAGAAGATGTTGTGATATTTCACTGAATATCAAGTGAAACATATGACCGACTGGTGATGCTACAGGGAAAAGTGAGGGGATCAACTTCTTCACAAGGATTCATCCTCTGAGCACCAAGGATGCCTATGTCATGGCAGTCCACCCATTAGTTTCTGAGATATTCCAGTCCAGACCGAAGTGGTGGATCGAAAAACTGACAATGGTGTCAGAGCTGCGAAGATGTTCAGCAATTGGTGAAGGCCACAAATCAGCAACGGCCCTACAGCGCCTGACGGCTGACTGACAGCTGAGTGCGTTTACAAATGACAACAAGTGTCAAGAGGGAGTGTATGGGTTAATAATGCAAAATTGGGTAACATTTTTCATAATTGAATATCTATAATGCATTATATGCACCTATATAATGCATTAACACATGCATAATGCATTGTATATGTGGCAGTGGGGTGTGGTGGCTGAGTCGGCTGCTGATGAGATGGGAGTGGCTCAGTTGGAGGCCAGGCAGCTGGACGGAATCAGGTAATCAGTCACACAATAAAAGCACGCCGATGACCTGGTTCTGTCTTGCAGTAGGCTGGGTTCGTCCAGAGAGACGGAGACGGGACGGAGACAGAGACGAAGGCGGAGGCGGAGGCGGAGGCGGAGTCCGCGCCAGCGCCAGCGGCCACGGTAGGAGAACCTGGCGCAGAGTGAAGCCTCAGTGAATAAACTGTCTACACTAAGCTGTCTACTCTCCCTCTTTATTCCCCTCTTTTATTCCCTGTGTGAGCGTGTGAGCTCACAGTATACAATGCATAATGTATTATTAAAAGTTACTATAAAACTCCATGAAGCATTATTACTCTATAACTTATAAATAGTCATAAGGATCATAATTCTCTGCTGGTCAAGTAGCAATTGCTCCGAATAACTAGTGTGAATTCGAATCCCAATGTCAGCCCATTGTCTGCTTCAAGTATAATACACATCTAGAGGAAATACCTCCTCTTCTGCCTCCGTTTGCCGGTCCTGACACCAGACTCTTCCTTAAAAACCGTAAGAGAGGTTGCACAAAGAAAACAGAATAACAGGCTTGTTATTGGAAGAAGCTCTCTAATAAATTTTGAGGCAGCCTTCACAGACGTCACAATTTTGGACACATGATGACATAAAATGCATGTCGGTGATTTGTGGACCTGCTCCTGTTGACCCTTCTCCTCCAGTCATTAATTATCAAAGTTGAATCACACACACAAATACATTGTTAATTGTGCTTCTGTATTGTGTGTATTAGAAATGTCACATTTAAGGGTTCAATTGAGTTACAGTAAATTGATTGAGGATAGGTTTTTGGGGACAAAATTGTTGTCTCCAACTCTGCATTGGATTCAGAATGAGCATAAATGGGGAATTTCTTGTTTGGGGTGAGATAAAGATGAGGACATGCCTCCAGGTAATGATTTCAAGTCAAAAGAGTGTCTTCCATAGACAATGAACGGGAGACTCCTCATTACCCCCACCAAGCAGGGTTTGTTTGTTTGTGTGTTTGTTTGTCAGCAGGATTACATAAGAACTACCAGCCTGATTTTCACAGCACTTTGTGTAAGGGTGAAGTATGGGCCTAAGAAAAACGCAGACCCAAATCTAGAGCAGATACACAAATTATTTTTCATTTTCTGCCAGATAGGGCATTTGACCTTGGCTGTGCCCTTTTAGTTGTATGTGTTAATTGTTTTTTTTGGTTAAACTAACCCTGATACTAACTCCTAAATCTAAAAATCCTCATGACCACCTTTACAAGCAACGACATACGTACAAACAAAGAAATATGGAAAACATTCAAGGGTTTTGAAAATGTCACAATGGATGTAAAAGCCAATTTTCTTTCGTAAGCTGCTTTCTGTCTGCTTATATTCAAACAAGTTTTTATTTTCTCCGCTTTCATCATTCGATGAAAGAATTCCTACATTGAAACTCTCATGGCTACAAAGAAAAAGCAAAGGCTGGGAGGCAGCTTTTTTAAGACAATATATTTTGTGAGCAAGTTAGGTGTAGAGTTGCATACTGATAAGCTGCATAATGAAGCATGATTTTCTTGATTGCAAGATTTTAATATTTTTGGAGAAGGGTATTAGCGTCAACCCATACTTGAAATTTAATGGAATTCTTTGATCTAGCTCAGTCTTTCCCATTGTAGTCTAGTTTTTCTTTGCAAAAGATCCATTGCCAGCCTCTAAAATGTGGAGTTCATGATTTATGGTTGCTACACCAAAGATAGGGATCATTACTTTACAAAAGCATATAAATATGTTTTTGTGTTTAACTGAACTCTCTAAATGTGAAACTTTAGGCCATGTGTGCAGAAAATAGGGCAATGTGTAAACAGCCCAATATCTGAAGAGCTTCGTTTTGGGTCAGTTTAAGGTATATAAAATGCAGTGAGAACACACCATTAGCAAAGCAACCTAGTAGCTCCGTGCAACTGATGGGCCCTCAAATGAGACGATAGCTGTGTCCTCATTACATAGAACATGCTAATTATCAGCATGTTTGAGTCTGTAGTATGTTTACGCTGGAAAAGTGACTAAATTAAGTGTAACTCAGTCAAACTCAATTATTTATCTGATCAGGTTGGGTGTCAAAATGATGTCAGAATACTCCTTTTACTGTACTATCCCAAGAGCCCAGACTGAGACTACTCGCCAGGCTCTGCTCACATCCCTCACATCATTAAGCCCATTAAGCAATGTAGAAAAAATGCAAATGGTTTAAGACTGGTTTAAGACATTACAACAGGTAGGGAGGAAGCCCCTGCCCCGTCTCCCTTACTGCTCTATTACTTTAAGTGTGTCCCTCTTTAGTTATCCTAAAATTGTCCCTTTTGAGCGTCAATTTCATCTAGTGAGAAAAAGTAGAGCTGCATGACATTTCAAGCTGACTCTGTTAACTGACCTCACCTCTTTTTGCAGTTTCAAATATACATTTCTTAAAGGGGAACAACACCAACATTTAGAATTCCAATACGTTATTGCAATGGCCTATGAAAGTTGAATCAATATTTGTGAGCTTGAGCTACTCTCTCAAAGTCAGAAGCCAGAGGAGTAAGTCTTAAACTTATGATGTCATCAAGTTTAAAGTCTGGAGCTGTTCCATAGGCAATAAATGGGAGACTGCTTTTGTTGAACCCAGAATGTTTGTTGTCTTTTTTACACCCAAATTAGCTTAATTCTATTGTAGTGTTCTCAGTACTGAAACAGCACATGTACCCATATACTCAAAACATTCCCCTGGGTGCTCTCAGTGTCATCTATAACATATTTCCCATATCACTATCTATTGTGCAGTTTCATAACATAATGGACATTCTTAAACCACAGCTATAACATGTATGAATTAAAAAAATGGGCGTAGTTCTTCTTTAAATATTGTTTATCTCGTGTGCATGCATGAGAAATGATGTGTTTGTAGGGAGCGAAGGTTGAGAGGGTGATAAACTAGCAGTCAAAACTGGGGTATTTCCTCCCGTGACACCAAGACTGACATAGCACAGAAGCTTTTTAAAGGCAAGTTGCTTCTTTTGCTCCTTTTCCCCTTCCAGCGCAGCTCGGAGCATACAAAAGTAAATTCATATCCTTCAGGACATACCAGACATATACATGACAAAGCCTTAAAAATGCACACACTCACATCACAAAGACATATACACTTTCAAACAGACACATGTATGCACACACACACACACACACACACACATAAACATGCATACTGTATATTCACACATCCCTCAGGGGTATGTTGAACTGCTCAGCTAACCCATAAAACCCTGGCTTATCGCCTCTATGGGCTTCCTGGTTCTGCAGTTCCTGAATCCATCCCAAGGCTTCTCTGGTAATCTGTCGTCTCTGATTGGCCTGAAGTCTGGGTGAACATCCCTAGGTCTAGAGATATGAGATCCAAGCCCAGGCTTCAAGGTCTCAGTTTGCAAATACAGTGCAGCCAGCGTGAAAAGATGGGAAAAGCGGCCATGCTGCATGTGTGAAAACACATCCAGAAGTGAACTTGTTTACTGCAAACGTGATGAGTTGTATTGGACCTTATAAAAGACTAAGAAGCCCTGGCTTAGAGATCAGAGGCGCACGGGGTATCATTTGGCTTGGTCTAACATCACACGCTGGCTCAATGCTATGGCTTAACTACCTCTCCCCCTTGTGAGAAACCAAAGGAGAGACGGAGGGAGAGCAAAATAGGGAGTGGGGGGTAAAGAGAAAGAAAATGAAAAGATAAGCCACATCAAGTGCAGGCTTATCCAACACCCTGCTATAATTGAGACAGCTAATGCATTACAAAGACAGTGTAATCCTAGGTGTCAGAAAGCAATTACATGTAGCTAATTACTAAATAATTAATGCTGACAGTTTAACCGGACAGACCAATCTGCAAACTTGTCTTGATCCGGGTTTTATGTTTGTCTCTCTTTAGGGTTAAGCAGGATGCCTCTGGGCCTCATGACACTGGAGATACCCCTTTAATTATGCTGTATTTTTTCGTAATAGCTGTCAAAATGTACACTCATGTGAAAGACCTTTTTATCCGCCAGCTTTACAAGAAACTCTAGTCCATGGTGGGCCACAGTGAGGAAGAACAAATCATCCTAAAAAGGAAATTATAATCGAAATATAATGATTATTTAGCACTAGATCTGTAACTACAAGGAATGATTTATCTAAATCAATTCAGGACTTACTCAGGATAATCCATAGACATTGTTGTTAACAATTGTCAGAGGAGCTGCTTTCGAAGAAGTAATTCCCAATGAAAGCTTGAAAGACCCTTGGCTGTTGAGTGTAAACCTTGCGTTTTGTTGACATTGGCTTGTCTTCCTCATTGTTTGGGGTCCAACACTGCTCTATGTGTAATTACCGATGTGATGAAAAGTATTGAATTGCTAACCCTCCCCTCTACTACAAACTGGGCCTGCACATTTGATGACAAAACAAGCACTAAGCATTAATATTACATTAAATGAGGAAATATTTATATAGCTTAATAGATTTATATGCTATATGGGCTCTGCATGAACAAATACATTACCTTCTTCACAGTATGTTTACACCCCAGTGGGAAATGCCTGGTACCAACAAACTATTCTAAAAACCAATAACAAGAATTCCAAATAAACTTATTTGGTATCTGGGAGTCAATTGTTTTTAGCCAGGTTTTTCGGCTGGGAAGTAATGCATCATTTTCTGCAGCAGACTTCTGAAACATGTCATCTATTCAAAATCATGTTTATTAGCAATTGTCATTAAACTCATGAAATTTCAAGCTGATGTTTAGTAGATTATTTTAGTAGTTAAAGAGGCCACTGGATCTCCAGGACCTCAAACACAACATTAGCGTTAACTAATGTAATACTTCTGTGCTCTGGGCAGCCCAAGCTACATTTGTTTCACCTCCATTGTACTGGGGTAGCAGCAGGATTCTCAGAGCCAGGTCAAAACCTGGGCAAACAAACCTTAGGCCATTAGTGAGTGAGAAAATATGCTTTATTGTGTTTTGGTGAACCTGTCCAATATACAGTACACAATTACAATAAATACAATCTTTGTGAATCGCTGTATTTAAAACATTACATAATGATGAGTACAGGGATATACATGGAAAACATTGTGAATAGGCTTTCTATTCGTCTAGAGACATCATCTGCCTTCGCTGGCGTATTTGTGTTACCGTATATTAATTTTCCACATTTGTAACTTGGGATTTTGTTTGTGAGTTTGTGATCTCCCTTGACTCTCTCCTCCATTACCGAGTTACAAAGGGCGGGTGGCAGTGCTTTTAGGCGTTAAAAGGAACCAATGTGATTGGCCACGATTGTTACAGCCCCTAGCACACCCACATATTATGTATGATAATGGCTTCTTTCTCACCCCATCACCGCGGCACAGTTGGCTGTGCTTTGCGCATTGCACCTAGATTCATCAAAACAGAGGCCTCAAAGTCATGAGAGGAGGACGTAAATCACCGAAAACATGGAGGGGAACATGCAGGAACACCTAAAAGAAAATGCATTTTTTTTTAGCATGACAAGGATGTTGGGACAGGTTGGCCTTGACCTCAGGACTAATTTCATACTCTATTAACATAAATCAACCATGGTCACTGTTGAAACTCCAACCCATGCATAATAATAGCTCTCCAGCTTAACTCCACCCAGCCAGAATGTCAGAATCAAGACACTGTGACACAGTATGTGTAACTTGTATGGTGCTGGCATCCTTTGTGACGACCCTTCCTCCCTATGAGATTGCACAGGTAGAACATATTCTTTAGAAAATAGTACCTATTGTTCTTTATGTTAATATTATGAGAACAGTCATCCCCTTACCCCCGCAGTTCAAGGAAAATACTATATTTGATCACCTGACCTTTTTTTTTTCCCTTCACATAATTGTATTTTTCTCTCACATTTAATTCTCTACTCCCCTGGAAGTTTCACCATCTAGGTCAAGGTTATTGGAGGGAGGCAAATTGCTGCGACTGCTTCATGCAGCTTGCTTCACAGTAAAGACACTTCCAAAGACACAATGACTTTCTCTTATATTTCTGTTTCAATATTATCAATCTGAGGTAAACTGGAGAAGAAACAAATACCTCATATAGTACAAATACACATAACAATACCTCGGGGGATCAAAACTCCATTATACTATAAAAGAACCCCATTGAAATACAGTACTGTGAAGATGAGAGAATATATGAAAGAAGCAATGACAAAAGAGTGTAAACAGCCAGCCTCCGGAGTCACTCATGCAGGCCCTATACTGTTGCTCTGGCGATATAAATGTGGCACTAACGGCCTCTGATCAAGCTCTAATGGTATTCATAGTTGCCATGGGTCCTTTCACCGCATTATTATTAAGATCATTTTTATTCATGATATCCCCCAAATTGTCCTTGGAAGAAACAGCAGATTATGGGAGGCTGCTGACCCGTGGGTTGTGAATAAACATGAAAAACAATCAGTGTTCCATTTAAAGGCAGAATGGTGTTTAGTCTTGAGCCTCTGGGGTAAAATTGGGGAAAGGGGGCATCACAAGAAAAATGGAATAATTAGAAATGAATTGAAGTGAGAATGAATGATGCTGTCCCTTAACACTTCATCCAGTTTTTGAGCCTCTATATTATGTATATTGAAAATTAGAAAGGGTAATTTAACTGTAAGATGGAAGTTGCAGTAATGCCTCACTAGATTTTGTTCTCATAGATTTCTAATGGTCATAATTATGATAAGGACAGCCTTCTTTGGCTACGTTCTCACTGCAGGCAAAAGTGGCCCAAATCTGATTTTTCTTTTATTGATTTGTTTTGGATTTTTTAAATCTTATTACACACACACCTCCGTACAGAAGTAGCAGCCATTGCTCCACAAAAAGTTAATTCAAATAATTCAAAATGTGGCTCTTTTTGTCTTCGTCCTCGTCATCATTATCACTTTCGATATCATAGTATGAATTTTCTGCAGTTGAAAAATTCAATACAATTTTCATATTCATGAGTGTTAAAGGCCACACATGTTCTTTTTGATTTTAGGTTTATTGTAATGGTCTTGATTTGTGAGTTCAAGAAGAATTTAAAACATACTATTTATTGACTGTCTAAATTTTGTATATTTTAACCTAGAGTAAATTATTGTTCGTCCCCAGTAAAGAAAATGAAAAAGTTATGTACTTTTCAATTTTATTTGAATATATTACATATTTTTATATACTTTTCAATCTTAGTTGTAATCAGATTACTGTTAAATTGATCATATTTTTGCTGAATATAATCAGATTACTGCAGAGAGTTATCAGATTACTGTTAAAGTAATCAGATTACTGCTAAAGTCGTGAGATCACTGCTAAAATAATCAGACTACTGATGAAGGTAATTATTTTTCTGCCCATAGTAATCAGGTTACTGCTGAAAGTAATCATAATACTGCAGATAGTGATCTGTTTACTGCTGATTGTAATCAGGTTATTGCTGAAGGTAATCTGATTACTGCTGATAGTGATCAGTTTGTTTCTCATGTTCATATATGGAAACCTACAGTGGCAAAACACAAAAACAGACTGGCCACTCAACAAAGGTAACTAATCGGTCTAGCACTAGGCGTGACTGACAGAAATCATTGTTTAATACGTACCTACCTTTTCTGGTTTGAGTTAATGTTTTTGTGTTTTGGGAAATGTCGTTCTTTTTTGACCTTCCGGGCCACCGTAGAAACAGTGTGTGCACATGTGTGTTTTGAAAAAAAGGTTCACCATTCAGAATCAATTGAAATCAAGACAAAAGAGGTCAGACACCAACTTGACTCTGTCTCGCACCAATGCAACCCAAACAAATGTGACAGCCTATGGTTTTTTGCTTCATCAGGCCTGTTGAAATTGTTAAAATTACATTAATATCACAAATAAATATGGAAGATTTGTAGGTGTGTTTTAAATACTTTTAAATGTACAGGTGTAAGCAGATGCCAAAATCTAATATGTAAATCCTGGTTCATATATCAATCATGAGGCACCAACACATTACAGGCATCGTCACTGCCACTCTATGAGCCACATGAGAGACCATCCAACACTATTGACAGGCAAGAACAAATGTATTGGATGATTCTGCAAGACCCTGAACTATGTTCAACGATATCTATAATATCTGCAAATGGCAACTCTGATATGAAGACACTATTGATTTTAAATGGAGCTCATCTTCATTTTCTCTCTTACTTCTTGTAAAATGAAGCCATAATCATTTTTGCTCCAGCTTTTGAGATATTAACCTCCAAGATTTATGCAGCCAAACAATACAATTGGGATGAATTTAATATTGTTTGTGAT
The DNA here is from genome assembly GCA_943593645.1 of Bovichtus variegatus. Taxonomy (NCBI): domain Eukaryota; kingdom Metazoa; phylum Chordata; class Actinopteri; order Perciformes; family Bovichtidae; genus Bovichtus; species Bovichtus variegatus. Next base: position 16,124,309 of record CALSCE010009442.1, read on the forward strand.
GCCCACAGCACAAAAAAATGGCTTGCACAAATTAAACAGAAAATCTCTCCTATAATGCTTCAGATCTTACTCTCAAAAGATTTAATTGGGACGGTTCCTTTTGCAAAAAGTACTGCCAAAGAAAATTGTTCTCATTGTCTGCAACTGGGACATTATTTCTGCAAAGAGATTATGTAAAAATTGTATCAGGGTGGCAACAGGAAATATTCCAGACATATTGGTCAAAATGTGGGGAAATGAGAACACAACTCAATGACTAGATACCACGAGATTAAAGTTTTTAATGCAAACTAGGAACTTCACAGTGAGCAAGGTATGTATTGTCTTCATAAAGGTGAATTGGTTAATCCATCCCCCTCCATTTGTTGTTTTTTTTCTCAGGTGACAGTTTACCAAACACGTTTCTAAACTGCCACACTTTTTACTGTGTTTTCTCCCCAACAGGTTGACACCTATTGATTTTGTTGGGGATGACATGACCTTTCCACTGATGCCAAAATCAGGCCAAACTTTTTGCTAGCAGCTTTTATTGGTACCTTTTCGAATCTCTGCAAAGCTTTTCCAACCTGTCAAATAAGTGATGATAAAGCACTCCATCAAGCCAATAGACCATACAGGTCAGATGGTACTGGTCCTCTTATTGTTCCCAGAATAAACTCCAAACATGGTTGATTTGCTCTGAGCTACTATGCTGCTTACACTTGGAACATATTCCAGATGATTTTAGATTTGCTTTGTCACTTATTAATGTTGGATCAAGGCATGCTTTGACATGTGTGTATGTTTTTTAGCACTTTAGTGATGGCTATGTAATGCACTAAGAGTGAAATGTATCATATTGCTTTGTGGAGATTGGAGAGCAGTTTGTCTTCATTGCCATAAATCATTATGTGTTAACCCGGTCTTTCAAAGTCTGTATATTTTTGGTTTAAGATAAGAGAGAAGCACATACTTGTTTGCCTTGATGGAATCAAGAAGAGAGTGGATTTGGCTGTGTTGTCAACAAGAGTTTGAATCTGTCCTCCACATCCTCTTATTGAAAGAGAAAGGTATAAACAAGTGGAACGGCTGCCTGTGGGCACAAACCGTTCAGGAATATCCATAGAGGGACAAAGGCAAAACTTGCAGGAGGGGAAGGAAAGAGGTTGAGTGACAATTCAGAGAAAGAGCAAACAGAGCAAAGAGATGCAGGCAGGTGACTCTCACCCTTTGAAGGTCTGTCTCCTGCAAACAAATTGAGCTGTAGCCATGCACCTCAGCACAGTAACAAGAGGCTTTTTGTCTTTTAGATCTTGACAGTTGCGTTGAGAGTGAGGCATAGGGCACAGAGTTAGCAGTTACCGTGTCGAGCTGTTATATATTTCCCATCAGTGCTTTCCAATAACATGGGAGAGACAGGAAAGGGCCTGGTGTCAGAAGAGATAGGAAAACACTGGCTCCTGGAATGACCAACAATCATGATAAAGGCACTCAGCCTACTTGTGCACCAACCATTCAGGCTCGCTCTGGCAATTAACTGTTTATCACCCAATTGCTTGACGTGGAGGTTAAAAGCAAGGGGTTAAACTGCAGTTGAGGTTGTGCTTGACAACTTAGACATGTAACTTAACTGTGTGTGTCTCAGTGGATTTCCATTCCCATTATAGCCTTTTTTACGCAATGCATATAATGCTTGTGTTTGCTCAGTTATGTATGCACACACCATGGCACTTTATTAAAACGTAATAGAATGTAAAAGCAAAGGCCCTCGATATGGAAAAATGCCGTGAAGACATTAGTGGAGAAGAAATTGCATGCATATCTTGATGAGAATAAATCTATCAAGTCTTTTTCTTTTTATGTAACTTAGGTAGGTTTGCATGAGCAGACAGTTTGTGGAGGTACAGATAGTTATTTAGCCATTTAAGTCTCATGGAATCATGTGCAATCATTGATAAAATTGTTTTCCATTAGCACAATTGCAATATTCATTTGAACACCTGCTACCTGCTCTGCATTTTCAAAATCCCACTTGGGAAATAGCTTTTTATACAGCTAATATTTTGAATGTGAGGTAAATGTGTGTGTGTGTGTGTGTGTGTGTGTGTGTGTGTGTGTGTGACAGTGTTATTTGTATATCTAAATGCACTGCCTGCATCTGCATGTGTAACTCAAGAGTCTGCATGCGATCCTGAGGTTTTCAAATGCATGCCCAATATGCCTTTTTATTTCTGGCCCTGCTGGTAATATGAGAATAACGACAGCTCAGGGGCCTGATGAAACTGACCTTGGTGTTAATGAGCTTCTCACAGACAGACAGCGGTCCTCTATGCACCTTAATTGACACGGCGCCCCTGCTCGCGCAGTACCACTTACCTGTGTCAATCTTAAGAAGACTTCTCAGCCCATATCTGCCATAGCCATTTGTTCCAGCCACCCTCTCAAGGGATGCAACAGCATTCTCATCATCCTCTCTTAAGTGCTTTTCCATTTATTCCATCATTGGATGCTGCCCTATTTTTAGTTTCTGTTCTTCACAGTTGTGTGCCCGGGGTAAATTAATGCACTTTGTCGATTGTGTTCAACAATGAGCACAACAATTGCAAGTAATCATTTGGAGCTGGTGAATTGGATAAAACTTTTGAATGTGTGATAAGCTCAGAAAGTATAGTTGTTTTCAAATGAAAAAGACAACACAATTCTTGTAGAAAAAGACCGTTTTGGTGTTCAGCCAAGTATACTTCTAGGTAAACTTTTTCTGACCTTGAGGCTTGTCAATTCCATTATGCTCCGTATTGTTCTCCTGTAGACATTCACAACATATTAACTATTTTTATTTTCTTTCTGAATGCCATCATAAAATGTCCCTATAAACGTCACAGAAGAGTTCACAATGAGAACACTTATACATGTGGGGGTCTGCTGGTGTGTGCAGTCACGTGTGTGCATGTAGATACACAATGAGGTCCTGTGAAGCCAGTGAGGATAATTCATATTTTATGGACAGAACAAGTCAAGTGTGTAAAGTTCAACAGAAACATCAAAGAAAATGAACAGAGGCAATGACATTTTAATCGAAACGACCAGCCATGTAAAAATAGCATTGTTGACAGAGGCATTTCATTTATCCATAACATATTTTTTGTGACCCCAACCGCTCACTGTACCAGAGAAGACAAATGGATATTTGTTTGCACATGAAGGTTACATATAAAGAGGAACAGGGAGAATAAATGTCCTGATGCATATCAGACAAAAACAACTCAAATTAGCCGATTTAAATAACCTGTATTTAAAGTAAAGCTATCTATATATATTTATATATTATAATACATTTTATAATGGTTACTTGCAGCCATGCGAGTATCAATTGCACCTTGGTAGTATACATTGTGATACTTATCCGGAGCATTGAGTAAGTCAAACAACAGAGGACAGACTTCCTCATGAGTAATTCTGATACATACCAATAACTGTAATAATGAAATGCTAATTTTCTTCAAATGTCAAAATCACATCGACAAGGTGGACTGCAATATTTCACAATGATGCGTTTTATTAATTTTATTCAAATACAAAGGGACCTTCATTTCACATCAGAGACATTCAAATAGCTGCTTATAATTATTATTTCATATCTCTGAAAATATCACTTTCATATGGGGGGGAGTGAGGTGCCTCTGGCTGTGAGGCGAGCTGGTCATAGGTTTTTGGACTATTCTTTGAACATCAGTCACTGCCTGACACTGGGGGGAGCGTTGCTGCTCTCCACATCAGTCACTGACTCCCTCCTGCCCTTAACTCCTCAGCGCAGGACATGTTCATGCACTATCAAAGTCAGACAGCTCCCGTCTGATGACAGTAATGGCTGAAGATGGGAGCATAAATGGTGAGAAAAAAAGTTAGATTTTGTTCCTGTTCAGAATCCTAATGTACAGTATTGAGCTTTAATGAGGGAGGACACTCATCAGTGTATACATTTGACAAGTATAATTACATGTTTTGACCTTGTGCTATTGACATATTTATTTTTAGATACGAGCTGGTAAAGATGCACAACAGGCTACCCAACTGCTGTTAATTGCTGTTAGTCAATTTGTAAAGTTGTATGGAGAACAAACTTTTCCAGGCCTTTTACTGAGCACATTTGAATGTGCAGTAATGTGTGTGAATTTAATCCGAAATGTCCATCTAACAAGTTTACATACATATTAATATTCTGGTTGTCGTAACAGTATCCACGTTTCTGTCTGTCTGCATATGTGTCTTGATTCCTCAACATCTCAGCCAAAAGATATCTGTATTCACATATGGCTTAATCTGTTGTCTAGTCTGCATTCAATGGTTTTCTTCTGCCAGACTCCCCTTGCATATATCTGTTGCCAACATAATAGTATGATATTTTAACAATGTACCTGAATAAATCAAATCAGAAAGCATAACAGGACGATAGTGGAAAAGTGCAAGTCAGAATTGCACTGTGCCATAATGCATGATTTGGTGGAGTTTGTGTTTAATGGGAGAATGCCCAGAAGAATGTAAAGTTGGTCTAAAGTGTCCATGAAAAATGAGAAAAGCTATTGAAAATGGACCATAATAGCACATGGAGCCCGATTACATATATATATATATATATATATATATATATATATATTTCCCCCCTTTATTCCTTTAAAAACAAATTCTGAAACCAGAATATGTACATGTGTACACCTGATCCTAAGCAGGACACCAGTGTGCAGACATGCGCTCATTGTGGTGTGTCACAATGTAAAAAGCAAAGACAGGAAATACTGGACAAGGAAATCTCTCTGTAGGTATTTACAGTGTTAGAAGAAAATGTATGCTTGTGGATGTGCAGTAACATTGTGGTTCCGGCGAAATTTACAACCGTATGTCAGATTTGAATAATGCATCATGTTCAGGGTCACGAGATGTGTATTCCAGCATAGGTTAGTGTAAGAGGTGGGCAAGACCGTGGTCGGCTCGTCTATCACAGCACTAACACACATAGACAGTGCCTGCTCCTTGCCATAAATAGAAAATGATGATTCCTCCAGATCAGATAATAATGCATTGGGCTAAAGGCCCTCCTCATTTTAGGCAATATTGTAATTTAGTGATGCACATGACCAAACTAATCTGCAATTTAACACATCACCACAAATCAATCCACACATGGGGATCCTGGGCCAGTTGGCCACTTTGCTGGTCAGCAATCCAACCTTGCATAAAGGGGCATAGGGGGGCTTTCACAGAAATGTGATCAGAGGAAAATGAGGTGCCGCTTGTACAGCACGCACAATGTCATGTTAAATAATTTTCTTTTAATAATTTTCTGCATGGAATGCATTTGAAAACACCTAACACTTCAAAATGAAGCAGCTAAATATCAGTCCACTTAGACAATGTGGGCCTCTCCATAGTGAGAGAAGGGGGGGGAGGGGCAGAATATAATTTTCATATATTCAGGATTAGAGGTTACCCAGTCACTGTGAGGCATCGCATGTTTCATTAGCCCCCCCCCCCCCCCCCCAGTGCTCTGGGGAGGAGCACTAAATGTCGCATATGAGCTGCCACTAACAGAGGTGGATGGATGGCTCGCTCTCGTACCAGAGTTCTTCTGCCGTGTGATAAACAGTGTCAAGGCGTCATTGTGAGTGATAAAATCACCATAAGACTTACTTACTGCAGAGAACTAATTCCCACTTGTTAAGTCATGTCAGCATGTGTAGGCATGCGTAAGGGGTTTCGGCGGGTTATAATGGCATAGTTTAATAACTCGGCTCACCTTCAAAGTCTCATGCAATGCAATATTTCAAGATGACAGGGAGGTTTGCATTTTGTATGTATTTATTGACTTGAATGGAAAATCACTACAGAGCAACGATAATAATGTTATCCACTCAAGCATGTGGTGATATAATGGCGCCGTGAGAGCAGATCAGTTTTCTTTCTCCACCTGAAGGTACAGCCGATACTCAAGCTCTGACATCGTACCAATACTGGTAGTTAATCTTGTGTGAAGATGCAATCAATCAAAACTCTACGAAGAAAAGACTATCTCTACCAATACAGAAAAGATAATCTTCATTCGGTAGTTCACAAATGAATTGTAGATTGGGCTTTAATGCAGCCAATCCTGTGGCAAAACAATAATAATAAAGCAGTACATTTGAACTTTTTTGTAAAAACACATGTTAAAATATTACAATAAGAAAGACAATAATTGTTCCTGTTTTAGGTGAGGGGATGTTTGAACACACTATTGCTTCACTCAGTTTTTTTCCTGTGAACAAAACCAAATATAACTAAATACAAATGTATTAAACACTTTTTAATAACACAAACTAAGGCCAACAAGGCAATTGTTTCACGTTTATTAATTTATTTTAATTTTAGTTTCATTTTACTACAACCATGGCCGTAGAAATGAGTGAAGCTCAGCCTCTTTACTTCTGACGGAGCTTTCATTTCTGGTCCTGCACAATTTCACAATTGAAGCCAGATTCTAGAAATGTCACTTATAAATCAACTTTATCATAAACATTCAAACCAGCAGTGTTATTTGTGCTTGTGCTAGTGACTCGTGACTATTCCAAAAGCACCTTTTAATGGTAAAAGATATAAGCCAACTCAAATCTCAAATCAAATTTTGCTCAATATATATGACGCCGAGGGACAGCGGGTTTTTAGGAAGGTCCAGAACGTTGTGACCTCATAGCTGGCTATTGCCATGACTACAACAGAGTCAGAAACTGCACAATACAGTCAATGTGTGGCTCAGTCAGGTGCAAAACATTACATGACAGGGCTTTCAATATCTCACATAGAAAGGAAAATGTGCCTCTGGTTGCAAATTTGTACTGTAATACCACTTGGTTATGCATTGACATTCTTGGAAAACCTTATTATTTTCTAATTACTGGCTAATGGAACCGTCTGGAGTCTAGGTTGATTTTTGTTTATTTTGGCCAACTTTCTATGCATTTTTTGTGCTTGTTTAGCACTTTTTAAACTGTACTTATCCCACATGCTAAGCATCCTTTTGTTCATCACAAACGCAGCTATAAGAGAAAAATCTATAGAGAAAAAATTCACAAGACCCCTATAAATTTTTTTTACAAATCTCTAGTGATAATCGCTCAAACTATATACGAGTTCAAGGTTGTAAAAATATTGTTTCACTTTTGATACACACAAATACAGCAGAAAATATAATAAATAGAAATAGAAAATTAACATGTTATGTGATTTTTTTTTGTATATTTTTTATTGAAAGTCACTGAAAGCATTAATAATTCCAGATTAAAAAATGTCAGACATACTGTGTGAAAGCCCCACATCAGCACTTTGAAATAGTTTTCTCAGCTTGTCTCCACATGCTATTTAAATAAAGTTATCTTACTATAAATAAAACATGCTCAGTACCTTCACAGATGACTAGTCAGACTCCACAGCACGCACGGTGTCTAAAATTCTTAAATAATCCCAATTTAGATGTAAGAAAATAACAGTTTTTCTGTAGTAGAAAACTATTTAACTGAAGTGGGTCTGATGCAATTCCTACTGATCATACACAGACACAACATGACACAACGGCATCTGGCAGTGTTAGTCATTAGTGGCTTTGTTAAGCTGCTGCAATTACACAGCATCTTATTATCTCACCTTTTGAAGGTGATTACTGTTCGAGTGTCACTTTTGCAACAAAACTGTTTGATGAGCCACAATAGATCAATACTCTCCTAGTACCTGAGGAGAGTGCAATGGACTAAACACTCTCATTTGTAACCTTTTTATAATGTCCCCTAATGTCGGCCTTGGAAGATCACCGTATTGATCCAATAAAAAAAAGGCTGGGGAAGCACAGTAATTCTGTTTTACCCACATGAGGGATCTGCAATTTTCGTCTAAATGGGAAAGGTCCTGAGGATCAAGGTGTATAAACACACAGTAAGAGAGAAAAAACAAACGTGTACCTTTGAACAAAGCGAAAGGGACACTTATGCAGGCCATCCCTTGTGAAGCACAAACTGCTGCGAGCCATTACAGGTGCAAATGAGCTATTGTTCGGTCTTTGTGCTGGCTTGTGTTCCAAACAGTACACCTAATATGCCTCAACTCAATGGAGGTGGGGAATTTCTCTTAGGTTGATACATATTTCACCCTGTTTGCACAGCAACCATGCTACTTCATACATGTGTCCTTTCCTGTTTGTTTTTATCCCTCTCTATTATTTTCACTTTTTCCGCCTCTTGCTCTGTGTTTCTCTCTCTGTGCTTGTATTTATATAGGTGGAACAGCATTGGAGAAGTGATTGAAAAGCTGTCCTGTAGATCAGGGTGGTTTGTGGGGCCTGTCCATGCTCTAATCCATCCTGCCGCCCTGCCACACAAGTAGAATATCAAACAGGCAATCCCTGAGGAAAGGAAGAGAGAAAGATGCAGAGGAGAGAGAGGGAGAGAGGAGAGATGCAGGGAAAGAGATGTGAAAGGTAGGAGAAAGTCTGAGAAAGGACAAACATCAGGAATACAAATGGTGAGCAAGAAAACAAGGGGAAGCTTAGCGGGGAGAAAATGAAATAAGAGAGGTAGAGGAAAAATAGAGAGAAGGAGGTTGGAAAAGTTTAGCACAGGTCTGTCAATATGGCAGCACTGCAAGGGAGGGGAAAAGGCAATTCCTGCAGTCTCACTCCACTACTTTTCTTCATTTGACTCTGATTAGCTCCGATAATGTATTTGTGCCATTATGCTGCTAATAAAAAAGGGGTGGGTAGCCACAAAGTGAGTGGGGTAATGGGGTCCTCATCCAACTTCGAAAATGAACTGAGCAGTGACAGGGAGCTCTGAAGAAAGGGGACAGGGGGCAACTTCACCATGGGATGTCGTGTTAGGGAATTTAATTACATATATCTCTGCACCACTTTTCAAAAACTTAGAAGCAAAACAAAAAGATGAAGTGGGATATGACTCTATTGTACTCCGCTCGCAATCAAACAGTATACAGTATGCACGCTGACCCTGTGTGGGGCTGCTCACGTATACAATTCTAAACAACCACCAATCTGTTACCAGTTATACACACGGGTCAGGCCTCATCTAGACCTTCATCACACATCACTGCAGTGCAGCTACCGTAAGCTCAGCTTTACACTTCCTGCCAGAGGCTGCAGCAGCAAGTTTACAGAGGACATTGCAAATATAGACTGCGGATGTTTCCTCTCTAAGTTCATGCTTTTAACAGAAGGGTTGATACTGAGCTTGTTTTGTGTAGATCATGCAATAGTACAGCAAGAAGCACCAAATAACAGTGGTAATGAAAGTCAGGCTGAGGTTGGTCTGGGTACTGACAGGTTTATTAATGGCTTTCCAATGTGATGTATGTTCACTGAACTATAGGGCAGCTTACAGCTTTGTGCTTTGTAGCGATATGTGATTTTTAGCTTTGATTCTTTTCTTGTATCTCAGATATTGTCTCAGCTCTGTATGTAATTCAAAGACATTGCACTTCACACTTGATCCAGGACTCATTTTATATAGGGTGTGGCTCACAATGCGGACAAGACACTGCAGGAATTTCAGTTTGCAAGGCAGACTGGAGCACCAGGTAAAAATATGTATGGTTACGTATATTTACATTATAGACATTACGCTACAGACATTTAGTCAAGTGTCCCCCCAAACCACGTTCCCCTTTCAATGTGCCTGATTGCATCATACGTTTTTAGTCTGCAGGTGCACGCTGCTTTTGATTTATTTCAATGAGACAATGCGCCCAGGTAATCAACGTCTGACTTCAGTGTTGAGTTCTTTATATGATATAATTTCAGCACGGAGCTCTAAAGGCATCTTTTGAATCCTCTGTCACTCTGTCCAATGAATTTGGTGTTCGTCACCACATCACATCATTATTGAAACAATACTCGACATGACGGTTTTAACCACCCCTCATGTGCAGTTAGTGTTTACTGCATCTAGTGCCCATAACCCAGTATGCTATTCCCTTTACTTTGTCAATGAACAGTTGACAGGTGTAAATTAAGGGGAAGCACCTGCATGTTAAAAAGAGTGTTAATGTTATCCTGCCATCTTGATGAGTAGTTTGATTACTTGCCTCTTCAAAATACAAAACACTGTGTTCTTATTTTAGTGTGAACTTCAACAACGACTCCTTTTATTGCTTTCACTGGAAACTCGATGAAATAAAATGTAATTTATCTATTCCGCAAAATAATTTCATATTAGCACAAGCAGCTAATTTGTACGATAAGGAGATTGATTAAGGCTAAGATTGAATGTTTTAGTCGTGATTAGTCCTAAAAACCTTCGAAAGCTTTATCCAGGACATTATGCCGAAAACAATGTTCTAGCAGCACCAGGCTCAAACCTGCACGTTTCTCTGTGCAACTACAGTATGATGACATGACAGCAGCCTCACCGAGGCAGAAACGGGTGTAATTCTTCGCCCCAGGGCACATTAGTAGTCATATTAAAAGCTCTTTTGCGAGTGAGTTTTATGATTACAAAAAAAGTGCCTAGACATCCCTAATTCTCCAGCTTCTATAAGATCATAGACAAAAGTGCAACCATAACTTTGTTACGGAAAAAAAAAGCACACCCTGTTTTGTTCTATTTTTACTACCTTCTGCAACAGACAAATGGATCTGAGAATGAAGTGTATTGATGTTACCTGGCTCCCTGATGTGCCACCTGGAACAAAAAAATGGCTACAAAAGCAGCTGGTTTCTATTTAACATGCATTGTTGCCCTGTAGTGTATTTCATCTTTTATCATGCTATTTTTCTGAACTGTTTCTGCAAGCACCTTTCGCAGAGAAAAATCACCCAGTTGTGACCATCCACAGAAGAATTATTTTCCCCAGCACCCATCTTCCAAGTTATACAGTACACCAAATCTCCATCTTCAGATATTCAGGCCTCCCAAAAAAAACAAGTGTAGTACAAGGGCTTGAATCACTACAACACATGCCTCAAAACTCACTGAACACCACTTTGAGATGGACAGGGGATTTGAAAAGCAAGTCAGTGAGGATGAACAGATCCCTTTTAGGGATGGTACCCACTTTAAAATATCTAGTTCCACTAGTACGCATTGTTGTCTGCCACAGTCTCTTTTGGTTTTCTTTTCAATCCTATACATAGAAGCTTTATCTTTTGTTTGAATTTAGGTCATCCCATTTATTGCTTATTTTGCAAACTGGCGATTCATCACGAAACATACGTATGCAATGTTGCTATGGTTACCAGTGGCTTGACGTACTTTGTGCCCTGACTTTGAACAGTGTTGACCATAACTGTTTGAAAGGTCTACACCTATATACTGTTAAAGGAAACTGCAAAGTATTTCTGTTGCGATGGTATAATATAACAGCATTTGCAGTAATTTGATTTAAGTGAAATAAGACTGACACATGTTCAGCTTTTTTTTAATGAATTAGTTATATGAGTAATGGAAATGCAATTTTGCTATCAGCACACAACAAAGTGCTTACAAGCCCTTTACTGGTGAGTTTGATATGCTGTTGACTCTGTTGAATTTGTTGGGCACATGCAAAATTGAGTCACTGGCACTTATGAATGAGCTTCTGTGGCAGAAATGTGTGTGTGTGTGTGTGTGTGTGTGTGTGTGTGTGTGTGTGTGCGTGCTTGACTGACATGCTGATGTATAGCAGTGAAACAAAGTCCTATCAACTAACTGTAGCTATTCTGACATGGAGATGAAGTATTGTATCTTGAATCTGAAAAATATATTCACCTGAGAGAATACTCAGCTGATGGATGTTGCCGATTGTCGTCCTCATGCTTATCTCCTTCTTTGCTGTTTCTGGGCCCAACTAGAAACAGAACTTCTGACTATTTATTCTAAAACTACAGTTGTCAGACAAATTGTGTCTCTGTTGACCCATGCCGTATGTCTTTTATTTTCTGGAAGTTTTCTGCCGCCTATTGCATTATCTTCATCATAATCGTCATTCAGAAACAAGACAAGTGCCAATAGCCCCAACTGCCAATAATCCATGTTGACAGTGACATTGGTTCTCTTTCAAAAGTGCATTTGTTCAGATGTCAATTATGGAGTCCCACATCTCAAGTGGTTTTCGCTTGCAGACACAAAACCGAACAGGCGAAAACACACAAAAGTAATTATTCCCTTCAATTTATAGCAGGTAATCAACGAGCACTGTCATTTTTCCAGAACCTTCATAATGCAAAGGTGTTTTTTTTTCTGATGAAATTGAAATGTGTCCTTCATGAATAGACTTTTATACTTCAGGGCCAGTGATTATGATGTTATTGAATAGAAAAAAGACACATAAATACTTCATTTTATTCCAGCACCAGCTGTTGAACACCCACTCTCCTTCCAATTTCACCATCTGAATGGCGTTCTCTTTGATTGGTTAAGCACGCGTGCATGTGCGCCCTTGCCTCCCAGTCTACCACGTATACAGCTTCTATACAGTGTTGTGCAAACTCCAGCATCTTGATTCAATAAAAGGAAATAATAATAGGCCACACACATCCATTGAGTAAGGTTATGAAATAATCACATTTTCAAAGCAGAAGTGGGGAACTGTAAGATGAAACTTAGACCCATGTCTCTCCCCGATATCTGGAGGGACAGGAGATCAATAGATGTAAGTAGCCATTTCTTGCTCTATGACAACAGACTGAGCCTCGTTGTGCCGTGATCATTCAAACTGACGTAGTGACACAATAGAGAGCCGAGCATAAAAAAATAAAACATCTTTTATTTGTAGATCAATGTAGATCCTGTAGATATTCAGTGATGTGTGTAGCTAATATGTCACCATGCCATCATAATGCACCAATCAAGCCTCTAACAGCATGTTTCATCTGATCGAAGCATCAGATGACAAAGGGCAACGATGGAAGTGCTGAATAAATGTCTGACGCATCAAGGAGGCAATAATACTAAATGATTGAGCTCTTCTCTTAACGGGGTGACACAATTAAGTGTAAATAGCTACATAAACGTTTCATTCTTTCATTGTCACATCATTCTTATTTTATTATTCAGAACAGTGGTTTGGACCATTTCTGCTCAGTGTGTGTGTTTCCTTGTGTAGGTGTAACCTCCGTTGTCAAGAGTCTAGGTGATATTTTTCCTTCCATCATTTTTGTAATGCTTGTTTCCTTGTGTCCTTGGTACCCAGCACCAATCTGTCTGTGTTTTATTTATGTTCCCTTTCACATGGCCTCCGTGATCCACACAGACACTGTCCTCCTCAGCTTGAATTACAGTATAATTCCTACCATGTTTGACCTGTGTGCTTGGCTTGTTTGTTGCTTCTTCTGAGGCTTGTGACAGTAAATGGTGAACTAAAATTTAGCGGGTTATGGGCTGCCAAGAAGAGGTGAACTGAATTGTTGAAGGAGAACTGTAGGAGGTTGCCAGATAAATAGTTGTTAAGCTTTCACATTAAAGGAATCTGCAACAGATTACTGTAATTTTAGCTCACCAGCTATGTAAATCAGGTTACGGATGATCAGAATCACAAAATCAATCCCAATCACACTTATCTTACACTATTGGTTGTTTGAATCCTATCCCTTTACAAGATTTCAATCTTCAAAGAGATTTCTCTTCCCGCTTCAGGTGTTCCATGTTGATAAGCGATCCATTTCTTGTGGAAAGATCAAAAAACCTGTGCTACCTCAAGGATAAATTCCTTTTGTGGATAGATTATATCTTACATTGTGTTGTGATCGATCTCACATGTAAAAACGTTATGAATATGTTTTTCAATAGGTACAGTGGGCAAATTAGAGTTACCCCTTGGGATTTTAGCAAAATTGTATGCACTTTAATTTGTGTGGCTAAGTGCTTAATTGAGAATACATGTACATACACTACAATACATATTCATCTTTGGTTAGGGCTGAAGAACTCAACAGACAGCGGACAACACATGGCTAAACAAACAGCATTTAAATCAATGGATGACCGTTTTTTTCATCGTCTTCTGATTTGCAGCTGTGAAAACCCAGCATGCTCATGTATTTTTGTTTTCTTGGTGACCAAGCAACCACAGTTAATCCTGTGGGATTTCAACGTAATGAACCTCATTGATTTGTTCATTGATTTGTGTTGAGTTAACAACAAGATCGAATGAGGTGTTTTGACACTGTAAAAATGTGTGTTATTGCAGAAGAGCGGTGCTGTAAATGCTGTGTCTACAGTATGCGCAATGTTGTATAACATGGTTTCTTCTTATCGCTTATATAGACTGTATTGAACTAAAATATACATTGTGTCAACATTGTGCCCTCCTATGAAACAGACTGCTATATAATGTACCCTTTACTTTATTTGCACAACAAGACTGAACTGCATTTCTACAGCTCAACCGGCTGTTGCAGTTGGAACAGCTAAGATGACTTCCCAGTATCCAAATGCACGGAGGATATTATGGGTTACTTACTCACCATTTCTAATGCTGTCAGCGCACCTTCATGTGCCAATGTCCACTGCTGAGAACATGCAACAAACAGTTTTGGCCAACCAGCAGCACTGCTAGCCGGGACAATAAATTCTGTGCTGCTGAGGGAGTCTGTATGCTGTAGCGAGTTTCGCTTGACTGTTTTTGTTGGACTCTGTAGCTTACACATGGAGAGGGAGGCAAGTGTGTTTACCAAAGGGGAACTTGAAACTGTCTTAAAGTGATACAACAAAGGAAAGAACCAACACCAACAGGGAGAAGAAAGAGGGCAGTTGGCTAATGCGTCCGTGTTTCTGTAATGTAACCACAATGGCCTGCGATGAATATCATTGGCAGATGTTATTGTTGCTAATATTTGTTAATAGAGACAATAGCCTACGGCTGTTTGATGTTTTTCCTTCCCCTTCTCATCTACACAGAAAGTGGTTAAGTCAAGCAAATGTTATTTGTATTGCCCTATATCACAATGTCTCACTAGGCATTACAGGTCCCGATAGGCAATAGTTGCTGACCCAGCCCAACCCCTCTAAGAAGACAAGGGAAGCACACACAGCATGTCCTCGTTGGGAAAGTACAGAGTTCATACTGCTTCGAGTGTCGTTGCGTCTCATCTGTCCTCCAGGACTGTGCTGCTAATAACTTTGAAAAGGAAAGGAGTTAAGGCCCAATGTTATGTGTGCAAAGAAAGAAAGTATGATCGGGATGCAGGTCCAGGAGGAACAAAACTATTTAAAAACAAACGAACAATGGAATTTAGAATCACTAAGTTTTGGTGCTGAATAAATTAGTAATAAATATGGGTGATATTGAACCTAACTTACATTCTGTATACATCTACGGACAATTAACATTAATGCTCACTTGTCTGCAAACACTTAATAAAGCTTTGTGTAGATGTTTAGAAAGGGAAATGAGAGATACATGAATTCTAATGCCAGGAGAATCAGGTCCGCACATTGTCTGGAGTTGCCCTTACAAATGTAGCACACAACAGAAGATTGTCCGTGTCAGATGTGTTCTCGTTTACTGGAAATACTCTGATACTGTTATGTACTTTGGTTTAGGTAAGGGGTGGATCCCGGATAGAGCATGTAGGATGTCATAAACAACCAAGTGTCTTGCCGTTCCTTGAATTTGTTTCTATTTCGGCGGCGTGCTTTCCTGACAGAAATTCCCAAATCTTGTCGTCTCTCCGGTCAGACATTTGTTGTTACCGTCTTCTTTACCCTTGAATGTTTGTTTTCTTCCAGTTTTGCGACAGTCGCATAGAAAAGTCATCAACATGCCCACTCGCTCGGCGTGAACACTCCGGACAATGAGCAGCTGTATGGGCTCAATCGGGCCGAATGATTTGAACACGTCTAGTGTATATCTTATGTTCTAAACTACTGCTGCTAGTGCTTAACTTCCCCATAGGTGGCACAAGTTGGCATGTGAGATGTACAGTAAGTCATGCGGGGTACAATGTTTCCCTTTGATACAAGACACATTTTGCTTACACTGTATTACTTTAATCCAAACCAGCTTCAGCAAACTGTATGCTCCCAACAAGTGTATGATTTAATCAAATCTATTGCAAAACAATAATAACCATCCTCTTTCTCACCAGCTTTGTGTTTGCAAATGTATGTATGTAATTAATTCCTCAATCCCCTCATCAGTGTTTTTGGGTAACGCTTTTTAATTAGATACCCCTCAAGCACTGGAGCACCTTGTTTCAATTACACATCATACGAAAATTTAAGTATCTCAAAACATCATTACCATTAATGTGCACATCCTCATTCAAACTAATTAAAATCAAGCATGTGAGAATCTCTGTAACTTTACTGTCAGTTAAAAGGGAGTTAGTGAGAAGAGAGGAGGCAGAAAAAAGAGGAAAATAAACCAGAGGGCAATTTTGTGTCTTTTTCAAGCTGGCAGGTTACTCTCACCACCAGGAATGTAATGGCAAGAGGCTGAAGTGGACCTGTACCTCACACTGCTCTTCTGATGAATGCACTAGAGGTGATTTGGTCAGCCACGTAGCACTGATATCAAATGTCCCTTTTAGTGGCAACTGCAGCAGCTTGTATAAATCACACTGTTGGTCTACAAGCCCCCAAAATGCAATGTTTCATATGTTTCACATTTCATCCTGAAGCAGTAAAAGTCTATAATAAAGGTGGATTAAACCTATACTACAGAAAGAAATACCTGCTTTTGTGACTGCATTTCACCTGGAGATCAATAGCTTAGTTTTAACAAGACAGTTGTTAAATCTCTGATAGCAGCTGCTACCAGTGGTGGAAGATGTAGGATACTTACGTAAAAGTAGCATTACCACAGTGTGAAAATAATAGCAGCGAAAACAGTGCAAACAACGGCAATAGTGCTGACAGAGCTAAGAGTATCAACCTCAGAGGAAATCGGAGGGTGGCTAATATGTTCCCGTGTCAATGCTGTCGGTCGGGATGGTGTTATTATCGGTAACCGGCTTATGAACATAGTGCAGCCATTACCTAGCCACACACAGGACTCAAAAGCATCAACATGCACGCGTGGTCACCCCGGCTACGTAGAACAAGCACAGAGAAGCTCGGATTACAACACGCACAGAGGGAGAGCAACTTCATTCTCTGCCCAGGTAGCCATCACGCCACTAAATATTTATAGTTGTTTGCTGCCATATTAATGTTCTGAATATCAAAATGAGAGCCTTTAAATGCCGACATATTCAGCTTTTTAAGCCAACTTGTTAGCTTAATTAGCTCGGAAAAACTGATAAAATATTCCAACAACAGTCATTGTTTCAGATGGCAAAATCAAGGACCCATTGTTTAACAAATTCCTATAAATTTCAAGATTTAAATCTGCCATCTTTAACATTTATATATTTGCAAATGTGGCGTGCGAGAAGACAAAGCTTGCATAGAAACAGTCACTATAGCGAATTGGTCAATTGTATCACCAGTGTCTTCTTACACAAATATAGGCTTATTCTGTTATGTGTAAGTATTTTGTTGTTTTCATGATTTGGGGAGATGAAACTGCTCAGATTCCACCAGCTGACTTCAGATGATGTGAGAGAATATAATTGACACCACTGCAACTTTTCTCTGCAACATTAAAATATTTTTTGGGAATTGGTCTTTTTTGACTACGAACAGTAAACTGCAGCATTTTGCATAGGAAAAAAAGTGTAACACATGAATGAGCAAAACCGTAAAAGGCACATGATCCTATAGGCTACCTATCCAGCCAGCATTAGAAGTGGTAAAAAAAACTCCTTAAATCCCCAGTGCCTTGGTGTAGGAATGCCTTCCTCACAGAGAGAAGAATGCAGCAGCCATGATCTTAAAGATGGAATCACTCAAAAGGAACACTGGGCATAAGCACCGAGCTCAGCGTGACGCGGGCTGACTGCAGCCGAAAATTGGCAAGTGACCCTTGAGACTGGTCAGTCCCAATTCACAGACAGCAAATTGTGTGGAAGGCATTGATTAATGGGCGAGACACAACTCGTTATGGCCTTGTGGTGTCATCCTCTGCCTCCCTCTCACTATCACCAGCCTTCTCTTACTGCTAAAATCAGACTAGTGGCTAAAATAACAGTTTAACAATTTGATCTCAACCCATAATTAATGGAAAAACTCGGGTCTAATTTGTGAACAATAAATCAGTTCATAGCATAACAGGGAGAGGCAGGATTAGGTGGGCCTCACAGAGCTCACCACGTGAAATATGTCAATGTTGAATTATAATTTTGAAAGGGATCATGTTTGTCATTTGTGACTTTCTGATTATGTAGAAGTGGAGGGTAGAATATAAGGTAAAATCAACAAATGACTTAAAAAATCTAAATTGTTGTTGCAAAAAAATATGTCTGCAGGAGATCACTCATACATTTACTTGCATAGAGAGTAATAAATAGAGTGCAGTACTACACTGTTTGATCATGAATTGCTGCCATAGTGTACATATCAAGTGTCAGCACTGCAGCAAACATACTATTATAATAATAACATGGTAAAATCAATTTGTCTTTCAAGGAATCAAGTTTTTTTTGTGATCTGTATCTGTGATAGTTGTGTATGATGATTGATGTTCAAAATGAATAACATCAGACATGTATAATTCACAGGCAATTGCCAGATATAGAAAATCATATCAAATTACTTGTGAAGAAAACAATAATTGGCTAAATATCCCTGTCCTTTGCCTTTCACATGTTGACAGGTGACATTTGATGTTAGTTGTGTTACCTGTGACTAACCAACTGTGTTCAAAAAGGAAAATGACAGTGGATGACAGATTGTAGCTATTACCCATCATAACTTACCCATCATAACTTTCCAGGAAACAAAAGCAGGCAAACTATTAAAAGTTTAGCAGTAAATGAATACAGGGACTAGGCCTCAGGATATGAATGTAAATTCAAGTGTGATGTACTAAGCTCAGGCTGAAGTTGAGCTAATAGACCACTCTCTTTAATTTGTCAAATTTAAAAAGGTCCTAAAGTCTGAATGGGTCTCACGTGCAAGTACCTTTGTCTCCCCACTCTGCAGATATCCAATATCTTGGTTATTTTAGCTGCTGATCATGTGAAATATCAGCCATCAGTCCCATAGGTACACATTTATATATCTATATTAATCTAGCACATCTTATAATGGAATGTGTTATCAGGCTTTCTAAATGAATAGTAATCTAACGAAAAAAGAAATGCATGTTTATTGCAGTATTATTAATACACTAAGTAGTGCCTGCAGCTTTGTCCTCTAGGGCTGCAGTCATAACCACCAATCAGAGGGTAGAGCAGTAGCCTTATATGGAGATTGTAAAGCTAATTACTATGAACCTATACATTTTTATCAACTCCTCTCTTCCCCCTCTGTACTTTGGCAGATGGACAGCACAAAGGTTCTGTTTTCGAGAGATTTAAGTGAGTATATGAAACTGAAACCTTCAAAATATGGGGGACAAAAATAGGATTTTAAGAAGTGAGGGAGCCATGACCCCCCCATCTATCAATTTAATAAGTAAAGTTGTTTACTATCGTATCGTATATCTTATTAGTATATCGTATCGTAATCACAGCAAACAGCACAGTACTCACCCAATGAACTTTTTTTTCTAACTATAATTATGACAGTTACTTATTCTAGATTTTTTTAAATAATGCTTTTAGCATTAACAGTTGGGAGTACTCTGCAACTAATACAGAGACAGTGATTTATATAGTGTGTCAGACAGCAGAGGAATTCATCCATAAGACGTGAAAGATATGTGAAATTGCAGGAAAATGGTGAAGTCTTGAAAGCTTCTGTAGTTTTTAGATTACTGGGACACTTTATGAAGGAAGCACATTTCATTCCTCAAATCATAACTGCAGATGTGTTTCTAAACAAAGATCATGTATCTTTTACATCTGGAGTCTTAAGAACTAATTACTGTATTTGTTCATTGTGATATATAAACTAATCAATGTTTTTTGTCGAACACTCGTTTTTTCTTTCGTTGCATCAGTTTGGAACGTTGGTATCAAAACAACCATTTTCTATCTGTATTCTATAATAATATTCTATAATATAATGCTTTAAATGCTGCTCCCCAAATTGTTCAACACACAGCACACAGATTTACTGCTGTTTAAAGTGTCCAGCAAGGTTACTCTTTCACAATCTCATGCACTGATGCCATTGTAAAATGTTTCTGCCTGGCCGTCCACAATGGCAGTACTGAGCCTTTAGACAACTCTCTCTTCTTTATTAGGTTATTTTATCAGCCCTCTCAACAGCTGTGACAGCTCCAGCCGTGATCGAGTTTGGCTTGTTTTCACTACATCCCCTGCAAACGTTGACACCTGATTTCATTGAGGGAGATGGGATTTGAAGGGTGGGGGACACGGGTCGCCAAGCCCTCTTCTCCAGGTTGTCTAATATACTGTACCTGAGCAGCCGGTTGTGAAAAATGCTTCTTTGTCTCTGGTCCTCCTCTCCCCTCTGTGCCGTCTTTCTCTGTCTTTCAGGACGAAAAAATATGGACTTGTTTTTTCATTTGTCTTGCTCGGTATCCCTCTGCTTTTATACAGTAGATTTATTTTTACCTGCAGGATTGTACAAACATATATAAACAATAGCTATGTGTTATAACTCTTGTTCTGTGATCACATGGGGAGCCCTCTTCTGTGTTATTTTGGCTTAGCCAGCTTTGGCTTTTGCATACTTATCAGGCCTCCTTCAAAAGTCAGATCATTTAAATGATATAGGGAGAACATTGCTGTAACCATAGACTATATGTATAAGAAGTGGATGTAGTCACCGTGACATCACCCATTGGTTTGTGGACAACGGTTTTGAATCCTCGAGTTTGGCGTTTTGGCCGTCGCTGTCGCGGACCTAGTGGGTATCCTGTGTAATGTTTTGGTTGGCAAACTAGTTATTTTTTTCGTGAAACTTTTTACTTGGCTATCCTTTTGACACTTTTTCAGTTTGGTATACACAATCCAGTGCCATCCTCCTCTCTTTCTAGCCCTGTCACAGCAATGTCTGTACATTGTATTATTCATTGCAATACTTTCCTTAGTTTAAGGATATTTATGTGATGAAGCATTCTCAGTTTTTTTTTTTTTTTTTACAGTATGCAGCGATACTAGCTTATAAGTGATGTCAGCATGTTAGCAGCCATATCAGCTTGCTAGTGTGATTGTGCCAACAATACGTATTAGTTGGTAATCCATGTACTTGTATGTTTATGCTCTGCCTTGCAGTTTCACACTTTATGCCATTAAACTCCCAAAATACGCAACTGCCTGTTCCTTTCGAGGTTGATGGAATGTGTTTAACTTGACTGAAAAGCTGAGCAGCCTGTGTTCAGTGAAGACAGCAAAGTCGCCATCTAGATGAGACAAGAGGGCAGATTTAAGTACACCCGAAGGCTGAAAAAGAGATTTTTGGGCAGCCAAAAATGAAGTTAACTTTCATAAACTGAAAACACACTTTGAGAGAGTTTAAGTTGTACTAAAAAAACGCAGAGAATACCTAAAACAAAAAAACGGTGTGGTAGTGTCCTGTTAATCACAAGGTAGCCACGCCTTAAAGGATATTGCATTGTTTTATTTGTACAATTGTATGTTGATTGTTTGGGGGGAAATCCAAGAGGTGTAACAGCAGTAAGGTAAAGAGGGTGTATGACTAAAATAAGTGGATGCTATGTGATGTCTGATTGAACACGTCATAGTGAATACCAAGCATACAAGTTTGTATGCAGATGACTGAAAGTGAGTTTATTTTTACACAGCTCATTCTACAATGCTGATTCATACTGAGGACAGCATGCAGTGTATGTCTCCAAAGGCCTTTGCCTTCAATCACTGATCTCAAAGGCTTTGGGCTAATCTTCTCATAGGAGTTTGCTATACTCAAGATTCACTCTGACCAATGGGTTCCAGGTTCCTAGAGGTGTTGCTTGCCTCCCATTCGTTTCTCTACAAGGAGACAACAGAGTGCGGACAATCCCGTGAGGATGAATCCTCAAAGGGAACTTTCTGCATTTAACAGTAAAACCTGTTTGCTCAGTGGAACATGTGCTCTGAAAAAGGCAGTTTACATTTTGTTCATTTTTGTCTCTGGGGTAAAAGGATGACAAAGAGAAATTAGTCTGTAAAGAGTAACTACAATACGGGTTGACAATCCAGCTGGTGCTGCCCTATAACACCCTGTGTTTTTGTTAGAAAGTTAAACAGGTCATAATTACGTCTTTAATATCTATTTTTTATTGCTGTAAAAACATCTCCTTTGAACCACTGTATGTATTCAAGTTTCTCACCAAAACCTACACACTCAACGCATCATGATAATGTTATAATTTACCTACGCCTAACACTCATCTTGACTGAATAGAGCATGAATGCACCACAATGACTCTATGGAACCTCTATTCACCGTCTGCTAAAAGCTAATGTTAACTAGCTCTCCTCCTACCGACTTCTACATGAACTTGTTGTTCACAATGTAGCAATATCCTAAATAAAAAATACATTCCCTAGATGTGTCGATAGTGAGTTTACTGCGTCTCAAACACATTATCTATCCCCGGAACAATGGGATGCCGTTATTTTCGAGCTGTGACCAACCAACCATATGTCTGGAGGGTGGCTCCAACACTACTGGCATCTTACAGTAGAAATAAGCTTCAAGCTCATCTTTCGAGACAAATAATATAAAGGACATTGATCAGACTGGGACATGCCAGGCATTATTAATCTAGAAAAGTTTTAGATCCCACCATTCTTAGCAAAGTTAGCCACTTAAGTAAGGCAGAAAGGTGGATGCAGTGTACAACTGTGCTTGTAATAAGCACAGAGCGATAGAGAAGGCTTATTGTGATAGCCAAAAACATCGCAGTGTGATAAGATAAGTCAACTAAGCCCCATTACAGACCAAAGCCTGTATGAAATTGAGATGTTGTGTTTGCCTTGCCTTCACTCTTACAGTGATACAAGAATACAGACAAACAAACAAAGCAGTGCGTCACAATCCTCTGATATGCATGGTTAATATGCTGGACAAAGCAGAACTGACTTTTTAACAAATGCTAAGGAAAAATTCCTTCAATGACTTTTAGAACTTCAAAATGCCGTTTGAATCGGTGAGGTCCATGATCGTATTCCTTGACTAATTTGTTATTAACCCACATTTAACCCAAAAGTGAAGCAGCAGTAGTTTCTGATGTGATTAAATTGTAAATTTGTGGTGATGTCCATTTGAGTAAATTGTACACTTGTTGCTGGGTATTTGTGGTAAAATATTGTTCAGGTGTCGAACATTTGGGTTAATTGGCAATATGATGACAACGTGTGGTTGGTAGATGAGACAATAAACATCTAATGCTTTATTATGCCTCATATCCTTGTTATGTTTCTAAAATTCAACATACAATTTAAGGTCAGGCAAAGTTTAACAAGGTAATAATTTATGAGAAACTATCAACAAAGTCCTTTGTGGCTATCTTTTATGGGAGCAGAGCTGATTACTTTGTTATAATGCCGAAACTTGTTTTGTGGATAATCTTATAATCATTAACTCTCAACTATCATCCCTCATTTTTCTCATATACTTTAACTTTTCTTTTGCCGGCATATACTGTCTCTTTACAAGGCCAAACGTAGTCACTATAAGGAAAAAATATTTTTTTGGTGAAGTTTAATAGAATCAAGTTCCCTTGAGCTGACGCCAGAAGGCTTTGTAGGTTGTGATTAATAAAGTCAATTGATGCAGTGTTATTGACCTGCGGCCCTAGTGAGATACTAGGAAGGGGCTGATGTGGAATCAGAAGCTTTTGTGACCAAGCATACAGGTGGCATGGTTGTGAGCATATTACAGTTTGTTGTAGACTTACAGTAAAAGATGTGCTACAAATGCTGTTGCAGTTGTGCATAATAGACAATCGGCTTTAGTAGAAGACAAAAGAAGGAGACTGAGGACATCAAGTGCCTCTGGGGAATCTTTTATAAATCATCACAAACTAAGATACAAATCTATCCAATTCATCAGAGAGCTGATAATCTAGAGATCAACAACTGTTGCTCTGGTATCGCCCTTATTGTATGACACTGTTTTAGCATCGCTGGCAGATCTCAGATTGATATTACAAACCCTGTCTGACCCCATGCCACCCCTGCAGTGTAGCTTTTTTTAGATCTCACTTTTTTAACTTAAGATCTCTATGACCCTTAAGCAATCATCAAGCAGAGATCAGTTTATCACAGATTAAGAATTAAAGAGGCAGTACTGTCTGCACATATTATTTTATGGTAGATAACCAGGGATTCATAGTGGGAAAATGTTTTCTTTTGGAAGTTTAGCAAGACGAAAATTTGACTTCTACCAATCTAGAAAGAAGCTGTTCTGATGAAGCAAGTTTGCAGTTTAAAGAGGGGGGAATCAAGCGACAGATTAGCCACCAAGCATGACTTTGATTAATTTGATTTGTTTTTTCGTGGCAAACACTGTGGTTTAAAGGCTACAAATAAGTACCGAGTCAGAGGGAACTAAACTTTCTGTTTAGATAGTTCTGTTCAGCGGAAATTCATGTTCGTGCACATGGCCGTCACTTAACAACACCAATAT
This sequence comes from Bovichtus variegatus, assembly GCA_943593645.1. NCBI lineage: Eukaryota > Metazoa > Chordata > Actinopteri > Perciformes > Bovichtidae > Bovichtus > Bovichtus variegatus. Next base: position 16,148,887 of record CALSCE010009442.1, read on the forward strand.
GTGTTTGTTTTTGTGCAATGTTTTAAGGTCACTTGATTGTGTTTTCTTGATTTCCTTTACATATAACAGGAACACCACTAGAACCCTAGCATCTGGACTTTCTTTGGACAAGATAGACCAAGTAACGGAGACACAACTACTCGTTTGGAAGTGGAAACGGATAACTTTTCAACTTTTCCCCCCTTAGTGTTTCTAAGTATTATGGTTGGTGCTGCTGTTGCAAAGACAACCGGATTGCTAATAATTTTCTTCAGAGCTACCAACAGTACAGGACACACTGCATTTGTTTCTCAAACAAACTGCGCAACTGAGACGGTGATAACATATTTTTCAGTCCGTTGATTTTCATACGAACAAGAACTACTTGCATCGAACTACTTGCTCATATATTACATTACTTTACAGTTCATTTAGCTGATGCTTTTGTCCAAAGCGACTTACAATAAGTGCAAACAATCATGAGGATACAACTCTGAACAGCAAGAATTTTGCAAGTACATTAGCTTCAAATAGGTGTACTCATATAAGTGCAGTACAATAGCTTCAAATAAGCCAAAAGTCATATATCGTTAGCAACATGGAGAACATCTAAATGGTCGCAGACTGTCAACAGTTCAATGCAAGATATAACCTTAAGAATCCCAAAGAACTAGAAACCCTGATCTCGGCTCTATAATAAAGGCAGAGTAAAACATGAATAAGTAGGCAGGTTTTGTTACTTATTAAGCTTAGTAGAAAGAACATTTTTAATACTCTCCCTCTTCGCCTTCTTTGCCTCCTACATCAACTGGGCTTTTTTTGTCTCGTAGAGTTTTCACAGTTAACATTACTCCGGTTGTTCCACTGTCCATTACCTGGGGATAGCTACTGTAAGATCTTTTTGTTAAGTTGTAAGCTATTTTGTTGAGTTGCCTCTTAGTGAAATGCTCTCTTGTATGCAGTAATGCAGTGTATCTAGGGCTTTTATTGTGAAAGGGAGATCATGACCCAGAGTTTGATATATAGATAGCATAATGACATCATCAGCGATGATTCCCTATAAGCCTCGCTTTACAGTGCAGTTCGGTCTGCAACTGCACTGTAAAGCGAGGCTTATAGGGAATCATTATCATATTATCATCATTATTCTACAGCCATTAAATTGTGCATCAACATTTACTTCATAATAAGTTAAAGCAAAAATGTTGTCTATTGCCACTTTAAAATGCTTAGTACATGTATACCTATATTTTATATAGATAAATAAATAAAAATATGCTTAAAAATACTGAGTACCCCAATGCAACATCAAAAAAGAGGAGGTGTGACCCTGCCCGGAGGAAGCCCGGGGCCCCCGTCTGGAGCCAGGCCTGGAAGGGGGGCCCGTCAACGAGCGCCTGGTGGCCGGGTTTGCCACGGAGCCCGGCCGGGCATAGCCCGAAAAAGCAACGTGGCACCCCCCCCCTCTCCATCATGTGGGCCTACCACCCGCAGGAAGAACCGTTGGGGTCGGGTACATTGCCAGACGGGTGGCAGTGAAGGTCGGGGACCTCGACGGACCAGACCTGGGCGGCAAAGGCTGGCTCTGGGGACGTGGAACGTCACCTCTCTGTGGGGGAAAGAGCCGGAGCTTGTGCGGGAGGCGGAGCGCTACCAGTTAGATCTGGTTGGGCTCTCCTCTACGCACAGTCTCGGTTCTGGAACCGTACTCCTGGATAGGGGTTGGACCTTATTCTTCTCTGAAGTTGCTCAGGGTGTGAGGCGCCGGGCGGGTGTGGGGATACTCACAAATCCCCGGCTGAGTGCCGTTACGTTGGAGTTCACCCCGGTAGACGAGAGGGTCGCCTCCCTACGCCTACGGGTTATGGGGGGGAAAACTCTGACTGTTGTCTGTGCATATGCACCGAACAGCAGTTCAGAGTATTCGGCCTTCTTGGAGACCCTGAATGGAGTCCTGTTGGGGGCTCCAGTAGGGGACTCCATAGTTCTACTGGGAGACTTCAACGCGCACGTGGGCAGCGATGGAGACACCTGGAGAGGCGTGATTGGGAGGAACGGCCTCCCTGATCTCAACCCGAGTGGTTGTTTGTTATTGGACTTCTGTGCTAGACATGGGCTGTCCATAACAAACACCATGTTCGAACATAAGGATGCTCATAAGTGTACATGGTACCAGAGCACCTTAGGCCGAAGATCGATGATCGATTTTGTAATCGTATCATCTGATCTGAGGCCGCATGTTTTGGATACTCGGGTAAAGAGAGGGGCGGAGCTGTCAACTGATCACCATCTGGTGGTGAGTTGGGTCAGGGGGTGGGGGAAGAGTCTGGACAGGCCTGGTAAGCCCAAACGGGTAGTGCGGGTGAACTGGGAACGTCTGGAGGAGGCCCATACCCAAGAGACCTTTAACTCACACCTCCGGCGGAGTTTCTCTGGCATCCCTGTGGAGGTTGGGGGCATTGAGCCTGAGTGGTCAATGTTCAAAGCTTCCATTGCTGAAGCTGCGGCGGGAGCCTGCGGCCTCAAGGTCTTAGGTGCCTCAAGGGGCGGTAACCCTCGAACACCGTGGTGGACCGCGGTGGTCAGGGAAGCCGTCCGACTGAAGAAGGAGTCCTTCCGAGATATGTTATCGCTAGGGCAGCGGCCTCGGCCGTGACAGAGGCAAAGCAGCGGGTGTGGGAGGAGTTCGGAGAAGCCATGGAGAAGGACTTTCGGTCGGCACCAAAGTGCTTCTGGCGTACTGTCCGGCACCTCAGGAGGGGGAAGCGGGGAACCATCCAAGCTGTTTACAGCAGGGATGGAACACTGTTGACCTCAACTGAGGAGGTACTCGGGCGGTGGAAGGAGCATTTTGAGGAACTCCTCAATCCGACTAATACGCCCTCTTTGATAGAGGCAGGGCTGGAAGATTATGGGGGATCATCAGCAATTTCCCTGGTGGAAGTCACTGAGGTAGTCAAACAACTCCACAGTGGCAAGGCCCCGGGGATTGATGAGATCCGTCCAGAAATGTTGAAGGCTTTGGGTGTGGAGGGGCTGTGGTGGCTGACACGTCTCTTCAACATTGCGTGGAAGTCGGGAACAGTGCCTAAGGAGTGGCAGACCGGGGTGGTGGTTCCCCTGTATAAAAAGGGGAACCAGAGAGTGTGTGCCAATTACAGGGGTATCACACTGCTCAGCCTCCCGGGTAAAGTCTACTCCAATGTGCTGGAAAGGAGGGTTCGGCTGATAGTCGAACCTCAGATTGAAGAGGAACAATGCGGATTCCGTTCTGGCCGTGGAACAACGGACCAGCTCTTCACTCTCACAAGGATCCTGGAGGGGGCCTGGGAGTATGCCCATCCGGTTTACATGTGTTTTGTGGACCTGGAGAAAGCGTATGACCGGGTCCCCCGGGAGATACTGTGGGAGGTGCTGCGGGAGTATGGGGTGAGGGGGGCGCTTTTGAGGGCCATCCAATCCCTGTACGCCCAAAGCAAGAGTTGTGTCCGGGTTCTCGGCAGTAAGTCGGACTCGTTCCCGGTGGGTGTTGGCCTCCGCCAGGGCTGCGCTTTGTCACCAATCCTGTTTGTGGTATTCATGGACAGGATATCGAGGCGTAGTCGGGGGGAGGAGGGGTTGCAGTTTGGTGGGCTTGGGATCTCATCGCTGCTCTTTGCAGACGATGTGGTCCTGTTGGCATCATCAGCCTGTGACCTTCAGCACTCACTGGATCGGTTCGCAGCCGAGTGTGAAGCGGTTGGAATGAGGATCAGCACCTCAAAATCTGAGGCCATGGTTCTCAGCAGGAAACCGGTGGATTGTCTACTCCGGGTAGGGAATGAGTCCTTACCCCAAGTGAAGGAGTTCAAGTACCTCGGGGTCTTGTTCACGAGTGAGGGGAAAATGGAGCGGGAGATGGGCCGGAGAATCGGAGCAGCGGGCGCGGTATTGCACTCGCTTTACCGCACCGTTGTGACGAAAAGAGAGCTGAGCCAGAAGGCAAAGCTCTCGATCTACCGGTCTATCTTCGTTCCTACTCTCACCTATGGTCATGAAGGTTGGGTCATGACCGAAAGGACGAGATCGCGGGTACAAGCGGCCGAAATGGGTTTTCTCAGAAGGGTGGCTGGCTTCTCCCTTAGAGATAGGGTGAGGAGTTCAGTCATCCGAGAGAAGCTCGGAGTAGAACCGCTGCTCCTTTGCGTAGAAAGGAGCCAGTTGAGGTGGTTCGGGCATCTGGTAAGGATGCCCCCTGGGCGCCTCCCTAGGGAGGTGTTCCAGGCACAGCCAGCTGGGAGGAGACCACAGGGAAGACCCAGGACGAGGTGGAGAGATTATATCTCCACACTGGCCTGGGAACGCCTCGGGGTCCCCCAGTCAGACTTGGTCAACGTGGCCCGGGAAAAGGAAGTTTGGGGCCCCCTGCTGGAGCTGTTGCCCCCGCGACCCGACCCCGGATAAGCGGTTGAAGATGGATGGATGGATTAAAAATACTGGTGTCATTTATACTTAAACCCAATGTGAATATCAGTTGGTTTATTAATTTGTACTTTACTGTGATGTTAATTGATCAGTAGTCTAATACAGACACTTCTCAGTTCCAGTTGCTCTCTCCACAGCTCTGTAGTTAATGTCCCCCTGCACCCTCATCTCTGAATCTTAAGAGACAAACAATATAGCCATATTCACTTAATTTCCCTTCGACTCACTTAACCTTGGACTCTGAAAGAATCTTCACATAGAGTAAAATTGTTAAGTCAGCTCATGTTCCAAAGTTCTCTTTGCATCAAATGTATTTCATTAGGAAGTCTTAGGTGGATTGTTGGCAGACGTTAAGGAACATAATAAAGCTTCAATGCTTTTAAAAGCACAAATATGACAAATCCTAACGATATGAAAATGTGAATGAGGATCTTATTGTGCATGTGTGTTTGTATGAATGTGTGTGTTTGTTTTAACCTAAAAAAATACTGTAATGTCATATTTTGGCCTGTCCTCTAACTGACGTGTTACGCGCTAACACTGCAGTTTAACAACTAACACTTATCGACTTTCTGCTTAAGCGCATACACAACTTGTGCAATATGTTGATGCTTGCGTAAACTTTCTCAACACTGCTCTGTCTTCACTAAAAAAGATGGCGAAATGTTAACTTTTCCTTTCTCACACACCAAGAGAATCTGGGCCATTGTGCTGCTAACCAATTACTCTCTCACAGCGTAATTATAAATATTCACTGAAAACATTAAATATTGATTGCTGTGTGTTAACTCAGAGCTCGAATGAAATTAAAACAAATATTAATCACATGCTGGCACGTCAGCAAACTTTATTAGACCCGTAATGAATGCATACAGATCGCTCACCATTTTGGAGGACCCTCACCCCATTTATCCACGTCAATTTAAATTTTAAATCGTGTGGCATGAATTGCTTAATTTCATCATTTCAGATTTTGTGTACACACGTCACATATTTGCTATATGAAAAAAGGGAAGTTATACCCACCACTGCTGTGAAATTGTTGACCTACCACACTTTGCCCTTCGATAAAAATAGATAGCTCTCCATCTTAAAGCATTTAAATCTCATCTCAGCTTCTCTCTCCCTGGACAGGGTTAATGAACCTCTTCATAGGCCATCTGTGAATCACACGAGGGGGGGGGGGGGGATCCAAGTGTGAGGAGATGCCATTGAGTATGAAAAGCAGTAACTTTTATGGAAATTGTGTAAAATGTAAATGCAATGGGCAAAAAACTGTCAAAACACCCTTTTTCGTCTACGTTTCTTTAGAGCATGGCAGATTTATTTAATCTAACTGCGGAACATATCTTTCACTTTTTGGTCTGTAAATTGTTTTGATGACCAGCCCACAAGCGGCCAAACCTTCTATGCAACAGGCACTTTAGTACACATACATTATCTCCTCAATGGAAGGGCATCTCTTCTTGTACAGGGGAAGTCAGACATTAAAGTGCCTTCTCTGTATGAGTCATGCTTTTAGCCACATATCCGAGTTACACCGACAGCAGTGCTACACATAAGTTGTGTGAGGAAGATTCTGGACATACAAACTGTATTGATCTCATTGATGAAGAAATACTTTGAGCTGTTCAAGAAAATACAGTTTGTATCAGACATTTGGCTCTGACTTTGAGAATCATAGCACAGATGCAGGCAGATGAAGAAGCTCTAGTTTATACAGGCCTACATCTTTTTGTTAATTTCCTGACTAAAAGTACTAAACTGTGGAGGTGGACCAGTGCCACATTGGGAAAGGACTCTGATTAGGAGCAATGCAATTACAAGTTATACAAAAGATAATTACTCAAATAAAATTTAAATAAATGTGTAGCGCTCTGCAGTTTAAGGGGTTATATGTGTCACTGTCAGAAGCAATCAGGCCTTATAGATTTCAAGGACATTTTGGGAGATGTGTAAAAATCAAGCTACATCCAAGAGCCTCCTAAATTAGTTTAGCAAAAAAACATCTACGGGAAACAGCAAGGCTTTCTCTGTCTGAAGGTAACAAAATCTGCCTACCTGCTCCTCTAAAGCTCACCAACTAACATATTATATCTCGTTTGTCTAATCCGTACGAAAACAAATTGTAAAGACAACAAATCACCGTTTTACCGGGGGTTTATGGTACCTGTAACTTCCCGGATTAAAACGGCAATTTGTTATCTTTACACTTCGGTCTGTACAGATTGACAAGATATTATAAGATATCGTATTTACTACCACAAACACGGGAGCTATTGAGTATCAATCTCCCCCTCTATCTCTCGGTATCAAAGCGAATAGGCTTATTCCCCAAAATATCAAACTTCTCCTTTGACATCACCAGGACCTACCCCTGTATATGAGAGTGACTAAAAATGTATATAATCTTTCCAACTTTGAGAGCAAAAATATAGAAATATCGCATTGTTTTCTCTAGGACCTGAAGGCCACATTGCAGTCACAGTTCTCTGAGCTCAGCCAGGAGGGCAACTGTTTGTTTGGACTGTTAATCATCATCCAGCTTTAAATGGCCACTCTGTTGTGTGAGGGGAATCTCAGAGAGTAATTTCACCGCGCAGGACATAATCAGACACAAGGTTAATGAGAGTTTGATGGAAGCATATGCCTCACACACGCCAGTGGTATTGCGCCATAATAACAGGGGGAATGAGTTAATGGTGCAGGTCCAAAGACAAACATAAACAAAACACAATCAAGAAAAATGTTGGGACAATATCAATTTAGTTTAACTCACTCAGTTGTCAATAACATCAACCTGAAATGCCTGTCCAACTGCCTATTGCAGTCAACTGCATCTGATGTGAGCGATACTTAAGGGCAAGCACACGCTGTTGTGATGTCTCATGGCAAGTCTTGATTACTATTTTCCGTCACCTGGTCTGATACATGCATATTTGTTAGAATAAGTGGCATTACCTCTACAATAGGATGACAATTGATGGTAAATCAAGCTTGACAGGAAAGGGCCCTTCAGCTGAATGTGATGTGAGTCACTTCACTTCACTGCTTCCTAGTTTCCCATCATCCGGTGGGCTGTAGCCAGCCTTAAGCCCAGCTGTGAGGATGCTCTGCTCATCCAAGCAGAAATTTAACAACATAATGACCATACACTCCGGACTGATTCTGTACAACTGTGTGCAACAAAGAGAGGCAAGCAATGCATTTGAATTATTATTTACCGGAGGAGCAGTGCTGATTGTTACACTACGGGTATACTATCAATATAGCAATTGTTTGTTACTAGGACCTGCTAATCAGTGCGTATCAATGATTACATAACAACACATGTGGTCACAAGGGGGCAATACAGCAAGAGACTCATCAAACCCGGCAGACACTGAGAGACAGATCTGAAGCACAAATTGAAGAAGACAGCTTCATCTTGCTGCCTACCACACTGTGCTTGACTGTGACACGAGTGTCATACTGTGCCAGGTTGAAAACTTTAGGTGACACACTTTTGAATGCAGCAACGAGTGAAAATAAATGTAATGTAGCTTGAAGCATACGCATTCGTGTAGTCACTTAGGGTTATTTTTTAGGCTTCAGTCGCAGTACATAATTAAAAACAATTAAGCATTATTAACGCATGGGCGTCATTGTCCGAGAAAAAAGTTAATCACATTAGTTGAGATATGTGCAGTGCAATGAACTGTACAGAAAACTATTTTTTTGAAAATAATTTGATAATGTTCTTTCTTAAAGAATTCTAATTTTGCTGTATCCCCTGGGAGGTGAAATCAATATCATCCATGGGTGGAGGGCGTTACGTTCTTTTTAGGCAAAGTAGTATTGGAGTTATGGCTATGCTCATAGTAAGGTTTACTTTATCTGTTGAAATAGCAATAGTTTAGTGTAGTAGCCTCACAAAGCCACAGCACGCAGTCCATAATCCCTAATGCCCTTTGACTTTGAACAATTTTCAGACCAGAAGGTTGACTTCTTCAATTATTTCATTGGACTTATTTCTTGCGTTCATTTTATTGGACTTCACTGGATTTATTACAGTAGTATTGGATCTGTTCTCTTTTCTTTTTCTCTCATTTTTCACGTTAGTCAATCTGCCACTTTGATACAGACAGACAAATCTCAAAAACTATTGAATGGATTGTGATACAATGTTGTACAGGCGTTCATGGTTACCAATGGATCAATCCTAATTACTTCAGTTATTCACTGACGTTTCCTCTAGTGGCATTATCAGGTTAATGTTTTACTTTGCCCAATATGTTAATTTATGACCAAATACTTGCAAAACAAATTAAAGTAGCTGCTGTGTTTATAGCTAAGCATCAAACAGTTCAGTTCGAAGCACCACAGTGCCACTAGCATGGCTGAAGACTTTAAAAAAATATATATATGAGCCTTTTTTCTGGCCATATTTGTGCAAATATTCAATATACAGTAACATGCATTGTGGAGAATGTAATTAGAAACTGGGAAATATATTAAAGGTTTAAAGCCAATCTTTCAAATCATTGTCTAATGTATGTGTCCTTATCAAATAAAGACGTTGTTACACCAGATCAGGCATCTCCTGAAATCATCACAGAGATATCAGTCTATTTTAGCTATCAGGAGACATCTAAAGAACAGAATAGATCTCTTTTAATGTGACTCTTGTTCTTGTTGTTTAACTGAAAAGGTCTTTCTTCCATTACCCCACAGGAACTCTTCCGTGGCTTACCTTTTAAAGCAATGTCAATAGTAATTACTGAGAAGGCTTATCTTTAGCCACTGCATCATTGTCCTTCACAGGAATCAGTGTTAGCTGCCCCTCTGCCAATTAATAGAAGCAAACATCAACATCAATTATTCAACTGGTACATCACGAGCAACAGTTCTGCTGCATTCATACTGCACCACACCAAACTATCCTCATCTTAATTGAGTTAAGAATCTATGGTACATTCACGCTCAATGAAACATCATACATACTGAAGAACACAAATATCTGCTGTAATTTGCTTGTGGTTTATTAACATTAATGAATACATATGCAGATATATTTAGATATTAAGATTACTTGGAAATTGAGACAACTAAAATGTAACTATTCCCTATCTTTATCCCCAATGTGAGGATCTGAAGCCATGGAATACCCACAGCTTCATCCTCCCCTCGCAGGAAGGATGAGAGCTCTGCAGTGATTACAAACTCTCCTGGACTGATCTCTGCGTTCATTCCGGACAAACCCAGCATTATAATATTTGGCTTGCGAAAACCCTCTCTTTGATCTCAGTGCTTGCTGTTGCAATGGCCAAGCAGTCATGTGCCTTAAATCCTTCAGGCTGTAGTTGGAAAATGATGGTGAGTGTGACAAATTTATGTACTGAATCAGGTAGGTCAGCCTAAATAGCAGTCTGGTGAATTTCAAAGTAAGCTTATCGATATATCAGCAGACCCTTTCGACTATAAAATAGTGATTGGGTGTTGCCTCTTAGATGCCAGCGTAGTGCTGAGTTTTCACCTGGGATCGTAAATTTGATGTGATTGCATACAAAGAAATTCCATAAATCTTTCAGAAATATCTTAAATCATTACATTTGTGAAGAATGAATTGGTCATTTTATATGATGATACATCTTTCAAAGTCATTTTAAAATAGGTGAGGGGGGGAAAAAAACTATTCTTTTCCCCCCTGAGTAGCTGTACAACATTAAAGTGTGCGTGTCAGCACCTTTCAAGATAGTAGCCCCATGTAAATGTATAATTACAGAAACAGTATTTGACTGCCATCAACTCCTCTGGGGGCAGCATTAATCCCAGAGATCAATGTTTCCTACCCCAGATATGCAGAGCACAGCAATCCATCTGTCAGCTCGGCCACCTTATCAGTCTACAGGGAGAGAACCATCGATAATTACCTCTAGCCACTAACATAATACAGACATTTTCAGGGGAAATTCACAGTCGGCTGTACTTAGCTTGACAACTGTTAGTGACTTGTCTGACAAAGAAAAAGCTGTTTTAATTAATTCCTTCAACTCAAACTGAGATAATTTTTATTACAGTAGCTATGGTTCGGAACGCAATGTATTGAGGCTATTACATTTATGTGTGTTACTCCTGTGCCCACCATCTGGTACTGTTGCATTTTTCTATTTTAATGTTTAATAATGTTGAAAAAAAGCAAATTAACACAAAAAAAGTAAACACTAAGAAAGCCCTATCCATGTTTACCAGTTAACCACCACACAATTTTGCCTTCAACATATATATCACACATCAGTAACTATTTTTTTGCTTTTTTTAGCATAGTCAGTTTTCTGAGCCAAAGGGTGACTTGTTAGAGGAAGGAGACAATCATGGTTAACTAATGGGCAAGGGTGAACCAAAGCGTGAAGAGGCTGCATTTGGCACTGATTGCCCTCTGACAAACTAACTCCCTTCATATCCTGTGCCATTGTGAAACTGATGAGCTATGTCTGTAATCGGCTCCAGTGATTGGAGAAAACTGTGTTGAGGGAAAGTGTTGATTTGGATAGGCAGCGACAGGTGGACAGAACTCAGCATATCCACTGTTGGTGCACCAGGAAAGGTGGTCTACTTGTGTTTCTCTTGGCAGCAGCAACACTTTGAGCATTGGGTTTACAGGGATGCAACTGAGCCTTACACAAGCATTATTGACCAAGCTGGAAGCTGGACACTGAAACACATTTCTGCTGGAACAGAACACTGAAACACAATGCCAAAATGGGACTAAAAATGTTCTTGTTCAGATGTCTCATAGGGAAGAGATTACCATGGTTAAATCCTAAATCATTGTTCTGCAGCAACTGTAAGTACACAAGGACATGAACACAACTGGGGAAGGAGAACATTATTCTTTGTCTGACAAGTAACAGGAACAAAGTGTGAAAAACAAGAATCAGTTAAATGAAACGGCTCATCATGTCAGAAACTCCGTGGATTCATGGTTAAATAGCAAAGAACAGTATTTGACATGTAATAAGAACTGGGACAAAATTGGACAGCAGAACACATTTCACAATGATAGTTAAAACAATCCTCATGTGTGCACTAAAGTCTACTTTTCTTTTAATAAAAGTGTACACAGTACTCACAAATTGGTACCCTGTTGATGTTTTAACCACTTTTGGCATTATGGAGCAATATCTTAAATTATTGTAAATCCCTGTTAAGTTGTATCTCGTTGTGCTTTACTGGGGCAAGCATTAGAAGGCAGTGGTTAGAGCAGGCTGGATACACAACGCATTCCTGCTGACTGAAAAAGGCAGTAATGCAAAGTGTCAGTCAATGCAAGATATACAGTAAAATACAAGGTGAGGAATAAAGAAACACTGGAATTTGAGCCAAAAATAGTGATAATGAGTCCAATTTACTGCTGGGATCAGTAACTGTAATGTTGTTATTTGGTGTTTTCAGGGCAATGTTTTCTTTTTTGCCAGCTAAAGTACCCCAAATGTGTTTGTTTAAAGGGATTTTGGAGTCACATTAACACTAAAGTCACCAACAGCGGCCAGACCTCAATCAGGTATTTCTCAGGAAATTAATTGTCTTGATAGTGGCACAGGCGCAAACACCTAGATCTGTCTTGCGCTTGATTGGATGGACCACTACCTGTCGCTCTTCCTGTCCAGTTCTTCACAGGCTCAATGCACTAGTCTGTGGGAAGTGCCTAAGCAAATATGGCATACTGGCTCTCTGCTGAAGTCAGGTGAAACTCCCTCAGTGTACCCGTGGCTCTCTCCCAAAACATCTGCATATTGTGTGCTGTCTTACATTTCATGAAATGACCAATGCTGCTAATTTAGCAGACCTTGGTTGAAGAAAGGGAATGTCACTCCAAGGCTAGTGCATGTTACCCCTTAGATCAGACCTCTGCTCTTAACTAGGGACTGAATGTGTTTGGTCAGGAAATACAAGTTTTCTATCACCCAGAAAACCTCATTAGTAACTTTTCCATTATCATGCCATTGCAAGCTAGCGCTATCTTTGAGCCAGCCGATGTTATTGACCCTGGCCCCGCGAGAGCAAAAAACAATTGCGTTTTTGCAATCGCGCCGATAACCCCTTAAACAACCCAACTCAATGTAAGCATCAACCATCCCAGAAAACATAAATAAACTTGTAAGACTCCTGTAACTTAAAATAGCCATACTTGAATTACAGTTAGCGCCATTGAACAATTCATAACCCAAGTAGGCTAACATGTATTCAGTTGAATCACTTTTGCTGTATACCTAGCAAAATAAAAGAATGCAAAAAAATACTCACCGACGGAGATGTTGGAGTCCAGTGAACGCCGGCCTTACTACTTTCTCTACTCAGATCTGGGTTCCCCGTTACACAGATGATACTCCTAAATTATAACGTATGTCTTTCTATAACTAAAGCAAGACTTTTAATTTCAGCTGATATTCAACTTTAACAGCTCTTCTGTGAACTAAGTTAAATAAATTTAAGTAAAATGAGTAACGTTACTGTCTGACATCCCGAAACACCGCCAGTCAACAGGACTGCGCAATATAACATGTGATTTATTAAATCAGAGTTGTGCTTTGTGAAATATGACAAACGTATCAAATGAACTGAGTGAAAAATGTTTACATTTTAAAAGACAAGGAATATAAAGTCTTCAACTGTTTCATTATGTTATGGTTAAATTTAACCAAGCCAACATAATTTGGTATTAATTTTAGCTCTATGTTATATGAATGAACGTTAATCCCAGATAATGCTTGTCTGCATCACAGTTTACAAATTTTTATAACTGCTAACTCCTTCGCCTCTGCCCAGATAGTGAGCAGATGCCTGATGTCCACGTTTGACAAACGTTTGTTATTGTCCACTTTTTGTTATTTCACTTTGCTTCAGAGGTAAAACCGGGTTGAAGAAAAATGAGCTGCTGCGCTTACAACTCCACTGCTTCACCCGTCTCCCCGCCCAAAGCCAGGTAAGCCCTGCCTAAGACACTTGACTCTGCCTCAGGCCACAGTTAGCTTGCATCGGCCATGGGAAATCTGTGGGCCAAAAGCACCTGGAAACTGGCCCCGACATAGCCCCCCTCCCAAGGCGCAATCTAAAACCGTAAGTAACTGCAACCACTGTTGATACAATAACAGGGCAGAGTAGGTATATTTCTGTTGTTTCTCAAATTTAATTTGAATATTTCCAAAAAATGGGACAAGGGACAATACTGATTAACATGTGTTTCAGTGGAGAAGGGCCAACAAGGTTACGTAAGAATAGGTGATCAAATAAGCACCAGTAACCCATCTTTAAAAGTTGTACCACTTTAATAATGTGTGTTCCATCAAATCTCACCATGGCTTTATTTATTTAAATAATAAAATACAAACTATTTCAATCTCACTTTAGCACATCTTATCTTTATCACTATGCCAACTTTTCTATCTCAGAAGAACTTTTTATAAACCTGATGTTTACTTTCAGAATTTCTGTGGCTCAAATTCAAGATGTGCATAACAAAATTCAAAATGTGCATAACAATACTGGATGGGAACTCTAGTAGCTCTGACTATAATGCATCTCCTGCTATAGATCCCTGCAGTGAAACAATCGTTGCTTCATTGACTTCACCCTTGATATAAATGTGTAACAAAAAAGAAAAAAGTCATTCTGAAGAGCTTTCTGCACATCAAGGCCATTATGGCTCTGAAATACCCTTTGTACCTGCTGGTATTATTGACAGAAGATAGTAGTCATTTTGATTGCCCAAAGTGCTACATAGTTATTACTTGAGAAGTTGGTGTCTTATCTTCCACAGTTTAAATACTGCAAATTGTAGAAGAAGGACAATCTGAATCTTAACTGGTAGTTGACTGAATGGAACTTGTGCCATACAGTCAACTTTTGTTTGTATTGATGTTGATGTTTTTCTCAAAGTCCTTACGTTCAATGACGCTTTTTTGATCAATGTCAACATTTTTGTTTGTTCCCCGCTACAATATTTAACACATGTCAACCAAGTTATGGTTTAGGTTTTCAGTTTCCTGTTTTACTTTGTAAAGTCTGTTTGTCTTCCCGACTTTTGTGATTGGTTTGCTCCGCCCTGATTTTATCCTCCTGTGTCTAATCGCCCTGCTGCCCTAGTGTCTTTGCCTGCCTCCTCCAGCTGTGTTCTTGTGATTCGTTGACTGTGTGTTTATACCTGTGTGTCCCGTTGTTCTTAGTCCGTTTGTCGTCTATGTTTCCTGGTGTGGTCGTTCCTTCTGGGTTTATCCCTGTATATCCCTTTGTTAATTAAAGCTCACTTTCTGTTATTACTACCTGTCTGTGGTGTGTACTGTGTTTGGGTCTTCTTTTTAACCGCACTGTGATGGAACGAACCGACAATTAAAATGGACCCCAGCAGACGCCATTGAAGATGAGCTCTGCGATCTGTCATATTCTGTCATATGGCACGCAGGAAAGTGGCTGATAAGCCCTGGCTGAGGAGTTTTTGACTAAGTGGCTTAGAGACTTTTTAAACATCCGCGATTGCTAGCCTGATTCGCAGCTTGGCTCCCAGTCAGCTAGCCACCGGCCTTTTAGCATTCAGCATGCTAGCTACCACTCCATAAACCTTGGGTTCCTCACTCTGAAGTCCGCCAATGCTTCTGCTCCAGCCCTAAACCCATTCCTTGGAACTTCCTTGGCCCCGGTAGATCTCCAAAGTCTCCGTCAGATTTCCAGGGTGCTTCGGAAGAAACCCAGCAATTCCAGCCGCCAGTCTCCGCTGCCCAGCAACCCTGAGTCCTTGCGTTGGCGGTCCGGGCCGACACCTGATCCTGCCCAGTCGCTGCAGACCTCAGTTTCTCCTGTCGCTGAGCTGCGGCAGAGTCTGCTTCCCCCTGCTGAGCTGAAGGAGACCCCTGTTTCAGTGTCCTCTGCTGAGTTGCAGCAGAGGACAGCGGCACTAAGTATGAAGCCTTATGTCTTATATTATGCCCCTTTTTCTTCAGTGTGATTCAAACAAAGCAGTTTAAATCATGCTTCATGCTACTGTTGTATTGAAGAAAGTAATGTTTTAAAAGTCATTACACAAATGACACTGCTAAAATGGTACACAGTGCTAGAGGGTCTCTGTCTGTGACCCAGTCCCTCCACAATGTGCACTGGCCTAGCCTCGTCCTCCTGTCCTTTATAACAATAGGAAGGATAATGGCCTCCCCAAGGCCTCCTCATTCAGCCTGATTGCGCTGCTAGCATCAGGCCAGCCATGCCATAAAACAATTAGCTCCATTTATCAACCTTACAGCCACTATCTACGGGAGGGGGAAGTGAAGGTAGGAAACAGACGTGGAGAGAGGGGGGACCAGTTGGGCAGATGATATGTGGAACCAGAGGAGAGTTCAATGAGAAAGATAAGCATCAGTTCTAATTTCATTTGTTGTTTCTCGCTGCTTAATTCAGCCTCAAAATGTCATTGTCTGCTCTGATGAAAATAGCTTTAAAGGTTTATGAGGACTTATTGAATTATCCTGAATGAGTGCCACAGCAACAAGCTTTCACCTTTTATTTTTTTTATTTTTTTTATTAAAGTGAGATTTGAACAAAAGCTGATCCAGTATAAAACAGCTCGTTTTCTCCCTCAAATAAAAGCTTTTCAAAGACTTGTGCTCCGCTGTTGGAGCTCCATAAAATTAAAATTGGAAAACCTGACAAGCAGATGACAAACTGAAACATCAGTAAAATGGAAAAAATGCTAGGATTGTATGCCCGAAAGCATCACAGCAGGATCCAACAGCAGGGTAAAATTCAGTACTTTTTTCGAACATATTCATATTTTCTTACTACTACTATTCATTATTAATGTAGCGCTCTGTAATACATAAACATGACAGCAATTCACTTTCCAATCCGGGGTTAAAATCATTAAAATTCCTCTCTTAGCTTTGATGATTTCACTCAGCATCTGTGGCCACGTGCAAAAAAAATCCCATCCCAAGTCATTTGATGAGGTCAAATGATGTTCATATGCAAACCCACAAGCTCCACACACACCACAACACACAACACGGGCGGTTGCCAATAAAATTATGCTTGAATAGCCGGACAGAGTAAGTGTAAATAAAAATAAACATGTCACCAAAGATGAATAGCAGCACAAGCCACCTTTCCAGAGCCACCTTTCTACAGTCCCCCCCCCCCCACCCCCCAGAGAGAGATGTACGATGCAGCTGTTAAAATCGGAATGAGAGTAGTAGAGGTTTATTTCCCTTTTCTTTCATTTCTCTTGTGTAATAGATTGTACCTGTAGTTTCTCTGAGCGATTGTCCGGTTCACCCCAACATCTGTCATGTGTAGTGTATCTCTATTAAATAGCTACTGTACAACAAGAGGGTTGTTCTAAGAAAGATTCTGGTACTTACATGCACATAATTAAACAGCAGTGGTTTTGCCAATAAAAAACCCTGAATGTCTTCCTGTTTATTTACTTTTAAGAGGTCCAGTGTTTTAACAACAGAGGTCTGTGTGAGGTGAAATACAGTTATTGCCTACACATGTATTATTAGAAAGCTGACTCTTTTCCAGACACTTACATCATGCTAGGACGTGGAGGGTGGTAATTATCCCGCAGCAGAAATAGCAACTCATTATGAGGGTCATAAGAGGGCACAAGGTCTACCGAAACACACCCAGTTGCCGTGCCCCCATAATCCTTAGCTCACTGTTGATGTCAGCTGGAAAGAAGTATATCTGTGGCCTTAAATCATGCCCTCTACTCCTCAAAGTCTTTAATTAAGTCCTGATCGTCCTGTCCTCCGTTCCCAGTATTAGTGTGTTTAATTTCCTGCTGTCATATCGCCTTCCCTTTTGGATATATTATTCATCAAGCCTCTCCATTTCTCTGGGCTTCTCGGTGCAGCAAGGCTTCTGCTAAAGGGTGACTGCTGATTTCGATCCATGGGCTCGACCATTAGGGACGGCTTAAAACCATAATTCCTGGAGATATTACTCTCTGGTTCAAATGTCAACATTTAGATAAGAGCCCGGTTGATTCGGCTCCCCGCGGTGGATGAGAGATGAAGCCCTAAATGCCCACTGTCCTGTGTTTGTGTTTTCATTAGTCGTGACTTCAATGTATTCCCAGTGCAAATAATGCCACCGGAAAAGAAGACGCGAGTTGCGAGAGCGGTGGGAGTTTTAAAAGGGCAAAATATGAAGCCAGGATTTTACAGATGACTGAAAGTAGAACCAACTATTCATGTTTACTCCCTGGGCCCAATAGTCTGTCTACAGTGGCCCAGAAGTCCACATTCATCACTTTTGTGCTTGGGTGATGAGTCAAAGTACAACTAGAGCAGCCTATCCACTGAAGTCACTCTCTTACATGAATTTCTGTTGGTGAATCTCAACCATTTTTCTTTTTCCATTTTCTTTTCGACAACACCGCAGAAGTATCTCTGTCAGCTCAGAGAACCAATCAAGTGTGGCAACTGGCCACCCACTACAGTGACAAGCACAGAATGAAAAACACTGTAGACCATGACACATAGAGTTAGGTGCCACACGTCAACAGGTTGTCTTATCGCTGCGCTGCGCACCGTGAGCACTTGAGTGAAATGGGCAGAGAGGCTCTCTACTGTGAGATGAGTGAAGGAGACGGTGTTGCTTCTGATCTGGTTGGGTGGCTGAATACTGAGGAACCGCGGCCACAGCGGAAGCTATTGGGTCAACATGCCCGCCCAATTTTACACTTGAGGTGCGCTCGTCACCATAGATGCTGGTGGCCAACGCAATGCTCCAAATAGAGCGTCAGTTGAGTGGCACTCGAGGCCACAGAATGTGGCGTAATGTGGGCGCTGGTGTAAGTGTTTTTTTTTTTTTCTTCTCTAGTTTCGGTCGCTATCCTTTGTTATTGGCGAGGCATGAGTTCAGCCATCACTGCAACATGACTTCACACGAGGGATTCTATTGTAAAGTCTAACTGTGACAGGGTTATACGTAGATGAAAAATGGGATGAAGAAATGTGGGATATTCAGAGTAGAAAACGTAGAGAAACAAAGGACTATTAAAAAAATTATAATTTCATAAAAAATATTAATTTGTTTGTATGCTAATTTAAATATTTGGGCAGAATTTGTTTTAAAGACGGGGGTCTTAGCTCCCATTTTACTCTATTGTATCAGTACACCAGTTTCTTTGAGATTGTTGAAAAACATGCCAAAATGTCAGAAAGTGGTGTAAAATTATAAAATAAACTGAATTTAAAACCACCGGGCGTATGTTGATAGAAAGGCTATAGCGACTTCAGAAACTGCTATTTCGGGAACAGAATTATATGTGAAAAGTATTAGGGTGTCTCTGAGTTTGAAATAATCTAGACAAATTTTATAGGTAAACCAAACTTGAGTCCAAACAGCAGGGACTAAGTATGAAGACACTTGCAATCTGACTGATATGTAATAATAGCTAATAATCTGAAACATGTAGGTATGAATTTTGGATGGAACTTAGTCGATAATGAATCAGTTAAAATGTCAGACAGTACACCTATTTAATTCAGTGGATATTATTTTGAATTGCAAATGTCATTCATGCTTCAACCTGAAAAAATGCATAAATTATTGAACACCAGCACACACTGGCACACTTTTACTGACAGATTTAATTTCTCTCAGGTTAAATCTAAATCAAAAGTAATTTTTACAAATAAAAAAATAATCATCACTCCTCATTTTACAGAGTTTTAGGGAAATTGATGATTTTTAGCATAGAAAAAAAAAAACACGTGACTAAAAGATTATGATGTTGACAAATGTATAGATCATCAGGCCCATTGCATTTGCTGACTGCATGGGTTGACACTGTCGGCAATGATTCTGATAATAAGTAAATGTTGGGTCATGGTGTGTTCCTCAATTCACAAACAAGATCAAAGTAGCCTGGAACACTAAACCAAGCGAGGCAAATACATACTGTGGGACTTTGAAAGTATTAAAATCCTCTACAAACCATGATCCTGAATTGTGAGGCAATATGGAAAACACATCCAACTCAATTTCTGGAGAAGAAACATGTTATATTATACCATGCATCCCTAATATTAAATAGGCTGCAATGCCTAATAGTATTACTATACGGGATGTAACAATGACAAATTAAAAGAAACCTAAAATGTAAGTCTTACTGTATGTTCAAACCTCTTAGGATTAATACCTGATTTCAACATTTTGTTTGGGACATCAGATCAAATCATTAAGCAAGCAAAACATTTTGGGAAATATGCTATTCACTCTCTGCTAGCAAGTTAAAGGAGAAGATCCATACCTTTCTCATTTTAGAGTATCTTATCAATCCTTACATCTAACTCTCCAGCAGAAAGCTGATGTCAAAGTGTCAAACTTTTTGTTTTAGATGCCATATTACCATGACTAACTTAGTAACTTAGACTTGCAGCCATAATATGCACATACAACCAAAATGCAAAATAATGTACTTTCAATTGGGATGATACCATGAGGAACACTTGTTAAACAACATGTAAATGTTATCAAAATATTAAACAGGTATTGCACTGAAAGTGCTGAATACAGGATTCTCAAAGAGCTTACTTTGTGTAAGGACGTGGGTAATGTTCCAGTGCTTCGGGTCAGAGATGTGGACTATTCACCCCAAACCCGTGCTCAGTCAGCATTACTCCCCACACCTGACAGCTCACAGAACCTGTGCCCTGGAAGTCCTGGCACCTGCCCCACGGGTGGCCTGTGGATGACAGCAAATGCTTGGAGAAGGCCAAATAGAAACCACGGTGCATGGTGCCAGGTCGACTCTGTGTAAAGTCTACCCTTCTTTGTAGTGCCAACTTATTGTCACACTCCCAGGGGTCAGCGTTCCTTTGTTCCCTCTCTGGTCGCCAAACCTAGGCCGCCTACAGTGGCTGCAGCTCTGTTAGCGGAAGCCCTAGTGACATCGGCTGGTATTTTTTGCCCACCCCGAGGCGCCCTCAAGTCGCCCTGCAATCCCTCACATTCCTGCAGTTTTGACACATTCTTATATAAAGGCAATACATCAAGGGGAAGGAATTTCTGTCCAGTAAAAAGTTGGGCAGAGTGGCGAAGCGAAATACAAGATGGTGTGGAAAGTAGAGGGGAATACAATGCTTATGAACAGTTAAGGGGATATTTCCTTCTTTTCTGAGTAGATTTTTAAAAAAAAGGTCATAATCTTACATCAGTCTTAAGTAATTAAGGGAGTAAGAACTCAGGCTCTTATGTGTAGTAAACCCAATCATAATTTAAAAAGCGAATTTTTCCAGGTTATCATGCAATCGTTATATCTATTCGACATAAAAATGTCCTTTGATCAAACAAATTGAATTGGCATAATTGATGAAGTGATTTAATTGGTATTTTAAAAATGAATGACTCACCAGGGAGAGAGACAGAGCACATCTAACGCATCATCTCTGCAGTGTTTAAACCTTAACAGACAGAAAAACTCTGCTCTATTCATGACACTAAAAAAAAATCCAGAAATGAACCAAAAATGAAATTGCTCAAAACTTGGAAATGCTTGACAGTGATTGAGCCGGCTGAAATGGGCTTACACGGCACATTTGGTAATTTGCACACCTACCTGCTCTTCAGAGCAGTACAATTACAGAGTGTCTCGGGGGCCGTCAGTGCCCTGGCTGCACCCAAGCCGCTTCCCTCTCCCAGTGCCCTGCTCGGCGACCGAGGTGCTAGCGTGAAATGGCTGTTAATTCCTTCTGCTATCTGTCCTGCACAGAGCCTGTTTTAAGCCTTCATATGAATCTTTTGCGCTGCCGAAAAAATATAAGGAATAAGGAAATCAGAAAGTGAGAAAAACAGAGTGAGCCACTGGAAATGAAAACATCAAACAAGTATGAAATGCAAAATAGCATGAACCTTGCATCCCCCCCCCCACCCCCATCAATGAGATTTAATGAGTATTCCACCTTCTGGCACCAACCTCCGAGAAACAAACAGAATGAAGAAATAACAATCCATAAAGAACTGATAAAAGACAATCGCGCCTATGAAAGAGTTTGTCAGTAATGCTGCGTGTTTGACTCCTCTTACTTTGCCAACACTGCCTTTTGTTTCAAGGTTTCATCAGGATCCTTGAGCTATGTCTTGTCAACTTGTAAAGACCATATGATGTGAGTGTTTGTGTAGATTCAATCGTGAACAAAGTCCAACCAGATCCACCTTGATCATTGCAAAGCTGTCTTGAATCTTTCGACACTGAATGCAACTTTGATGTTGCCATTATCAGAAGACTGTTCCAAGTTTTAAGAGTCTACTGTATGTCTTTGTAACCAAGCCACACTGTCTTTCCTCCTGCTGAAAAAAGCCAATTTAAGCAGTCAGCGCTGAGTGATTGGTCAGCTGAACTGGGGCTGCAATGGAAGCCTGGGCCTGACATGTTGGCTTACAGCAGCAGCATGCATATCAAGTGATATGATGGACATTGGCACCTGTCGTAACGTATTAGTCCATCTCCTGAAATTCTTCACCCTTTCTGGGGTTTAAGGTACAAAACTGACTTTCTCTGAATTTCAGATCTAGATAGTATTTCACATTCTGCTCCCCACCTTTGAGCCACGTAGGATGTGCATCAGATAGATAACGATGTCTGTACACACAGGATGGACACACAATAAAGGGAACACCTATCAATCCTGTGATTACTTTCAATAAGCTTCCACTGTTTGGTATTGTTGAGGCTGTGATGGGTGTTGTTGTTCTGCATTGGATTCTATTATAATGCTCTTATTTTGTTCTCTCCCTCGCTGCTAACATCACCTATTACTTTCTGTGCATCCACCTAATTGTTATTATTGTCACTCTCTGCTCAGCTGGAAGTGAATGAAATGAGCAAAGTAAGAACAGCCATTCCCTAGATGATGTTCCGTAAAAGATGATTAGCAAGTTGATTGTATGAATAATGTATTCCGATGATGTGCAGTATTTAAATTAAGTCGGGGACTAGGGGGAACATTAACCCAGCTTCTTCTTCTTCTTCTTCTTCTTCTTCTTCTTCTTCTTCTTCTTCT
>CALSCE010009442.1:16171380-16200062 GCA_943593645.1 Bovichtus variegatus
CTTCTTCTTCTTCTTCTTCTTCTTCTTCTTCTTCTTCTTCTTCTTCTATTGCTGCTCAAATCCCAAGGTCACAGGTCAGGACACTTCAACACACAATGTTCCATTTCAGTTAACTTGCAAAGTATGTTCTGCGGTGAATAATAAAAAAAAAAAAAAGAAATAGCGGAGGAAAATGATAAGGGTGAAAGAAAAATCATTTTTCTAGTTTTGTGCAGATAACAATAATGAATGGGTCTCTCCATCTCACACAATCTGGTCTGATTCATTTTAAATGCATTGCAGAATAAGCTTTTGCACTGGAGAATGATCACCTGTACCTCTATACTGCTTAGTGGGCAGCAGTGACTGATGTGGAGGGTAGCCTCTCTCCTCCACATCATCTATAGTTTGAAACTGCTAGCCAGCATAATAAACCTTCATTGAGTTTAATATTGTCTGACAAAACTGTTAGTTTTATCTTTATGTGGAGTATGATTCTCTCTATCCTAATTGATGTGTTTTTTGCAAAAAGCAAACGGATCATTTTAAATATTAAGGCATTCTGTGTTGGCTGTGGCTCATTTTGCTTAAAATTCTGAACAAACTCACCAAAAAATACCTCTGTGGGTCGAGGTTGATGAGGTGCATTGAATGGTATGCTTGTTGCATGCATGACAACAGCAGACGATGGCCAGCCATGACAGCAGCTGCACTGGGGGAAAGGACAGCGCTTTGTTTCCCTCTACTGGTTATCAGTGCAACCACCATCTGCACCCGACAACTTGATATTTGCATGTCTGTGTACATGTCTGGGCACACACTGGATGTGTACGTGTGCATGTGTTTGCGTGGACGGAAATGCTCCAAAAGCCTACGACTGACAGAGAGATAGAAATTGAACAGCAGCCACTCAGCAGTTCATCTATGGGGGTGATGGATGGATGTCATTCGCCTTGAGTAGAGTTGTTGGCAGCAGAGCGTAAGGGCTCAGCGTAATGGATCAACTTTGACAGAAATCATCTGCTGCTAGGTCACAATATACAGGTAAGGTACATCAATAGAAAAGAAGAGCTTTCATTTCAGTCTGCTTGCCTGTTTTCCAGCACACAACCAATTGTCAGCTCGGAATGAGTTTTCTCAAGGTAACACTACAGTGAGGCTTTGAAATCTCGCTACGAAGCTCGCAGGGCTGTCAACTTTCATGCGACCGTTTTGATGTTAATTGATAGGTTGATAGAGACAGACCAAAAGATATAATTCAACTTCCCGCTGAGTACTCTGAGGTGCAATTCCCCATTCCCTATTGTCTCCCCCTTGAAATTTCAGCTCATCCTGGGGAGAATGTCAGTGTCTCAGCACGAAGTGAGGTGAGCTTTTATATTATTTCCAGATCTCAGTTGTTCTCCTGTTTGACTTGATGCCAGAGAGAGCGCACAGCTCTCAGAGAATAGGTGGTCCGCGCTGTAAAGGTTGCCCTTGAAGGAAGTGTTTATGTGTGAACCCTTCTCTCTCGATTTCTCTCCTTACAGCTCAGAACAACACATGTATACCCAACATAAACACACACTTGCACGAACATACGCCACACACAACCCATAGAGCTGCAGACAAACGCACCATGCGTGGATGCTGGAGTGGCTGTGTGAGGCCAAGGTCATGCTGTCTCATTCCTTTATTCCCATAATCCCCATATGTTGGCTGGGTGAGAAACCTGTTAATGGCTAGCACTCTCAGAAAGGGAAGTACTGCGTTAACATAGACTCTAGAGACTGTCACAGCCCAGCACCCTGCATAAGGAGCATAGCACACGGTCTATACGATCCATCAACATGGCTAATTAGGCCCCGGCAAAATCCCTGAGAGAAGCATTAAGAGGGGAACCAGAGGTGTGGTAGTGTCATTACAGTTAAGATAATAAACATACAATTACGTTAGACTGCTGGGAAATGATGTGGCTTGTTTGAATCTATTATGGAAACGGCATGGGTAACACACCTAATTCTGCAGAAATGCTGAAGTATCATGTCAAGGAATCCTTCTTAATGTCCACGTTTAAAGGTAGCAGAAGCATTTGTCGTGAAAAAGGTGACCAATTCAGAAGGATGATGGCATTGGATTGAGACAAAAAAAAAAAGAAGCAGCATAGACATTGACATCTAATTCATCACTCGCCTTTATGTGTGTACTGCCATGTGGCCATTGTCATTTTAGTCTTTCTGTTTTTTAAATGATCTACAATATGTTGGGAACTGAGCTTGAACTGGATTCAGTATCTTTTTTCCTTGGTCTCCCTAGTAAACACGTTACTTATGTATATCAGAAAATAATTTGACGTTGTGACATTCCGCACCATGAAAAATCTATTACTTAAATATATTTCCTGTATGGCTCAAACGATATCCGGTTGGTATATTATAATAATTGAGCATATTGAGCCAGACCTTGCGACTACACCCCCAGATCGCTAACGTTAATAAAATATGGAACCCTTTCTTGAATATGTACATGTTAATAGCTGCTATTTTAACTAGAGCTTTTATATGAAGTCTGTGAGGTGCCATGGCCCAACTACAGTGGTTGATGTTGTGAAACTGTGATAATTGACTCTAGATGAGGTGCAATGTTTGACAGATGTGCCCGTAGAGAATGATGTGAGTTTTCTTTTGTGTGTTTGTTTATTTGTCTATGCGGAGCTGAACAGTGTTAGATTTGAAAATGTTATCCATTTTCTGTCTTGTTTCTGTTACATGGAAAACTCAATGACAAGTAAATGAGTGGACTTTAAAAGAGGAGACACTCGAGAAGCGAGACACATTTCCCCACGTTGCACTGTGAAAAGTACAGAAGTTAGGGTCAGGACTGTTCATTTGCCTTCAGCTTTGAGCACCACAAGCGTGCACCCATAGACTGTATATAAGAAGTGGACTTAGTCACCATAACGTCACGCATTGGTTTGCTGACTACCGTTTTGAAGCCTATCCTGGTTTTTTTGGAACCACAAGTGACACGGGAGGGTAGAGCTAAGTAAGTAACTGAACGCTGAAAAAAAAATTTTTTAGGCAGCAAAAGTGTTCCGAACTGAAAACACACTTAAAGTTCGAAGACCAAATCATTGTCATTTGAAAAAGTAACTGTGTCATCCACTGAGTATAACAGCACATAGTGCCCTATTGTGCTATGAGGCTCAGTGTAGATGGATGTACAAATAGCAAAGCAAAAGACAAGTATTCAGATTACCTATAGATTTGTCAATGTGACCTCAGCCGCGATACGATCAACAATCATCTACATCTTAATCATCAACGCTGGGACATTGTGTACCGTGCTTTCCAGAGTGCAGATCCTCGTGTCCCTGCGTGTTCATTGACAGCTCATCTCCCAGATTTTGCTGCATTTTTTGATAATAGACATGATCTGCATCAGTAGATGGATGTCCTTAATTGAGGTGAGAGAGGAATGTAAGACTCTCAAATAGGACTGTCTCTCTGTTCTCTATTCCGATCCCTCAGATCAACAATCTGTTCCCTGAGTTGGCGCGAGCATGCAGGCAGCCGAGAAAATGGTTCAGATTAAAACGAGGTAATGGTACATTTGCTCGGCCCTTTGTGTGAGCCGCGCTTGCAATTTAAGGGGCTGCCATACAGGACGAGTTAATATTTCATTGCACGCCAGGGAATGGGAATAGAGAGGGAAAAAAAATGCATATGTCTCATTTTCCAATCTGATTCGTCTCAGCAAATCAGCCTGAGTCAATGTCATTCCATAATGAACTCTCCTCCATTATTCGGAGCATTCTCCTGCCATGCGGCTGCCTGCTTTCACACCAACTGAACGTGGAATATATTTTGAGCTCTATCTCTCTCTCTCCCTTGTCAGATTATAGACAACCCCCCCCCCCCCCCCCCCACCCGCCCATTCCTTCTCACTATCCTCTTTCACTTGCTCTGTCGCCACCCAAAAAAACCTGTTACTCCTCCCTCCACCACAACCTCACCCCCGCCTCCACCCGGTGCTGGGTTAGAGATTGAGATGATGGAGGGAATAGGAGGTTTTGATTGACTAAGATGCTGAGATGTAATCTTGTGCTAGCTGAAATGTGAAGTGTGTACTTGTGTGTGTATGTGTGTGTAAGAGAGGGAAGGGGCTGGGGCGATGTGTGATGCTCGGTTTATTGCATCGCAAGCTCATTTGTTTGTATTTTATACCTCATTTCGGCTCAGACGAGCCGGCTCCACATTCCGGCTGCGTGTGACCCAGTTTCTCAACACTGTGTCGCTCTCTCTCTCTAATAATATAACATTCCCCTTTTAATACATTACTTTTAGTAAATACACTGCATTTTTTGGATATGATTTAATGAGATATACCTACAAACTAGTTCACTGAGAGGAAAATACATACTCTAGCTATTCCATTGTGATAGCTTTCTTCTCCGTCCCTTCAGGCACAGCTGTAGTGTAGTACGTTAGCATGTTAGTGCAGTGCGTGACACCACTCTGACAGCACTCTAAACATCAGAAGGACTAAAGCTCATCTGGGCCGTTAGGGTATAAACATGGGGTACTTAAACTTAGAGGATGACCTGTTTATGGGCACAGAGGAGCACATTCTGTAGGGAAGATAACATATGGGTAACGCAACATTAACATAAACGTGCCTTGTTTCTATAGTAGATGGCTGTTTGAGCTCATTTTTAGACTTGCAACATGGTGACATTGACAATAAAAACTGAAGGGATCAACTTTTCTAATGCCAGTCAGGAAACAGCAGGATAACAAGGATCCTGCTCTTATTGGAAGCTGTAAACCCCAGCTTAGTAAAAAGACTATCAGTAACATTAACTCACTAGCTTTATTCTGGTATCTGCTGTGTTGAGCCACAAAACCCGCGGTTCTGCATTACCTGCTGTACCACAGCTTTGTTCATTCTCCCCTGGGAGGTCCTGAAGAGATAGTGTGCGAGTGAGCTTGCCGCTCCAGTCCAGGTGCAGGGAGGGCAGGTGGAAAGGGGTGGTGCTGCCAGGGGACCGCACGGGGCAGAGAGGCTTAGTGGGTCACAGTGGGAAGGGTGGTGGAGCTCAATCATTCCCCTACCCTAAGGGCACCTCGGAGCTACGCAGCTGTGAAAAGACTGTCATCAGGGGAAATTCAGCCCATATACATACAGTACAGCCAAGCACTGTGATAAGGCATACAGTGCACACATACAGTGCACACATACAGTGCACACATACAGTGTCCACACAGGCAACCACGCTATGCACATAACAATAGCTGACATATTTTTATAAACTAAACACAAAATGCTCACAATCATGCTCTCTCCATGCACGTTCCTCGCTTTGTTCGTTCCACTCTCTGTCCACAGTCCATACATGTCCTCCATATATTTCTCCCCCTCACCCCCATTCATTTCCCCATTGCTCCCAGTGCCTGCAGCAGGGCTGGGTAGTAGCTGGCCCGTGCCATCCATTATTCCCAGGCAGGAGTGCATTAAAGATTCATCTCTGCAGCTCAACCTCAAAGGAGAGACTATGACCCCTGGTATAGCTGCTGAATTATGGAGGCCGCCAATAAAGTTGTTTGCCTTTGATCTCATTCTCAGCTTTCTCTCTCCCAGGTGAACGTGGACAGGTGAACGCATGGACACACGCAGACACACACAAACAAAGTGCTGTCATACAGTTATATCTACATTCCATCTCTACTCACTCTCGCCGCTTCTCTTTCTCTCTCTTACAAACACAAATTCACATTCACATGTTCCCTGTGCTCCCGCTCCTCTGCCACTCGTGCGTTGTCCCTCTCAAGCACACACAGATACACAAAGAAACACACAAGAACAATGAAGAAGAAAAAACCTACAAACAAAAGCATATCTCTGAGAGGATGATGATGGAACAATTATGTGAAAACAGTCCCGCCTGTCCCTTCCCTGCATACCAAGTGACTGTCATAGTCCTATAAATTTCACCCCTGCCATCAAGCACAATCTCTGTCTCCCTCTCCCAAGCTAAACGTGGCTCGCAGCTGCAGTGGCAGTGGTAGAAACACATTTGCTCACACATGCTCATTGTTTATATTTAATCGATGTCGAGTGGAGGGTCCTGTGCAAAATGGCGATCATTTGTCAAGAATTAATAATGCAGTCACACAAGCACAAACACTCAGGCGAGGAACACGCAGGAAAGCACACACACTCCCACGCCGGATTGTATAAGGTGCCACCTCACCTGAAGGTGAATACTCACACTCAGCTTTCCTTCTCTTCTTCAGAAAGTCCCTGTTGTTTACTGCTTTGCGGTTACGGAACAGAGGACTATGCAGTGGCTGCAGAGAGACCAGGATATAAGATGGTTATATTAAACAGCTTCACCTGAAACCGAACATGGACACAGGTGGAGCCTTGAACCAGGCGATCAGTCAAGGCATGGTCAGAGATCATTTTATCATGCGTTAGGTTGTACTGGTGACCATAATGGGACATTAGCTTTCTTCTTAATAGGTATGAGGGACACAGAGAAAGGTTGTGTGTAGCCTTGAAGAGAGTGAACAGATGATAGGTGAAGGTGGGGTTGTGTGTGATGGGGGTGTCCCATTATCTGCGTACCTAGTGTCCCACCCCGGACCCAATTATAAATCTGGGCTGACCTGGACTGTAGTCACAAGGAGAACACGGGGAAGGACAGAGACGTGGAAGCTGTGGTTAAATCAAGCTTGTTTCACCTGACTCCTACTACACACTGCAGTGTGTGAGCGCGGGTGTGTGTCCTCGTATCTTCCTTATGTGTTGATAGATTTGTGGAGATTGTTACATAGGAAACAGATGTATGGCAACAAAAAACAAGGATTTCAGGTTGATTAATGAGGTGTGACCAGCCCTCAGTGTTGTGTTCTTAGATAGAGTGAATTTTTCTCAGGGGATGAAAATAGCACACACACACACACACAGACACACATATCGACAGGAGATAACTCCCTGCGGAGTTCCATGCCAGCCTTGTGAAAGTGCACATGTCGACTGGAGACCACTAATGGTGTGCTGTTGCCATAGAGAGGTGTTGCACCAATGATTTAGGAAGTGGAAGACTGCATACGAGTGGCAACTTTGATTGTCAAGGGCAGGTGCATGTTTGAGGACACCAGGTGGAGGAAGAGGGCATTAGGTGTCTGCAGTGGGAGCGACAGAGAAGGGGCAAAGCAAGAAGGAATGTAGAGAGGGACAAAGAAAGAGTGCAAAGAAAGTGATGGCCAAGTAATGTTGCGTTTGCACATCAGGGAAAAAAAAAGGTGATAAAACGAACAGTGTTTCTAAAAGAGAGGAAACTTTCCAATGCCAGGGGAATCATAAGTTGCGGTGTTGACTTTTTCCTCTTGAAGGTCGCTGAAAAGGTGCATATTAGAAAAGCGCACACTCTCAAAGTTAACTTTTATAATCATATAATGAGTAACAGCATGGCCTCAAATAAAGTCTGGTATACTCAATAAAATGTGATTTATTCACTGTATTCCCCCCAGAGAGCGCAACAAAGACAGTGTGTTACAATCACTTATCTCACCCTAATGCACATCATCTGTAAAAAACTGACACGGATGCATTTCTCTGCAGCATGTAGATGGGATGCAGGACCTGAAATGACATACTATTCTCAGGTCCTGATATCATAATAGTTTAATCATATTTCATGTGCAGCCAAATGTGCACTGCACCTTTATCTGTGAGTATTATAATATATCAACCATCCAAAAAGCATTCACGTTATGCCTGTAATACTGAAGGCCTAGAGGCCGCTGGTGTGTGAAATAAAGGACAGCTTGACAGCACTTCAGCCGTCCCGTACGATCCATGCAGAATTGTCCACATTAAAAGACAATGGAATTCTCAGTGAGAAAAAAATGCAATACATCACACAGTCTTCAATGCCACAATGAGAGACAGACAAAAGGTAATACATCATTCTAGACTTGTGTGACCCTTTTACATAATCCTTTTTCTTTAAGTTTGTCATTGCACACCACTCTTGTAACCCTAACTTGGCCCTAACATGTTTCACCTGTGGGGGAAGCCAGCTGTCAGATAGCTATAAGGGCAGAAATAATAGCTTAATAATTGATTTTAACATAGGGACAACTTGAACTTTCACAGTTGACATATTATATGTCTGCGGGATAAAATGAATTACCAGTTTAGTGTGTTCATCTCGATTGACTGATTATAACATGCAGCAGATATGAAACGTACTTACCACCATTCATATTTATTAAATGCAAATGAATCACTCAAACAGGCAAAGATCGTCATTACTGAGGCAAAAGAAACAGACAGGTGGCATTATTTGATCATGTTACATCAGAGAGTATCACATGAGCATATCAGGCGGAAAATCTTTTCCTTTGCTTCTGTTCGCTCAATCAGGGTTATTGCCACTATTGTTGATAGTCTGTTAAAAGTCTGTTGTTTGAATCAGCAGTTTACCTAATGCAATTGGGGTCACACTGAAGTGCAGGTAAATAGCGACCATAAGCTAGCCTAGCAGTGTTTAATGTTTCACATAAATGGACCCTTGCAAGTGTTTACAAGAAGCCTTTTGAATATTGCTTGATGTATTGAGATTTTACTGTACTGTGGACTTGTGTGCGTGAGTGGAATCAAGTGAGGTGAAGCAGCAATGTCACGGTCAAGGTCATAAACAAAGCTTCAGATGCATATTTTTTTATTGAGGGCTACACCTCCCCCACTTCTGTTGTCTCTAAACATCTTGATCTATCCAGCCATATGGCTGTCATTATTCATTTTATTATTTTACTTTATTTTGTGTTAATGTGTGTGTGAGTACATGCAGGTGTTTTGTATAATAGTGAAGAGGCTGTGTGTGCATACAGTACATGTGCGTGTTTGAACGTGTGAGCAAGCATATCCCTCGCAGCTCTCTTTATTCACTCACCTAATCTGCAGAGATACTACTAAGCGCAGACATATCTTATTTGATTTCTGCAGGGCAAAGCTCCCTGATTGGTGCCTTTGATCGAACCATCTCCTTGACAATCAGATAAGACGAGTGTTGCTGTATAGTCAGCTGAGCCAAACTTAGCCAGTCATCAACAACCTGCACTCTCTGGGTAATCACGGTGAATGAAGAAAACAGACCACACAGAGAAAAAATCTGCCTGTAAATCCACCTAACCTCCACTAATTGTGCTTGTTTTGTTATGAATCAAATGAATTGTTGTTGTTTCCAGATTCTTAGCACAATCCAAGATAATGGCTTGCTATTAGGCAAGGAGACAAAAACAAGTGTATGATTAAACATTTTCAGGTCAGTGTACAAAAAGCGCCCTGTGATGCTCAGTCATTTATGGACACCATCTCTGAGGGTGTGAGTAAATGCCCTCTCACTGGTGGATTTCATCATATTCATAATGTCTATCTTCTTACTGCTCCCCTAAATTATATTTTCATCATTTTCCCAAACGAGGTAATATTTCACTGTAACAATACTCTTCTCCTCCAGAGTCAGACCCCTGCTTACAGGCATGGACTTAAATAAGAAATACAACATGACCAGGCTTATAGAGAGCAATGTTTTTTACCCAGTCCACACACAAAAGCACACACCAAAAATCAATACAATAACTGCATGAGGTCTGGCATTAGTGCGAAGAGAAATGAAAGCAAGAGTTTAGTGGCAGTAAACAGAAAGACTATAAATAACGAAATCCCCAAAAGATCCAGATCTCAGGTAAACATTACATGCATTTGAATTGCAGACACTCAAACTAGATAGCTACTAAAACTCCAACCAGCTGCATGATAACGTTATATACTGAACTGAGCTCTGATGTAGGGAGAGTCATTCATCCACCGTTGAATGAACGGAGAAGCACGGCATGCAGGCCATTTTACGCAATTTATATTCAAATTCTAGTTTGAATCTGTGGTAACATGACATTGAAGCAATCCTGACCTAACGTGCTGTAATCACAAATCAGTTTAACTTGTAATTAAACCTGTGGACTGTCTTCTATCCTTTCACTTCTCTGCATCCTCAGAGAGAAAAAAGAACTATAGAAATGAGAAGGGAGCACCTTACTTTTTCTGTAACTAATTGTTTGGGTGAAAGGATAACAGCTAATAGATTTTAATTATCATCGAGATTTCCAATGCTATGTGCATCATCATCAGTGCATAGAAAGAATCAAGGCATGAATAGAGATTAACTAAACACTTATTTTAGTGGATTCAAACAAATATTGCCAAACATTGCTACATCTCAAAACTAGAAGGGCACTTGGACAGCGCAGACCTCCGCCGATGCCATTTCCGTAAGTGAAAAGTAATGCTTGTATACGCCCCGTGATTCGGATCCATTCCAGAATTCAATGGGTTCTTACTTGGCCCATGATACACATAACATAACATGCAGGTAACCAGAAACCCTAACTCCTGCCACCACATAACTCTACAAAGCCAAGAGATGAGCAGAAAAAAAGCCTCCTCTATTAACTGTTCATGACACCAGTTCACTTTTGTGCCTCAGTAGGACCCTCAAACCACTGAGACTGAACCTAATTACAACAGTTCAATAAAACTTCAACATGTATTTGAACACTGAGGAAAAAGCACAAAGCAAAAAGCAGTGCTATGCAGCCCTAGAAAGACAGAACAGAGTGGCAGATTACCTATAGAGAATGTCATTAAATACAGAGCCTCTGTGACAAAGTACAGAGTCAGCAGGCACAGCCTGGCTGTGCAGCATGGCAGATATAAGAAAACATGGCTCCCTACAGCAGAGTAAGCCAGCTCTAAAAAGAAAACAAGACAAAGTATTTTAGCTAATTCTCAAACATCTCCAGCTGTACTCTCAAGTGTGGCATAATTCCTCCAGCTTTCTCCTATAAATTAATATGCAACTAGTTTGCATCAGCAGAGGTGAGACATAATGCCATTTTAGATTACATTTGTTTTATCAATTCATCAAACAAAATGGTGTGCATATCTGCAAAATACTCCCTGCTGACATGTATTGCTACAAAGTAATAAAACATGATTAAGGTATGGTCAATTTAATGCAACTAAAACCAAATCCTGAAGTTGTACATGTTTCTGTTTTGTCAATGCTTTATAAGCATTCTGGTGGTTTTTAAGTTGCTGTTTAAAACATGTAATACAAACTGCGTTGCAATCTCCTATTGTGTTCTTTAACGGCTATTATACAACATTTAAAATAAGCACTTTTCAATCAAATATATTTGCAGTAAGTCATGTCTATGTGTGTTCTTTCATTGAAAGAAAAAGGGGCGTTTTCACGGTAAAAAAAAGCCTGCTGATGCATACAAAGCCTTGCACCATGCACGCAGCCCTTGGGTCAAGTATTGGCTTTAGCCCCTCCACAATAGAAAAATCATATCTAAATGTCATGGAACATGTGGCGTGTCAGGAAGCTTTCCTCCAAACCCCATTGACCTGGATGTTATCTTGTGCACAACTGTCAGGCTGCTGTTCAAGGAGCACATCAATGAGTAAATATGTGGCTCCCCAGAAAAGAAAACATAATCCCTGAGTTTGACGCTGAAGAGGCCTGATTACTTTTGTTGCTCTGTGGATTCTTTGTATGAGTGAGGGCTGTGAGTCTCCCCCCTGGAGATATAAGGGGGCCATCAGAAAGCACGGCGCCTGTCATCTTACATCCGTCCTCTCCATCCCCTTCCCCTGTCATCGTCGTTCGGATCAGGGATAATGACTCTCGCAGGGACCCTTTACAGGAAAGTGGTCATTACGTAGATATGGTGGAAGAACCACAAACACCATTCGTGTGACGGTTAACTATACGCTACAATACGGCAGTTAAAAGAGAACCAGATCTGCCACCAGTTGTGTAATGCAGTGCATCATTTCCTCCCCCTCTCCCCCTTGGCATCACTATTACACATCATGTAGAAAGGAGATTTGAGGGAAAAATAACCGCATCAGTCATTCATCCTCTGCAGATACACGGAACACATAGCTTGTTAAATCACTGCACCAGCCCTTTTACACCATTTGCATTCATAAATCAGCGGGAGGACTGTGAATAGCCTCCATTCCCTTAGTTATTATTTTCGCAGCAACTTGAATGTTTCCATCTGGATGTGAGGGTCAAGACATCAGAAACATAATGTAAAAAAAAGAATATTAATAAAAGCATAGCAGATGCTTATGATATTCTGCTTTTGCCAGATGGCTCCTGGCCATTCTTTCCATGGATCAAACTGCTATACACACTTATAGCTGGTGGAAAAAAAGCCTTCTGTTAAAAACCAAAGCTTAAGACAGACTATCTTTTCTCAACACTTTGAGCACAGCAAACATCATTATTGGCCAGACTGCGACAACTGCCAAGTACTCTGATTGTAGTGGAGCACAACCTTAAACTAGGTAAACCTCAGAGACACATACTAGCTCAGTGGTTTGAGACGTACATTTTGAGGTTTTGATATATAGAATCAATCAATGCTGTGTTCTAATAAAATATTAATTCTCAGGTTTAAAAGTCTTTTTTATAAAACGCATATCATAAGGCTCTATAATAATCTACCATACAGCACAGCCACAGGTGGACAACCAAAATACTAGCATGCATGAAGAATGTGCGGAGAATCCATCAGTCTGGCATTAATGCTGATTTACTGTTTTCATTTCCCAATGTCATAAAGTTTCTCTTTCATTACTTCTCTGTCATCCTTCCTTCCTCTTCCTTTTCCTCTTCCTCTCTCCCTCTCTCTCTTTCTCTCTCTCTATCTCTCTCTCTTATACAACTAACACAGCCTGCATTCTACTGCTGCTGCTGCTGCTGCTGCTGCTGCTGCTGCTGCTGCTGCTCAAAAGTTGCAGTATGCGCCACAGGCAAGGCTGTGCCACTTACATTCAGGTTTATAGTCTTGGTTTTATTATACACCTCCCCATAAGGCAGCCCACAGAGACGATGACACCCCAGACACCTATTTAAAGGGCTCTGTGAGCTGCAGATGACAAAGCCCGGGCAGTGGCAGGTTGTCATCTGCAGGCCTTGTCTCTGTTTATGGGCTGTTAGAGCGTTTGAACCGCCGGGTCAGCCCTGCTGCGGAGGCACCATAGCACTCCATAGGCACACCACAAAATGAACAAAAATAAATCCTAATGAACCTTTTAAGCCTTCTTGTCCATCCGTAGGCTAGAAGCACCATGTGTAAAGAGATAATGCAAGGGGACAGGGGGAGAAGTGGGCTGCCAGCAGCGACAATGAGAACGGACAGAGGGGCTGTCACTGCTTCGTAAAACCTGGTGATCATCCTCTGTGGTGACAGATACTGAGGAGGTGATAGTTTACTGGTGCACGTATCATAGGGCGATGCAGTTTGTTTGTGTAAGCATGAAAGTGTCTACTCGTCTATCTACTCTCAAACCCCCCTGGCTCTTAATGGATGGTCAACACGCCACAAAATAAACACCACAAACAATCGTTTGAAGAAGCTTCATTTTTCTCTGCTTTGGACTCCTGTCGGCGTGGAAACTTCAAATTAGCAAACTTCCACAAACTTCTTTTATCTAACCTCGCTGTGATCAGCCTTCAGACCTTCAATTCAGCCCCTTTATCCAGTTTAACTGCTCCGGTTTCACTCTGCTTATTATTCGCAGAGCATCAGAAAGCCTCTGCTGAGAGGGAAGACGGCAACACTGTAACTCAAGGGAATGAGGAAACACATCTTCAAGGAAGGAATGAGGAAGTTAAGATTCTCTGTAAGTGCTGATATGATAAAGGGAGAATCTTGCAGTGTTTTTACTGTAAGCATGTAGGAGGTTGCTGACTCTACCTGACACCAAACCTCAATTTAGGAGAACTGCCATGGCACAGGCTCAATTATATTCTACCTGTCATCCCTCTACCTCAGGATATCCACCCCCAACACAGAGGAGGCCTGGATCCATTTTCAGCTCTGTGCAGACAGACACGCCACCCACATAACAAAACTTAAACCTAATTGAGGATTACAAGGTAAACTATAAAGTATACCTGGTCATTTCTTATCATTATGTGAGAGGATGTTGTACAAGATCACTGGTTGAAGTAAATTTCGTACACTCATTGGCATGTTGGTTAGAAGGGCTGTGCCACAAGAGCTGCTTGAACAATAGAGAAGAACAATTGAATTATATTAAGTCTTAATCACCCTCTATTGTAACCTTCATTTCTTTTTATTCTCCCCTTATTGTATTAGAGAGTCATTTCAGCCCTCTTGACTTAAGAGTGCAATTGTCGCAGCTCTACGACTACACCTCAGCTGCACCGCTACTGCCATCATCTCTCCACCTCTATCAGAGAACATGTGGACAGAGGCTCAGTGAAAGAGAGGGCACAGAGAACAGGCAGGCTGAGGAGGGAGGTAATTTCTGCTGTCTCACCTCAGCGCTTTCCTCATTCGACTCTGATTAGCTCCAATAATGTATCTCAGACTTTTCAGCTGTTCAAAAGGATGGGGGCTGAAAGGAAGTGAGCGGGAGGGGCAAGATGGTGAAGAATACGTCCCCTCCCTCCCAGCTCTTCCACACCATTAATCTTTCTCTTCTCGCTGTCGTCTCGAGAAAGGGATTATGGTGACTTAATTGTATTTGAGGAGCTTCTCTACATTGTGTATGTTTTACCATATAAGAGGTCTTGTCAAACTTTGGAAATGTAGATTAGCGGCATTTCTCCGCAGGGATGATGTTTTTTTGAAAAGAAAATGCTTTCAAATGCTTGATAAATGTGTCAGATGCTTTAATTTTTTTTTACATTTTACACTAAAAGATTAAGACTTGATTATCATTATTTTTTATTCCGAGCAAGGCACTGTTGTATCTGTGAGCATAAAATAAATTGCCTCCTGTTAATCATCAAACCCTAGAGCAACTGCAGATTTTGGTGATAATTATCTGAAGGTTCATCACTGCGAGTAATATAATGCTAACGTGCCGATGTTTGGCAGCTATAATGTTTAGTGTTAGCATTCTCACAATTGCTAATTAGCATTAAACTAGTATAGCTATACAAAGTGTAGCTGACACTAATGGGGATATCATTAGTTTTGCAGGTAATTTTCAATATTGTCGAAAGATTTGCTTTGTAGTGCTGCTTGAGAAATGTGGAATCACCAAAGTCATTAGGATACAACATTACATTACATTTAGCTGACACTTTTGTCCAAAGTGACTTACAATAAGTGCAAACAATCATGAGGACACAACTGCAAACAGTAAGAATCTAACAAGTACATTAGCTTCAAATGGGTGAAATCATTTGAAGTGCAGTACAATAGCTTCAAATAAGCCAACCAATTTAAGTGCTACATACAGAAATATATAGCACCAGTGTCTTGAAGCAGATTTGGGCAGCCACTGGTAACCAGTGAAGGGAGTGGAGGAGCGGTGCAGTGTGGGAAAACTTGGGCAGGTTAATGACCGGGCTGCTGCATTCTGGATGAGCTGTAGAGGTTGGCTGGCCTATGTAGGTAGTCCAGACAAGAGGGTGTTGCAGTGGTCAAGGTCTGAGTTGACAAGGGCCTGGACCAGAACCTGTGTTGCCTTCTGAGTCAGTAGGGGATGTAGCCTCCTGATATTGTAAAGTGTATATCTGCAGGAGCGGGCTGTTGCAGCGATGCTTTCATTGAAGGACAGTTGGTCGTCCAGTGTCACACCCAGATTCCTTGCAGTTTAGAGTCGGGTAAACAACCAAGGTGTCAATTTTGATAGTAAGGTCTTGGATGGGAGAGCCCTTCCCCGGAAGCAAAATAAGTTTCGGTCTTGTCGAGGTTGAGCTTCAAGCGGTGTGCGGACATCCACTGACAGATGTCAGTCAGACAAGCAGAGATTTGTGCCACCACCTGGGTTTCAGACGTGGGAAAAGACATAATCAGTTCAGTGTCGTCTGCATAGCTGTGGTAGGAGAAACCATGAGAGTGAATTACAGAGTGTACAGAGAAAAGAGGAGGGGACCCAGGACGGAGCCCTGG
Source organism: Bovichtus variegatus (assembly GCA_943593645.1). Taxonomy (NCBI): domain Eukaryota; kingdom Metazoa; phylum Chordata; class Actinopteri; order Perciformes; family Bovichtidae; genus Bovichtus; species Bovichtus variegatus. Next base: position 16,187,364 of record CALSCE010009442.1, read on the forward strand.
GGAACCCTAGTGGTGAGTCTACAGGGGTCAGACAGAGACCCTCTCCAAGTTACCCTGTAGGTGTGGTTCCTATAGGTAGGATTTGCACAGGGAGAGAGCAGGGCCTGAGACTCCCAGTTCTTCAAGAATTACAGAAAAACTGACTGACTAAATGTTTTTTTACCAGTCCATCTTGTAACTGTTGGCATATGCCACCGGATAAGTAAAAAAATGTGAACTGCTGCTGGCACTGGAGGAAAAGATAGGGGATTGCCAGTCAGTAGGATTCATCCTCTGGGGAATTTGAATGTCTGTAAGAAAAATTCATGGCAATCCAATCAATTTACAGATTTCAACAATTCTGTTTTGTTTTCTTTGTTTTAACCACTAAATACCATGTAGGAGATCCCATATACTAACTAACTGCTGACTTCCTATTTACTGATTTTGTGCATGCAAACACTGTAACCATTATTGATCAAGACAGAGCTAGGAACAATGTTTGGAACAACAATGATTAACATTGATTATTTATGAAGGCAAAGTTTATAAGTGTGAAAGTCTCGGTAGACTTCAAGATTTAGATCCATACACAGCTCATTACCTTCTCCTGTATCTATAGATGTCTTTGTCACAGGCTGAGCAATGTGCACTCTTGCTCATATAATTTTTTCACTCAACAATTAAAAAAAACGTTTTCAAAGATAGTTCTATAGCGTTTTAGTGATTGACACCCATACAATGCCAATTATGAAGTGAAGAGCTGATTTATACAGAATTTAAAGTATTTTCCTCTGGGTAATAATTCAAAGTATGAACATTTAAAAGTCCTAATGCAACAGTTGGTACTTTATGTAACAATGGGACACTCAAACAATATGCTGAATGTATATATCGGTAATGCAGGAGAGAATGACGGTTCTCTCCAGGAGAATTTACAATCACATACCAATCACTTTAGCCAACAGGCCCGGAGGCATGTATACACACAAAGGGAGACAACGTGGAAAAACACATGCAACCTGCACAACGTCCACAGGATACCTACTGGTCATTAAGCATTGTCTCTTTCCTTTAGCTCAGACAAAAGCTTGTGACATGTTCATTAAGCAGCAGGGATCCCATTACTGCACTCAACAGCCTCCCTGTCACAATGCTCACACGTAATTAGTTACACATGCAGCCTCAGGAATGCTAATTGTTGCTCTCCTCCCCCCACTTGCTCATTTCTTTCGATACCGTTTCTCCAATTCTCCTTCTCTCCCCTCGTTTGTTCGCTTTAGAGGTGGCATAGTGTGCCACTTTTAGACTGTCAAAGTTGTTCAGAAAAGCTTTCAAATTACAGTTTAAATTTCCCCGCTGAGAACCTATTAACTTCATAATGGAGACAGAGAGAGAGAGAGACAGAAAGTGAGAGTGACACAAAAAGAAAGGGAAAGGCATAGGGATAGTAAGCTTATGGGCTTAGACGTTACTCACTTTTAAATATCAAATGTGGAATTTACATGTCCTGGACCAACACTCCTTTTTATCCCTCATCATTTTCTGTCTGCCTTTCACTCTATCATCTATCCCTGGCTGCTTGTGTAGGGGAATAAGTCAGCAAAGAGAGCACTGATGAGGTGATGGTCAGCGGGAGGGGTCACTGTATTTGCATAGCTCCTCAGTCTTTTGAGTATTTGCAGTTATTGATGGGTACTAAGTCCAGTCCCGTTTTTGTTTATGGCAGATCATTAAGTAACAGTGAATGGGGAACAAACTGTGGACTCTTTTATTAATTTGCTGTTTGTTTGTCTCCCGCTTAGTGCTGTCTGCAGCCACCGTTCCCATCTCTGCTAATTGATTCAACTCAATAGACACAAACAATGGTTCTATTATTAGGGGATAGTAGTTTTGGCTAGTATAAATGTTTTGCTGTATTTATAGTACTGTTTGTAAGCTTCATGCGTTCAAGTGCCTGTGGCATCATTCCAAAGGATTTTGGAAGAGAAGCATGGGAACAGGTGAAACAAGTCATCGTTTTTAAATTTGCATTAGCACATTAGCCTTCAACATATATCTATGAGTCATAAAAACCCCACTGAAAGCTGTAAACTGTGCTGCTGAAACTCATACACACCCTCTCACACTCTCCTATGTACCAGGTCAAGTTGTTCTGTTTTAGAATGTAACTATGGAATCTGCTGAATTAACCCCCTGCGTGTTTACCGTCACGTTTATCTAATCCAACCAAAGATATCGCTGTACAGTTTCTAACTGCTCTAAAAAATAATGCAGCGTTACCTTCATTTTTATGACCATTAATTAACCCTGCAATACCCTACACTAATCACCGCAACGCCTGATTTGGTGTGAACGCAGCCTGACTTGGACTATTGAAGACGTATATTAGGGCTGTCAACTTTTCAATTTAGTTTAGAGTGAGATAGTAAAGTTATTTTAAATGTTACATGGTCATAATCAGGGTCGTCCTGAACAGGGATTGAACATTTCAGCAAACCTCTGAAGGAAAATCTTTTATGAGAGTTTAAACATGAGAACATTTTCTATGTGTTGCAATGTATTTGGAAGGCGATTTTCCCTTTAATTTTCTAAATAAATAAAAAAAATTAATAAAATGTACAGTAATATAACTTCAATTTGTACATGGTCAGGGTCATTTTGAAGATGATTCTGAAAAGGAAAATTATTATTTTTTTGATTAAATTTAAAAACGAGGATATTTCCAATGTGTTACAATCTAATTTGAGCCGACTTTCTCTATACAGTAGGCTAATGGTCATAGTGGACACTTTGACCAGATATCCATTGCACTTATCTGCCTGTTATGGAAACTGTTTGAAGAAATAAGATCTTCTTCAATGACGGTTTTATAAAATGTGAGAATTGATTGCTGATATGCAAGTCTTTCTCTGTCCTTTTTGGCCGCTCCAACTACTGGTAACGGTCAATGTGTGAGAGGTGGCAGCCCTGTTAGCTTCAGCTGAACTTCAGAATGCAATCACAACAAAGACGGTGGATTTTGTCCCCGATCTGTCACATCGGAGTGGCTCTAGAAAGGGATAACTTGACAGTATGGACAGGTGGAATGATAGCAGCGACCAGTAACTCATACAATATGGGCATATGAGTATTGTATACTTGAAAAAAAAATCAGAACCTATGCTTTAAACCTGAGTTGAGCTTTCAGGTCCCCAGATGGGACTTGAGTGCCCACAAGGCAACTGTGTAAACAGATTTCCTACAATATTATAAATACCACGACTACTACTCACACAGAAACCAAACATCATGACCCCCACTTTCTCTTTCACCAATAAAATATGAAAAACTATAAAATATTATACCGCATTATTGTGATATGTTATCTCCCTGTCTTCATATTCACGTGATAAGAGTGCGAATCTGCAAAATGATCCTATAGTATAACAGTAGTTTGGCTCAGCAGGAGGGGGTCAGAATTGATTAATCTGCTCTCCAACATGCGGTTTCCCTGAATTATCATACTACCAGAATCATATGCCACAGCAAGGGGTAATAAGTAATTTCAGGAAAAGGTTGACAGCTCTGAAGACATTACAGCTAATTCACTGCAGAATATCAGCCCCCTGCCTACATAGGTGGTTAGCTCAACCTTTAGACCGGTACTCACGTGATATTCTGGTTCCTCAACTGATCATTTCAAATGTAGCCAATTGTCGCATTTTGTTCAGTTCTTGATTGCAGACAACCTGTAAATAGGGGTGTTATTTTATGAGGGGTGGACAAAGATGAGCTGCATACAGTATGTTTCCATGGCAGCCACTATGCCCACAAGCTTTACCAACGCCTGACTAATTACACAATCAGAAAGCTCATGTACTCTGTTTTCATCACTGGTTTAACTCAAATGATGGCTAGTATCCTTGCATTGCACTCACTCTTACATCGGAGACTGACATGGTTGTTTTTAAGGAAAGAAATGGAAATTGTTTGCTTGCCGATTGCCTATCAAGATCCAGGAGTGCTGTACTGACCAACATCTCAGCCTTGCTGTTCTTTTACAAAATTAAAAATGCAAATCCTCTTTACTTTTATAGCTTTTCCATGAAGTCTCAATAAGAGTGAAACCATAGAGCAAGAGATATTTAAAATCTTGGGTTGTAGGCGTAAATACAACCCTATACATTAAAGGATTTTTTATTTAGTCAACAACATCTCTTATTTAAAAGCATTTCTACTACAATAAGCAAACTATTTGAAACAAAATGAAAAATGTGGATTAGAAAATACCAATACCACACATATTGACGAATACAGTACATGTAATTCTAGATGTTCCGATAAAGACAACATTCATTGATGAATTTGTACATCTTTTTTTCATTTAAGGTCAAATGATTCATGGTCCTGTACATTTGTATTAACAATGAATACCCAGTGATTCTAGGGAAGTTGTCTAGTTGCAGAATAATTTGACAGAATTTGCCTAGTATCTGGGATTGCACTGCGATACTAATTGTCTAAGAACTGAAGAGAATTGAGGAATGTTTCTTTTCCTAAAAGAGGGAAGCAACTTCAGCTATTAAAAATACATTTTTATTTCCAGTTTGATATTGTCCCAGGGCTGTTCCTCTGTTGTGGGTCTCAATGCTAATGGACTGGTATGTTTATTTGTGAATACGTCTTTTCATGATGATAAAATATTAGTGGGATCATAATATAATAAAAGTTCAACATTTTGGGAGTATATGCTTATTCACTTTCTTCCAAAGAGTAACAGTCGATGTGAAGATTGATGCCACTTTCATGTCTGGCCGGCAAATAAATTGTCCGGCACAAAGTGACACAGAGCTGTTAACATAGAATTGCAATATTATCACCTTTTAATGGTAATATGGTGAACTTGTTAAATACTTATTTACACATCCAGCAGATCAACATTAGTATTCATTTGGAGTCAATTATCTGGCCACCTGATGAATAATCCTGAATGCTAAATGCTCCACTGTGTTCACCAGCTCTCTGCAAACTTTGTCTGTCTGCTGTCTGGTAGCATACAGTGAGTTTTAGAGCATTTTCCCTGAAAACAGCTGCCTGCGTATTTGACTGATGAGAGCGGTGAGAGGGAACTGAAACAGTAAAGTTGGGGAATGCAAAACCAAAACAATCAGTCACTGTTGATAGCTCCGCTCCATAAAGCTGAGCGGAACTGCAAAGTCAAGTGATAATTATCTGTGGGTTTGTCACTACGCACGACCCCTTTCAATTAGTTTGATCCATTGTTAATACAAAAATATTAATCATAGCGGCTTTAATTATTAATAATTGCAACTTACATGGACCAACTGCAAACATTACAGAGTTATTCCCTCATAAAAAACAATACATTCTTAACAAATAAATGATTGTAGTTATGTCTACTAGATGTTACTGTATATTCATGCTTTAGCTAAAGCCTCAGTGTAGGTTTCAGTGTCTTGCTTTAAAGGTTCAATGAGTAAGATATGCTAGAATTTAAAATTAAACTATTAAAACAATTTACTAACATTATCACCAGAATGTAAAGAGGTAACAGTGTTGACTTTATGTCAAAGACGTCTATGTGTTGTGTTGCAGAGACATCTACTGAAGTTAGCTGCGCTCCGTCCGGTCTTGTAATACCACGTGTTCCTCTAGAGGTGATAGTGAGTCACTGCAGCCCCAGAAGAAGAACAGCTGCCTGACTGGCTTGTAAATATTACAGCCATGTTTGTGTCTGTTTTATAGTTCGTTTATTGGATTATATTCAAAGTGGCAGAAACGAGGAAACCACCCGCACCACCTCGCTTTGTCTTCACATCTGCCAGGAGGCTGTTTCGCCAAGTACAGCTGTCAGCAGCCCCGGGAAACGGCGTAGCTTTAATTAGCAGTTAGCTCGAGTTCAGCCACAGCACCGGGGAGCTGCTGGTGCTTGTTCTGGCTGAGCTCAAGTCTCTTCTGCCACCGACTGGGGCTCCGTCTGAGGGAGGCGGCTGCAGAGTGCTGGCTCTGCTGACCTCTCTCCTCCCCTGCTCTTAGTCCAATAAACACACTAACGTAACATTACACGAACTACAACTGGAAACAGATCAGCCCCACGTGAAGATTATAAGATAGCTGTGTTTTCTGATTGGCTCTCAGAGTTTCAGCTGTTTGGTCAAATTTTGGAATTCTTGACCACTGACTGACTGACTGACTGACAGGCAGGCATTACACAGGAGTAAATGCAACACAATATAAAGAATTAATTAGAATACAATAAATATGCCAAACAACTACAACTAAAATATAAACATTAGAGATTGTACGGACCCAGTTTAGAGGTGAACCACTGCCTCCTATTTCTTTGGAGCAGATGGTTCAGAATTACACATTGAACATTTAAAGGCATAGTTTGGATGTTTTCAAGTGTATGTATAAGGTATTTATAGTCAGTGTATTACCTACACTAGATGGTGATCGGCATGCCCCCGGCTTGGGGAAGCAGACAGGTGTTACGCAAGTAAGTTGAGAAATGTACTGCTGTGGACTTGGACGTCAGCAAAACATAATTTAGCCACCTAAAAGAATGGCCAGTCTAACTAAAATATCAGTTCAAGTGTCATTTTTTTTAGCTTTACCTTGTCGTGAGACAGCCATTTCAAGCCAGCGGTAGACCAGCAACCCATGTGTTCTTCAAGGTCAAATTATTGTTTTTTTCAGTGGAGTCTGGTGGCTTTGGCGAGAACATAGAGAAATACTTCAGTTCCCTGTCGGAAACATAGACTGAATAGCTGTCTCATTGCAAGATAAAGCTGTGAAAATCTTCTAAATATAGAGGCACACTTAAACTAATGTTGATATTTTAGGTGGGCCTTTCTTTTAAGCGGCTAAAATACGTGTTGCCGACGGCCCTGTTAACAGCATTACATTGCTTGGCTTCCGTAAGCATTGTCCGTAATACACTGACTATGGAAAGTACCTCTTACATAACACCCAAACTGTCCTTTTAAAAGACAAGCTATCTCATTGATGTACTGTACCTGCCGTAGTTAGGACACTGAGAGACAAGCAGTCATTGATGTCAAGGAAAAACTGTGCTGGCATTACATCTCTGAGATGTGTTAATTGAAACACAAGGGGCTACCCCTGGCTGTACAGTATAGCTGTGTCACAACAAAATGCTCCTGCGCTGACCCTCCTTCTCGTCTCTCATCTCTCTTCCTCTCAAGTATCCTTCTTATACCTCTGTGATATGTCCCTCAGGCGTTGGTGGAGATAGTGTATGTAAGTTACTGTAACCTATATGGGTAGCGCCACCCGTTGGCATCGCAGTCAGTAGCTGTCAGGCAGCATGTTTCATTGCCTACATATTCTCATATCACATCTGTGTTGTTCACTCATCACATAACCTTGCTTTCAGAGATCCCCAGCAGTATATGAGACAACAGTGTCCCCTACGGGCGAAGGAGAGATCCACATTGAAGTGCAGTGAAGCTCCTGGACACTGCAGGTGAAAAGGTATTTTTTAAATCATTCATGCCAAGCTCTAAGACTCCTGCACCTGAACATATCACTTGTGAAACATGCAGAACCCGTGTTCTCCATGCAGAATGATTCATACAGCCAGCCCGATGACAAGCAAACAGACATGGCGGAGTTCAAAAGAACAAGAAAGGAAGAGGATTGTGAATAATTCATTTTTTTTTCTGTTGCACTTCTCATTACTGTAATTACACAGCCATTGTTCTTTGACAGGAAAGAAACGTGAAATTACAATTTAGGCAGTGAAATTGTCATTTGTAGCAGTAATTGACACTAATAAAATGATTTTTCCGTCTTTCCCCTCGGATCATATGCTAATCAAAATGTGAAGTATTAAAGAAGACACTAACGGGCGTGATAAGCAGCTAATGAAAGAGGGGAGGCAAGTGGGACAGTAATAGACATACTCCCGCTAATAAGTTCCTGTTCATTAGAGCATGCAAACTGTACCCTCCTCCTGTCATGTCTGTTTCTTCTGACTGACAGCTTTGACAGCTTTTCCTGTCAAAGGGAAACTTTTGACCGCATCCTCAAATAAAGCATTAATATTTCACAGCACCACTAAGCAAGTTATAATCCTCTTTTTAAATGGATCAGTAGTGTACTATTATTGGAGGGTGACATAAGCCTCTACTTGACTCTCTATTTAAAAATAGATGACACTGTCTATAATGCCAGCATTTTGATGACATTTTCTTGTGTCTGGGAGGATGTCTTCACTGCCTCTCCCGATGTTGGTAGGCTGACTCACACGGTTGATATGACAGACTTTGATCTCTCCCACTCTCCCTCTCCCTCTCTATCTCTTTTGCTATTCCCCCAGTGGACGTCTGCATATGTCGACCCACATCCACCCTGAAAAAGCAGAACAAAGATCCGTGAAATGAGATGCCAAATACTAGGCTCTCCTTGTGACATGGCAAGAAAAATAAAGGGTGATAGAGAAAGAACACAAAAAAAAAAAAAGAAAAGAAAAGAAGTTGAGAAGCAGTCCAAATTGTTAATGGGAAGTGTGTGACTTCAGTTCACTGCTGATGGGCATATTAATCTTAATGCAATAAAATCTGGGCAGGCATTCGCAGTCGGACGGCACCGAACGCGGCTTAGGTCCCAAATTACACCCTCGGGGCACTTTACCCTTTAAAAAGAGGCCGGGAAACAGAAAATAGGAAAAAAAATCCAGAAAATAGCACCTGTGCTACGAATAGGCAACAGACGGGCTGTGGGGAGGGCTTGAGGCGACTTATCCATAAACCATGCAGGTATGGACGGTGTCAGAGAGTCGCAGGGAGATCAGGAGGGGTGGTGGGTTTTACCATTAGGACTGGAGCGATGTGGCGTGCACGGGGAGATGAGGGCAACTCTCAGAGATAATCATGCTGACACTGGATTCCCTCATTACCTCTGAGGCTGAGCTGTGAGCAGGAGTCCAAGTCACACATACACACACACACACACACACACACACACACACACACACACACACACACGTTTACAGAGAGAGTGAGAGCTTTCAAAGTGAGCTCGGTGTGAAGTGTGCAGAGCGTAGAACTAAGCCAACATTGTTGATCACAGGAATCTACGGAATGAGGAAACGCCATTAATGTCAGCCCCTTGAGGTGATTAAATATTAACACTCGGAAGTGATTGTATATGATTACTCCTGAGAGATCTCATATTATATAAGAACAAATTAATTGAGTTTATTTGTGTAGCATCTCCTCTCGTTTCCCTCCACACGACTGGAGCTCCGAAAGAAACCTGACATACTTTCTCACAGACTTCTCCCTGCTTCAGCCTATTATACAGTTCAACCCTGCTCAAAGTCACTTCAATTATCAACATGATACTGTTAGTGCCTCTGGTCCCAAGAGGTATTGTAGTGGTACAAGGCTACAGATCAGATTTAGATCTCAGATCAAAGATGTTACAATTTGCCCAAACCCTAATTGGCGTCAAGCAAAAATAGGATGTTTCAACTCCCTCTGATTGTGTCAACAGCGGATATGAAGGGTGGCAAAGTTTATTAAAAATGCTGTTTCGACACATTTACTTCTGCATGGATACTGTTTATTTAATCTATCTGCTTTTGATTTGGAAAAACGTGCTCTGTATTTTAATGATGCGAACTGGGACGAAACAAAAAACAGGACAAACCTGTTTTGAGGAATTTCAAACTATAAAAAAAGTCATCATCTTCATTTCACATTCTCTTTCTTTATTATTTATTCGTACTGCCAGTAATGACGGATTTGAAGAGAAGCAACATTTTGTCTTTTGGATAACAGTATTGGCATTGACTCGATGTAACATGTCAATGTTATTTGATGTCCTCTTCATAGACAACCCATGTGCCAAGGTTTTGGCAAATAATAAGAAAGCCGCTTTTGATTGTCCACTCCTGTCATCGTTGTGCGTTTGCTCCCTGGGATTTATGGGATGCATTCCAAAGCTAATTGTCATCTCTCAGTGTGCACTCAGACGTCTGTGGATCACTGCAAACTAATTTAAGAGTCGGATGAGGTTTTGACCAAGTGAGGTCATCCATAGCTTTAGGTGAGACTTGAATAAGCTCGCCCTAAATAGTGATCATCCCTCAAACAGACGCAATGTCTGAAAGGCTACTGTGTGAGAAGACCAATGTAAGGCATTTGTAAATGTTTAACCCTGGTGAAGGTGTTTCACATGCATGAAGATTGTTAAAAACTAAACAGTAATTTATTTGGAACTGACTTACAGTAATTACAGTAGACCAAAAAGACATTTTAAAAGGGTAATTCACAGGTACGCAGACGCTAATGTTTATCCACCATGCCGTTCCAACAACTTTCAAAACAGGAAAAGGAACAAATTCTCCCAGGGCTTCTCATCTAAACTGTCAGCACCTCGTTCATCATGATAAAATAAGGAAAACAAATGTTGTGCAACATAACAATACAGCAACATTTTCTCTGAAGGTTAAACACTATTTTGAGCAACTATATGAACGATGACTTTAAGGAATTTTATGTTCCCTCTAAGGGCTATTGAGTGTGTTTGGATCCATGCCTGTGTACGTGTCTTACTGCTTGAGTGAGCGCATGTTTGTTAGTTTGAGAGAGCAAGAGAAAGGGAACGGTGCCAAAGAGGAATATAAAAGTTATGTGAGGTGTGTGTGGGTGTGCATTATGCAAATACCTGACTGGTATGAGCATGGACAGGTAGCCAATTGGTTGGATAAGGAAGTTAGGAGGATAAAAAAAACATTGTGGTGGGGCAGCACCTAGTGTGTCCGCATGCTTTCATTTGTTAATTTGAAGATTTGAGAAGCATAAGGACTCACCTTGTCTCACTCTAAACATTAGTCCTCTAGAGTATTGGAATCTCCAGAAATTAGTATTGATCTCTATTCAGCCGTGTTGAGAGTGGATCTACTACAGACCTGGTTTGACCCCATTCTACTGCTCTGGTAAGCTGCCATACCAGCTCTGGGCAACCAGCGGTGCTTTCAAAATGACTGAACACAGTGGATTCTAACTAAAGGCTAGTCTAATAGGTTCAGTGTGTTTTAATGATTTTTTTTCCCTTAATTTTTGCTTTCATTGTCCTTTGAAACTGTTCCATTCAGGGTGTCTGTACAGGTGTGTACATTCTGGAAAAATTGCAATTTTTTATGTTGACATTTTTTTCCAGAATTACACAACAATATTTACATTTTCTTTTTCCAGTGGGTTTAAACCTCCAGGTATCGGAAATGTGGTATTTTTTGGTTTGATTATCTGTGCAATCACACTGAACAGCACCTGAAGTTTTAAAAGGATGATTTAAAGGATGTAGAATTTTGAAAATGAAACATTAAATAGTGTAACCAAACTGACCTATTTCCCCTCACTTGAATATTTACTGAGAGAATATAAAATGACTAAAATAAGTTTTGTGTAATGCTATGCAAAATAATGCATTAACTTTAATATATTCCCCTGTACTCGCAATTTTTCAGCACACTTTCACACTGTCAACACTGAACTTCCTCACTCTGTTTCAGCTGTTGGTGTCGGAGAAAGGTTGCATATTTAATGCCATTGCATCACCCTAAGTTTTACTTATGTGTTAGTTTCAAAAGCCATATTTACAGTAGATAGGTAAAATAAAAAATAGTGAAAAAATTGGAGCAATCTGAAACAGAAAATTTAGCAATCCTATCATAAGGCCACAATGACTGAACTGAAATCAACAGTGTTCTGACTGCACAGTGCTTGTGAGAACTTCTTCAGGCAACCGTTGCTTATCCCCTCACGTCATCACCATGGCATAATGGCATAAGCAGTGGGGTGATTTTTCACTATGGCTCAGCTAATGGGATATTGATCCATAACTGCGAATATGTCTCTTTTCTTTAGCACTGATACATTACTCGCTGACTTGTTGATATGATGCCTACTTGGCAGTATTGACAGTAGTGCGGGTTGAGACATGGTGTTTGAACAGACTTTACAGATTGTCAACTGAGGAGCTGATCTACCTTGGCGTGATGGCAAGCATGTCACCTATATCCTGGGGAAATCTCATTCACGGATCTTGACTTTAGGTTGTTATAAAAGTTATTTGCCAGATCTTTCAGCTTCAACGGCCTGCCTGTATGTCTGTGTAAGGCTGGCAGCACATTATGTATGACAGGGCTTGGCGTAATTCTGTTTATAACCTGCCATAAAGGTATGACCAAGATCTTCCAGGGAAAAGGTGAAGTGTGGGTCACTGTGTAAAGAATTAGATTCATTGTGTGGCCATCTGAAACAGGTGTTGCCCATCATGATGACCTTTGACAGCTCGATTATGAACTCGATGACATTTACAACAGCATTGTGTCACGTCTCTCATCTTAGACGGATAATTAATGTCCAGTTTAAAGCACATTTTAAAACGAATAAAGTTTCACTTTCCAAAGCCGTGAAGCTTTGTTTAAATGTTGGAAAATGTTACCATTCGAAAAGGCTTGTGAATTGTGTAAAGAACAGTGCAGGCTAATGTAGAATATGGAGCATTCCTCTATTTTGGCAGCAGTATTGATAACTTAACTAATCAGTAACAGTCTGCAAATGTATGTCTCATGTCCCAAACTTTCAGAATCCATTACCATGGAACAGAGATATATCAAATATATTGGCAGTGTCTGTCATGACTCTATTGACTGTCATGACTCTATTGACTGTCATGACT
>CALSCE010009442.1:16200072-16219131 GCA_943593645.1 Bovichtus variegatus
CTGTCATGACTCTATTGACTGTCATGACTCTATTGACTGTCATGACTGCTATTGACTGTCATGACTGCTATTGAGAATGTGCAACATCTCCTGCTGTGCAAAACAGGGGAGCTGCTAAAATTCCGACAAACTTTATTTACTTGACTGGCAAACAGATTCTAGGGAAGTTTTACGCCAGCAAATAAGTCTCCGTTAAAACATAAAACCCAACTGACCCTTTCATCTGTCATTTGTGTATGTCCAATGGACAGCTTACACAACCCATAAACTGTGCAGACATATAATTCCTTTGTATTACTACTTTTTAGTGCACTTTAATGGCTTATTAAGAATGGTTGGATAAATCTATTACATTTAATTAATCAACTTATTTGAACAATTGGAATGCTCAATGGTTCATCTCCTCTTTCTTTGTGCTTACCGCAGTGACAAACACATTGCATTTCCTGTGGCTTTCCAGCTTGTAGTATTTTCTGTTTGCCTTAGGAGAAACTTAAAACAGCTCTGACACGGTATAAAGAGAGCGAACAGTAAACAATGCCACCGATATAAATGAGATAAGATTGCGCTGGATTATTGCATCATTTTTTGTTAATATTTGAAGTGAAATCACAAAGGAATAGAATTGTTGAAGAATAGTCGTTTTGTGTGTTGTTAGATGTCCTAAAGCAGTAAAGATCATTGTTTCATTTTCAATTGATCCATACGTTCATTTACTATCTCCTGCCTCAGCCCCTGGGCCATGGTACATCAGAGTGTAGCAGCTACAATATGAGTGTAACTCCATCCACCACCCTGGACAGCCAGCTGACCACAACCTGGGGCCTTACCAACTCCTACCCTGATGGTGAGGCTTATGACCCAACACTAACACACTCTTAATGAAGCCCGCCTGGCATAATGTATGCTCTCCTCACTGACGTAAATCAGCTAATTAAATTGTCTGAATAATATCCTAAAATGCATCAAGAAAATATGCTAATGTGTTCTGCTGAAAGGACCCTGATTGCTCTCTGTTCAAACATCCAGTTCTCTCACTGGTTATGAAACTGCAATGCAAAAATGAAAAGCATTCAACAATTAGCAACTAACGTGTTGCTCACGTGGTGAGCCCAGAGCTCTGAAACGCAAGACACAAATGAAAGATTCCCGACTGAGAAGTAGTTTCAACAACTGTTTCAGTAAATCGCTCTGTGGGTTAATTATTGACATATACCTTCAGTGGAGGAATTCAAGTTTCCCTATTAAGATGCAGATTATATTAAACAAAAGTCACTGATGTAGACAAATCCGGGTTTTTTTTTACAATGTTTTCATGCACAGCCATTGATGTCTGTCTCCAGGTCCGACGGGGATGTCTGGTTACACAAGTCGCCTGTGGACTCGTGACCCCCAGCCTCAGTTCTGGAGTAAGTACCAGGTGTGGGAGTGGCTGCAGCAGGTCATGGACATGAACCAGATCGATGCCTCCAGCATTCCCTTCCAAAACTTTGATATGGACGGCCATCAACTCTGCAGCCTGAACTCCCAGGACTTCATCCATGCTGCCGGCAGCGTGGGACCCATTCTCTTCCAAAGCATCACAGAGCTCAAGTGGAGTGGTACGTCTGAGGGTCTGATAAGGGGGCTGAAGGGGAAAAAGGAAGATGATTAGTCCCAATAAAAGAGAAGCTGGGAGATTCAAGTTGGGTATTGCTGAGGAGGGATCACAGAGACAGTCAGAGGTTGCACTGTGTGGTGCTGTAGAGGGGGCGAAATACTGCTTAAAGCAAGAGAGATGATGGATGTGTTGTTTGCTCTCGCTCTAGTGGGTCTCCTAACAAAGCACAGAGGGGGGGTGTAAAGCTGAGAAACAAGCTGGCTCATCCACTGTTTTTTTTAATTAGAGTTTGAGGATTGGATTATTGTGAAGAAACTAGAGCTTATAGGCCTAAGGCTTCATATTTGGGTTTTTACCTATAGGCCCTAACTACAGGTACTATGTGTTGAAAGTAGCTTAGACAGAATTAAAGCAATACAATGATTGTAACATGATTTGGCAAATGACATCAGCGCAACATAGTTTATCTGAGATCTAAAAGTTGATGGAATTTCAAAACAAGAGTAATGGCAGGAGACCAGGCACAACAGGTTTTACCTCCAGGTTAGAGAGACATTGAAGGTTAAATAGAGCACAATGCTGCTATTGTTGCTGCAAGCTGTTAAACAATAGCTCAGCTTCTTGTGACAAGGTATTGCATTTGTAGACATCAAATGTCATCTGATTGTGATGGGTTGAATTACTACAAAAACTTCATGCCGTAGTAAAGGGGAACACTGTGGAGATTGTGAGTGTCAGTGTTTATCAAAATTTTCATTAAATTTTCCATGATCATGTTACTTCTCTACCTGTTTTTATTCAGCTTTTTTTGTTTTGTTTTTGTTCACTGTCTGCTATTGAGAGAGTGATAACCTTTTTTGGCTTTGAAAATACAGAACCATTCTGTTTTGGGCTCTAAAAGTAAAATTATCTGCATATGACATAAAGCAACACAATAGTTTTTCTACTAAATCTGCCTCACAGTGTCACATGCGACACAGTGCCCTAAAGAGGCTTCCAAAGCTTTAGGCAAGGATTTGTATTGTATTTTTATAGCGCACCATGAATGTGGAAGTAAATAATCAATCTTCACATATTACACAAATTGAATTCCCTGGTTGGTGTTAATATTTCCCTTCCTTATTCCTTCTCATCCCTGCACAGGGCAGTACCATGTGGAAATAGGGCAACTGGAACTCAAACCAGAATGTAAGAGTCTCTCAAACAGGTTGTCAGTCAAGAAAGAAAGAAAAATAATAATATTAACACAGATAGGCTTGTCCACAGTTGTTCAGATAAATCTAATTAATCATTATGTCCATCTTTGTTCCCCTTTATAGTAGACTTCTCCTGTCCATTTCCAGATGTCAGCTATCCACCTGGAGGTACTGTACATTTATCAGTCTGCTTTATTATTTATACTAATGCTTCATGCACAATGCTTTGATTAGTTTTGCCTCTGTTAACTTAGAAATCTACGATCCCTTGATCCACACCCTCGCCCCTGCTGCCTTCCCCACCTCTTCCAGCCTTGGTGAGGAATCCACAATACAACATGTTTTTTTTTCAATGGAACAGCAAAATAAGTACGACAAAAGAAAAATAGATCAAAGGCTTAACAACAATTTGATACATTTTTCTCAGATATCAAAAGGTCTTTCAGTCGTCAGGTCAAAAAACAAAGTAAGTATTATCAACACCCCCCCCAACTCAAGAACATATATGCTGTGATACGTTTATTCCTACCATTCAACCTACTTTCTGTCCCCACAGACCCAAGAGGGACGCACTTGTGGGAGTTCATCAGGGACATTCTGCTGAACCCAGAGCGAAACCCGGGGCTGATCAAGTGGGAGGATCGGTCAGAGGGGATTTTCCGCTTCCTTAAGTCAGAGGCAGTGGCACAGTTATGGGGCAAGAAGAAGAATAACAGCAGCATGACATATGAGAAACTAAGCCGGGCAATGAGGTACACCTGCAGCTATCACACATGCAATTATACAAATTCAAAACCAGATAATAAGTTATAAATCACTGGAGGAAGGAAATGGCTGCAGATACCACTTTTGAATCTCTTAAAAGTATTAATTTGAGTTGAGATCTGAATCAGACAGTCTTGACATTTACGCTCATTGATTTTAATGCACTGTATTCAGTAGAGACAGTGGCCTCTAAATGTTATCATGTAAGTTTTTTACTTTTTCTTCAAGTAACCTTTCCCTTTGAAGGAGTGAAACTTGACTGCAGAAATAAAGTTCCTGCACTTTCAATTCGGTAAACATCCCACACGCACACAGGGCCTTTCTTTAATTTGGCAATAGCTTGTGAAATCTGTGATGTGGAAGATGTTTTACACGGCATTGTTCTTAATCCAAATCACTTAAGCATCTTATAATGCACTTGCTACTGAAACAGAAACAGCTAAATGTACTTTGAAAAAGCTGTAGATGCTTATAGGTGACATCATTAGGAGTTAAACATCTAAAACCAGTGAAATCAACCCTTTAAAGCACATATTTCCCATCACTGATTACCTACAGTAGAATGGGCTCATTTTTGAACTGTTTCACTTTTCTGGACCATGAATTTGAACGGCCTTCTTTGAAATTTGGCTCCTGCAATAGTCACAGCTTTACATTCAAATTAGTTAATCCAATGAGCTTAATTTAATGGCCGTGCAACCCACTGGGAACTACAAAATGTGCCCACAGGTATTGTCACTGTGACCACAAAAGCGGATTTTCTATTTACTGTGGTGCAGCAGAAGGATTTGCAGCTTGATGGCATCACCAAACAGATTGGTATCTGTTATGAATAACAAAAGCAAAGGAGCGTCAACCAAACTAACTTAGTTTCCTCTCATTTGAATTCATGTGATTGAAATTAGAGGACATTTAAAAAAGAGAAACTCTACTGACAAAGTTATATATATATATCATCCATTTCATGACGGCATTAAACGAAAAAAAAAAAAATAGAATCACGTTTAAACCAGAAGTAAGTGATAGCTCTGTTTTATTTTATTACATATTGGATTGAGTACACACAATGGGGTTAAAGTAATCTAAGAAAAGTAGCATCTATAATATACCTGCTTTAAAAAAGCATGATAATCAATTCTTTCAGATTACTCATGCTGAATGGGGGAAACACAAATTATGTATATTGTTGCGGTGAAAGGCAAACATAATTTCATGATGACAGTGAAAGGATATGGCTGGCGAAACTCTATTTCTGTTATTGTCCACAAACCTCATAAAAAAACAAAAAAACAACAATGCATTAATCCTTCGCTCAATACTTTCTGACTTCAGCCGCCATGTCTGCGGCTCTCAATCATTTGGTTCCTAGACTGAAGACATGAATCTTTAAAAAAAGAATAAGAAAGAATAAGAAACTGACTTAAACAGCTGTGGTTTTAAGTAAACATTACTTAAACCCTGATGTAATTCGGTATTTGTTCTGGACTATTTTTAGCCTCGGATTTGCTGTGCTTGTTTCACCACCACAGTGTACGTGGGATCGACTCAAAATAGATTCCGTGTTGATTGTAATTAAGCAACGTGTCAACCAGTGCAACTGCGTGGCTCATTGATGTGTTTTTTCATTACAGTAAACAACAACGAAGCTCTGTAGCACAGAGGAATAGGTTGTATCAGGCTTTGGATACACAGAAAGCACTTGTTATTAGGATCGATTCATTGGTGGTTTCGGTCTTTTCGTGGGATTTGTTGTTTGGTAAAAACTGTAGAATATCACAAGACTTTAAATATAAAAACACTTCTCTTCATATCACACTATGAATAATAGTAATTTATCTGATTAAGATGTATTAGATGTAAGAGAAAATAACCACGCGTAATTTAATGAATACTACATTACATTGAAAATTAGTACACTGCATTTTTTGTATAGTATTTACGATTTCAAACACGTTTAAGATTATATGTGATGAATTAATTTTGAATCTGTCTGACAGTGTGCGTCTGTTCTGTTACAGATATTACTACAAAAGAGAAATCCTAGAGCGAGTAGATGGACGCAGACTGGTTTACAAGTTTGGAAGGAATGCGAGAGGATGGAGGGAGTCAGACAAGTGACTATTTAATTAATTTATGTTTTCTCTGTTTGTATGCAAATGTGATGTTGTATTGTAGTCGTCATTGACCGTGTTTGATAAAGATATGTTTGAACTGTTTACAAATTGTTATTGTTATATTCCTTTCTTTAAATACATCCCCTTGTTGTGACACTGCACTGAAATGTTTTTTACTGTGCCTTATTAAAAAATTGCTTATTGTACCAGCATGACAACAGTCAAACCTCACTCACGCATGTGTGTTTACATTGGATCTCACTGAGGAAAAGGATATCAAAAACTGCTCGCATAAAAAACATTGTGAATTTTTCGTACATTCTTTCAGATACTACAAGTCCCAAAAGAGCACATGTTGGTAGCATTTAAAACACACTTGGCAAACGAAAAAATAGTATGTTTTGACACTGATAATGTGAAGTCTACTGTTAAGGATGCGAACATTTTTATATTTGAAACGAAAAATTTAATAATAACACAACAACCATCCATGAGCGCAGTGCAGGTATGAAATACAAAATGCAAATGCATGATAAATATTTACATCAACATAACAGAATGGTTTGTCTTACTTGGTTTGTTTCCTACTTTGCATTCACTGAGCTATAAGGAAAGTGTGTAAATGTTTGCTGATGTTTGATACAAATAAAGCTCTTTGTTTTTATTTTACGAAAGTCATTTCTCAGGATTACGTGTGTGCAATTTGGGTGTCGTTGTTTACATCCAGAAGAGGACATTTCCTGTGACTCTTAATTGTTACAAGTCAAAGAAATATTATTCTGATCATCACATCAATCTGTATTTTGAGTACAATGTACCTCCCAAATTGCAGCTATTCTTGCCCAGACGTGATCAGTAGCGTCTATCCCCAGAGTGTTACTTAGATCCACAGCAGTAAGCCTTGTTCCCGCTGAATCTGTTACGAGCTTGACTCTGATAAGCCATGCTCTCAGAGATAGTGTAGGTCATTTCTGTATTATCGTGACAGTGTAAAATGCCACATAGTTAATTGTTCGCCAGGACGTGCCACAACTGCCACGCTGGTTCCTGCAGGCAGCAGACTGGCCAACAAGATAAACGCAGTGTCAATACAAGGCTCCATTCTTTGGCCTGTGTAGTGTTCACAAGCAAATTTGGTCTAATCTTCACTCTGATTCATCTGGCTTTTGTAACACTTCTTTACATAGTGTGGTGGCATTGATTGACAGCAAGGGTTATTATCTTTCCTAACGGTTTAAAAAATGTGCACTTCCTTTCAGTTTTGTCACTCTGCTGCTATCACACACGTTAGCGTCATTACCCGACACTGTCACGCCGTGAGGAAATTACACTACGTGTCATTTATCAAGAAGTAAACATCAATCTTCTAGTGTCAGGAAAACAGCAGGAAAGCGTCTCTGATGAGAGGAGTTTGCTATGAGTTTGTTTCCCATTGACGATGAGATGAAATATAGAAGATTGCGAACAGAGAGTTGGTATAAACAGGGACTGCTCCTGATTGGACTGGTATAATAGCTACTGATTGCCATATTGTTATATGACTATACATGAAACAAGCAGGCAATGCTATTCAAATTGAAGTGCATCTCCATCATATTCCATTATTTAGATTCTGAGTTATTACATAAAACCACACTTTGTAGCGCCTCTGGAACAGCGCTAATCATGACCATTAATTTGAAATGTACACACAATTAAGCAAAGCTGTGTTTCGCTTAAATAAAAGTTATGATTATAAGTTGCATACATTTCACATCCTGATATAATGACAGGAAATTGTGGTTGTGTGAATGTAACCGTTAAACAGCCACAAACAGATGAGGTAAAGCATTAAGAATAGTATTTGAGCATTGTTTAGCCTTTACTTCAAATGCTTCATTTTATTTGTCAACCATACCGTTAAGCACAGTTCAGCGTTGCAGATGGACATTAATAAAGCCCAAAGAGATGGATATCTAATCATCAGCGGCACAGACAGACGTTTGAAATGTGGCCTCAGTTTCCACTGATGTGGATGCTGCCGTGACCTGCGATATGGGGACAAGTTTGATGTGACTGGGTGAAGATAAGTAAACAGTTAAGCAAATTGACCAGCCTGATCTAACCCCTGCAGCACAAAGAGACAGGAGCTGGATTTTCCTAATTGACCACTGCCCTGTTAATGCAAACCCAGGCTTTACATATACCCTCAGTGTGTGAGGATCCATGACGGCCGCTCACACCTGGTTCCAAATCAGATATCAGCGGCCTTCAATATGTAATAATAGTATATGTGAGGGGTTTTGTGTGTGATTTACTGAGGCCTGTGCCATCAATGGTTCTTATAAACTGTATGTGAGAGAAGATAATGTGTCGTTTGGGAAAGCACCGTTAAACCAGCATAACAAGTATTTAAAACATTTGTTTGTTGGGAACTCGGTACTGATGGCACCGAGGTAAAATGCACCCAAACCGGTTGTAATTGATCTGGGAAGGAAGAAAAACCCACAAATGAAGCTGAGAAGAGATATTTAATCCAGATGATTTACTTTATCAACGATTAAAAGATTAGCGCAGACTGTTTAGCAAGATGATAACAAACTGTAGGTCCAGGTAAAACATGTACACTAGGCTGCTCAGATGAAACAATGGCTGCTTTTGTTTTGACAAAAACGATATGCAACATCAGCCAGAGTGTCTTTATCTCTTATGTGAGAAAAAATATTTTCAGATTTGAATGAGCCACGCAAAGGCTATTTTATTATTTAAAAAGGAGTGCATTAATTCAATCAGATAGATTCTGGCGGAAGAACAGGGAAGTGATGAAAGATAGGCTGAGCATGGCCATGAAGACAGCCAGCTGGGATTTTGTCTCTGTGTCCCGTGCCTGCTCAGTGGGGCTATTGTGTTCTCTCAGCAGATACAGAGCTACAGTTTATCAGGCCCCCTTATCATTTTCTCTTCACACTCAAATGGACCTGTGAGGCATTCAGCCCAAACTGTGAGTTGGACAGATTAGACAGACTGCGTCACTGATGCCACTTTACTTTTGTGTGTGTGTGTGTGGGGGGGGGGTGCTGTGTTGCAGTTTACCACCAAGTTAGAAGTGACACATTGCTTTATAAAATTAGCAAGAGTTAAGAATCAATCTAAAACAACAAAACAAAATAATAATAATAAAACAGCCCTGAAGTCGAAATGTTCATGTAAACAAATGATAATGAAGTGTAGTTTACAGTCAAGTCTTTTTCTGCATTTTATTTGGTTGCGAAAACAAGAGGAAGTATTAATGAAGATCCAAAGACGCCTCATTGTTAAGCCAATTTCCTGTTCTGATTTTGGGATTTTCCATTAATGTTTGTCTACCCATACACTTTTGATCTTTACCTTTAATAATTACATTTTAAATAAAATGATATGTATATATATATATATATATGTATATATATATATACACACGTATATACATAGACGATAATTTCAATATTTGTAATTCACGTTTTGCTGTCATCTGCATAAGGATCTAAACATTTTTATCATATACTGGTATATGTGTATATGTACTGTATATAACATTAGTTCCTTATACTCATATAACAGACTGAAATTAATTTTAATTTACACGTTTTAAACAAAGAACTACGACGTTGTACAAGAGTCTTTAACTTTCTCCCCAGCAGAGGGCAGTAAATAATTGAGAACTGGGAATTTTGACAAATTTTTAACACAATAGAACTACAGTGAAAAGGACCTCGCAGGACCCAAAATAGTTAGTTATTTTAAGCCTGTTCATTTATCTCTACATAAATCAATGTAAAAGTCCCTGTGTAAATTGAATAGGTGAAAAATCATCAGAATTTTTTTAAAGTTTATTGTAGTCAATAATTCTCACAATATTAATCCTAATTATTAAATGTAACCATCCTTCCCCCTCCTCGCTGTTTTACCGTCAGGCATATTTATGGACACGTCTCACCGACGGAGGACGACAACATGGCGGCCTCCTTGCGTCTGGGTCGTCAAGGGATTTCTTTTGGCCTTAGATTATCTCATTTTAATAAATGTTTATCGGCCACGCACCCATGGCAGGAGCATGTCAGGCACTTCTTCCGGTCACCATGGATCCTCGGTGAGTGTTGACAGAGTACTACAAGGATAGCTGTCCTCTCCTCTGCTGCTGCTGCTCACATTTGCTATTATCGTTTTGCTGTTTATTTTACATGCAGTAACGTTAACCGTGTAATGAGGTTACTTTGTTATCGTTTTTCCTAACATGATAACTAATAACGGTGTTGGTGAATTCCTGCCTGAATAACGAGGGCTTTATTTGACCTCAAATTACGGCAAAGCGGGGTCCATAAATGATGGGGAAATGTAACGTCTCCATTTGTCAAGTCGCTGCCCACCCAGGACAGTGTTACAACCCGGGACAGTGTTACAACCCGGGACTAAACCTCGCCTCTGGGACTCAAATCGCGATAGACGCGAACTGTCACCAAACGGCAACATACGGCTGTTTGTGTGGGTGAGGTTCAAGTCTTTTAGCTTTGCTAGCTGCTTCCTTTGTTTTCCCTTTTTTTTTTTTTAATGCGAAACAACTGTAGGTTACTTGTTGCCACACGTTATACATTTGTGTTGTAGGAAACTGAACGCCTTTTTAGTTGAGGCTGCAAAGCACCGTTATTTACCAATGCGTTGATCTCCCTCCCTTTATGGCATCTGTCACTCTGGTGGACCAAGATGATTTGATCCCACCTGTGGTTTCTCACTCTTTGGGCCCAGTTCCTTTACTACAAAGCCAAAATACAATTGTATTTAGAAAACATTTGTAATAATAGTAAAAGTCACAACCAGGATTGGGAGGTAAAAGACAGTTCCACAAAATGATCACCATTCATATATTCAGAAATAATGTTGTGTTTAACACTATTTGGCAGGTTATTATTCAGATTCAGATTACGTTATTATCCCTTAGATAAGCATACAATGGAAATGTGTCTTTGGCACTGCATTGGCATAAGACAACACACACCAAACGCAACAACACACGGCAAGTATGCATCTTAAGATCTTAAAAAAGGACTAAAGTTTTAGGGGAAGGACCAGTCAGGAACAACTTGCTGCTTGGCAGGTAGCCAGTATTCAACCCCATTAATGGGCTCTGGGAAGAAGTTCAGGGTATAAATAAGTGGTTGTTGGAACTAAAGGATAATGTGAGAGGAATATTGAGAACCAAGAGCTATGGGAATGTTTAATAGCTTTTCTTTTAAAATGTGGCATTAATTTATGACTATTGGATCGATACTATGCTGCTCATAATTTCAGTTGTGTTTTTTTAAATTTCTTTTTTTTTTTTTATACTGCTGACAGTTTTACATGTCACAGCAGCCAAAGCACTGGTGTAACTAATCACATTAAATATGGCTCCATTCCAAACTGTGCCAGTACGCAAGCATGCACAGTTACAGCCATTATCCTTGTTATTAAGTGTACCTGTGCTTTTTCTTACTATGATATGTCAGAATGTCTGCTGGGAAAATATATTACTTGTGAAAGCAAAAAAACACATACAGACAGAGAGGAGGGATTCATGTTTGGACTGAATGATATATGAACACACACATACACACACACACACATACACAGGCAGGTAGACATGTTTAACAGTTAGGCTAATAGTAATCTTAATTTTAAGACACTGAAGTAAAGTAACAAATATTGATACTATAATTGGAATATATTAGTCTTCCTTACACAAGGCACGTTTTGTGACATTGCCAAATATCCAGCAGATGGCAGCAGCACACAATATGTCCAGAAACCACATAGGATTTAAAAATGTTTTATGGAAAGATGGTTTATTGACATGAAAGGCAGCAAGTCCTACATGGCCTCTACAATTCCTAATTTGGGAATAAACAAAAAGAAAGAAAGTCTTAGTTATTGCCTCTTTGACTAACTTTCTTTAATTCCAGATTCAATTTGTGATTTCAATTTAATTTTCTTGTTTTTTGTGTATTTTACTTTCTTTGATTTCAAATAGCTTAAATAAAAAGTGTTATGTTCTGATACATTTAATAATTGGGGGAAACTCCTGGGTTGGGAGAACCACATTATAGGATTTTTGATTCTTCATTTATTGGACTGGATTGGTAATAACATGCACTGAAAAATTGTAAGACTTATAAAGCTCAACATTGCTTTAGATTTTTTTTTTTGTGATTTTTATTGTGTTCTTATGGGGACTATTTAGGAAACCTGTGTGGAAACAATTAGCATCATATCCTGAGGACATGGTCTTATTGGTTCTATTTAAGCTGTTTGGGTTAGCTTAAATAAAAAGAAAGCTAAAAAATATTGAAAAAAAACCTTTTTACACTTTTCCCTATAGTCTGCCTCTCATCCGTTTACTTTTTCTGTCTCGTATCCATTGTATCTATATCCCTTTATCTTTCTATACATCATAAATGTCTGCGTTATGTGAGCAGTTCACTGAGCATTAAGATTACGCTTCACAAAGGGGTGTTCCTTTTTGAGTTGGGCAATGTAAACAATACACTTGGCAGTTCTTTTATCTTTAGCACTGCCGGCTAGTTGTAGTAAAGCAGTGATGCCTCTGGCTGCCAGGAGAGTGGAGACCCGGTGTCCACCACAGTGCTGTGAGCCAGTTGAACCCTGGCCTTCTGAGTGGCTGCAGCTGGTGACAGTGTGGGGCTTTGATGGTCGATTTAAGACCTGCGAGAGTACAAGCGAGGATCAGAATTACATAAGTGCCTGCCAGCGTTCTTCTGTCATCGTGGCACCGTCTCTTCCTCTGCCCTGCTGCCGAGTTGAACATGTTGAAAGCCCCTGAGACCTCAGCCAAACACTGCTACTTCTGGGTGTCCTGCTTGATTTATTTTTGACATTCACATAGCCTAGTTGATGCTGAAAAGATCCGGCTGTAGGAAGGTTCTGAATATGATTTTTATTGAAATGTGTCTGCTGTAGTTTTAAGCATGATGACCCCTGACTTAAATTGTATTATTCTCTTTCTGTCCTGTAGGTGTCAGTCCAGTCAAAGTGCAAATGCCCGCACTCTCCCCCACCATGGAGGAGGGAAACATAGTCAAATGGCTGAAAAAGGAAGGTAAAAAAAAAAAAAAACGCATGATCCGGGACTTAATTTCCCAGGTCTCATTACCTCACATTTCTTCTTCACTTCCTCTAACTGACCTGCTAAATCTAGTGTTCAGCAGGTTAGTAGATTCAGCAGGTTGGTCCAAATGCATGCAATTCTCACGGTAACACCCTCTGCATCTGTGCTCATGGGTTTAAAAAGCTCAGCATTTCCTTTTCCCCATAATGATGGACCAACTGTAGCACCAATCATTTACTTTATGACATCACATTGCTCTGTAAGGCAGAGGGCTGAGCACTGGAAGCACCTGAGGGCCTTTGGTGGCTAATTGGCTCAAGGAAACACAGCAGTCACTATTCATCACGGCTTAGCAACCCTGTACAGCCAGGCGCCTCAGCCACACTCGTTTATCAGGAGGCAGCAAACTGAATTCTGATTGGACGCTCTGCTGTGTTGCCATGTGCTTCTGTTACTTGGGGTGAGATATGTACATGTGTGTGAAAGTGAGAAAGGGAAAGAGGGAAAAATAAATTCTCAGTGACAAGAAAAACACATCCGGCATGCTTCTTTTTCTGCAACTAAATTCATTATAGGGTTTTAAGAGGGCTCGCTAAAAGCGCTTATTTTATATGACGGTAATGTGATTAATGCTTCTACAATTAAATCTTTTACGAAGACGTGTTTTTGACGCGTAGGAAACGTAGTTTATAGCTCCTGGAATTAGAATTTAACATAAAATGAAACCATCTCGATGGAATGTTAAAAGAAGCAGTTTTTCCACATAGGCTAGTTGCCCGTTTTGAGTTTTCAACATTGAAACAATTTCAGCGTCTTACTTTAGTAGATTTAATCGTGCAGGTAATGTATGTTAACATAGCCCTGGCGTGCATACTTGTAGTCTAAATATATATATTTTTTTGTTATGCCCATTGCCTATCTTTCGAGCAGTGGAGAAAAGGCTTGGGGTTGCCTGTTTAATCTTTAATGTTGCACATCACACCTAACCCCTGGGGTCATACGGTGTTAAAGCCTCATACAAGTCCAATTTTGTCTCTACGACTGCCTGCTCTCAGGGGCTTCCAACATCAATACTCCCTGTGCTCTTTCAACCTTCCCCTCACCCTTCCCCATCCTACTGACACACCCTGTTCCTCCGTTTTCCTTCCCAATGCATCTCTCTAAAAACTAACCTACAAAGTATTTTCAATTGAGGCATTAATTTTTGCAACATACCCTTTTGCCTTTGTCATAGTGCTGTCCTTGTCCACCCAGATGATGCAACCTCTTACAGCTCTTTCTGCCAAAGATAGAAATGTGACCAGATGTCAGATTTGGATAACTTTTGACCTACATCTCACATACTATACCTTACCTCCTCCTCGCTTCTTAACACATGGACATATGTCACAAAGACGATTCAATCATACCGCGCCTTGACTCTCTACATGAAAATAGATTGACTGCAAGTGCTAAAGGCTAGAAATTGGTGAGGGCTACAATGTAACCAAAACATTTTTGGTCTTCAACATTGAACTATGGATTTCTAAAATGCATTTCCTGTACCACAGAGCTGTACAACTGAAGGCAGTAGTTTTTCTTCTGCTCTCCTTTTTGTCCAAGGAGACAATAAGGGTCCATGTGTCCGTGCATTATTCCATTGGAAGCCCCATTGAAGTTGTTGCGCAAAACAGGTGTACCACAAAATGGATATATGAGCGTGGAAGAATTGAACCAGTGGCTCCTAATTGCCATCCTCTTTCATTGCTAAGCAGATGCTAATATATTCCAGCTCTCTCATGGGGTGGACCAGTGGGAATCTACTGGGATTCTAAGGATAGGAGAAGATCTCGCCTTCTCAGACACGCTGCGTTTCCGTATCTCACATTCTTTCCCATGAAACATTGATTAGGCTCTTCATTTGATATGTAGACGAAGCCCGAGCAGATCATTTCTCTCATAACCTTTTTTGGCCCTTCAATTGAATTCTTTCATTTGTATAGCAACTAATTTGTTCTGTGTGTGTGTGTGTGTGCAAACCCACGGTGAAAGAGCACCTGTTTTTAACATGATCCATGCATTTCTAAAAATAACTAATATTAGTAATTTGCACCTTAGGTCAGAAATTGCTTTGCGAATTAGGTGTTTTTAGATGCCAAACAAATGTTATTTATCATATTGGATTTTTTTGTTTACTTTTGCAGGTGAGGCAGTGGCAGCCGGTGATGCCCTTTGTGAGATTGAGACGGACAAGGCGGTTGTCACCCTGGAATCCAATGACGATGGTATCATGGCAAAGATATTGGTGAGTGAGCAAAAACACACGTAAACCTCTCCAGCAGATGATTAGATACAGGAATACAGGTATCCTCAGTGTTTGGTTGGGGGAGTATTTAAATGTTGTGAATTGGAAGTGTGTGTCACTCCCAGGATTTAAAATTGTGCTTTAAAAAAAACGTATTACACCTTCAAACTATGTAAAGTTAGCGATTTGCCGCAGTAATGGCTATGTTTTTTGAATGGAGTTTATATTCACATAGAATATATTCCTGTTAATATTTATGTGTGAATGTTTCAGGGTTTCCTCGTTGCCTATGCTAATTGGCTACGCTTGTTAAATCTGCTATACAGTGACAGCAAAGCTTTGACGAGGTGTCTTCAGTGACAAATATCTCCCCCCCCCACCATTGTGCTGTTTGTTGGTTGAATTTTTAATGGGCTGCCAAAGACGGCGCGATCAGTTTTCTTTCATCAGTAGTCCACCCCATGTTCGTTTTATCTTCTTTTGCTTCTTGACTGATCTGTGAGAGATCTGAATACAGCATGTGAAGTCAGAGGTAGAGGAAGGATTTCCTAGTATTCTATGCAAGATTTAAGTCAACTTTTTTTTTCTTTTTTTTTTCAGCTTCCCTATTTAAAAAAACAAAAAATAACAGAGGGTTTACAGAGAGGTATTGCTGTGTCTATTCCTGTGCATGCACAAAAGCACAGACCCTTGCTCCATGTCACAGAGAGTGCCTTATCTAATAACACGAGTTGTTCCCTAGCCATGTAATTTTAGACAAGCTCACATTCTGGTGACGCCCGAGCGGAGCGGGGTTTAATTAGCCCGACGTGTCCGTTTGTGCAACCTTAACAAAAAACAAAACAAATACACAGCCAGTCTGCACCAGCAAATTCACATCACAAATGAGCACACGGATGCATTGTTCATGAACAATACGCACTCTTTTCGTACGTGCGCAACCACGAACGTAGAAATGGCTAAATTAATCAATGAATAACCGGAGGGATGATTGTCAATTATAATCTACAGGATTATATCTCTTGTTTTTTTCCTGCCTCTCACTCACACATTAGTGCACATTCCCTTACTCCATCCTTGTCTTTGCCACTGTGGGGATGAGGTAGTTTCCATAGCAACCACCCAAGAATTGGGGGTAGGGGCTTTAGAGCTGCAGCTGGCAGAGAAAGATGGTCTGCATTAGATAAACCCCCAAGCTCTCTCTCTCTCTCTCTCTTGCTCTGTGTTAGAGAGTGTTTGTATAGTTAATAAAAAAATCAGCAGCTAGTGGCAATATTTCAGAGATGTGTGCACCATTGCATGGCACGGGCAATGTGGCATTCACTTTGTCTGGGTCAGAGTGTGTTAGGTCTTAGTAGTGTAATTGTTGCTCGCCAAGCACCCAGGCAGTTTTCTAATTTAGAGGCTACCATAATTACCAGCCTGTGGCCAAATGCCTGGCCAGGCTTCAGTAGACGTGGGACTTCCTGTGCTCCTCAGGGGTTATTTATGGGGGTCAAGTACTGCTTTGGCCCTCTACCAATTGCAAAGCATGGCTCTTGGGGGTGAGAGAACAGGGGATAGATTCTTTCGATATTAGGATGTGGATGTTGGGGGTAGGGGGACCAGCATCACGAACACAGATTACCGTAGCTCATCATACTCTTACTGCCTTGCTGCCGAGGGCTTCATTCTGAAAATCAGCCCTGGGTACAATCAATCATAGCCTTTGGGAAATGACACGCATGTGTTTGCAGAATCGTACCATCGATGCTCATGGCTTCCCTGTGTTTAGATGCATAGGAAGTTGAATGCTACTGAGCTTTAAATGGAGAATACTGGTCTAGAAAAGTATTGATAGGAACATCAGATATTAGGGTGATTGTGGATGAGTTGGTCATTAATATCATGAATTACATGGCAGATAGATAGATAGATGTGTGAGTATAAGGGAAAATTGATGAACATATCCAACAGATTCTGCAGTGCTAACCTTTCAGTTTCCCATTCATCATTCCCTTTCCCCTCCTCTCCTCATCTCCACACACACTGTCATATATCAGAATCAGAATCAGAAAACCTTTATTCGTCCCACAGCGGGGAAATTTACAGCGCTATATATACATATATAAGGGATAGATTTAGACAATAACAGCTATATGTCTTCTAAATCTTTTTTTCTGTTTATATGCATGTCTTGGCCAAATCCATCTTTTACTAAACATACTCGAACACTACACAATCAGTGGTTGGTCTGGTTTTAGCCTGACCTGTACACCTTTTGGCCATGATCCGATGCCCCTGTAACAACGGACTGACAACCCTGGAATAAATAAATGTTATGGCATCTACATCACAAGCTTTATACCTTCATTTAGTTAAAGGGGATGTTGATGATTGTCCATGCCAAGCTTATTGTAACTGAGCTGTTTAGACTCAGGGGGGGCTTGTATGGTAACAGTTTGGAGATAAGTGACTGCCTTTGTAATATCATTAGCCGAGCTGATGGTCTCTGGAGATGTCCCTTAAGAGCCCTTTTTGAGATCTGTTAAACTTTTCACAGTGAGAATGTTGCCTTAGGAAAGGCTAAAGACTGGATCAGGCCAGCTAACGATCTTTCTTCTTAGTCATGAGCCCATTTTCATTAAGCGTCAGAGAAAGGATGGCTGTGAGGACATGACATGAATATCAGAGATCAAACATTACCTAATTAGTTTATTGAAAAGGGGTCAACCATCCATGTAAAAAAACGAAACAAAGAAAACATTTCAATTTAATTACAAAATAAACATTGTTTGTTCCAAAATGGACCAGAATTCACAATGTACTGTTTTGCAAATTGTTGCCATAATCTGACCATGCTCATACAAAATATTAAACATTTTTGAAATAATTGTATCCGGCCCAAAGTGTGCGGGTTAGTGTTCCCTCTCATCGCCTACATGGTGTTAGAAGTCTTTCAGGCTGTAGTTGTGACGATTAAAAGTTTTCATGCGCACGGTGAAGATTTGATTGTACTGTAAGCTTTTTCAGCAGCAAATCCTCGGGCATAAAGTGAAACTAACTTTACCACACACAGCGAATAATTGAGGTGTGAGCATCATTTATACTTCCAATAGGTTTCAGTGAGTTCTATAACCATTTGATGGCAGTGTTGAGCCCCACAGCACTACAGTGTCCTAAGCATCCGTTTATGCAACTACACAGCGTGCTTACTCTTTACAGTGTATGTGATTTCACTGTAAGAATCTACCCAGGTGCTATAGTAGCATTAAGGTGTGAAGTGTGTGTGTGGTGGGCCTTTTTAAAAGGAAACTACTCTTGATGCGGTTTGTGTTTTTAAAATGTGGTGTGTAGCCCAGTGTATGTTGCCAGGGTTTTCAAAACTTCCCCATTTGTGAGAAATGCACTTGCCGACACTATTATCGCACTTCTTGCTCAACGACACATTCTGTCAGTAAAGTTAACTGTTATGCTTAATGGTCTTCAACATGATTATGCCTTACAAATTGCATGTCCATGTTTTCTGAAAAGGTATACATCCAATCAGATTGTCTAAATTTACACTGATCTAGAGTACAATAGTGTGATAAGTATTTAATTTTTTATTTCCCTGAGGGTCAACCACCACAAATATATTCTCAGCCCGAGAGGTGGGGGATGAAGCTAAGGATAGAAAGATAGAAAGATAAAAAAAACAGCATTAAATTCTCAAGCTAACTAGTAATTGTCTAGTGCACCATTCTGTTGCCAGGCTGCCAGTCCCTCTGTACTTGCAAATATATTTCCTCACAGAATTTACAAACGCAATTTATAAATATGTTCAAATCTATTTAGGAGGGTTTTTCGAAATAAATTCTGTATAATGTTTTATGTTATTTTTGTCATTGAGTTGATAAACTGATACCAGAATTATGAAACAATCTCTTATGACTATCCTATACACTACACTGTGTGTGTCTGTCTGTCTGTCTGTCTGTCTGTCTGTCTGTCTGTCTGTCTGT
>CALSCE010009442.1:16225099-16247080 GCA_943593645.1 Bovichtus variegatus
GTGTGTGTGTGTGTGTGTGTGTGTGTGTGTGTGTGTTTGTGTTTTAATATTCTACTCGCCCTCTTCTAGTCTTTCAGAGGCTCCTTTGCCTTGGCTGTGAGTTGGGGTGTGAAAAGCACATGCCAACCAGCTACACAAACGGTATCTATGGCGTCATCGTCAAGTGTCCACTGTAGGCTGCTGTTGACTTGACTTCCTCTTGAACTTGTATGGGATATTCCAAACACATTACCACTGAATAATACTGTAGAGTTTGTACCACTCAGCATTTTGGATCTTTTAAAAAAAAAAATGTGTAATGTTGTTTAATCTCATTTGTATAATCTTTTTTTTTTTAAATTTATTTAAAAAAAATGTTTTATATGTGCTTGTGCTGTTCTCTCTCTCTTTTTATTTTTATAGTCACATATAACATCTATGATCTTTTCTTTTTTTCAATGTGGTGGTCTGTAAAACCTGTTAAACCGTCAATGTGCTCCACTCAGGTTATCTGGGGGATTTCCAAATTGCCTCAATCCCTCAGGAAACAAATACTCCTATCAGTGAGAGAGAGAGGGAGGCGTTCTTGTGCTAGGGGAAATAAAAACATACAGCTCAGAGAGGGACGTGGAGCAAAATAGCTGTCGGGCCCAGACAGTTCCCGGCTACATGTTGAGGTCAGAGGCAGCTGGTCCAGACAAAAGACTGGATGCGTGTGAGTAGGTGGACCCCAGTGCACTAAACTGGAACCAGAGAGCTTCAAACAGGCGCACCTGATACCTGCCCCTCCCACTGTTTTTGCTGCTAAAACCAAAATTAATGGGTGAAAAAAAGAAAAAATTGGCTGCAGATCTTTCAGTTAATCATGGTTTGCCCCTCCTTTACAGTTTCTATTGTCCCTGTCTATCTACAGTGCAGCAGTCTGCAGCACCCAGACCCAAATCATACCTCCAAAAGTGTAGCTGTAGAAGAAACCTTAAACTGTGAAATGCTCCCGATTTATATCTAACAGGGCAATGTGATATATATGATTTAAATCCAAATGTAAGAGTGATGAGTCTGGATTTTTTACTCTAATCTTGAAGTAGAAAGAATCCCTCAAGTTAGCTGTGGGATGATCTGTAAGTAGGGAATTCACCCTCATCGGATATGTAAAGTGTGTTTTTTAACTATGCAGCATAACAGTAGGTGCCTGTACCAAAAAAAGAATTGTAGTGCCTTAGGAAAAAGATGCTGTTTGAAAAGTATGGATGTCTATGGCGCACCATGCCAGTAGGAAGGATAATGCAGCCAAGGATTTGAATAACTTTGTCCCTTGCTGCAGCTGACACCTGATCCTGCCTCGCCTTATCCTGATGGGGTTTGTTTGCGAGTGGCAAATTATTCTCATGACGCCCATCCACTGGAGGATAACCGAAAGTTACCTCTCTCTAGAAGCCTGACACAAATACAACCCAGATAAAACTACCCGAGTGCTACATTATTCACCCATAAGCTCGCCAAGCGGGAGCACATAAGTGAATAATGTATTGTTGTACATAAGCTATGCCACTGTTTTTCATACAATTGTACTTTCATTTATAATGGTTAACGCAACAGCAACAACAATGACAGCCGTTTTCATGCAGAAGGAAATATTGTTTGATTTAGTTTTTCACAGTGGAAGTTAGGCCATTATTAATACATTCCAGAAATTAAGAAAAAAGTTTGCCAGACGCTTGAAATAGCATAGTTCATCTGTTTAACAGGGGCATTGTGGGAATCAGAGAAGTTCACATGTGCATAAAACAAGATGAACCCAAATAACGTAGACACAAAAGCATTATTTCAGTCTGGAAAATATGTTGGTGGAGGCAGGGATACATTTGTTCCCATGTTAATGAATGAAAGTGTTAACTTCTTGAATATTTTATCTTATCCTGACATAATATGTTTTCTGAGCCATTGCTCCAATGTGTTAAGTGTGCAGCTTGTTGCCCCTTTATTTACACACACACACACACACACACGCACACACACCACTCCTTTCCCCCCTCGATCTCCATAATGGACAAAAGCAACTGGGCTTCGCACAAGTTTAACTCCAGAGTTGATCCTGTTTACTATTATATGGGATAAAACGGTGAATAGAGTATGCCAACCTAGATGTAAATTTAAAAAGTCAAGCCTTTGCATATGACTTCCTATTGTTGTGCAAACGTGTCATCAGAAAGTGGGAAGTTATATTTGTGTTTTAGGTCAGAGAATAATACAATTATAACATTATAGTAATGCTGAATAATTGTATGCATTTCATTGTGTACTGTATAGACATCCAAACGAATATATAAAGCGATGCCCGCATTATATCTTTTACTCTTTTGTTTTTACTTTACCAGAGATGCATTGAATCTCTTGAAGACATCCCCAGCCCCGAAAGCAGCCCCAGCCCCGAAAGCAGCCCCAGGTCCTGTCCCCACCCTAGCAGCTGCCCCTCCACCCCCGGGCAGGAGACCCAACGTACCTCCTCTCTCTGTACCAGGGAAACCAGGAGCACCGGTGAGCTCTTCTCTCTTCTCTTCTCTTCTCTTCTCATATATATATATATCTATCTATCTCGTGTAGTCTCGTCCCTTTTATGTTTTTGTTTGAGCACATAGACTGGGCTCATTGATCGGGATGTAACGATCCATCGATCTGGATCGATGCATTGATTCAATGATTTAACGATCCAACATCATCGAGTGTTAAACATCGATGCATATCATCATCTTCAAGATACGCTCTTATTTTCAAATTCTTAACTGATAAATGCGGCAATTTATAGTGAATAATAGGAGGTCTATTTTCTTTTTGTTTCATTACAAATAATATATTGTTTTAGGTCTAAAAGAGCCCAGTACTAAAATTGGCAAATAATATTTTAGTAGCTTTTTTGTGAGTTGATATCAATGTAACTGATTGCGTTATATGGGCTTATGATATCGTCTCATATCGACTGTAGGCGCCTGAATTGAATTGAATCAAAATTCTTTTGTGGCAGGCTTCACAAATATCGTATTGTTGTCCAAAGAATCAATATAATATCATATCTTGATGAAACTTGTGATTCACACACCATGTCATTGATAGTTTTTGGTGTTACAATCCTGTATAAAGTAATATCTTAATTTCTTTTGGTGTACCACGAGCATCCAATCCAACAAACAGATTAGATCTTGATTTCAGAATTCCACTCTGGCACCAATATTCAATTTTAATCTTTATTCGTATGTATGCTGTAAAGTATGAATTGTTGATGTCAAAGCCTATGTCTATGAATAACCGGAGCATTTTGTTCATATTCAGAGACAAAATCATTTAGTCACTCCTCGCCAATGATTAACTCGTGGGAGCAAGCTTGTCAATAGCGTCTTTACATGCGCTTTCTGAGTTTGATGGCAGCTGATATATGTCCGACTGTCATTCTCTTTCTTGTCCCCCTTCTTTCCTTGTTTCTTCTAAATGCCCTTTTCTCCTCATTCTATTATTGACCTCCCCCCTCCCTCCGCTTGTCCACCCCAGGGCACTTTCACAGAGATCCCAGCATCAAATGTCCGCCGCGTGATCGCTCAAAGACTAACGCAATCAAAGACCACCATCCCCCATGCGTATGCCTCAGTCGACTGTGACATGGCGGCCGTCATGCACCTTCGCAAAGACTTGGCCAAAGGTAAAAAAAAAAATAAAAATGTTTTTAAAAACACGCTACTTTCAGGGAGTGTGTACACATTAACTCTATACTTTTCATGCACATGTTTGTGTCATGTCCTGAAGGGAATGTCTGACAATAACATTTGTAAGGAAACTTTTCCATGAAGATGTTGATTTCAGGGTTTTTCACATGACCGCTCACTCGACAAAGGGGACAGTCTTCTGCATTGAGAAGAGCTTTGCTACATGTCATCTCAGGGTGGTCATGTACCTCTGGTTCAAACCAGTATCCCCCCGCCCCGTGTCTAAGAATAACCTGGCATGGTGTGCTTGGGTGAGAGTTCACATGTCGTGTGGGTTATGAAGAGGGTATAAACAGGGTGTAAATGGCTAACATCTGATACTGATCAGATCTTCTCTTTCTTCACACTGCACATCTCAATGTAAGGCTGATGAGACCCACATTTAGTCATACACATAGGTCCCTCTGCTAGCTTGTAATGGCTCACATCTATTCATGAAACAAATAATATCAGCAGACAAGTTTAGTGACAAAATTTGGTGGAAATGAAAGCTGCTTTTCATTAAGTGACAGTGATGTTTTATTCATATAGGTGTTCCGTTTGTGCTTACAGGAGGAAAGTACTCAACCAGAGTAATCATTTCTCTCTGGTTCGAAGTCTTATGGTCTTCTGGTTCAAATGGATTCTTCGGAGTGTTTGCTCGCGGTGCACACTGTGTTATATAATGACAGTATTCAAGAGGAAGAAATTTGGTAAAGTCTCTGGAAAAGCATTCAAGGCCTCTGTAGAAAGGGATATGTGTGAGGGCAATGGTAAAGAGCTCGGGCCATCCGTGCAGCATCAGGTAGGTTAGGTACTGGATTGAAAACTTGAGTATTTGGAGAATAAATAAGATACTTGTTTTGGCAAGCTGCTCTTTTGCTTTCTAAGCCTCACAGACTTCCTTAGCAACTGTTACTGAGCTAACCACAGCTTCTTGTGCAACACACATCAGGATGTGTGTGTGTTTTAAGATGAAGGAAGGTTTATACCACAACCAAAGAAAGGAAACGTTGTTCGTGTGTCTCAACAGTCGCTCTTCAGCATTTTGCGACATTTAGCCAAGAAAATATTTATACGTAGCAGCTGCTTTTCATGGATTTCTAAAATGTAACCCGTGCTTACTTAGGGAGATTTTTGTTGATTTAGCGAGAGTGCTTCGCCAACTTCCTATTTTTAAACATTCAGTTCAATCACGTAATTGGCTTTATTTAGCTAAACTTTGCCGAGCTGTCAAACAAATGGTAAATCTCTCTGGGTCCTGTCTCTGTGATGGAGGAAATGGGGCTGCCATTCCAGACCTATTAGCGAGGTTGTGTGTGTACTGAGGGATTCTCTCCCCGGTTGTTTTTGTGGACTCTCATTGTTCAGGAGCAGCGCGATTTCACGGTTAGCTCGTTAATCATGCCGCTCACAGCATTCATAACCGTCTGGTACTGCACTAATGGACACTAGTATAAGTTGGCAGCGATGCCAGGCCAAGCCCGCCTGGCCCAATGTGATTCACACGAAGAGGAAAGCGAAGCACATGGAGAGGGACTGATTCTGATCAGCTGGTCAACAAGATATAGGAGATATAGGAGCTGTGTCTTCCCCCTGAGGGAATGTGTAATATCACTAATTATACATTTGCGAGAGAACAGTGTCACACTTCCTAGGTCCCGTACAGAATACATGCCCGTATGTCCATGTGTTGCTTGAATCGTTACTGACAGGCGGTTTCTTCTTTGTCTTTTCAGAACAAATCAAAGTGTCTGTTAATGATTTCATTATCAAGGCAGCCGCCGTTACACTTAAAGTAAGTATTGTTCAGAATCACTTCTTCTGTCGTCATTTGTTAATTTAACATGTTTATCTTTGTTCAATAGTTTTTATATGTATAGTCCATGCATGGTTATTCAACGTATATATGCCTGCAAGTACCTGGTGTTGTAAGTCTTTCAGGGCTTGACACAGCCTGTACACACACAGCAACCTGTCGTACATATTGTAAATGGTTTCTAAGGCTACATCATTTGGTCTCTAATTTCTGTAATACTGCTGCAACAAGGGCTCTCTGTTGTCCTTGTTGCTAGCTCATTCAGGTGGTGAATCAACTGGTAGTCACGCCATTATAAGACAAACACTAAATGTTTACTCGGCGACTCGGTTCATTTTCTTTTCTGGCAGTTGATGGAAATTCTAAGAAAGAACTCAAACCATCCATCTCCCTAAGCAGTTTTAGAATTACACAAAACATATGCTGTAAATAAAGGCGCTGTTGTTGGATTTGAAGAAAGTTTTCATGGAAACGGGAATAAAAAAAAAAAGATATTGTCAGCATATTGCTCAGCGTCCAATAAGAACATCCTAATCATATGGTTATTCGTATCATGTCAAATGGAATATTGTATACGCTTTAGTGCATTTGCGTAGGCCTTAAGCCCGACGTCATGGGCTCTGGAGACTGTACCAAGCACACTGTAGGACACGCTGCTATATGAAGATCAGGCAGCAGCTGAGAAACATGGCTGTTTGTTGCATGTGTTACAGTAAATGTGAGGAATGTGGAACACAAATTTGTACAATTCCCAGTCACTTAATGTTAGTGTAAAATACCAAAGCACCGCATGGCACTCTCATAAGTCTGCACTCTATGTCCCTGGTCAAAATACCTCTTTGGATTGACTTCTGCACTAAACTGAGATACGTGACTCATTTATATAACACTTTAACATCGGAAAATTGCCAAAACCAACTGTACTTTCCCCCGAGGCATCCGAGTTAAATGATTTACTATTAACAAACTGGACTGTACTTTTTATAAGCAGATAACCCAAGAATTTGACATAAGTCCCTTCCACACATGCAGTCTATCCCTGAAATCTGTACCACCAATTTCCCACCTCAAGCCCTAGTAACATTTCAGGTACATGCCGACAGAGCTGTGTTGTGAATAAAGCAGTAACATTGCAGGGTCAGGCAAAGGGTTACGTCTATGTGACGAAAGACGCTTTTATGTGGAGCGAATGAACCAATCACAAGACTCTGATGACATATTTGCAACCCACGCTCTTTTGTTGTTGTTTTATCGAAGCTGTGTTTCTGATTTTCAAGTAGAAGACGAAAGAAACATTAGGCTACTTGTCTCGCAAACTTGTTGTATATTAAATACATAAATACAAATACAAGAACATTGGCACCAGACAAAAAGAGCTCCTCGCCCTCCATGTTCCTGAAAATAAGAGACGCCTGCCGCAGCGTACACGTACATCCGGCCTTGCCCCATCTTCTTTTTCTTCTGTTGAGTTTTAGGGCGGTTGGTAGCCATAAATGTTGCATTACAACCATTTGCTGGACTCTCCCTTGGCCTATGTATTCCAGCATTGCCATGGCATGTGTGAAAAGGCTCAAGACAAAAATGTGTGAATTGAGAAAATCACTCGTCGTGCCTGAAAGGTTATCTGCTTCGTTATCTGCTATGCTTTGTATAGTTTGTTATGTGGAAGCACAGTGTAACCTAAACAGTGAGGCTTTTTATCTCTATTTGTTTTGTTATTTTTCATTGTTAATATCTGACAAAAACCTGTGCTGACCTCTGCCTTTCTATCCCAGGAGATGCCAGAAGTGAATGTGACCTGGTCTGGCGATGGCCCCCGCGCACTTGATTCAGTCCACATTTCAATCGCAGTGGCGACTGACAAAGGCCTCATTACCCCTATCATCAGGGACGCTGCAAACAAAGGAGTCCAGGAGATCTCAGCTAATGCTAAGGTAAAAATATTATCATAAACCATTATGTTGTGATATGCTATGAGGTAACACTGCTGTGAGAGTTGTCCCCCTAAAGCCTTCTTGCGGGGGCATTTTTTCCATACTTCCTTTGCTGTTGATAGATTATGACTTCAAGCTGCGTTTGTTGTTGATTTGTTCGTGGAAATAAATAAGGGAGTTGGGATTGACTGGGAAAACAAACTGTGGGCATCTGTAGAGCTGTGTTCACCTTCTGGTTGGAAGATATTGCATTTACAGTTGTCCTTTTTTTTTTTTTTTTTTTTTTTTTTTTTTTTAATATCCATTAGATCATGCAGAGTAGAAATCTCTGCGTCCGATCAGCTGGATAGATCTGTAGATAACCGATTGGATTGTGGTAGTTTGATTTTTTGGTTGTTAGGCTGCAGGTCTCAGCTGTCACTGGCCACAGATGGAGTACAAAGCAACAATGGTCAGCTCTTTCTCTCGCTCACAGTCAGCAGCTGGGGACCGGCATTTATTCACAAACACATAAATGTGCCCTCAAAATCTGATATGCATGTACAGACACACAGTTGATGATTAGTCTCACTCTCTTTCTCATTAAAGGTATACTCACACACAGATCAAATAGATGAATTTATTAATGAGGGTAATGTCTCTCACCAGCAGTGACCAGGTGTAATATTCCTAAATGTTCAAGGCCCATATTCATGCCTGTTATGTCTCAGTGAAGATAGGAAGTCTCATTCCACAGCTGTTCGCAGCAAAACACAGGAACTGCTTCTTATCCTAATGACACAATATTAGCCTGAACAGTGTTGACATCAAATGTCTGTCTCAGCAGCAGTTAAATAGTAGCAGGATCTGCTGTAATAGTAGTTAGCGTGGCATTAGTATTAGTATTAATATTAGTATGATAGTATGACTATACTAAATATATACAAAACAGATCTTGAAGATGTGAGTCTGTTTGTCAGGACAGACATTTTAGCACACTAATGTCAAAGTGTTGGCAAAACAGTGAGTATGATGCTTCAGTGCTGATGGAAATGATGAGTGTTGTCTGAACATGTGATGCTATAGTTTTAATGAAGTGTCCTGTATTATGCATTTGGATGGTGTTGGATGTATTTCTGATGTATAGCATTATTGAAAGCCAGAATTGCGGTTCTTTAACATGCATTGCTTATTCCTCAACAAATTAAGAAAATAATGTTCAATATATATTTTATTTGGAAAATGCATACATTTACTTTGTGCTTCCAGAATAATGTCTAGTTGGCATCAAGTTTCTTAACTTTTCAAATTCTCCTTGAGTCACCGAAATGCTTGTATGTTAGACTGCAGGTCAAAGTTGTGAAGTTCAGATTGACCATTTCAATTCTTCTGGTCTTTATCGTTGTCTTCCATGCTTCTGAAATGCACTCATACTAACATTAGTTAGGAGGAAAATATTGTGTGCTGCATTTTTTATTATACAATGTCTTTATTAAACAATTTTGATGACTCCAAGTTAAATAATGTAATGTATGTTGGTGCTCAGGATCAAATCACTGCAGGAGAATTTGACATCACGAGTGCACATACACATAGAACAGCTGCTGTAAAGCATGGGCACGAACACTGTGGACATTTCAGTCCACTTAAGCCTTCGAAATGAGCTTCGCCACCCACTGCCTTGAGTTAAATCTACATTTGTCTACTTATTGGTCCCAAATTAAAATCAACATGTGGTTTGAATGAAGCATGGAGAGGTCGCTGCTGGCTATTGATGTGATGGAGTGGAACATCAGACGTTTTTTTTTTTTTTTTTTTGCATAAAGGGCTCTTATCTCAAATGTGCCCACCATATCCCACTGTGTCTCACGATCCTGTGAGTCATTTTCGACTCTCTGTGTTGGTTGTGTCCCCGCATTAACCTTTTTAAGTAAATTTCCATTTGAATATTATTCATGTTGAATAAAGATGTGGTGGCCACCCAGCAGTGTCAACTGAAAGAAAGAGCCAGGAAGAAGAAAAACAGAAGTTCAACGACAGCTTTAACTGTAGACTTGTTATTTCAGCAATGTCTGTAGTATAATTGATCTGTGCCACAACTGTGCATGTTCAGAGCATCGCAGTGAAGTTCTTAGCGAAAGTGTAGTTGATCGCCAGATACATTGTGTTTTCTCCAAGGTTGTCACTCTTTCAGGCTCTGATAGAAGTTGACTTCACAGAACGTGGCTGCAGCGATGTGTTCTTTGTCTTCGGCAGATGTCCCATCTTCCCTTCTGGGTGTTGTCGATTCCCTTTCTTCATTTTAGCAATGCTCAGGCTGATGGTTTACATTCTTCTCAGTGCTTGCTATTGGATGTTTTAGTCATTTTCTTGAGCATGATATTTGAAAGTTGACCCCTGTCGCCTTTCATCAAAAGGTCTGAATGGTATGCAGTATTTTAGTGTGCCCAGGTAGTATTTTTTTATGTAGGACATGAAGACAGTAAGGTTAGGTTTCTATTTTGCAAACTTTCTGGTATGAATATGGAATTTTGCTAATAAGATTTATAACGTAAATGTTCTTTACAGGCATTCCTCCCCCCAGCCTGTGTTATACCTTCATCATCAAAACAACCAAATGAAAAAAATAAATCTATTTTAGCTTGAGTTTCAAATTTTATGTTTTTTAAAAAAAAAAAAAAAAAAAAAAAAAAGAAAGTCTGACTTAATGTACAGTCCCAAAAGAATGTGACACCGTGCCATTGCACCTCAGCCAATGTGTTCCCAACACACTGTTTACCTGCATTCAACTAAAGCCTGCTCTAATATGATTGGTCAATACTACTTCAACCAGAACGCAGTTCCCATACCTTCAAAATCTTGTCCCATTGCCTATAGATTCTGCATTCATATGCAGATATCTGTTTATAGTAGTAGTAGTAGTAGAGTAGTAATCCCCTGACTTCTACCCAATACTGCGTGTGCTTACTTCCTCATTCTCATGTACAAATCAGTAGCTCTGGTGACCTCTCACATACATGTCTAATGATTCGGATACAAGCTTTATCTTGAATGTCAAATAGTATATGTGTTTTTCTTTATCACTCTATGAATCCTGCATCTTTGAGCTTGAGTGATGTTTAATGTTTCCATAGGCACTGGCCCAGAAGGCCCGCGATGGGAAACTTCTACCTGAGGAGTACCAGGGAGGCTCATTCAGGTAAACCTGACGCGCACATGTAGTATAATAAACTGCGTTTTTTTATGGGAGGCCCTTTCATCTCTTAATATCTAATTCTATCTCACAATTTCCTCTGTAGCTCAGCGGAAGATAGCCATCATAAATTTCCGCTATGATGACTTATGACTTAAATCCGGCTCTACAGATATTCAATATATTATGCAGATTTTACATTTAATGCAGGCCTCAACTGAATATGGTCTTGGGCGACAAGTACCATCAGTTACTGTGCCATCAATTGCTGAAAAGTGGAAGGGAGGCTTTACAACTCATTAGAATTAATGGTGTCATTTAGACATAAATGGGGTTTCTGTGTCAGGCAGGAGCGATGAATTCCTACGGAGATGCAGCCCTCTTTGTCCTCCTGAGGATATATGTGTACGCCCTTCCTCTATTCATTTTTTTCGTCCCCCTGAGCTAGAATTCTCATTAAGGCAAACCGCAACCTGCCCTCGGGTCAGTCTTGCTCACCATCAACAACATACAGGGAGAGACTTGGAGGCTGGTGCTGCTGCAATAATCTTTACTGATCTGTTATTAGTTTATGAAATAACATGTTCACAGTCAATCATTTTAAAATGCTTAATTCACCCTCTCATTTTTTTATTCACTCACTCCAAGAGGTTATGTTCTTTCTTTTTTTTTTTTTTTGCATCAAGAAGCTGATTTTAGAGTCTCCATTATGCCCGCTTAGTTGATTTTTATGCATTTTCTCCCCTGCTGAGCTTGACTAATGATGTAACATGTGTACTGTCTGTTCTCTCTTCCCATTCTGTCCTCCCTCCCTTCTCAATTTTCCTCGCCGGCAGTATATCTAACCTGGGGATGTTCGGTATCAGTGGCTTCAGCGCTGTGATCAACCCTCCTCAGGCATGTATCCTTGCCGTCGGGACCTCCAGGTCAGAGCTGCGACTGTGCGAGGACGACCAGACCCTGCGCACCCAGCAGCTGATGACCGTAACACTGTCCAGTGACGGACGACTAGTGGATGACGAATTAGCCTCACGGTTTCTCGATAAATTCCGAGGCAACTTAGAAAAACCGCAACGCATGGCCCTAGCCTGAAATACAAAGTAGGACAGCTGTATGAAATGGATTTTTGAGGACAAAGCAAGAAACCCCTGCATAACGAAGCCTGTGCTCTTAAAAAAGTGAATTCATGCTCATACTTGGATTAAGGCTTACAAAGAAGGCTTGTACAAAGTATAAACGTGTGTTTGTGACTTGCTACTGATATGAAATCACCAGGCTTTGTGATGCAGGGGTTAAACGGGGCTTCTGCTAGAGTGGTAGAGGACTCTTGCGGTGGTGCCAAATATTAAGACAGAAGGGGCTTACTGTTGGTTGTTATATCACACCAGTGTTGTGTGTATATATATATGAAGTGGTTATTCCACTTTAACTTCTATTTTTCATTCTCTTTGCATCTACTCTGTGTCACTATTAATACACATGCAAGTTGTTCTGTAGATAAAATATATTTAATACTGAACATTAGTGGAAATGGTATTTCCGATAAGAGTAAACCCACATGAACCATTTCCTGTTTTCGAGCAGAGTTCAAGAACTTAATTAATTGTTTATGTTAATAAATTTAACTTATTTAAAAAAAGATCTTGTGACATCCCTGACAACTAATCTTCCAAGTCCATGTGTATACAAAATAGTGACAATCGTTTAGGTTATGATTTCCTTAGATGCCAATAAAACACATTGTTCAACCTTGAAATGTCTGTGCGCCTCATTACAACATGTTTCTCCCCAGCCTCGTGCACACAGCTACCGGGGAAACCGTGTGTGTGTGTGTGTGTGTGTGTCTATTTAATTAGAATCTAAAGAGACTACATAATAATTATTTCATAGAAGCTAATTAGGATAATTTGCTGGGCTTAGTATACAGGTCAGTCTCTGCTGGCAGATGTTTATCTTTGCTGTAGACGTGGGCAGAACAGCTGTTTACATATATTTCCGCACCACACAGGCAGAGCTTATCCTAGTTATGCGTAAGCAGGGTTTGGTATTGTTTCTGTTGGAAGAAGCTGCTGAAATGGGGAAAGTTGTGATCTCATACTTTCTCATGTCTCCGGCTTGATACGAGGTCAG
Source organism: Bovichtus variegatus (assembly GCA_943593645.1). Classification (NCBI taxonomy): domain Eukaryota; kingdom Metazoa; phylum Chordata; class Actinopteri; order Perciformes; family Bovichtidae; genus Bovichtus; species Bovichtus variegatus. The sequence goes on from CALSCE010009442.1 coordinate 16,237,868, forward strand.
CACTATGAAAGTATTGGTGCAGTTTGACAAGACAAAGACCCTGGTAGCTCACCTGGTAGAGCAGGCGAGCTGTGTACTAAGGCCCAGTCTTTACTGCATGTCATCCCCTCTATCTCCCTTTCTTGTCTAACTTCAGCTCTACTACATGATAAAGGAAAAATGCCATAATAAATAATCTTAAAGAAATGAACAACAAAACACCTTGCTCTTAAGACACCTTTGGATTCATGGCTCTTCTTTATGAGCTGCTGGTTTAAAAGTTGGGTTTTCAAAATGTTTTATTTAGATATAATATAAATAGCATCATATGAGTTGTAGATTATGCTGGTAGCGATGAAATAAAAGAGGTAGAGGATACGCATTAATATTTAATGCTATTATGGCCACCGCAAATCACTGTCTGATAACTTCAGAAACTGCCTTTTTCTAATACTATTATTATGATACTAATACTATTCTGCTTCTGCTGCAGCTGTTTACATATTCAACCCGTTTTTTAGTGACTGGAGGAAGAACATTTTGTTCTGTGGTTGCTGTGGAATCAGATAGAGATCTGTGCATTCTGTGTTGAGGAAGGAAACATACAGACGGAGGACGGGGGGGGGTCATTTTGCATCTGGCAACTGTTTTCTACAGTATGCCCATTATTCTGCTAGCCATTTGCAGACAAACACATACACCTTCCGCAGTGCTTGTTACCAAGGTGATGTGAGGTACGCTGAAATAAAAAGTGAGGAGAGGACAAAACCCCGTACCCTTTAACATTCAAGCTCGAGTCATAATCACCGCACAACAACGTGGAGAAGAGACAGTGATGTGCGCCTGCAGTTTTTTGATTTCCTGTCATGTCTTATTTTTTTTTTTAATTGTTTGTGATTTAATAAACAGGAAATGTCACTGTAAACACAACACTTTCATCAGTCATACCAATTTTTTTTATTTTACGACATTTGCTTTTTTTAATCTTTGCACATTTTTTTGTTTTGTAATTTACACCATATTCCATCACCTGACATCATCTCCGCTCAGCCAGAATATACCCTTTCCTTCCAGTTATCTCCTCCTTATTGAATATAAATGTGTTATTACTTGGTGAGCCGTGCTCATAATCCATCCGCTGCGTTGTGCGAGTATTTATCTGTGTGCACAACTTCACCAGCTGCTGGCAAGAGATACAGTCGCTTCTCCAGGGATCAACCTGACATCAGGTTCAAATGAAGGAACTGAAACGGCTGCTTAGGAAGGCAAAACCAATATCTACACTGCCATTAAAGCACATAAAGACATCACATGACAGGAAGGAAGGAAATGTGTGCAAATACGCTATGTGCAGGTAGAGTTTTTTTAACACTCTGAGATGAGATAGCAGATCTGTAACCCCAGCAACAAACTGACAGGAAAACTCAGAGCGAGTGATAACCACGTGTCATTTCTTTTTTTAGAAACGCTGATTTCTTGTGTCATGGTCTTGTGCTACCATATCCCCTATAGCGTAATGAGATCTTTGTTTTGGGACAAAGCATCTTTGTGTCACTGGCATGCATTATCCTTCAGGCGTAATGTTCCTGATGAAGTAGACTATTCTTGCTGCTGATGCACTATCCTTTTTATGTTCTAATATGCCCTCGGTTGATACTGTTTGTCAAGATGGTAAAATCATGTTCTGTTATTAGACCTCCCTGCTAAATCCCATTTTGCTATCAGCTCGACGACTGCGACTGGACTATTAGGCAACGCAGATGAACAATGCCCCTTCAAAATATTAGCTCTGAAAATTTAGCAAAACAGATTCTGACATTTCCTTGGCTTTCCTGTCCCAGTCTGACATTTACTCCTCTGACTGCCACCCTCCAATCTCTACCCAGCAATCTTGTTAGGTGAAACAGCTGGACAAGAAAGCCAACAGACGCAAGGAATCAGGTTGGTTCCTGCCGAGGTTTTGATGAACTGTGCGCGGAGTCTTGAAGATATTGCGGGGGCTTGTAGGTCAGACTCATGGACACACAGCATGCTTGCAGAGAAATGGAGGCAGTTGCTATGGAGACCAAAGTGGGCGAGTGTGTACTTTTGTTGTGCTGATATGTTGATATCCTTAAGATAGGTCGTCTGATGAATGTGTTGGTCCAAATAGCAGAAGTGGTCCGACGGGGTGTGTGTGTGTGTCGGGGTGTGTGTGTGTGTGTGTGTGTGGTGTGTGTGTGTGTGGGGGGGGGGGGGGGGGGGTGTGTGTGTGTGTGTGTGGGGGGGGTGCATCCATCCATCCCCTCCCAGTCCTCCTGTGCAGTATCTGAGCTTCCAACCATTTGTATATTAACAGTCTGAAGGCTTTCAAATGAAATCAAATGGATTTGGTATGGATTTCTCCATCTTATCAAGGAAGGTAGTGTTTTGGAGGATTAAAAAAGGATCAATGATGATTGATCAAAGGAACTTGATGACTTGCTTTCCCCCATCTCATGACTCCGCTAGTTTTACCTGCTCTCTGTCCTGGTTCTTTTTTGTTCTGTTTTGTCTTTTGTTTGCATCGTGTGTGTACGAATTTGTATATATGTCTGTTTTTATGTCTGCCTGACACCAGGAAGCCTTTATTGACATCCCCCTGGATCCATCTTTTTTATATACGATTGTATCATGTTTTCTGTCGCATAGATTGTCTATGTTGTATTTTCAACTATGTTGTTTGTTCTGTACACACGTGACCTATTGCACGTCTGTCCGTCCTGGGAGAGGGATCCCTCCTCAGTCTCTCCCTGAGGTTTCTTCCATATTTCCCCCTTTAATTGTGGAGTTTCTTTTAGGGAGTTTTTCCTTGTGCGGTGCGAGGGTCTAAGGACAGAGGGTGACGTATCCTGTGCAGTCTGTAAAGCCCACAGAGACAAATGTATAATTTGTGATATTGGGCTGTATAATAAACTTGATTTTTGTAAATTGTAAAGTGTCTTTGTGTATCTAGAGGAGCACTATATAAATGAAATGTATAATTAAATGTATTATTATTGTAGCATCAGTCTGATTTGCCTCTCAGGACTCCCTCCCTGTCTATTCTTTTAGTCTAACACCCACAGAGAGACACATATTTCCCTGTGTGAACAGGCTTTGTGAATGATCACCAGGGTTGGTGAGAGGCTTGCTCTCATCCACATTATCTCACGCTCAAGTTTGTTCAACCATTGTTGACAGGATTTCCTCTGGTCTCCCCGTTTTCCCTTACTCCCAGCACTTCTCTATTCAGTCTTTTAACTGGGATGCAGACTTTGCTTGCTGTAAAATTACCACCTTGTACTTCCACTTCCTTCTTCTGTCCAAGTTGCACAACATTGAGATCATTGTGTCATTTCTTAAAAACGGCCTCTTTTACAACTCAACGTAATGCATCCTGTTTGAGTGTTCTGAAATGAAACATGCAAATGAACCAGACACTGCAAACCTGTGGACTGAGAGTCCGACCCAGATTGGGGATGACTAAAGACATTCCAGATGGCTATACAGTACTTTGTGACACCCACTGTCCAAACACGCCCCTCTGCTGTCCCAGCACCCAAACACAAGTGAGGCCCTTGCTTTGTTGTTGTTGCACAAAGCCCGGCCTTTTGAAGCAGTCCAGTCATGTTCCTGTGACGCCGGGATAGCTCATTCAGCCTGAGACGACACTGCAGGGTGAGGCAGAGCCCATCTATCGGCCAAAGATACACAACAAGGACGCACATCTTCTGACGACCTCCCTCACCTCCTGACAAACCGGGCAGCATCATAGATAGCCTTCTGATTGAGTCTCAGTAGTTCCAGCTAACAGGAAATAGTAACAGGAACTTGTCAGAAACATCTATTTGATAAATACCGAGAAATCACATGGTCTTAGATCAGATCAAAATGCGTGTAAAAGTAATGCTGTCTTTACCACCAGCTGATATTTTACACACCATGTAGTTCTCATCAATTCGCCACATCTGTGCAAACACTCATGCACACTGGATGTTTAGCTAATGATTGATTTCATTTCGCTCCTCTGTACTTATATGGTCATCTTGCAAACTCTTCTAGTCGCAATCCAGTGACTGCGCTGGTCGTAAGGAAAAAGGGACGTTACCTAACAGGAATGCTAAGGAGGTGCCATTAGTCGGCCATTACCACGAGTATTCCCAACCACAAGGGCGTCTGGTGAGAGCGTATGTGTATGTCCTCACTGAAAAGCTATCATGGAAAAAAACAATTCTTAGCTGGATGCGTATTGGCTGACTCAGCAGTCTGATGTTTAATTTAGGCCTCAGTCATGCTCAGTATACAGCTGTTCACCTCCTGTGTTTTTTCTTTCTTTTTTTTGTGCTGCTGTAACCATGCAGCAAAGATAATAACCCTGAAACCTGGTTAACTTTTAGGTTACAAATAGGCTTTATTTATCTTGTCTTTTCATCTTCTTTCAAAGCCACTTCACACTTAAATGAAACACATGACCTACCTAGTCATTAGGTCACTTTCATGTTCACACAGCCCCTTAAACATGATGAGTTTACCAAAGATGACCAAGTTATTTTACTTCTATAGACTCGATTTTGTTTCTCCAGAGAGAGCAACTAGACAGACTTTGTTCTGAGAGGGAAACAAAACAAAGCAAGGCAGGATAATCAATTTGTCTTGAGAGTCTCTTTGTCACTCTCGGTTGCTTTCTCCATCTCTTACACTTTATGTTTCACTATCTTATCGGCCAGAATTTAACTGACACTATTTTACCCTTTTATTTTCAACACGTTTGGACTATAAATCACTTTTAATTTAGAAATATTCTCTATATCATAGATAACATATTTATACAGGCAAGGCAAGGCAAACTTTATTTATGTAGCACATGTCATACACAGGGGAAGCACTGGTTACAGGTTAGCATGAAAAAAAAAAATGTGGACCTAATTGAGGTACAAGCTTATATGGGTTTCCTTATATGTAGCCTAAACATGCTTGTTTATTTGCTGTTATTCAACCATGACAAACTTTCACTATGGCAACAGCTAAAACAGGAAGTGACTTTTAATTGTATATTAGGAAGTGTGAATCTGACTGATATGCTCTTCTCTTTTTAACATTTAGAGGTGAGTTGGCTGAGGGAATTGAAGGGGCTAGTCCTGATCTATCGGGTGTACATTGCGTTTATGTCTTTAGTATTGTTCCGCAATGGGTTGTACTTGTTCCTTTTCCTGCATGATTGTGGAATTATGAGCTGTGTGATGGTGGTTGTGTTTGGGTCTCTGATGGCAGTCTTTGCGTTCAGGTGTATTCTGGTATGTTTAGCCATGCTAGGTACTTGTCTCTTCGGATGTCCGTCGGTTGGTCCCTCGGTTGGTCAGTCGATTGGTCCACCCCTTCGCTCCCGACTGAAATTTCTCAACAACTATTTGATTGATGATTGGTCTGATTTTTGCATGAACATTAAAGGTTCCCAAGTGATGGATCTTAAAGTAGAAATGTGACACCTTTTATGTAGATGATCCAATCAGCGTTGATGGTTAATGTAGTTGATTGAAGCAAAAGCTGCAAAAGCTGCAAAAGCTGCAAAAGCTGCAAAATCTGACGTCATTTGACGGGACATTCAAAGGTTGGATGCAAGGAAGAACTACATGCTATTTCATCTTGGTTTTCGAGTCTTCGCCTCAGGGTATCCAGGGGGCGTGCTTTAGATGCTGCTCAATAACTGAACCTCTTTGTCCTCTCTGCTTGTATTGCAAACTAGCTACATTTCCAACAGCAAAAAGGGCATTCCAAAATATGAGTAAAGAAGATGTTATGGACAAGGATACATTTCAAAGTGTTTTGTCAGACTCCGGTAATATGTTAACATTAGCATTTAGCTCAAGGCACTGTTGTGCCAAAGTAGATACAGCCCTATGTAGCCTCAATCGTTGCATCTTACTCTTGTTAATTTACATTTCCTGTGTTTCACCGTTGAAGCCTGTAAGAAGTTTCCAGTCGAGAAGCGTATCTATCTTTAAGTAGGTTTCTGTAATCAGTGGGAGATTTTTAGCTTTACCCATTACACATTTCTTCTCCCGTTGAGTGGAATAATAACTGTGTTCACCAGAAAGGCCAGGTCACATGTGTTTATTTAAGTGCTGTCCTCATGACTATGATGTTACTGGCCACGCAGAGCAATCAGACATTCTGTATGGTTGGTTATTAAGGAATCCACAAATGTACAGAACAACAGTCACACAATTTTAACACAATTTTATTTGAGATATTGCACACACAATATGCAAACAACACAATATGTTGTTGTTGGGGAGATTCCGGAAACTGAGACTACTTTATCCGTCACCCGAGCTTCGAGTGGAGAGAAGTTTCTCATGATGGGAGGGGAAAAGGATGGAAGTTGAGATATTGCAGATAGCATTGACCATGGTTCGTTATGACGGGGCTCCTTAGCTAAAAGCATAACTGGAACAAATTTCCCCAACCATCATTTGTGTCATTCCTATATATAGTACACGCAGATTGAAGTAAGTAGCCCTTTAGTGGAGTTTGCTTTCGCTTTTGATAATAACAAGAGATGCTAGACACAAAGAAATGTCTGCAACATTTCAGAGTTTTCAATGTTTTGGATCAATAAGAACTTGGAGGATGAGGTGTGTCTCTGTGAAATGGATGTGACCTCTTTCAATTGGTGGCACAGGATCACACTGAGACATACTGCAAGAGAGAAAGACAAGAAAGCGCACAGGAGCAGAGACAAGAAAATTGGATGAATTGAAAATGGAGTGAGGACTGAACAAAAGACCAGATGGGCTCTCAGAAACTGTTCCTGTCAGGAACATGAAAAGAGGAAGAGGTGGGGTGGGAGGGGGGACGGGGAGGGAGTATAGGCAAGGAGGGAGACGAGGATAAGCAGCCAGAAAGTGGGAGAGATCACCTTCTTCTTAACCATTAATAAATGTAGAGGCAGGAAGAGGGGAGAGAAAGAGCAAGAGAGGAAAAGAGAGACTGTGTGATGTGGGGCGGGAGGGGAGGTGGGGCAAGTGTGGGAGAGGCAGAAGGGTGTGTGCTCACATGAACCACTCGTGCCCTTCTGCGTGTGTGCCACTAGTCTCTTTCGGGCAGAGAATAGAAAAGTTGGGCAAAGTCTGAGTCAGCTCCAGCAGCGACCAGACAGTCACAGCAACTCCCTCCACAGTGACAGGTTTCTTCTCTCTCTCTCTTTTTTTTTTTTTTTACTGCTCTCTCACTCATTCACTCTCTCTCCCTTTCACACACACACACACACACACACAGACACAGACACAGACACACGCACACACATACACACACACCAACCGTCACTCCTGGCAGAGGGAAGACAGGACCACAGGAGAACTGTTACACACCTTTACTCCCAGCTCCTCAACAAGCCATCACCAGACGATTTGCCCAGGATGTGGACGCTTCTCTTGGGGGTCACCTTTGGATTACTGGCCTCCTCCAGGTCGGAACAACTTCAAGGTGAGGGGACTGTGCCTTCGCCCAGCGGATGGCTCTTTGTTTGGGCTTTTTTTTTTCATTTATTTTTTAACCTTTTTCCGCTTAAATTGTGCCTGGCTGGAAACACTCCTTTGTTTTCAGATTTTAGGACCAGACCGTATGTTTTCTTTTTTTTTTTTCCCCTTCTTGAATCTTGTTGAGTATTTGAGTGAGACAGAGGCTGTGCTCTGCTCCTGCTGCTGCTTGTAGAATGGATGAGTGGATGCCGGCATGAGCGCGCATGCTACACCAGCACAGACAGGCTTACGTCTGGCAGTCTGAGACTCCTGACAGACACAAAGGAGACTCTTGCTCACTCTCTGTCTCACACACTTTCACACGCTGGGAAGTGAACCTTATTCATCAGGCTTTTGGATGATCAGTGTAGCTTTCACAAGCAGTCGTTTTTCAGGTAGAAGCAGAAATAGAGAGGTGTTTTTTTCCCCCCTTCTTTGCTGTGCTGATACAGCTGGAGTCTGTGCTGCCACGCTTAATGCTTTATTCTCTGACACAAAGGATGTTCAGCAATCGCTCTAGCCCCCCCCCCCCCCCCCCCCCCCCCCCAATGTCTACCTCTTTTCTCTCTGTCTCACATGTGCTTTCTGTGTAAGGTTTGATTGGATTTGTTGCTCGGAGCGATATATCTTTGGAGGTGAAGTTGTTACTGAATCAAACAGGTCTGGGTTCGTCTGGCTTGTTCCCTGAGGAGGTGTTGGTGGAGATGTTCACAAAGACTCCCTCTGGCACTGTGCAATCAGCATCAGGCCATAAATCTGACCAGTATTTAAAGGAAAATAAGAGGCTGCCTAAACAGCTTGTATGTGCATTGTATGTGGGAAGAGGAAAGGGGATGGGGCCACCCCCCTGTGCTTCCACATGTGTTTTCTCCCTTGTGAGTTTTTTTGTTTGCGCTTGTGTATGTATCTGATGTTTGAGTGTCGAGAGTAATCGGTGTCTGGCTAGAAGTGTCCTGCGGTGGTTACATGGTCAAGACGTTGACTTTGAACCTCAAACCTGTGGCTGTGTTTCGTCTAAAGCAGACCATTTAGAGCAGGACTCATGGACTTGTGGCCTGGCCAGCTAACCAAGATGAGATTTATAGAGTTTTTTACAATACTGACGATATGCCCACCGATAGCATTTATGAGCATGTATGATTCTACACAATATGTTTTGGAAAAAAAAGTAATTTGACTGGTAACTGGGCTGAAAATGCTCTAAAGGTGTTCATATGTTTTTTTCCTCCTTGTAGTTGTTTGAATTAATTTCATCCATTTAAAATCCTACGTAACTATGACCTCTGCAAGGAGTGTAATAAAAACCCAATTTGGTATGATTCAAATTTATTACTGCACTTTAATAATTCAGTTGATCATTAAAATGCAAAGAGTTATATTATCTGTGATGATCTTTTACATTTTATAGATTGTCAATTTCTTGCCCCTAACACCAAGTTAGAGATTGAACAGTGATGATCTGATCATCAGAATGACGTATGCAGAGGTTTCAACACATCCAAAACACTCACCAACTTTATCTTATGTGTGAGTTTAGTGCTATCGTATCTTTTGAGTTTCCTATATACATACATAGCAAGTGCAGATTGTCCACTTACTACCAAATCCTATTCCTGTTTCCTCTTTGCAGAGGATTAGTCTCTCTCTCTCTCTCTCTCTCTCTCTCTCTCTCTCTCTCTCTCTCTCTCTCTCTCTCTCTCTCTCTCTCTCTCTC
>CALSCE010009442.1:16247090-16260131 GCA_943593645.1 Bovichtus variegatus
CTCTCTCTCTCTCTCTCTCTCTCTCTCTCTCTCTCTCTCTCTCTCTCACACACACACAAACTCAAATGCACTCGGGCCAACCTGACCGCTGGACTTCCTGCAAATGTGGCCGTATTTGCCTCCTTGGCGTAACGACCCCTCCTGCATGCACCAGTGTTATGTTTCAAGGTGAGGGGTGGTCAGGGGCCCCATGGGCTTGGACTGGGCCCTTACAAAGAGGGCTTGTGCCTGTACAGGCTCAGAGTACCATCTCCTGCCACCTGAGACTCTCAGACACGTGTTAGCCTTCTCTACCAACATACCTCCTCTGCAAATCAACCACCGTGAAGCCGAATGGCCCTGCACCAATATCTTGTATAACTTCTCTCCTCTGTTAATTTGTCTCTTCCTTACCCAGTGCCTTTGACATTGATTGAACCGGTCTTAAATCGTGCAAGGGGTGCTTACATTTCTGTTTTTTTCGTCTATGTCTTTGTGTGCTGTTAAACCTTGGGATTACTTTTTAAACAATTTTTTTGTCAGTTTCATGGTCATACCCACTCTCCCTCCTGTGTGCTTTACCTCCTCATATACACTAAAGTCTTTGTGGCCAAGGGAAAACTGCTCAGAAAGAGCTCTGTAATGTACACAAATCGTCCTTCACGATGCAGTGATCTCCAAACTCACTGTATCATCAGGCATAGCAGTAGATTATACTGGATCTATATTTAGATTTAAAATGCACAAAATGCATGTTTGGATAGAAAGGAAGAGGTTCCTCGTTCCATAGTTTTGCAAACAAGACACTATGTAGGCATTGACATCTTTGGAGATAAAGTCATTTGCTTTCTTTCCAAGAGTTAGATGAGAAGATCGATAGCACTTTTGTGCCGGTACGTTAAGTATGGAGAAACTAAAGCGAGGGTGTGATGACCTGAGGAACCCATCGGCTATCAGTCTGACGCGATAAGCCTCTGGGGGCAAGGTGCAAAATAGCCAGCGGACCAAGACTTTCTTTTCCGTGGGGTTCGCTCATTATTTACAGTCTGATTATCAACTGGAGACGCGACACTGGAGTTGGAGTTGAGAGAAAATGTCTACGACAAGATGTTTCACAAGTAGCCATTTTGTAGGCTAATAAAAAGCGAGATCAAAATCAGACACTAGCAGATGGGTTCCGCGATTGCATTTCAGCCAATTCGCTCTTTTGCTCTCCGCACTTACTGTTTACATGCATTAAACCAAAGTTTGCTCAAACGTTTTTGATCAATACTACTCGGACTACAAAACCGGAAGGCTTCCGGTACCAAAATGAAAGCTAATTTGGTAATAACCAAAGTGTCGTTTACATTTCTATTTGTGTATGTATAAAACAAACAATATTTGCTTTAATAGTTAGCTTCAGATGTTGTGTTTAGCGGATTTTTGAACTGTGGAGAATCCTAGAGGAGATGTTTCCTCTTTTCCATTCTGTGTGCTAAGCTAGGCTAGCCGGCGCCTGGTTCTCAGCAAGAAATTGAATAAGTGAACAAGCTCGTAACGGATTAGATGTCAGTATTTAGTTGGGATGTAGTTTTTTTGCATGTTGCCTATCTAAAGAGTATTAGCTGTGTTTGTCATTTGACAATTTGTATGTTATCTATTTTATAATAGCTTGTAAAGAGTTTTTGTATTTGTTTATCACATTGAATATCTAAATTTGTCCCCAGTCCAGCTGTCTTGCTTGAGGACTAAACCAACTATTGTTATGAAATAACTTTTGCAATAGCAAATAGTCTACTACTCTCCAACTAAATGTCTTCATTTGTGGGTTTTTATTTAATGACATTCACTCAAAACTAGAACTCAGGCGGTAGTGTTGTAGCATAGCAACCAAGATGGCGTTGCTACATGCAGAATAACGACAAACAGAAGACAGATATTTATGAAAACATGCACACAATATGGTGGAAAATGGCTTTTCTGTGTGGTAAAAACAAAAACAGTCAATGAATTACTTCTGCACCGTCAGGAATGTTTTAAAGTCTTCAAATGTGAACATTTGAAGATAATGTCTGAGGTCAAATTTCTTATCACAGATCATCTAGTTGGATTCATTGAAATCTTCTTTTTCCTTTAGGGGAGAACTTTAATCCTTCAATGCTAACGTTTATCAAAAGGAAAAAAATGGGCACATGCCTGTTTATTTGAAAGAAAGCTGCTTTCAAAATTGTATATAATGGGTGGAGGCGAAAGAGGAAATTACACATTAGAAAGAAAATCAGATAGCGAGAGTCCTTCTTTTGACCTTCAGGTAATGTTGTGTGTGTGTGTGTGTGTGTGTGTGTATGTGTGTGGGTGTGTGTGTGTGTGTGTGTGTGTGTGTGTGTGTGTGTACACAAACATACTTGCACCATATCTCATGTTTCACCTGTCCCACTGGCCCGGTAGACCTTTGTTGTGACCAGTGGAGGGAAAGACATACCTGCTGAGTGGGCAACTTCACTCAAGTGTGATAATGCAGGACACTGGAGCATTGTGGGAGTGACGGCGACAAGGTCTCTCTCCAAACCAGCTGATGAACTATGGCTTAAAGGATGTTACAGTAGCAATGGGACATATACAGTAGGCTTTCTGTTCTAGCACGGGACTCCTGCACAATATTATGGGAAACTTGAGTGAGAACATTTTAACTAAGGTGTATCTGAGAATGATGAGGAAAGGGAAAAATTCCTACAAGAGGATGATGAATAAGCCGACGTTTTCTGTCTTTTATTAATCTTGACGCCATGGCTCCACAAAGGTTATGACTGGAGAAATGATCATCCAACGTTCAAGTGCGTGTGCATCTGCGATCTGCCTGTGTGTGTGCACACCTGCATGTGGGGGGTAATTTGGACTTTATTGCTAGCATAGAAAAGACAAACAGAGGGTAATGAGAGAAAACAAGAGAAAAGGAGGGAAGGGTGGGGGGGGGACAGTGAAGGAGTGGAGTGTCAGCCTTGTCTATTACTTCTAGAGCAGCTGGAGGTTTTGGCAAGACGCTGTGTTAAAGCTCCCTTTCTCTCAGGTTCTGTACACTCAGACTTTGCAGTATCCTTGGTTTCAACTCTATTAGGTGACAATGGGGCCTTTGGGAGAGTCAGTGCCTTGGCATAGCATGGTTTCTCAACTGTATAAAGACACCCATGACCATTCCCTCTGCATACTAATGATTGCGCCTCAGATTCATGTCAGCCCCCTTTTCAGCTCACTGATGGTAAGCTGTCTTTGATCTCTCTGGGCAGGTTTGCAAGGCCAGGACTGCTGTCTTGTTATTCACCCCTTTACTTTCAGGGACACTGTGCCATGTGCAGCATGTGATAAGGTTCTTTCAGTGCGTCTGTGAGTGTGCACACGTGTGTGTGTGTGTGTGTGTGTGTGTAAGAGAGAGAGAGGGGGAGAGAGCAGTAAACTGAAACTCCCTGACAAAACAAGTGTTGGCACTAACTCTTGTTGTCCAACTGCCACTAACAGCAGAGAGCTCGACTTCCTGCTGTTGCAAGCTCTCTGTTTACACATAACAGCCAGTGGATTTTTTTATTATTATTATATCTAGTCTTTTGGAAGTCGGCTCTCTTCACAGCAAGGCTAAAACATGTCTACAACATAGCAAATATTCATTTCGCAACATGCCTAGGGTCTTTTATTAAAAGTTGAGGCATATCTTGCATCTCCAATTAGGATTTAAATATACGCAGTCGTGGTAACTGCTAAAATGCAGGACTTTTTCGTTAAGGCAAAAGCAATATTTTGTATTGTGTCATCTCAACATTTTGTTTTTTCTTTTCGTTCTTGCATTCACATGCCTCGATGCAGAAGTCAGTTTCCCAATGCAGCTTGTGAAATGCGTACAGATGGTGACTAGACAGTGCACCTTCTTTTTGTTGAGGCTAGCTGAACAATTTGTTTGTCATAATGGAGAATGTGATTTCTATGTGAGCACTTACTGTACAATGTAATTCAATAACAACAACCCTAATCACTGAGTTGACCGTCTGTCTAGAGCAGTCTCAATAAAGCTTCACAAATGTAGTATGTATTGCACGGCAATTGTATAGGATTACATTATTGTACGGGCATTGTTCTTAATTGGTCCATTGCTAAGTTGGAAAAAGAAACATTGCAATTTATATTTTGATTTAGTTCCCCAGCATGATTTCCTCTTCTAATTTGTAATTTATAATTTCTGTTTTCCCCTGAAGCTGTGAGACATTTCATCCAGTTAAGAAAACATAAGCCTCTATATTTTTAGTGTAAGTCTTGTGAGTACTTTCAACACATATATTAAAAATGTCTAAGCCCTGCTGGCTTTAGTTGTACTGTGTATTGGTCCTCCAATAGCCTTGTGAAACTATAAGCACAGTGCAGGATGATAACTTGGTGAATTTGTTTTGTTCAAAACTGTGTATCAGATGTGGCTGCAAATTATTTTTTATGTTTTCCTGTATGAAGCTCAGCAATCAAAAATACATAATACATGTTCTGCGTGGTGTTTTCCTGTACAAGGTGTTGTTGCTTTGTGACTTTGGTTCAGGAAATTGCTCACACCCTACACACCGTGTTTGTGGTAACAGATCCTACCTTTGCTCTCACTTATTTTGTGAGTATTGAGAGTCTTGTTGTCAGGTGCCTGTTTTGAGCACTTTACTCGGAACTGTCTGTTAAGCCTCCACGGTCTCCTGATCAAATGTTCAGGGCTGATAATACTTTTTATGACTTCTTCTATTTCCCATGAAATCTGCAATGATGGAATTTTATTGTTATTGCGCAAAATGGAGACTCCACTGAAATCCTCTTTCTTTTTCTATGTGGGAGGGGGAAACCATGCAAAGATCACTATGGAGACAAAGTCACAGTAATTATTCAGCATAAGGAGAGGTGTGTCCCATTCCCAGGTGGTGTCTCTCTCTTTCATTCTCAATGCAAATGATCACCTGCTCATATGAGGAAAATGCCCAGGTGTTGAAATCTGTTTCTTGCCAATCGCATTCTTTTTTGTAATGGACATATGGCTATTTGAAAGCGATCTACATGTTTACACATATGCACGCCGCCTATCCTGCTCATTTGCTAGGCCTAGTTTGCATTTTTCTTTTTTTATTTGATTGAGGGATTCCCTGAGGTTTCTCGTTTAGTCAAGCAAACTCAAGCAAATGGGCTGAGCATCACACGAGGAGAGACACACTGCGCACCATTGTCAGTGCAATGTGTTGTGCCATTGTGTTTTTTGTTCTTTTGAGGAAGAGGTCAGGTAGTGCGATGGAAAGTGTAGCGAAACTTTTCCTTGTGATGCCGGGATTGAATATTTATTTGCCGAGGTATCTTAAGCATACAGCCTTGTGTGTGTGTGTGTGTGTGTGTGTGTGTGTGTGTGTGTGTAAGTGTTATGTATACACTTGTTTGCACACTTTGTTACGAGCAACAAAGACTTAGCGACCTGGGGGCCACACACTGTAGATGCTGCCTGTATCATGATACTTCTGTGCTTTGCTCATGCCATCCCACTATCTGCTGGTTATGAATATGGTTTGGAGCTATTGAGTTTTGACGACATGAACAAAATGACATGTCATGTTGATTTAAAAAAGAAAAGAGAAAAAGTCTCAATAAGTTATTAGACTGACTGGAACAAACGTCTCATCCAGAATTATTATTATTCGTAGCTATAGTCAAAATCACATAATTCAAAATCAATATGTCAGACTGCGATTCCCTGTTCCTGGCTAGACATGATTTAAACTTAAAATTTAAAGTGCTGGAGAACATAAGCAATGACATACTCGGTATCCTTCAGGCTACTTCCACCCACATATACTGTAAATAGTGAATGATCCGATAAGACCCTGAACCTGTGTTTGTCTTTCCTTCTCTGTCCTTACAGTGAATTCCCGCAGCTGCAGCTTTGCCGGGGTATTTCTGGCTGAGGGGGCAAGCCGTCACTCCCTGAACTTTGACATGGCTGGAAAGGTGTGTGACCAGCAGCAGAGCATCTTGGCGAGACCAGAACAACTCCAGGAGGCCTATGATAGAAACATGGAGACATGCAGGTGAAACCACAAGCCTTTGTTTAAATATTTGTTTTCTTTAATTGTTGCCAACAAGGCTTTTTTCTCTATTTACTGCAGACTTTTTGTAGAATTGTTTAAAGCTTCTAATGCAATGCAATGTACATTTCTTTAAGCTGTAAAACATTAAAGAAATACAGAATATTTATAATCCACACTCATGAACCCCAAAGATTTTGCCATTTCAACATTTTACTTATTCAGTTCTAAACTGTCACAGGGAATACTTTTATTCATAATCAGTCAACTTCAGCCATAAATGCACTTGGTGTCCGTTATTGGACTTCATCAAGAGATGTAGAACCAGAAAAGAGGAAGTTTAAAAGTTTAAAAATACGGATACGTCATTGCTGTCACACGGTAGACATCACTAGGCTTCCAATGGAATAAACCACCAACTGTTTCTCAAGTTTTCCTCTACTTCTCTGAGCAATGTGAATTACTTCATTTTTTTTGTATGATGTAATGTGTTTACGACTTGGAGACAGATTGTGTTCTGTATCAACAAATGACTCAAAATGTGCTACAAATTGTGTCAAAATATGTCTTTTAATAATAATATTGTTCATTCAGGAATGGCTGGATCAGCAATGTGAGCACTGCCATCCTCAGACACACACACCATGAAAACTGTGCAAAGAACATGACTGGCTTAATTATTAATTCACATGCAAAAGCTGAAGAATACTTTGATGCCTACTGCTATGATGACAAAGGTGACTATATCCACTAGAAATACTCAGTTACCCTTTATCAGTGCAGGCCAAAGCTGATTCTCAAATTACTCAAAAATGCGTCAATTTACAGTTTTGTTAATTTTGGTAACGTCTACTTCCTGTTCCCCCATGTGCCAGTTGGGCCTGAGGAGGACTGTACGAAGGCCTTTCAAATAAAACCCCCAGATGCAACAGGTTAGTACAATATAACCAGACTTGTATACATTAAACTGAAACCTAAGCTCAAAAAATGACAGATTGAAAGCAGTGTTATATGTTTGTATAATTAGACCTAGTGTAATATTGTATAAGATGTCAACATTTAAAAAACAGGCAGAATTTTCATGTTATGAAACTGGATTCATATCTGTCACATCTGCCATGGAATTCCCCAGAAACAAATTTCATCATTCAAAAACCCCCCTCAGATGCAAATATAAGGAAAGAAGATTAAATTAATTAAAAACACCTCGGTCTAGTTACCAAATGACCTCATCTCTATAGTCATCACCAACATACTCTCAGCTCCTAGCAACGTTACTGTACTGTACTGTAGGTTAATTTTTACGACTACATTGACGAGGGCTCAGTTTCCCCAACACTACCTTTTTTGTGGGGGGGAAATGTGCAAGCAAGACCACACATTGCCAGTAGTAACACTTTACATGGCCTCATTGCAGGTTTTTAAGATGTGTATTATCCTACAGAAATATATTGGGATTTACAGAATAATGATTTGTGAATCCTTAATGAAAAATAGATGTGATATCTTACGTATTTACATGGATTTGACAACATTTACAGTAACGCAGTGCGCTGAAATAAAAGACAATGCCCTTCTCCGGGAAGAAGACTCTAACCCCTGCTTTTACAAACATAAAGTGCTGTGTCAGTTAACATGACTTTTAGGAAGCATAACTAAATCAATACTATGATGTTTAATATTTATGCTATAACACTGTATGGTAAGATTTTGAGAAACTCAACTGCACAGAGAAAGTCAATCATACATGCTGATATGCATGTGTTTTGTATTGTCTGGTATTATTAGTGTAACATTACTGCTGGCATGATAAGATTAATCGCCCAGAAGTGATTAATATTGTTCTCACAAAACATGTGGAAAGTTACGTGTGACTGTAACCATGCATGATCCTCTCTATTCTCCAACCAGATGAACCGTCTCTACAGTCTCTGGCCCCGACAACAGCAGAAGGCCAAACACGACCTGAGGATGCTTCTGGCAGTGACCCCACGGATGCCCCCGGGGATTATGCTCTTACTGGGGTAATAAAAATGACCACATCAGCCACATCACCTGCGGTAGGAGTGAGTGCCACGGAGGACCTTGCTGAGGAAAAAAAGGACACTTTCACACCTGGAGAGTTCGACCAGCCCACTGAATCTGGGATGATGCCATTCCTCCCTGATGAGCAGGATACCTCTCCAACGGTAGAGGCAGGGAACAAACAACCTACCACGGAAAATGAGAAACAGAAAGGGAAAAAAGAGGCTGGTGGAGATAATGCCAGGACAGAGTGTAAGAAAAACACAAGCACACATCAGCACATAACTGCTACAAAGCAAAAGTAGAGTGTTCACTAAAGTATTCAGATTAAGGGTAGAATTCCTTTATAATAGCCATGCAATAAAAAACGCCTCTGTGCTGCTAATAATCAGGTTTTTTTTGGAGACGGTATCAGAGAGATTGAGCGCTGATTCAACTCTGTAGTCATGTTTTGGATGCGTTATACTGCAACTTTCGTGTTACTTTGTCTACCCTCTGTACATCTGAAAATGGGATTTGTGAAAATACAGATTCTTGAGTTAGTTCATTTTTAAAATGCATGTACACTGGCATCAGATGCAACAGGTCTTTGGGGACTGAAATTACTTTAAGAACACATGACGCCCCCTTGTGTTAGGTTGAGCTGTGGAGTGGATTTATTACAAAACAGGCCTCAGTGATTTTGCCTCCATGTCCCTAACAGGGATTACAATCAGGCTTAGCGTATTCATCAAATGCACACGAGTGTGTATCAACGGCATTGAAAGATATACGGTTCTATTTGCTGTACAAGTAAATTCAAATCAAAGGACTTGGATTTTCAGGCAAAAAACAGGATTTAAAATAACAGTTTTTACACAGATCATGTAAAGTGGGAAAAAAAAGTATTATGCAGCTTGCAGTATCTGGTGCTACGAAGCCTGCAGCCTCACAGACAGATGGAAATGCATATGCAATTCAAAGCGACTTAAAGTGAAAGACATCCGCTGTGATATAGCCACAAATACGTTTGAATATTTAATGTATTTCTTTTTTTGTTTTTAAATGCACTTATTTTGTATTTACCTTTTTGTTTTATTTCCATGCAGCTCCATCACCACAACCTAATGACAAGGGACGGATCCTCGGTCCTGCTGTGCCTGAGCCTGATGAAAAGGAGCGCGACGGTTCATCAAGTGAGCAGCCACGTTACTCCACATATTCCCCTAACACCCTGAAGTCCAGAGTGATTGCAGTCAAATAAGCCGGCGTTGGGAAAAGTGCACTCCAATTTAGATCCAATCTTAATTTCTTACTGACTCAGCTTTAATACTGTCGACTCATGGCTTGTAATTTCTCTCTTCAGACTGGCTGGTAATCCTTGGAGTGATTGTGGCAGTTGCCGCTATCCTTTTCGTGTGTGCAGTTGTTGTCAAAAGAAAGAGGTATTTATTTGATTACCATTTTTTATTTATTCTTTAATCTTACACTAACAGAGCTATCGTGTAACGTGTCTTGAAAATAAACATAACCCCCCCCCCCCTGTTTCTCTGTCTTACTGTGCACGGTAGTCAATTGTCAGTGTTCCAATTTTCATATAATTTGCTGCAAACCGGGGGATGCAAAAAAAACAACAATAAAACAAAACAATAATAAATAAATATCTGAATGTGTTCTTGCAGCTGGTGCGGCACAAAGCAGACCCTGATAATCACATCCAAAGACGGCGGCGAGGGGAACGGCGCTGCAGCTTCAGCATCCAGCTCCCACGCCCAGGAGAGAGAGCAGGAAATGGTGACCCTCATGAACAAGGAGAAGATCCAGGAGAACGGCAACACGGAGGAGTTCACCGTCATCAAGCTAGAGGAGTCGCCAGATAAAGAGCAGCTGGCGTGAGAGAGGAGTGTAGAGGCAGACAGGGAGGAGTAGGCGAGGATAGGGAGGGTTAGAGTGAGGAGATGGTTGGGAGATTGGACGGGTGGGGGTGGGGGGGGGGGGGGGTGAGGGGGTAACAACTGCTTTGGTGGCCAGCACTGGATGGGCACTGAGTAAGGGTGTGGTATTGAGAAAGATTGTCTAACTGAGGTACAAAGTATTGTACTGGGTCTGAAGCTGTTGACTCTCAGTAGGTCCTTCAAACCAACATGTGCAGCATTGTGTTTGTCTGGTATGACAGGTTAGCCAGGACTGAAAGAGTGTCATGCATGGTGGGGTATGATGCGTTGGTGCATAGCAGGGTGTGTGAATGTGTTTTATGTCTTTGTGTTTGATGACAGGGCCGGATAAACATGGGTTTTAAAGGGAGGGGGTGGTGAGGGTCAAATGTGTGAAGAACAAATTGATGACAAACTATTCTCTTTTTTTTTTTTTTTATAGAATTGGTGGATCCTAAATTGTAGGCCCTTCAAGCCTTAATGGGAAATATTAAATCAATGATTAGAACTGGATTATTTTCTTTGAGATACTGAAAAAAATTATAATTTTGAGCAAAACAACCCATGATGTTGTATTTCTTTGTTTTGTTTGCTTATTGTTGTAACCTTGTGTATATTTCAGACATTACCTGTGGACTGGAGTTTTTCTTTCCTTTTTCAAGACAACTGGGGATGTCACATAATTTATGCAGCTTTGATTCCCTTTTTCTTGTTTGCTGTACATAAAGTATATGTTTTGGAAATGCCTTAGCAATAGCTGCCAGTGCTTTTCGTTTCTTGGTAGAAAGGGGCTTTGTATCCCTTTTAAATAAAGGTATGTGTCATTTTTTGAGAGTTATTTAATTAGAAAACAGTACATCCGATGTAAACAATTGTGAATGGATTTTTGAAATAGTCAAAGTGGAGTGGATATTGTATGAATCAACTTGATGTATAGCATCCAAAACTGTGCAATTGATGCACCATTGAAGTCAGTTAATAAGGTATACATTTATATTGGGTTGGGAAAATGATGATATGAAGTCCCTAATGTTATCCTGAGGATAAGTAGAATGATTAAGATGATGTACTGTATACATACTATATACACAGTGTGTACATTGACTAAGGAAAAAGATAGAGCATGAGAAAGATTTGGATAAATTAATAATTTTTTGAATGCAAGATTTAAGCTCAACCGTGACAAAGTGAGTGACAGCGGCCTAGATTTAGATGCTAAACTACGTGGCACATATAATAATGCGGGGCCCGTTTGCTGTAAACACATAGTAATGTAAAGGTTTCTTCATAAGAAAGAGGCTGTGACAACGTCGTCTGTGTGCTCCCGAGGGGGAGGGGTGTGATGAATGAAGCTTGTGTGCTTGCCCAGGCCTAAATGTGCCAATCTCTGTACATTTCACACATGTAAACACAATGCTGCAGTTTTTCTACTGACCTTCTCATTGGGGAAATATATCATACATTTTGTCATATCAATATTATTCCCTGTGTGACAGCTAATTCTTCCTGGTTCAGTATGAAAAACGCTGAGTTACATACAGCGATTGCAAACAGTTTTGTTTCTGACTTGTTCCATTTTTTTCCCAGCTTTTGCTCTTATGATTCAATTTGAAGAGAAGTAGCAAATGTACTAGTGTAGGCAGGTTTTATGACAAATTATCAAAAGATGTTGCTGAAAACCTTTGTAAAGTCATGAACAAAAATAAATGTGTATAGAAAGACGGGCAGGAATGCGGTGTTTTCACTCACTGATTACTCTGTGTGTGTGAAGACAAAAAGGAGCAAGTGAATGGCATGACAGGGATGCGAGTGTACATTGCCGCCACATAAGAGGAAGTGAGGTTTCCATGGCACCGGGGTCGTGACGTGAAAACATGTTAACGTGGGAAACAAAGACTGAGATAAAGACGGCCATTTTGAAAGATATAGATGGCATCCTCCCATACAGTTTTCAACTGCATCAAGCTGTCTTCATTGACAAACATTGTATGGAGCACAATCACCGCTTATTTAGCATGCATTTAGTGTACGCCGCGCTCAATCATTAAATACTGTTCTAAAGCTGCTCAGACGTAATGCTGCCAACACAACTTATATGTAGTCAATTATTCAGATTTTGAGAAGAACATGCATTCTCCGTGATACTCACTATTCATTTTGTAGTATATTTTTCTGCTTTTTTCTTTATGTGATGCAGTGGGGACTAATTAGTATATTAATGGGCTATATATATATATATATATATATATATTTAAAAGCAGAAAACATGGTTATA
Organism: Bovichtus variegatus; assembly: GCA_943593645.1. Taxonomy (NCBI): domain Eukaryota; kingdom Metazoa; phylum Chordata; class Actinopteri; order Perciformes; family Bovichtidae; genus Bovichtus; species Bovichtus variegatus. The sequence goes on from CALSCE010009442.1 coordinate 16,259,348, forward strand.
AATCAAAAATACTGTCTTTTTCTTTCCCCCCGATAAGGCCAGTATTTTCATAAAATGATTATATTATTTTATATTTTTTTTACAAAATCAGGTCTACTATAATGCAGTGAAAAATGCTGCTTGACAAGTGTATTATTGCTCAAGTATTGACTTCCAAGCACATCATTTGAAAGCTTGTTCATCACTCTCTTTCAGATATTGTTATTGTCAAATTTGATATCCAATTTACTAAAAAAAGTTATTCCTGGTAATGATACAGTGTCATAACAACTCTTGATTCCACCTCTGAGCATATTTCTATTTTTATACCTAATATTCCTTTATCTTAAATGTCATGTTTTTCATACACCTCCCAATTGTCGTTGGACTGTGCAGTTCATACGTTGTGGTCTGAATGCATATTGTCAATTTTCAGCTCTATCTTATTTTGGCATGTGCGTCATCTTGAAAATTGTTGATAATTACTCATTTCGTCAGTGGCTCTGGGGATAGAGCATAAATGACAAGGCCGACTGGAGTTAAAAATAGTCAATAAGCAGTTTATTGTCCATTTCAATCTATTCAGCCCCTACCTTAGTAATCAAAATGATTATAGATGACATTTGCCTGTGTTCCAATATGCATTTATGAATTAATTTAGAATAAATACATTTTATAATTAGTGAAAACTAGATTGTCCTGACTGTCTGGGAGTTCTAATTACACTAACTGAACAAAAGAAACAGACGTTAAAAATGTATGTATGTGTGTGTGTGTGTGTGTGTGTGTGTGTGTGTGTGTGTGT
>CALSCE010009442.1:16260141-16277451 GCA_943593645.1 Bovichtus variegatus
GTTTTGTGACAAGATGTAAATCACACAGTCAAAAAGTCAATATTTAGTTATGAATCAACATTTATTAGTTATATTTGTATATGTACACCAAAGGTACAACACTTATTGATATGTAGAAACAGATTTTTTTTTTTATGTATACCATAGACCAAATAATTCATGTATTTATTTTTTTGTCCTTTTTTTCTCAGTAGTGTATCTCCCCCACACATACGCTCTGCCTTTACATCAAAATTACAACAGCTTTACAAAGAGGGAAGGTCTAGAAAAGTAAGATCAGGAAAGCACGTTGTAGGCAGGAGTAGACAGGTTATCAGCTCTGTTTAGGAGCTTCTTCAAAAAGACACATTGCAGTAGAAAAGGACAAGCTTGAAGATATACTGGCTCTTTGTTTAAAATACTGTGTCAATCAATTTCCATTCCATCAGTACCATTTAGCTCAGCGAGTTCCAGGTGTTTGTGCGTGCATATAGTTTCTGTGTAGAAAGCAAAAAAAAGGCAAGTGGAGTAAAGGCAGTTTATCGAGTGGGATTTCTAAAAGACCTCCATGATGTTGATGTCACGTCAGAGGTCGAATGTGTGAAGATGTGGCATGTAGACAGGCTAACAGATTCTAAAATATCTAGATATCCATGTCTTGCTGCTTTAAATGCACATGCACCAGGTAAACAAAGATGCCTGAGACTAAAGCCAGTATCCTCCATTGAAAAGACAAAATGCTTCAGATGAGTCACCTGAGGAATGTTGCTCTATGCTGTTGTTTTTTCTTTCACTCAAATCAACTACTAGGCTGTGTTTGATTCCTCACTCTATCCTACATACAGGGCAAATTTGATCTTTTTCTTTATTTGTCTCTTTTCAGCAACCTTTATCATCGTAATTCCCACCAAAATATAGCTCATGTTTGGGGCCCCCTTTTTTTTCAAACCAAAAACGTCCCCACGCTCTCTTTCTCTCTCTCTCTCTTTCTCACTCTCTTTCTTTCTCTTAGTCATGCAAACAGCGTTTGCGTCAGGATCACTGTAATTTCCAATAAAATCTGCATCGCCACTGAACAGAACAATTATATATTTATTTATGTACAATGAAAATGAATGCACACTGCAATGCTTATATCTTCATGGAACAAACATTCAAAACGCTTACATTAGATTAAAAAAGAAAAGATATTTATATATTGGTGTGTGACAGGTAAGTAGAACAAGTAGTTAACAGCTATTAGAGAATACAAAAAACAAGCAATTTATTACACGATTTCCTCTCTATACATTTTGTCTAATCTAATTTTACTCAGGACATAGATAATATATTTTTTTTTTCTAGAGATTACATTAAAAATGTCACAGTAATGAAACTATATTCCTATTTACCATTTCAACGCCCCCCAAAAGAAAACAGTAGGAACGAAAAAAAAAAAACATCTGTTACCTACAATATATACACAAAGTGCAAGGAGGCACTTCAAAATATCATGCTTTTAAGATAGTGGTGCAAAAAAATAATCATCATTTTTATTTTATTCATGCTTCTAATACCATGAGTTTGAACATTATAGTGGTCCAACACTCAATCCCCATCGATGACACTATGGTTTACATTGTCTCCTTACTGGAGAGATTTTTTCGTTTTCTTTTCCTGAAGGTCACAAGGTCAAAAGATCAGGCTCAAAGGGCCTGTTAGCGTGTCAGTGCTGTGCTCTGCAGCTCGCCAAATACAATTACAAATGTAGTGACCTTCGAGGTTGAAGAGTATTTGCGCGCGTGTTTGTGTGTGCATTTAAAATATTGTGTGTGCATGCGTGCTTTTGTGTGTATGGTGTGCGTCAGTCTGTGCAGTGTGTACGGCAGAACACAAAGCGAGATCTTCGTTGTATCAAAGCACACCTCTGTTAGCCGAGCTTAAAAAGAAAGTGTGTTTCAGGAACTAAAAGACAGAGTGCTGCGCTAAGTGTTTTTGTTAAGTTCCCTACTGTTACTTTAATTGGCATTTGTTGTCTTCAAGGCAAGGTTGTCATTAAGCACAAATGAAAAGAAACAAGACAGGAGAGAAGGACACGATACTGATAAAGAAAAAATCTAATCCACAGCCACACCACAGAAATCTCACCTCTCACGCACACAGGCTTAAAAAAAATAATAATTAACAGCCAGTAGTCTAGCTTTGTTTCTGTGTTTGCAGTTTTCTTTTTTTAAAACCATTTGGTTCTATGAGAGGATTCTTATTACCTGATAGTTGGCAACAATGTGGCATAATGCATGTGAAATGTCCATTGTTCTGTTCAGAGTTTCCTAAAAACGTCTTTGCACCCATATGGACACACAGCTGCAGCATCTAGGGTTTGTAGAAACAGTCTTGAGCTCTGGTGGCTAAAATATATTGTTGTTTACCTTATAGGTCTGGCTAAACAAGAGGCTGGCAAGCCTCCCGGAAGAGTGTTACATCAATGATCTGTCTCTGTTTGTGCAAGCCAAGAATCCATCTGACAGCTGAGCGCTGCTGCACTACTTCTTGCTCCGTTTCTTTTTTTAAAAAAGGTTCTGGTGGTTCACCTTGTGTACTCTGTCAGTAATAACCGCGTCTGTGCTCTCAGAGAGTACTCAGGTAGGGGATCATCCAACTACTGGAACGTTGTCTGAAATATGTGTGTGTGCTTCCTGTATGTGCTACGAAACATCCCTTCTTAGCATACTATCAATATTGTAAAATGACTGTCTTTCAACAAAGACCTTTGCAGTAAACTGTCACCATGCTTTCAAAAGGTGTGCTCTTCAGAGGCCTTTTTTTTTTTTTTTTTTAAAGCTCTACAGTGAGCAAGTAAACATTTCAGGATTAAAACCATTGTTTTTCCCTGTAAAAGAGTACACATACTAGCCTGAGTGTCTTCTGCTGTCCCTTATTGTGTTTTTAAAAGCTAAAATTTAAACTTGGAATACGATCAGCGTCGACATGAAAGATAATGTGCATGGCTTTGATTATGCCACCGACATTGGCTTTATTTGTGCTCTGTTTGTGCTCTATATAATCTCTTTTTTTTGTGCTACAAATTATTCAGATATGTCAGTTATTGTTTGTTTTCACAATAAACATTTTGGCGCTAATGTTATTTTTAATTTCATTGGCATCACAAAGTAATTTTTTTGGGAGGAGGGGAAAGTATAAAGTTTCATATTTAGGGCAGTGATTTTCGTCAGAAAATGTGGTAATATCAGCTGCTGTGCCGGCCAGTTTTAATGGACATCAGTGCCTCGGAAAATGTGTAGTGAGTGACGTCATGGAGGCAGTTCAAAGGCCTCTGTGAGTTGATAGATTTTCTGCCTGTTTGGTCCCTATAATTGACTTGGTCGTGTTCTTAACCCCAGCTCTCTCTCTCTCTCTCTCTCTCTCTCTCTCTCTCTCTCTCTCTCTCACACACACACACACACACACACAAACAAGTTGTATATCTAACAGGTGACACAAAGAAAAAAAAAGTCTCTTTCCTTTACAGTAGACAAAAAAAAAGAAGAAGGAAAACCAAAGGGTGATAAAAACGGTGTCCATGGTATAATTTGTGCTTTGTAATTCCACTGTGACTTGTATTGTGCTTGTAGATTATGAGGCCCAGTGTGGTCTTCCTGTTCATTACTGTTCTCCCTGCCTCCTACCCTTTCATCAGTTTGCTGGACCTCAGGGATAGAGGGTAATATTGAGCAGATGCAGTCAGATGCACTTTAAAGTCTCTGACAGTTTGAGAATCAGGTGTTGTTCTTAGATGAGAGACGAGGAAAAGCAGCGTCCTTACGCACACGTTGTGACGGTACTGACAGGGATGTAAAGCGAGGAAGTTCATTACAAACAGTTGGTTGTCATGATTAATGCTCTAACTCCCACTCATCCTCAGGCATTAGAATAATGGATCACCTTTATGAAACTTGGAAGATGATCTCAGTACATCCAGTGTTACACGGCCACTTCTTCTCTCATCTTAATAATTCCTCTCAGAAATGTAGAACCAAGTTGTATTGCTAGGAGTAGCTTATCTAACTTTTTTTTCCCCTCTTCCTTCCCTCCCCAAGCCTTGAAGTATGTTGTGCAAGTATCTGCTATGCGGACATAATTGTGCTCTAAGTATACCTCTGTTATCATTTCACGGTTAAGTGAATTAGTATTATATATCAGTCAGATAGACAGTTACAAAAACCTTTTAAAGGGACTAATAAAAAAAAAAGAAAACTAAACTACATAAAAAAACAATTAGTAGTTCTGTTCGTGTGACTTTTTTTTTCATTCACTCTTTTTTTATCACCAGATAGGAAAGCTTGTGGAGCCCAGGAGCAGGGGATCTCTGTGCTGCCATTATTCATGTTTCCATGGTCCCTCCTCAACAAGCGTGCACTCCGCAGCAGAGCCGTTAGTGGCTGAGGTTACCTGTAAGCAGTTAGCAGGGAAATCTAAACAGTTGATCCAAGGCACAGACAACAAACACAGTTCATTTCTTATAAAACTTTGTATAAAAAATAACACCGCATTATGGATTCCGTGCTCCCAGTTAAGTTTCAATCGATGTGATTGGTCTTGGCTTGTAAAGCACGGTTGACTGTGATTTATTGCTTGCTATGACATAAAAAAAAAACTTTTGCTTTGTTCTGGTTTTGAGTGTCATATGTTGAGGTAATTCTTTCAGATAACACACATAACTGTAAACATTGTAAAGCCAGTATACCATGTAGGACATTCTTTTTGGTAATTTTGGGTGCTGTAGCGATGGTACTTTGGCAATAAAAACACTGCCTCTTAGGTATCATAGCTATTTTGCAACATACAAAAAAGAATAAAAGGTAATACTGGAACTCCAGTACGACCACTGATGATCATGCTTATGGTAGTCCTAAGTGTGGGGTTTCTTTTTACTGACCTGGGAACACACCACAAATTTATGATGAACAAAAACTCAACAGGCAGTAAAAAAAAAAACATTAGAATACAATGAATGAATGCAAAATAGACAGAATACATTGAAAACAAGGTACAAACACTACAGAATGAATGCATTGTTAGGTTTTTAGCCATTGTGCAAGCTCTCTACAGTCTTTAAAAAAGGGTTAGAAAGTAGTCATACTATTTACAGGCAAAACAGACCACATATTAGAAATAGAAAGCCTTTGTGTCACATTTATATTGAAATGCCCGTTAATAAATAGACACTCAGAAAGGAGGATGTAACTTTTTTTTCCGATGGACAGACTACTTGTGTGACGTGTTGCCAGCGTTGCTAGGCAACACCTTTCATCCTTTAATAAATGAATAGGCTCATCAGTAGACCTTTTCCACCAGGGTGTATGTGTCAGGGAACAAGCACTCTGAACTCCCATATATTATTCTAAAAGCCTGGAATACATTAAAAGACGGTATTCAAAGTGCATTGTGTTTAACATTATGGGAGCTACTTCACAGCTTTCGATTTCACAGCACAGTTCTCACAATAGGCAGAAATAGCTTGTGTTAAAAAGCAAAAACTGGGAATGACTCACTGACAGCGTGGTAGACGTGTATATGTAGGGAATATATGAGCTGCTAATTAGCTGTAACACTTTCCCTCTTATTCAAAATTCTACAGGATTGGGTGAATGATTTTAAGATAAAGCAGAATGAACCGCACCGGACAGTAAACTGAACAAAAGGAAAATGAGAACTACAAAAGGGAAGACATTATTCTGTTGAGATGTTTTGTTTTGGAAAATGGATGTAGTGTGAATTGTTGATGGATAGGAGGGCTGCTAAATAATTCCTCAGGGTCATGATGAGGATTATCTGGCTCTGCCTTTTAAATTAGAGCCAATCCCTAACAGGTTACAGTCACAAAATGAGTCTAACTATAGAGCTGATTTGTCCCTCATTTGCATGCACTGCATAATTTTTCAGTTTGCGTAGTTTTTGGAAACCTTTTGGCAAGAGCGCTTTAAATTTCTGGACGTTCATTTAACACAAAAGCTTCTATTCCAGAAGAATGAAATACATACGTTCACATGCATCTGTTGTTCTCGTGCTTCAATCTGTCTTAAAATAACAGTGAGTGTAATGAATAAAAACAAACAAGAGTCAAACAAACGTGCAGGTGAGCATGCAACAGCAGAGAGGGTTATATACAAGTCTCTATGTCTGTAAGCATTAATTGTACCTTGCATTCATCTACTACGACAGAATTGTTAGCAGTGGTGGTAGCGGTTGTGCTAGAGGTAGCGGTAGCGGTTAAGACGCACTGGTTGGAATTGTTTTCGTGGTGGTTCTTCATGTCATCGTAATAAGACTGGGTCTTCGTCATCATTTCGATGTCATCGGATTTTGCCGTGTGCGCGTCCAGCTCTTCAAGCTCAGCCTTGGACATGTGGTACACGATGCCTGCACCGTAGGAGTCACCCACCACGTTGACTGAGGTCCTGAATCGATCCCTGAGGAAAGAGAAACCCGGATAAAAACATAGCTTTCAAAACTTTATCAAATGAGGAATATACTAAGAGGGGTTTCAAGATGCATGCACAACTAAAAACTAAGGGAAGAATCAATATGTAACTACAACATATGTATTTGTCTTGTAAAACTCACAGCAGCCAGTCAACAGCAACCAGCAGACTGATGTCTTCAGTTGGCAGGCCTACGGCGGTCAGGATCAAGAGCATAGTCACCAGGCCAGCACTGGGAATACTGGCCGCTCCAACACTGGCCAAGGTGGCTGTCAGACTGGATGAAGACAGAGCAAAGCAGCACTGGATCACATTCTCCAAACCCACTTCGCTTAAGCACATCCTCCACAAGCGACCCCACGCCCTGACTTAACTCCTCAGACACCAACAAACGAGGAATTGCTGCACTACACAGCTACAGATCACGATATTCATTCTCTATGGTACTTGTATAAAGAGCAGTGGCTGAAGAGCACCAGAGTGGGTCCTCCATCGCACATGAAGAGAGGTTCAAATGTGACAGATGGCATGTTTAATTTGAGGGTTTCGTGGATTTGATTTGCCATATAAATGTCAAGGTGAAAGTTGTCCATCCTTGACTCTCTCTATTAACAGAAGAGCATTTGGATAAGATAGTTACAGATACTTGCTTGGTGTTTGTCCTTCTGCTTAGAATGAGTCGCTTCCTCCTGGTGGTTTATTTGCTCCACTGTAAATATATTCTCTGAAGTTGCAGCTTTGAGCCACTGAGGCTTTTCTGTTCACTGTTAAACGCCTCTACTCTGCTGCTGTGTTTGTCCTCATTTATTAAAAGCTAACTGTGTTTGCTAAACTGCACCCCAGGGCTCCATTTAAACCCCCTTAAACTAGTGGGAATTACTCTTCTTACTGTTATGACTAACAATATCTTTTCTTCAACAAGGATTGCTGAAATATAATGGAAGGTTTCATTGATATTGACATTTCATACATTGGCTTTTAACAAATGACATCGACTAATAAAATATGTTATGTTTGAAGTACAAGGACAAAGTATCATGAGTGTCTCCTGACCTGACGGTGACAATTTGACCAGGGTCAAGGTGGATGTCGTTCATTTGGGCAATGAAGATGGCTGCAACTGCCTCATACAGAGCAGTTCCATCCATGTTGATGGTGGCGCCGACTGGGAGCACAAAACGCGTGACTCTTTTGTCAATACCTAAGTTCTCCTCCAGACAACGGAAGGTGACAGGCAGTGTACCAGCACTGGAGGGCCAAAGCAGAAGAAGGCGGGTTATACTGTATATCAACTGTATAAATATCAAGAAACTACTATCCATTCATTTTGATGCTGACCTGGAGGCTGTCCCCAGGGCAGTGATCCAGGCCTGGAAGATGCCCAGGAAGAAGGTGAAGGGGTTTTTCCTGACAATAACAAAGTAGATGCTGGGCAGGAAGATTGCTCCGTGGATGATGAGGCCAATAATCACAGTAATCATGTACATGCCCAGCTGCCTGCCCACCACCTCCAGGTCCTTAATAGAGATGATCTTACCACAGATGAGACAGGCAATACCAAAGGGAGAGTACCTGGCAAAATGAAAAAAGCTTTAGTTGATACTTTAAATACAGACAACAAATTGATCAGGACACAAATTCTGCTTCCTATAGCTTATAATTTTTTTAAGTGCGAAATAACTTGGCATTATCAGTTATTTCTGACTCAAAATAGTTGAGTTTCGAAATGAGTTTCAATGAGATTTTTAAGTGATACTAACCACATGATACAGATGACAAGTTTCATCACAATCTCATTGAGGATGTTGAAGAATTCAAGCATGAGTCTGGCCCTCTCTCCCATCTTGCCCATGCAGATGCCAAATGCAATAAAGAAACCAATCAGACCTGTGACAGAAAATCATAAATGTTTCAAACTTTGAATACCAGTGTGGACAGGTGAGTTGACTGCTACATGAAGGGGGATTAGGAAATGACGTTTTACATTTACAGACAAAAACATTAGGTTTTTCCAGATGTTTGCTACTTTGAAATTTTGTAAATGCAATACTGTAAATGTCAATGTCAGTTGGTTGGTCCACAAATTCAGCCGAGACTGAAATATCTCAATAATCATTAGATGAATTGCCATGGATTTTAGAAGAGATATTTATGGTGCCCAGTCAATGAATCCTCATGACATTGGTGATCACCTGACTTTTCATCAAGCACAATCATCAGGTTGAAAATTTCAATGTGTTGTATACATTGAATTATGACTGATTAACTGCAAAACTAATGACATGCTGATTAGCATCAGCAGTACTTTGTGTTTAGGGCTAATTGGCAAATGTTAGCATGCTAACATGCCAAATTAAGATGGTGAACATGCAAAATATTGTACCTACTAAACACTAGCATGTTAGCATTAGCCTCACAGAGCTAGACTTTCAGTCTCAGTCATGTTAATGGTACATTGTACATACTGTGAGTGTTTTCAGTTGGTTACATACCCAGAACATTCATGCCACTTTTGAAATGCAGAGACTTTTTCAACAAAAACTGAGGCTCCTTGGTAATGTTAGCCACCAGGCCTTCAACGGTGGTAGCATTGATATCCTCCTCGATAACCACCTCTACCTTCTTTGTAACGGTCTGGATCTGAGATAAAGGAGGAAAAGATATAAGTGATGAGTTGGATTACCAACACTGGATTCAGTTTGGATGTTCCCTGTGACACAAGGCCACTCAAAAGTAAATAGTGTGCAAATCTACTTTTCTATGGTGTGTCTTTGCAATCCAATGCACATTTGGATTTCTCTGTTAATAAACCCTCGGCTATCCAGTATAAAGACAGTCCAAGGAAGCTCTTTCTGCACAACCCAACCTATTTACAGACAAACAAGTTTGTAAGGCTCTCTTATTTAATATTGGGCTACAAATGATATTCCATAGTAAGTGATGCCACGCATCCAAGACTAACAGTGATGTTCAGATATCACAGACAGACTTTCTAAACATCTAGCACCTGACAGTCAAACTTCAGCATTAAGTCGTGTGTATCATCTTGTTATTGTCACCCTCCATTACCTGTTGGAAACAAGCCTGCACCAGGTTCTCTGGGAACAGGTTCCTGATCAAATCAAAGAAGGCGTCCAAGCTGGACACATCGTCGTTTTTCTCGCCCCGGCCCAGATTCTCCTTCAGTTTCGGGTTTCCAGGGTGGATGACTAACACCAGGATGACTCCCAGAATAGCAGCAATAATAGTGGTGGACATGTAGTAGACCATAGCTCTGGTGCCTAGGCGACCGCTGGATTTGGCATCCAAACCGGCCAGACCTGCAGCCAAAACAAGCAAGATCGTGTTTACCTGGTAATTATTTAGACTTATTGAATGGAAATGTCGACTTAATAGTGTGGACTATGAAGGCTGGATACAAAGACTATTAGGGGTTTGCTCATTTGCATGATGCATGGCATGATGTATTACATGAAATACTGTCAATTATGTTCTCCTGTTCTCAAACCCAACTACACATGAGCTGTTCAATCATAGTATCAACAGTAAAATATATCCAATATCATTTTGATAATATATGTATGTATATGTGATAACTGATCATTTATACTGCACCTGTGATTAAACTGGAGATGATGAGTGGCAGGATCAACATCTTCAGCATCCTCATCAGGATGTCTCCGGGAAAAGCAATCACCATGACAATATCTGGGTGGATCGGGGAGGCGACACGAAGCAAACACCCTGATACAGCTCCCAAGATCACACCTGAAGTGCAGGGAAGGAAAATCAGATATTAGAACAAAAAAATTAATAATTTAAGTCATTTGTAATGGGTGTATTATGTGCCAATGGGAATATTTTACATATAATCTATAACATAAAAAATTCACACCTGAAGTGCAGGGAAGAGTGTGATTTAGTGAAACTGCAAGCATGTATAATAGCAAACTAGAAGACAATTGGAATGAAGTCAGATATTGGAACAAAAAATAAATAATTTAAGCCATTTATAATGGGTGTATTATGTGCCAATGAGAACATTTTAGATATAATCTAAAAAATAAAAAAATTAGCTCTGATTTTCTCCTCTAAGAAGCCTTAATAACTTACTCCTATACCATTAATTCAGTTGTTTGGAAGTGTAAAACGGGCTGTCTTTTACATGCTTAAAGAAGACAGTGGGTTGAGGAGATAAAAACGGAAACCTGCTGAGAGAGAGTAAAGCTCATGGAGGATTAAGATCAGATCTCTTTGAAGCAGTATGAGGCAGCATGTCAGATTCCCTGGTGAAGCATCTGTAATCTCTGCAAACCAAAATGTTTTCGAGGATTTTCTTCACTAGTGGCAGTAAGTAAAAGACACTAATACAAGAATACAACCTCAATGCTCACTGGGATATTTCTGCCATCTAGTGTGTTCCGTGTTACCTTAGCTATCCTCTGGCCTCCATACACTCTCTAGAAGCTTGAAAAAAGTGTCATTCGGAAGATCAGCCCCTCTCTCACAAAGCCACTGTTGACCCTTGACATATGCCTCTTCCAACTAACAGTTATTTCTCTTGCCACAAAGTGTTTCTGTCCCCAAAAGTAAAGATGACCTCTATCTGCTCCAACACCCCCTGCAGCCCAGCCTACTAGGCCCGGTAGTTGGCCTCTGTGTCTATCCATCTCAGGCAACACAAAACTCCAGCATGCCCCCCCCCCCCGGGCTGCACTTCCTCTGCCACCCCACCACTGCCAAAGATCACACAGACTGAGACGTTGTTTAATAACACACACTGGAATCAAAATCTTTTTTCCTTTTTTTATCGTAAGCTGTCCTCTGTCCTCCAGTCTAGCAGCATCCTGTGAATTCTGCACACCCAATGGTTTTGGATGGCACTTGATTTCCTGTGCCTTCTCTTTGGCCATTTTGCAAGTTCCCATTCAGGCTTGTATCTGCCAAGTGACAGATGATCAATGATCATGCTGGCTCACTTGCTTTGCGAGAGTCCTGCCAAATGGGGTGAGATGTACACATTACACATGCTCACACAAACACACGTCCACGCATGCAATGGCTAAATGAAACGTTCATACATATTCATACAGTTTTAACAGGTTCACAGCCTATGCTTATGAAATGATATATAACATTGCAACCACATAGCTGTCAGACACATCACATTATAAATTATATGTGTTTGTTAACACAAATCTAATTCAAGGCATAAAACCAGAAATTGCATCCCTACTTTTTTGCCCTTTCCTCTTTTCAGTAAATCTCCCGCTGGCGCAGTGAGCCACTGCTATAATCACAATATTTCATGCACCACCAGAGGCTGTTTGGATGTCCAGTGCTGCAGAGAGCGTTTGATAGCAACAGGTGGCACGGAGCTGAGGAATGTCAGGACACCCAGTCATCTTACTGTCTGGTACACTGAACAAGCACAGATGGCATCTCCTTCTCATATTACGAGCAAGCTGCATAATCGAGCTCTGAGTTAACAGAACCTTGAGCTCACTGGTGGTCGGTGCATCTTTACCGTACCCTGCCTTTTATAAAGTCCTTGAGGAAGAAAGAAGAAAACAAGAATATGACAGTGACGAGGTGACTTACCGAGGATGGTGAGTGTGAGCAGAAGGTTCGTGCACAACTTGGAGCAGATTTTGGCACATTTGGACTGAGGCCTGGCCTCAATGGGCTCCAGGTGACTCTCGTGCATCCTCACCTCAACTTGTTTAGGCATACTGTTGGCACTGTGACAGAGAGAAAGAACAAGTGAAACTGTTAGTTACTAAATGCATCAAGCTGAACCCCTTCCAAAAACACACTATTGGCTATACAGTATTTGTGTGTCAGTATAATGTGGTCATGGTCCGTCACTGTGAGTAAGAAAAAGGCATTATGTGGACTTGGCTAAGGCTGCAACTAACAATTTCTTCATTAGCAATTAATATGCTGATTATTTTTTCAATTAATCTATTAATAGTTTGGTCTAAAAAATATCTGAAAAAAGTGAAAAATGTTTTTAAATGTCTTGCTTTGTCAGTCCAAAACCTAAATATATTCAGTTTAATATGATATAAAACAGAAAAAGCAGGAAATCACCATATATGAGAGGCGTTTTTTTCCTCTGAAGATATATATGTCTGATATAGTTTGAAAGAACACAGTGCAAGATGAAACATGTTCAGCACTCAAGTGTGTTGCCAAGCTGTCACTCCAACACTGTCCGTGGTTACCATAGCATCCAACAGATGGAAGCTGACTACAAGCTGCTGCTTCTAAAATGGTATTCCTTTGGGGGCGAGCCTTCAGACACATAGCATCTCGAGTCAGCTTTTCAAAAAGATTTATGTGAAGAAGTTCTGGGTTTTGATAAAATAATTATTCTCTGGGGTTTTATAAGAATGTACAGGCATGTATACATTATAACTACAATTACTTCCAGGATGGTTCCTATCATGCACAAAGAAATGGCATGAATGTAATATTCTGAAAAAGTACTGCTTTGTGTACTACATTGACATACACAGAACAGCGAAGCAGATTGGATCCCAAATACAAGTTTCAAACAAAGTTAAATTATGGAAACATAAAAATGCTAGATACTGTATCATGCCAAGTGTATCTTTTCCAAGAATTACTGAATGAGGTGGTTCACAGTGTAGACAACCAGCAATACTTTTTTTTAAAAAATACATATTATAGAAAGAGGGAGCAAACATATTGCTTGTTAAGACATATACACCCACTTATACATTCTCACTCTCAGTTATGATTGTGTGACAGTAAATGTAGAAGCGCACAAAACCTCTATTACAATAGTAGGAAGAGGAGGCTCCGTCACGCAGCCTAATTACTTGAATGAAAAGTGATTTCCCATTACAGGCGGCACAGAGAAGTTTCCTGCGGTTCCGGCGAGGTGCGGATGTATTTGTTAGCGAGAAGAGAGCCAGCTGTGTCTGTCACATGCCAGTTAGGCAGGTGTTCAAAAACTCTGTCAGAGCTTTATATGGATCGTCCCCTCAGCAAATCCCGGGAATAATTGATCAAATTGTCTTGCTCTTTTTTTGTCTACAAGGAAATAAAAATAGTCTCTGCATTACTTTACATCTCCAATAAGCCCAAGCACATGTCTGCTGTGATGGATTACAAAGAAAAGCAAAGAAGAAACAATGTAACTCTGACCTTTCACCTCGCTCCTGGGGTTCATGGCCTAAAACTCACAAATGGAAGCCTAAATGGTGAAGTGCATGTTGTCTGTCTCCATACCCTCCCCCTATAGTCCACTATGAAGTCAGAACACTTCATAGATATTGATCATGTCGGCTGTCAAGTTTTCTTTTTCAAAGCTGAAACTTGATCAAAGGCAAGACAGGGGAGCTCAAATCTATAAGCAGCGTTTGGAAAACTTCCTCACCACCACAGGCTCCTTATGGTGTTACTGTTGTTGTGTAAGTAGTCACTCATAATTCCACATGGACAAACACACACACACAGAAATACTCACACATTTACACACACCTCCCCCAGCTTTGTGTGTTGTTGCTTTGTGAGCTTGACTATAGGAAGACCACCTGGTCGGCTTCCAGGCACACAGATGGACCAGTCCTGTCTCCTCTTATTTATTTCAAAGTTAAGTGTGAAATACAGAAAATACATGCAAACGGCAGGCAAACAGTAGCCGCCATTATTTCCTACTTCAGATGAAAGCCGGATGAATTAGTAAAACCCCAGGAATAAAACTGTGAAAAATTGGCATCACCATGTAATCCCATTCCATAAGAGTGATGAGTGCTGTTAATTGAATTCCCCACTTTTCTCTCACTATCATTATTTTTAGCTCTAAGAGAGAGAGGAAGCAGACGTTGGACGTCACCGAGGTCGGATATTATTCTGTCGTGATCCTCTCATTAGCGCTTTTCTCACCAAGTCAGGGACTGATGAGAGAGCGGGTTTGTCCCATTTGTCCCAACGATAGATGGAAATGAAAGTGTACATAAAAGAGTAATCAATTACAGCATAAATCAGTAGGTGTTTTTTTATGTTGCAGAATTATTTTACTGGATGGAAAAATCTCCTTGCTGAAAATCATTTTAGCTTTGATGTATATGCCTTGAGTTTAGAATGAATTGTTTTCTGTCATAAAGACTAAATTGGAGATATTAAGCTTAGAAGTATCCATAGAGTTAAATGGATCTGGGCGGCTTCTTTTAGAAACTGTGAGTATAAAAAATATGAAAAACAAGATGTTAATAGTTACTTGCAAAATAAGTTCATGTGACGATAAAAGGATTTGACAAAAAGTCAAGTCAAATAGAATATTATAATTCAAAAGTCGTGACATTCGCATACAGACACCACACACACACGCACGCACGCACACACACACGCACTCACACACACACACACACACACACACACACACACTGATCCACACAGTTTCTTCTCTTCAGTCTTTAATGGGATCATTTTATAAACCGGTTAATCTTGGCCGAGGGCTTAGTCAGATTAATGGCATTACAGGACCATAAAGCCACAAAGGATTAATGACTGGTCTTAATAAAACAACACCTGGTGTCAGCCCAGATGATATACTATCTAAACTAAAGGATGTTATAATGTTTCAAAAAGTTATTGTCTTACAGTTCAAAAAAGAGATGTTTCCTTATATTGTTAGCTGACTATTTACTGATTAGCGACAGCATTTCACATTTACGATTAAAATTCACGTTTACGATTAAAATGAAATCGCTTCCATTGAATCAATATGAAGACAATGAAGAGAAAAGTCAAAGAAAAGTATGCCTAGAACTGCAAATGGGATGCATGGACTTACTTCATTTCTGTTGGAGTTGAGGTAAGTGCTATATACATTGACCAGGGTCAAATCTCCAGCCTTTGGTAGTTAAGAGTGAATCAGCACAAGCAACCGTTGCTCCATCCAAAGCTGTTGCCAGATGTCAGCAGGTAAGGTCCCAGGTAAACACCAGAGCTCTGCTGACAGCTAGCAGCTCTCAGCTGTCCACCAGCTATTCCAAAGCATCCAGAGAGGAGCGAGTCAACACAGCCCAGACGACAGCAACCTGAATTGCCCCATCCTGAAGTCTGCAAACCCCCCTCAGCCCCCACCCCCTAACTCCACCAACCAGCTACACACCAAGGCACACACACAGAGCACACACACACACACACACACACACACACACACACACACACACATCCAACATAGAAATGAATAAATAACTAAAAATAAGAAGTGGTGGGAGGAGTCAATATCTGAGTTTAAGAGTCAAATCCCTCAGGGACCCTCCATTCCCTGGGCACTGTAATCCCCCCCAGAGAGCACGCTCCCAGACTCATCCAGCGACATGGGATAGCGAGGGAGATGAGATGATGATGCCTGCTAATGGCACAATGCGGACAGTAGTGCTTTGTAGTAGCCCTTCTGCCGAGAGGGGAATAAGCGACAAAGGAATGACAGTGGTAGGTTAATGTTAGAAATGTCATCGTGAAGGACAGCAGATGAGAGGTGAATCTTCGCCGCTTTCTGTAGTTACGCAGTTATGTCGCTCTGGAGCCGCAGTGGTCATATACTGTATATTGTATTATAAATGTATACTCACATCTCTGTGAATGGTTGTGTCACACACACAACTAGGCCCAAATCATTAGATTAAAAGATATGATAGATATATAATGTCCTCGCTGACCTCAATAAATAGTCACTTAAAAAAGGACAAAATATCTGTCTTCAAAGGTTCTGGCAAAAATGAGATCCACACATTCAAGTCACACACACTCCAACATATAGATGTACGCATCCCCACTATTTAACAAAACTTCAAAGTTCTGAACTCCGAAGCCAAAATGACCAACGTGATTCATGTGAGGATGGTGTCACGCTGATTTCCCTCCAGTCTCCCAGCAGCATGGGACTTCTCATCGTATTGAGCAGTATCACATTATTCTAATTAGGGAAATGTGTTGGAAAGCTATTTCCTCTTCAAACAAATGACCAACTGCACAACAAAAGCCAGAGGAATCCCATCCCTGTCGGCAAAGGTTGTGTCATGAGAAATCACTCATCCTAAATCCCTTGACATGTCATACGCATTGAAAGGGCCCTATCAGGGAAGAGGGAGTATTTTCGGGATGAGAGCGAGAGAGTAGAACAGAGAAGAAGGGGTTACACGGAGAGTAAGAGGGACACTAGGGGAGAAGGGGGTACTGGGGTCACACCAGCACCTCGCAGCCAAAAGAGGGGCCTGTGAGGGGAAGGCTGAGGCAGCCATCCCTGCTCTTGGCTGGTACCATGTGAAGCTCGCTGCTTCCTCTCTCTTCCTTCTGAGGGGCTTTGTTTCACACGCAAACAGCGGCAGTGGCCCCAACTCGCCCGGCCAAGCTCTGCATCCAAACTGGCAGGGGTGAGAAAAGAAGGGTGGGGGTTCGAATGGGAGGGGGTATAAGGGTATAGCGAGGGAGGGGGGGGGGGGGGGCAGTGGGCATGTCCAGAATGCCAGTTCTTTCAGGCCACTGATGTCATGCCTGTGCCCACCGTGGGAGAGCAGCGGAGGGACCAAGGCGCCCCTTTCTCTTTCCCCCTCCACAGTCTCTTTTTCCAGGATGAATGAATCTTTCAGAAGCGCCAGCCCATTGTGTTCCATAATCGACGGCGATTATCCCAATTTTATGCTGCCTTCCCAGTGCGAGGAGGTTCCCTGAGTGCTGGCATTGAGGACCGCTGCGATGCAGCAAGGACCACGAGGGGTTGTCCTAGCAACACTCTGCGGCTTAGGGAGAAGGGGATGAAGGGGAAAGAGGAAGCTCACAGCCACACACACACACACACACACACACACACACACACACACACACACAC